>CAWUFW010003210.1:365000-965000 GCA_963921515.1 Calotriton arnoldi | reverse complement strand
TAAAAAACTAGATTAGAGATTAGAAAACCGAAAGGGTCAAATGGTAATTGCAAAACTGTCTTTAGATGCAATTTAAACAACATAAATGTTATACTGAGTATATAACGAAAATCAATCCCGAAGATTAAATCAATTAAACGATCCAAAAACATAACGTTCAATCTGTGTTCTATGGACAAAAATCTGAATCGTCCTTATTCATAAGGCAAATCATTAATCACAAACTGAAAATAGCAGATAGTAAACTGTGCGAAAGTGTGAAGAGATCAACTCAAATGTGGTCCTGTGTAAGAAAAACACACTGAAAGTGGCAATTATATGCTGTACAGTCATTAAAGAGGTGATTATAAATGAGTGTATGTGTGTTAAGAAGAAACCAGGCGATCACAAGTAACATAGGAATTCCATACGATCGTTCATCCCATATGGTTTAAGTGAATTCAAATGTTTTATCCAGAGATTTTCGCGCTGTAACAGATAGTTGTGATTGTCTCTTCCTTCTGTTTTTGTGACTACTTCTAGAATTAAGAATTTTAATTGACTGATGTTATGTTGCGCTTCCAAAAAATGACTGGCAACAGTAGACTTCAATTGTTTTGTCCTTATATTACTTTTGTGTTCATTTAGTCTTACTTTGATTTTTCTTTCAGTCTTGCCTATATATACCTTTCCGCAGGGACATTTCAACATATAGATTACATTGGAGGTGTCGCAGGTGGCTGTTACCCTGAGTTTAATTTTGTGACCCTTCATTGGGTGAGTGATATGGGATCCAGGAATGACGTTGTGACAATTATTGCAATTCCAACAGGGTATCGTCCCTTTGTTTTCCTGTTGCTCATTCCTTATCGGCGGGTTCTTCAAGATTTCTCCAAGATTTCTACCTCTCCTGTAAGCAAAGATAGGCGGTGAGTCAAACAATTGTTTAAAATCCTGTTCTAATTTGAGGATTGACCAATGGCGTTTAATGATGCTTTTGTAGGAATTGTTGAAAATTTGGAAACAACAACCGTCCGGTTGTGTGTAGAAATGGGTTTTGCTCGTAATAGTTCCTCCCGTTTTTTTTGTTGACAACGTGTTATGGCTGTTTTCAATGTCTCTTCTGGGTATCCGCGATCTCTGAATTTCTGTAACATATCATCCATTCTTGTTGTCGATGTATCTGAGTCTGATACGATTCGTTTTACCCTTAGTAGTTGAGAAAACGGAAGATGACGTTTCAGAGATTCCTGATGAAAGCTGGTAAAGTGTAGTGTGTTATTTCTATCTGTGGTTTTTCTGTAGATGTCTGTTTCCAACCAAGTCATAGCTTTTGTGATTCTGACATCCAGAAAGGTAATGGATTGTTCTTGAATTTCGTAGGTGAATTGGATTCTTTCGTCAACTTTGTTAACTGCAATTAATAAGTTGCAAAGATCTCTGTTGGTGCCATTCCACAGGATGAAAATGTCATCTATGTATCGCAAAATCAGTTTGAGATGAGCTTTCCATGAAGGTTTGGATAAAATGTGTTCCTCTTCAAATCGGTTCATAAAAAGATTAGCATACGTTGGAGCTGCACAGTTTCCCATGGAAGTCCCCGTTAGTTGGGAAAACCAGTGGTCTTTCCATCTAAAGTAACTTTGATACAGTGTGAATTCTAGAAGTTCCATTAGGAAGATCTTAAGATCCAAATCCAGATTTGACCGTAACAGGGTATGTTCAATTGCTTCTATTCCCAAGTTGTGCGGAATCGACGTGTATAACGATTTAACGTCTATGGTACACAATAAAATTGATTCGTCTTCAGAAAAGGTGACTTGATTGATTTTAGTTAAGAACTCTGTTGTATCCCTTATGTAGGTCCTCATTTCGATGACACTTGGTTGTAAATAACGGTCAATGAATTTGCCGATTGGTTCATGTAGACTACCTTTGGTTGAGACGATAGGACGGAAAGGTGGGTGAAGTGGGTCCTTGTGTATTTTTGGAAGCAGATATAAAACTGGACTTTTTGGATGTGAGTTAATCAAAAACTTTTGTTTTTTTCGTTGATTGTTCCATAGTCAGCAGCTCTGTTTACAATGGTCTTTAAGAGGTTCATATATTGTTCGGTGGGGTTAGCATCCAGTCTAGCATAAGTTAGTACATCCGAAATGTGAGATTCCACTTGCGATTCGTAATAGGTGGTATTCATAACAACTAACGCTCCACCTTTGTCTGCTTGTTGACAGGTAATCATGGGATTTTGGGCAATGTTTAAAAGAGTGCTGTACTCTTTCTGTGTTATGAAGATAAGGACGGTGCACCAGAAACGAAGTCAAGGGAAGCTTCAAATTTTTCCAAATATGTCCTTTATTTTTTTAATTTATTTAAAATTCAACCACAGCCAACGCGTTTCGTTCCATTGGAACTTCGTCAGGGCTGAAAAAGCACAAAGATAAAAACACTAAATACATTGAACGCAACACAAAAACTGATACAAACAACATGCATATTATTACATATATATATGAAAACAACGACATCATGATTCCATAACAAGACTTCAGAACGGCAAAAAAATATACATATATATACAAATGTAAACAAACAAAATAACATTTCTCAACTCAAGAGAATAAAACAAAAAACGAGAAAAATGGGCAAAAGAAGAGCAACAGAAATAATGTATGTACACAAAAGTATACATAGATTATATAATGACTAATAATACAAACAACAAACAATAAACTACATAATAAAAATACAGCACTGAATTATTGAGTCAAGCATAGAAGTGCCGCTCTCAGAAAAAATTAGAAAAGGGAGGCACAAAAAGTTTGGAAAAAGAAGAAAGAAGAAAAAAAGAGCATGATACAAGCAGATCAGCCATCAACTGCACAGTCAGAAGCAGAAAACAAGAGACAAAAACCTAGTCAGCAAATAATTTATTTGCTGACTAGGTTTTTGTCTCTTGTTTTCTGCTTCTGACTGTGCAGTTGATGGTTTTTAAGATTTACAACGCTGATCTGCTTGTATTAGTGTGCTGGCGTGTAGCCGCTGATTGATCTCCCTCTTTGATAAGTAAATTAATTGTTTTATGTTCTGTTCTTTGTTTCGGTTTGTAGAGAATTGCGTGGTTTCTTCGTGTATTAGAGCATAAATCCTATTTGCCTCTTCATTTTCAAAAGCAAAAGTATCAGCGCGTAAGTCAGTCATGTTGGAAATTTCATCGTAGGCCATGATGGCTTTCCTCAGTGCGTGCAAAGAGCTTAGGTTCAGAAATAGTTCAAATCAAAAGGGTAGAAGCACCGCACACATTGATTTGAAAGAATTGAACTGATTAACACTCGAGAATTGGCTGTGCATGAGCTTCTACCCTTTTGATTTGAACTACCTTTTATTTATACAGCACCCTGTCCTATGGGCTACCTAGGTCATACCTTGAGAGTGACCTATAAGTAATAAAAGGGGAGTTTAAGGCTTGGCAAGTGGTTATATATGCCAAGTCGACACAGCAGTGTGACACTGCATTCAGGCTGCACTGGCAGGCCTGGGACTGTTACGACTCACAATACTTGTGCAGTTTGCAATGCAAAGCATGGGGAAGCTCCATTATTGCACACATATCACCCTTGCATGTTTGCCCTCCTTATGCCGCACCTTCACTGAGTGCTTATTCTCTTTTGTGTGTTATGTGCTTGTACACCGTTACTCCCCGTCCACCCTTACACTCAACATGTCTGGTGTTCACCTTGCGGAAGTGTGGGTTCAGGGACTGATTGTGCGAGTCAGGTTGTCGGCACATTCCTTGCAGCTTGCTGGGGACCCAACACGCATTCCATAAGGGAGTTACAGACTCGTTTGTCTCCCGTAAACTTAAAGCCCTCCCTTTATTTCAAGACTCCACAGGCCTTGAGATCTTGTGGGAACCGTATCCCGAGATCTCGCAATATTTGGCAGCTAGCTTTAAGAAGGCTTACTATAAAGCAGCGCTTTAAGTTTTCAATGGTGCTTGGCTTCTTGATTCCTTTGTGGGAACAGGCTCTCCCACTTCTACGCTGACTCTTCATCGAACCCTTGCCCTTCTGGTACCTCATCCTTGACGGCACTTCATACTCTGGCAAAGCTTCGTATTGCTACTTTGCATTCCTTTTTTTGACAGACTTCGTTAAGGTAAAGACTTGATATCTTGGATTCATCTAGACTCATTTAGCCTCTTGATTCCTTGGTTCTTTTTTCTTTCTTTGGTATGGTCAGTGAACTGAACTTTTCTTCCCCAAAGACATAGCATTATAGGATAAGAATTGCTATTATCCTGTCCTATAGAACCAGATGTTCCCCAATTCCTTTTGTGCTGCATTTTTACAGTGGGCACTTTTGTCCCTCAAGACTTTGCAGCCAGGGCTTATTTACCTTCCTCAATTACCTCTGGGTTGTTTATTGTTATGTATCTCCTTTGTGGATAATAGGAGATTCCTGGCAAAATACTCTTCTTATGCTATTTGAATAGGAACATTGGATTATTTACATTCTTTCCCTCTTGTGAGTGTAAATGACGATACTCCTTACAAAAACTTTTTTGTATGGATATTAGTCCAGTATGAGATCCTTACCCTCTCCTTATGTTTGTTTTTCCCTCTGATCTAGCATCAGTGGACGTCAATCTCCTGGGTTTAAGCATCTCCTCACAGCATGAGAGAGCCTGGTTACACATACCTCCGAATACAGGAGAGCTGTTCTCTTCCTTTGTTTCCCCTTCTCCCCTGAGATCTAATCCACTGCGCTCTTGGTTATATTAGAACGTTGAGGGGCTAGTCCAAAGGTGAGAGGACAGACTACCTTCATTCCTGCGATCTCTGGTTTTTTAGTGAGTGGGACCTTGACAGGTACAAGTTTTAGAGTGCTACTTAAGTGGGTGTCACAATATGTGCTGCTGACCCACTGGTAGCTTTTAATTTATAGGCCCTGGGTATATGATATAACACTCTAAAAGTGACTTACAAGTAAATTAAATATTTCAAACAGTTATAAACTAATTATACCATGTTTAGAGGAGAGAGCATAAGTACTTTAGCACTGGTTAGCAGTGGTAAAGTGTACAGAGTTCGAAGGCCAATAAAAACAAATTCAGCAAAAGTAGGAGCAGGAAGGCAAAATGTTTGGGGGTGACCAGAGAGGGCCATTCCCAACACGATCCCCCTCCAGCCTAAACCAGTGTAGACTAATCAATACCTTTATGGACTTCCCTGCTTAGAAGATGGAACGTGGACATTCTCCCTCAGTTGGATCCCACAGTCTAAACTCTTCTGCGCAAACTGAACTGACCCATGGGGAACCCTTCTCCTCACCTTCTCTGCAGCACCTAAACTTAATTTGCTCACAGATGCATCCCAGTAGTCAGACAGTACCGCCATGGTCAACAAACTGATGTGGCACATTCCGCCCCTTGGGTTTGACTTCTCTACCCAACACAAGGAAAACTTTGCCCTCAAGTACAACAACCAACAGAGGCCACTGACAGCTGTCAGTGTCTAGAGCGAGGCCCCAGGCCATCCATGGGTCTCTGACCTCTGTGTTTCACAAAGTGGGGGGCAGTAGCCCCAGGTGCCTTGCACCCTCTCTCCACTCTTCCTCCCACCAGTTCAGGTATGGTATCCTGAAACTAGTTCTTCAACCCGGGGACTATACCCTTAGGCTGAACAGGAGTAAGTCTTTCCTCCCCTTGCCCTTCCATCTGGGTTTTTGAACCCTCCATTTCGGAGTGGTACGTCAAGATGTCTGAGCTTTCAGGGTGCCCTGGGCAGCCGTCCCTCCTAGCTCTTCTATCACCGGTGGCAACTCATCCCCAGAATACAGTCAATGGGCATCTGGAGACTAACTATGACCCTCCTCTGGGTCATCTCCCCACCCCACTCCAGGGATAGCCGGGTCACCTGACCGGTGTACTGCTCAGGGAAAACCAGCCTTTCCACTACCATGGTCTGCCTGACCCCGGTGTCCCTCAGAGTAGTGATGGGGACCATATTCACCTTGACCTGGTGGAAGTGACAACTCCCACCCTCAGGGATCTCCAGTCTACCCTCTGAGTTCACACCCCAACTAAGGGAGACTACCACTTGCCCCTGGGGATTACTTCCCCCCAAGGCCCCATGGGCCATCCTTGTAGTGTTCATAGCAGTGGGTGGTTTCTTTGGACAGGCAGAGTCCCCTTGCTTGTGTCCTAGCTGGAAACAATCAAAGCAGAAGGGACATGGGATCCCTATACTTCCCCCTTAGCCTGAGACTTACCTGGGTCTCCCTTGACCGCCCACTCACTCTGTTGGAGGGAACCTTCTTCGAGTCACTCCTGGGTACCTTTTTGGACACTCTGGTGCTTACCCAGAGGTACGCCTCTTCAGCAAGCTTCCTGGAGTAAGTCATTTTGCTATCAACCTGGTGTTTGCGCAGCTCTGTAAAATAAATATCAAGCACGTGCTATCTCAGAATTAGGTTGTACAGCCGAGTATAATGTTCTACCTTGCTGCTCCTCACCCAGCCCTTCAGTGCCTTGCTGGAATAATCTAGAAGATCCACCTTGGTCTAAGTAGGAAGTTTGTGGCTGCTCCTGAATTTCTGTCTGTTGTTCTCAGGGGCCAACCCAAATTTATTGAAAAGAATGGCCTTCATGTGAGTGTACTGTGTTTGGTCCTATACCTCTGGTGTCAGGGATTTGTCACTCCCCACCGTAGGCCTGTACCGCCACATGCTACCCCTCTTTACTCCTCAGGAACCCTATGCACCCTTAAAGCCCCTTCATGTGTGGAGAACCACTTGTCAATGTCCTCCCCACCACATAACTGGGTACCAAATCCTTGGGGATACTGACCCTTCCTTCTCCAGCAGACACTGCAGGAACACTGCCACCGTTACTGCTGGGCTTCACTTGCATAGCTTTGATGCCCAGCTGCCTCAGGCTTATCTCCTGGGCTATCCTCTTTTCCTCAATGGCTAATGTCTTGACCTCCAAAGCTTGTTCTTTCTCCAATTTGCCCAGTTCCGGCTTGAGATTTCTCTCCTGCCTCCTGTCCTCCAGCCCCTCTAGGGAAAGGCCGCTAGTATACACACTGCTCCCTGCCTGGGGTGGACTCTCCAATCCTGGAAGGATGTTGCCCCCCCTTCTCAACAGGTTGCAGTCCAAGACCCTCCTGTGTGTCTTGTTCCAATGTTCCTTATCATACAACTCTTCCTCCTCATCATCTGTGGGGGTCTGGTGGGCCTCCACCCATGCCCTCAAGGCCTTTTGGAGGTCTGCCTTTTTAGTGCTCCTCTTGGCAGGCAACCCCCTCTCCTGGCAAGACTCCTTGAGCTGGGCCACAGTGTAGCTCTCCAGGTTGACCAGCTCAAACTCCAGCTTTGCAGGTGAGGTCATAGACACAATAGGTAGGTAGAGATTGGAAAAATCAAAAAGGCCAATCAGGAAGAATTTACTCATAATTGTTCTTAGGTATGGAATGGTAGTGTACACCGAATTATTGTATGTCACTGTACAAACACAAGTCCTATCCTCACTGCTGATCACCAATGTTAGACTTTGGGTTAATGGTTGACTAGGGTATGATTCCAAGTCAGGAAGACACCATCAATCCCCAAATTAACTTGTGCTCGCCCCCTGGTAGCTTGGCACAGAGCAGTCAGGCTTAACCTGAAGGCAATGTGTAAATTATTTCTGCAACACTTCAACCAGTAAAAACAGTTTAAACACCACCCAAAAAATATCCCACACCAGTTTAGAACAATGGAGAATATTTTAACAAATAAAACAAGACCACAATGACAAACATCCAATAAGTAGAACCGGAGATATTGATTTTCAAAAGAATAAGTGAAAATAGCTCTAAAAAGCAATAAGCGTCTAATAGGGATATCTTGTTGCGCTTGACTGGGACAAAGTCAAAAGTTCAGGCCAACCGCGATGGAAAGAGGGCTGGCTACAGGGACCAGGTTAGACCCGCTGGGTAAAAGTACTTTAGTTAGGGTTGCATTGACGTCGAAGATCCTGTCAACGAAGAGGCTGCGGAGTCCAGAGGGGGCGGTGCATGATGTCGATGCACACTTTCGGCTGCAACTACATACTTTCAATAGTACTTTTTAATATTTATATCTACCCTCTAGTTACTCGTATTAATTACAGGCCCCTTGTAGGCACCGGTATTGACAAATTGGGTTGGTAGTTTGGCGTTAATAACTCCAGCATTTATATGAGCTGTGGCTGATATTCCACAAAAGTAAGAAAATCTAGGTCCTAAAAACACAAAGCTGGTTTCTGTGGGGAGCCCTGGTTTTACACTTGCAGCTGTGGCTCAAACAAATGGCCTGTATCTGAGAAAGTGAGTTAAAACAAGAACTTCATCATATAAAATCTAGGGGTTGGTGGTATTGGCAAAGTTTGATTCCGCGGAATTATGCAGAATTATCTTAAAATTCCGCCACATTATGCAGAATTTTGTGATAGGGCAGAGTGGGCATTTGGTGCTATTCCCATAGCACATAATGCATCCTCATGTCCAAAAATGGATGTGAGGGTGCATTTTGTGCTATGAAAAAAGCGCAGCCCAATATCACTCAGTGCCCTTGCATGCTCTGCAGTGATTAAAGGTTAATCACTGCAGCGTATGCAATGGCACCAAGTATACAGTGTATTCCAAACTTTAGAAACCACTGCATAATTTAATTCCGTCGGCGGAGTGGCGGAATTTTAATTAATCAGTAGTTTTGCGTTAGAAGAGTAGCGTGGAATTTCCATAATTCCTTAGATTCCTCCGGTGAAATCAAAACATCCAACCAGTCCTAATAAAATGCCCCAACAAATTGAGTTAGCAGAAGAAAATAAAAGCAAAATCACAAAAACAGTTAAAGGGATCAAGAATTATAAAATTTTAAAATAAAGAGTAGAAACACCCAAAGAAAACAATAGTAAAAAATGTAAATCCGTATTTGTAAAGCGCGAACTACTCACCCTTACGGGTCTCAAGGCGCTGGGGGCCGTCGTGGAAATTAAGTGAGCTATTGCCCAGAGTCACATGGTGCTGAGCTGAGCTGCCGACGGAGCCGGGGATCGAACCATGAGCCCTGTGCTCCGAAGTCACCTGCCCTGGCTGCTGCACAACACCTCTCCACTAGGAATGTAAAAAAGCCATGTTGGTCAATGGGACATGGATGACTTGATCCTATGCACCTCAGGCTGACTGCAACGGAGCCTAGCTGTTTGTCCTGCTTAACACTGTCACCTTATTTAGTCTGCAAGATGGAATTAAACATCATTGAGTGAGGCAAGGCAGAACTCCAAGATGATTTCAGCAAGGTTGGTTTGATTGTTTACATTTCTTGTACCTTCATAACTACCAATCTGTAAAGCGCTCCGATACTCCCTGTGGTCTTGTTCGCGCTATACAAAACTCTTTAAATAAAATAAAATCAACTCTAAGTACCATGCAAGCCTTGAACTTTGGTGCTGTTGGAAAATGCCTTTTTTAGCATGATCATCCCCATTTCTTTGGACTGATGATACTGGTTTGCTGAAGCTGTGCAAGGGGACTTTGCTTACCATGCCCCAGTGTACATGCTCTAACCCCTAAAACATGTTGAAATTGTCTCTACTCCAAATTGGCATCTTAAACATTAAGTTGAAGATAACCAATTAGGAGTTGAGCCAGTTTGAACATGTTCCCTAGTATATGGTACAAAGTGTACTTGGCCTGTAAGTTACATGTCACTAGTGGACTGTGGCACCCATTGTGTCCCCCACTACAGTGACAGTGCAAACATGACTGCAGGCCTACCACTGTAGTGTGCAGTTTTAAAACTGAAAATTCGACCTGTCAAGATAATCCCCTTTGATAGCCCTAAACCCTCCTTTTAAATATAAATAAGGGTGCATAGTATTCAAAAGTAGAAAATGTAAACGTTTGATGTTAAACATGTCCTTATAGTGACAAGGCCCCTAAAGTTTTTTTTACTGTAGCTGAGTTAGTTGTTCCATAGGAAAGTATTGAGATACAAAATTAAAGCTAATAATATTATTTCCGCCTAGGAGATGTTAATTCTTGGACTTTTAAAAATATTGTGTGCAAGCCATTTAACTGGTAAAGTCGGATTTGTAATAAATATTTTGGAAAGGGTACTTTTAGAAAGTTAACTTTTTCCTGCCTAAAGCCTCTACAAGCCCTTTTGCAGTAACTTCCAACTGTCACCCAGGAGCTGAATAAATCACTGGATGAAGTGTGAACTTGCGCCCAGAGCTGAGACAAAGGTGTTCTGTTTCTTTAGCAGGATGGCCATGTGGGCACTGCACAGGAACTCAATTAACTTCAAAAAGGCCTTCCCTGTCACAGGCAGATGTAGCTAACACCTGGCCTACCCCCTTCTTTGCCCTTCTAGTCGGCAGAGACAAATCCCAGTGGGAGAGAAGCTACACCTAGAACCAGTTTTGAGTGACCACAGAGGAGGGGTTGCTCATTTTCCTGGTTACCCTCTAGGGTGCGCACAGGAGCTCTGTAGAGAGGAAGAAAGATTCTTCCATCTTGGTTTCAGGTAGAGAGAGGCATTATGGGATTTCTTGCAGGAGGGCTCACAGGAATTGCTGCAAAAGTGGGTAAGGTTACCTCTGTGAACTTTTTCCATATTGGTACTAGATGGGGCTAGGAGTCACCCCACCCACACGCTACTGCCAGGCATAAATGTGGCACCCTTGGGCACCCACTTCAGAACACAACTGAATATGTGGAAGACAGAAGGAGGATAGCACCTGCTGTTAAGATCTGTGAGGAGACTAGAAAGGCTGGGCCTGCTCCCACTTGTACCCAGGACAAAGAAGTGGACTCCAAGGGTGAGCTGGATGACCGCCTGTTAAACTACAGAGACACAGCAAGCTGCTAGAAGCCTTTTTCTGAAGAGTCCACCTGACCATCTCCAACTGGACCTGCCTGGTCCTTGCTTGCTGGTGGCTTCTGTTGAAGTAAATCTTGCCCCCCCACCCAGCCCCAAGTGCTGTTTCTGAGGTCCTGGGACCCTTGGGTGTGTCAAAGGGTACTCCACTTAAGATCCTAAAAAACCTGTGACTTAGAAACATTTTGGCTCCAAAGACCGAGACAAACCTGCCAGGTCAATCTGATGAAGGTGCGTTGCTGCCTGTGGCAGTGATTCAGATTGCTCTGCTCTGAGCTTTTCTGCAGCAGCAAATCCCATTTAGTGGAACATCTCCTGGAGGGTATTCAGCCTCATGGAGCCCTGTGCGGCTACAGCTTGGTGCCTTGCCCCACTGGAGGAATATGTGCCTCAAAAAAATCACGAGGTTCGAACATAGAAATCTTCACCGGATGAAGGCACCAAAAGTATCTGGCCATTGGGGGTCCTTCTTTGGGCATGAATTTTAAATTTCTCCCACTCTGAGCTTTCATGTCAAAATTCTACAGCTTCACCGGGACCTCGTCAGAAGGCTATCTGGCCTCATAGAGCCCTTCTTTGCAACAGCATGCTGCCTTGCCCTTCAGAGGATTTTTGACTTCCATATCAAAGACTAAGTCAGAAGGTCAAACTTATACCTGGGACAAACCTGGTTTCTGTATTCTACCCACCCTCCATTGCAGCTGGCCTTATATTGCTCCTGGGTACTGGTCAAGCGCAACCAGATGACCGCAGATGGTGCTTAACGCTTTCTGGCACTATTTTTATTTCAAATGTTAAAGATTTGACGGGTGAGTAACCGCACTTAACTAACCCGATTGACTGATTGAAAGATTCATATCTGCGGTGCCCCTTATTGGGTTTTTGTTGTTTTGGTGTCATTTTGCTCAATACAATATTCTCTATGTTTTCAAACTGGAGTGGGATATTTATTGTGTTGTGTTTTTTTTTTTTTTTTTTACTTTTACTTTTTAGCTGTTTTGGTACTTCTAAATGCTTAACTCAGTTAAGCCTGTAAGCTCTGTGCCATAGTTATCAGCAGTTGAGCTCAGGCTTAAATTACTAAAACCTTTACTCAAACTAACAAGAATAGTGACATTATTACTTGTGGGGGACTACCATCTACCCCAACTAGTAATTCACTTTCTCACAGGCGGCAAAATCTTCATGTGAGCAGACTGAAAAATTGCAGCCTCCAACCTCACTTAACTGATGGGAGAACTTTGACACCTTTTCTCACTCTTGCAGTTTATATTCGATCTTAGTCACATTTTAAGTGCTCAAAATCCTTAAGCTAGGCAAAGCTGGGAATTGCAGCAAGAAGAGGACTCTGTGAGGTTGTATACCTGGGCTCAGAAACACTGCAGGAGCTCAGAACATCTCTCAAAAGCTCAGAGTAATACAAACAAGTAAATCTTGCCTACGAAAGGTGCACATTTTTCAGGTACCCTCAGCACTTTCGCCTGGTACTCTGGGAGTTCAAACATTTATAGAATGAGACCCTCCTGGGTGAGTAGTTGTGCTATGTAAACCCTGATTGATTGATTGATTGATTGATTGATTGAAAAAATCTTACTCCAAGGTACACATGCACCTTCTACACTTTCACAAACACTTCCCATGTTGCCATTCCACAGATAACAGTGGAAGATTGGCTGATCAAATACTTCACTCTTCTGATTCTTATGCTAAGATTCTTTAGCAGGTCATCTCTCTTGAACCATGAGAACAGCTTTCAGCTTGGAGCATTCAAGAAGAAGCAGAATTGCACTTGATCTTGTAACAGCAGTACACCTTCCATAGTTTCTTTTAGTCCATTTCAGTTTAAGCTCCATTCCAATTTCTAGGTGGTGGACAACCTTCCTTAGCCTATTGACCAAGTAGTGATTGGTGGTGAAGCCTAACACTTTAGCTATGGCTCTCCCATGCTGCCATTAACTCTACTGTTTAGCACTTCTTTTACCTACTGTCTAATGTTATCCCAAGATCCACTAATCCTAGTTGCCAGTGGAGAGGTTCAAGTCTGCTATGCCTGGTGGGCTTTCTAAGATTTGCCCATTCTCATTAGGTGCTACCCACTCACCATCAAAGAGAAACCCCTCTTAAACTGGTCATCTTAACTATTGACGTATGGGGAGCAAAGAGCCAGTGAGCTTACTGGGAGGTCTACATCAGAGACCCTTCCCACTGTTTTCTGTCTTTGATATGTGAGTGAGAATGACAGTTGACCATATCTGTGTTTCTGTTAGACAGCTGCCCTAAATTCCCCCTCTTCCTCTCTTCCCAGGGGTGTTGTTTTGCAGTGCTGTGAGGTCCTGTAACCATAATTCTTTGTCTTGCTAATAGTGACCCAGCAGAAGGGGGCTATTGTACCAAAAGAGCAGCTGTTTTCAAATTCAAGACTATACTATGCTATGTTATGTTGTGCTATGTTATGCTATGCTAAGCTATACTATGTTATGCTGTGCTATGCTATCCTATGCTATGCTATGTTATATTATGTTTACTTGTAGAGCACACATATCACCCGGATGTGTATCCTGGCGCTTTGAGAAGGGGGTGTTGCCCTGTCTGGGGCCTATTGAAAGAGGCAAGTTTTCAGTTTCTTCTGGAAATCCAGGAGTGAGCTGGTGGCTCTAATGTGAAGGGGGAGTTCATTCCAGGCCTTAGGAGCAAGATACAAGAAGGCGAGGCTGTCAGCTGTGGCTCTTCAGATGCGCAGGACGGAGGCTAGCAGATGGCTGATGGATCGAAGGTGTCTGGTGGGGCTGTGAATTATGTGGTTGTTCATATAGGTAGAACCTAGATTGTGCAGTGCCTTGATGAGTGAGTATTTCTGAGCAAGGCACACATGGAGGCCCTTGACAAAAGTAGATAGGTGGGTGCGAAGTGGGAGATTCTGATGTATGTAGAGTGCATTCCTGTAGTCAAGCTTACAGGTGATTAGGGATTGGGTGATAGTTTGACGAGGGTTGAGAGGAAGCCATATTAAGACCTTCCTGAGGATCTTTAGGGTGTGGAAGCATGAGGAGGTTGTCGGGTTCACCTGGACATCGATATATGATTGTCGATCACGATCCCCAGGTATCTGGCTTAGCTACACAGGGTTGCTGTTGATCCTTAATCTGATGGCCACCAGGCCAAGGACTAGAGTGTGGTGTCCCTTCCAAAGAGTGCCTCCTCTGTCTTATCTGAGGTGACTTTCAGGCAGTTGGATTTCATGCAGAGGGTGACTTCTTACATACAGTCAATAAACTTCACTTGGGTGTTGGTGGTATCCTTGGAGAGGAAGAGGATGAGTTGTGTGTCATCAGCAAATGAGATGAGGTTGAAAACATGGGTTTGGACACTTTTAGCAAGTGGGGCCCTGTAAATAATGAAGAGCGTAGGCCTGAGAGATGATCCCTGGGGGTCACTCTAGATCAGATTGGAGAGTTCTGAGGTTTAGTGGGTTTAGGGGGTTTCTGTGTGCAGCCTGTCAGGAAGGAGTCAATCAATTTAAGAGCTGTCCCGCACATTCCTGTTTCGTTGAGGCTTTCGTTGAGGAGCAGAAAAGAAACGGATAGAAGAGAATGAGGGCTGCGATGTTACCTTGGTACATGATAAGCCGGAGGTTGTGGGTGGCTCTGATGAGGACAGTCTTGCGCTGTGATCAAGTCAGAATCCTGATTGCGATGGGTCCAGGAGGTGGTTGTCTTCGAGGTATTTTGCTAGTCTCTTGTTGAGGAGTTTCTCCTGAACGTTCGCTGGATAGGGTTGCAGGGAGTTGTGTTTGCAGTTTTTTTTAGTGAATCTGAATCTGCTGTAGTGTTTTTTTAGGTAGCAGCAGGATGGTGGTGTGTTTCCAGGTGTCCAGGAAGGTAGCAGTGGTGAGGCCGTCATTAATCTGTAAACATAATCATGCAAAACAATTTATTCTTACATGTTAATGCTGCAACCTTGTCTAGAGTGCCCCAGGGTTGCGTGTCAGTGCTTCTGCCATGTTTTTATAATCTCACATTTGAGTGGTGTAATCCCGCACTGGGTAATTGATATTTATGCCACTTGCACAGGTTTTCACATTTGTTGTGTGAATTTACATGAGTCAAATATGTCACTTGGTGTTTGACAATCTGGTGCCATATTTTAAGGGTATAATACATACAAAGGGCAGCTGTTTAGCAGTATCTCACTGCCCACTCGTTCAAATATGGTAGCTAGCTAATTCCATAAAAGGAAAATTCTGGGGAGGTCCTAATAAAGAAATGCACACTGAATCAGGAAAAAGCTGATATTGTTCGGCTCAGTGCATAAAGTACACTAATGAATATATTTATTTATTTATTGAGCATTTCTATAGCTCATGCAAGCCCAGTTAGCATCAGAGTCCTTGCAAATGGGTTCCGCCCATTTAGTATGCCCAGATATTTTTTGCTTTTTAATCAACCGGTTTAGAGCTTTATGGTGACTAAGTCTCTCTATCTGAGTCTCACTCCCAATAATATCATGGTTAATTGGACTGCATATGTTTACCACCAGAGCCTGCATTTTTAGATGAGGCAGCTGACACACAGCTGGGTAAGGGGAACTGGGCTGGTACAAGTGAAAATGTGTGCCCAAGCCTGTGCACACGGGTACAGGCTGCATGTGAGAGACCACAGTTGTGCACATCCTGGTAGCTGCACACAGGTAACCTGACTGTGGTAATTTTAAGCCTCTCATTTGACCTGTCTAAATACCCTTTCTGACAGGCCTAAACCTTCCTTTTAAATATTAAGAAACCATCCCAAGTAGGCCATATTGCCTATAAAGGCAGGGTGCAGATATTTAAAAGTAAGGCATGTAAAAATTAATGTTATGTAATGTTATGTTATGTTATGTTATGGTACGATATGGTACTGTATGTGGATTTGTAGAGCGCACTTATCACCCGGCGCATGCGCTGGAGCAGATAAGTAGGCCGATCGAGCTCGTTGAATAGCCAGATTTTCAGTTTCTTGCAGAATTCAAGACAGGATGGAAAGGTCCTGATGTGGTGTGGAAGGTTGTTCAAGACTTGGCGATGTAGGAAAAGAAGCGTGCTCCTTACCCCTGCAGATGAAGGGTATTTGCGCAAAGTGGAGTGAGGCTGAGATGAGTTGCCTGGTGGAATGAGGTAGGCAGGTCCGACGATGTGGAGGGCTTTGTGTAAGTGAGTGACAGTTTGAATTGGCATCACTTCTGGATTTGTAGCCAGTGTAGCTCTGTGAGGTGGGGCATGATGTGTGTGTTGCATGGATGTTGAGGATCAGTCTGGCGGCGGCGTTCTGGGTGGTATGTCTTTGTATAAGTTGATTTGTGATACCGAATCCAGCCGCCCATGTTATACATGTCCTTACAGTGAAATATCCCCAAAAAACGATTTCCACTGTAGCAAGGCAGGCTGCTGCCATGGGGAATCATTGGGTTGCCTGGTTGCATTTATGAAATGCTAAAAACAATAGGTAGCAGCTATAAAAATACTTCTTACATTCTTTTGAATTGTACTATAAAGTCCTCTTTAATGGTGAGTTCGGATTTTAAATTATGTTAGAAATGGTACTTTTAGAAAGTTGGCATGTTCCTGCATAAAGTTTCTGGGAGTTTCCAGCTGCCTGGGCTGGTGATGGCTCTCCCACTGGGAAATGCATATTGGAGCCAGACAGTGCACAAAGGGGCTTGGGTGTGGACAGGATGAACCATTTTGCCATGATGAATGCAGAGGAGCTGGGCCCTGCCCTGATTACACTTCAAAGAGTCTCTCCAAATGTTGGACTTTGCCCTCTCTGCAGGGTGCACCAAACGTTTTGCCTTCACTCCTATTTTTGCTGAATTCATATCTGTTGGACTTTGGTACTCTGTGCCCTTTACCACTGCTAACCAGTGCTAAAGTGCTTGTGCTCACTCCCTAAAACTTGGTAAAATTGTTCTACCAGATTGGCATATTTAATTTATCTCAACGTCCTTAGTAAAGTGGTGTACTATATACCTAGGGCCTTTGAATTAAGTGCTACTATTGGGCCTGCAGCACTAATTGTGCCACCCACGTACGTAGTTCCTTAAAATTGAGGGTGGGTGGAGCGGACTGAGTTGTACTCTGTGAAATTACGCAGAGTTGCACAAAAACTCTGTGAAATTCCGCTGAGTTCCACTACGTCATGGTTTATTACTCAGTTGACTCATAAAACCTTTATTACGTTATCGGTACAAAACAGAGATAAGTCATACGTTGACATAAAAATCTCTAAGCTGAAATTCAGACCTGCAAATTTAAATAACAGGCACAATTGTCAAGCAGGAGCCATTCATCGCTCAAAGGGTAATTTAGATATTGCACTTGCATAGCTTTATAAACATAATTCTGCTTTTGTTTTCTCTGAGCTGCCTCTTGCTGAGATGCTGCCTACGCATGTTAAGTTACCAGGAAGCAAAGCTCAATGCTCGGGGTAAAGGCAAGCACACATTTTGTTTAGATACCTAGAGAGTGTAGGAGAGTGCTAAGTAAATAACATTATTTCTGCAAAGTGGACACACAGGACCTTTACAGTTTACACCACATGATGTATGGCACAATACCTCATCCTGCCCTAATATAACACATATTGTGCACACAGGAGGACATCATTCTTCTACGAAAGTCTGAGTGCAAGTACATCGAGCGAGTGTACAGAAGCGGAAATAATAAAAGGGTACACATTGCAATGCATGTAGAGAGTATTGGAGAGTGGCACACAAGTCCAATAAATAAACAACAATTTTTTTTAGGTCACCAGGCTCAATCACTTAACCCGTCCACTTACGTCTTCCACACTTCCAAGACTTGTGCGGTCCAAAGAGAGCTTCCCAGCCCTAGGAGCTGCACGCTGCCCTTTGCTCCCCAGTCTGGACTACTTTAAAAGTTCTGCCTGGAGTGGACTCTGACCCAAGGACGCTCCTGAAGTTTTGTCTGTAACAACTAACAAGAAGCGCCCCTAACTGAGGGGAAAGTGTGTCACCTCGAAGCAGCCTCATGAGACCCCGGGCCATTGTGCAGGCCTTATGAGGCCGCCCGGTACAAGCCCAGGTTAGCAGCTGAGAGGGACCAGGCCTGTCTCCATGGGTTCCATCTCCCCCTCCAGCAGCAGAGCACTCTCTGCAGCCTCAAGTAATCAAGCTGGAGCATGGGACCCCCACCTGGGCTGCAAGAGTGTCACGGCTGGGACTGGAGTGAAGCCGCAAGACTCGTTGGCGCTGGTGGCCCCTGCACTAACTGCTTCCTTCAGATCACATGACTGCTCTCAGCATTCCAGCATATCGCAGGAAGCTGTAAATAACTAGAGTGCTGACTTCACTTTTGTCAATGCCAGATAATTAATGGCATGCTTTGCGAATGTGGGCAGTAAACTCCGCTACGAAGTGATATTGGAGTTTTGTGTGAACTCCGCCCTCCAAGCGGAGCACAGAGCAGGCACAACTCTGTGAACTCCACGGGTGGAGCGGAGATTACCGCCCACCCTTACTTAACACACGTCCTAGGTTGTCATTGCAGCCTGATTGCAGTTTTACACTGCTTATTTGACTTGGCAAAATAACCTCCTTGCCAAGCCTTAAACCCCCCTTTTACTACATATGTCACCCTTAAGGTAGGCTCTAGGTAGCCCATAGGACAGGGTGCATTGCAATGATAATAGGGAACATGTACATCTATCTTTTACATGTCCCTATAGTGAAAAACACCCTAATTCATTTTTCACTACTGTGAGGCCAACCTCTCCCATAACTTAATATTAGACATCCTTATTACATTTAGTAAGTGCTAACTTTTCATTGGGAACAGTTAAGGACTTAATGTTTGGTGTCTGAGAAATTGTAATTTAAAATCCTCTTTAATGATAATATGTCATTATATTGAGAAACGTACCTAAATTAATGCCGCTTGTAACAGAGACATTGATTGATCTCAAAAATAAGGTGATACATTGGCTGGCTAAACAGTTTATTGGCTGGCTAAAAAGTTTGAAGTACAAACTGTCTTTTTGAAGAAATAATAATGGTCAGAAGAGTAACCTGGATAGTCCCCTCTAGGAAAGTTGGTGAAGCTGACTGTATTGTTGTGAACTTTCGATCCCCCAAGATGGTTGAAACTTTACTCTTCGGTCCGGGTTGTAGGCTATGCCCTGAGAATGCTAGAGGGAACATTTTAGCTGAACCTCTTTGGTTTCTTTTAAAGGCCAGAAATGTTTTTTGGTACGGCTGGCACTCCCTCACAAATGGAGTTATTAGTGAACCAGAACATTATTCAACATCAAATAAAACCAAATAATAGACCATTGATAACAGTTACGACAACAAATAGGTTTTCACCCCTCTCGAATTACGACGAGCAGGATTGACAACAAGGCGGGTAGGGGAGGAAGTGTAGTAATCCAATTGATACAACCCATGTAGATTGTGAATTACAGAATCTAGACCGGGGTACTCTGAACTGTACAAAAAAAGAAAGCACTAATTTTGTAATTAAGACTTGGAATGTTGTGGGAGTAAAAATAAACTAGAGAATCCAGAATAGTTGGAGACTATCAGTCAAACCTACCTAGTCTGCCTGCAAGAGACATGGGTAATAGACGATTTTCATGCGGAGGGTTTTACTTCGTTTCTAACCCCGGCCACCCCCTCGGAGAGAAGGCGGGCTAAGGGAGGTCTGGCCGTCTTAATACCCACAACCAGACCACTAAAATTGTTACGGTCCTATATGTCTTCCCCCTAATTTCAATTCCTCCATCTCCAAACAGATGAAAAGGTAAATCTGGTATTTACTAACTCCTATAATAATGTTTTTGATAAAACTAAAGTCCATGTTATCATGGATTTAAGTAGGGAGATTGAATCATTTTTAAAACACATCAAGGATGATTATATATTAATATGGTTAGGGGATTTTAATATGAGCCATTGCAATAGGGTGGGATCTAAAGGATGTGTCTGTAAAAAAACTAATTGGGAAGGAATGACGCATTTCTCGCACAACTTATATGGAGAGGCAATAAATTAAATTATTTTTAAATATAGCCTGGAATTGCTAAAACATCCTAAAGGGCAAGGACTATTGTTAGTATCAATGTTTTATGGGAACGGCAGAAGCGCCTCTATTGACGACATCTTGGTGACTGAAAATGGGCATCGATTAATAGAATCTTTTGACATTTCCCCAAGTATTTTCAGTGACTATTCCATTTTGACAGTGGCCGTTCAGATCAAATTATAAACCAAATTGAAACACAGGGAAGGAATGGCATCAGTTTAAAAGGGGCGAACATAGATGGTATTGTCAATACAGGGGAAATCATGGCAAAAAATCTTAGAGACTTTAATATATGTACGGATCTGAAGTCCTCACCGCTGTGTATTATGGTGGCCTTTTGTAAAATAATGGCAGAAATCTCGAGGAAATTAAGATACCCTACTAGAAGCAAAGGAAATAAAAGACTGGGATGGTTCGACAAGGACTGTTCCGAGGCTAATAGAAAACTGAGGAAAGCATTACTGAATACACCAAGAGATAAGGACAAAATCAGTAGATAGAGAGTAAGGTACAAATTTGCCCTAGATAAAAGGAAAAGAGAGATGAAAGATAAGATCAGGGACGATTTAGTACAGGCCACAGAATTAAAGGATAATTCCCTTTTTTGGAAAATAATAAACCAGCCATTCCTGAAAAATAGAGAGGATCCAAGGGTAGAGGTATTTGTTTTTAATCCCGACAACTGCCCTATAGAGCTGCCTACCTCAACCGTATATTCTACTGATGCTGCCATAAGTTTAGATGAGGTCATTAATGCCCTAAATAAAGCTGCTAAAGAAAGTCCTGGGGCCCAGACGGGGTCAAAAATAGATACCTTTAAGGCACATGCCACTCTAGGGGCCCCTCTGTTAACACAAGCGTGTAACGCAACAGTCAAGGGTTTCTTTCCTGTTTCCTGGACAGAAAGTACAATTGTCCCAATATTTAAAAAAGGACACAGAGGGGACCCGAGATGCTATCGCCCAATATCCCTCCTTGACTCAAGTGCCAAATAAATTGGTAGAATCCTTTAGACAGGCTGGAACAATGGGTGGAGGAGAAACATATTATCACTGACATACAGTACGAGTTCAGGAGGGATATTGGTACAATCGAACAATGTGTTAACTCACATCTGCTTATTAACATATACACCGTTGTAAAAGAGGGACATGTCTACCTATGCTTCGCAGACTTAAGTAGTGAGTTAGGTCTGGTAAATCATAATAAATTATGGAAAACTCTCTCGGATATGGGTGCCCCAATGGGTATTATTAATTATCTGTCCCAATGGTACTCCTACCAGACTGTGCGGGTACACTATGACCGAAGGGGGAATGTACCGAAAGATTTAAGGTTGCTCGGGGGATCCGACAGGGGTGTGTCTTCGCTCCTCTGCTTTTTTCACTCTATATAAATGGGGTGGATGAGTGTTTATAGAAAGTGAAGAATGATGCCCCCGTGGTTGGATCTCGCCCTGTTCCAATTTTATTATATGCAGACGATGCTGTTCTTTTATCTAGAACAGCAAATGGGCTCCAGCTCCTGATTGATAACTTTATTACCTTTATGGAAAACAAAGATATGAAAGTAAACCTAGAGAAAACAGTCATCATGGTGAGTGGAAAAGGAAGAGCAAAAAAGAGGACATATATAAGGGGAGAGAGACTAGCCGAGATCCAAATGTTTACATACCTAGGATTACAAACTACTGCATCAGGGCACTGGGAAAGCCAAATAAATATCTCCAAAATGAAATTTTTGAGAGCCATAGAATCCAACTTTAGATTTGCGAGCAAAATAGGCCATAAACCGATTAAGGAAATACTGAAGTAATATATATAATTAAATGCCTCCCAAGTGCTATCTACAGCGCTTCATTGTTGGGGTGGGCAAACTGTGCCCCCTGCAAACCTTAGAGAATTAGTTTTTAGCTCGACTGTTGGCTGTGCCAAAAACTAGCTCAACATATATAATTGATAAGGAAGTAGCAGTTCCTTTTTTAGAGGACGACCTAAATGCTAGCCCTGTCCTCTTGTGGTACAATATATGGAGCAAAGTAGGGACAGATTTCACAAAGGCTATAATACTAGACTGCCTAACGCTAGATGCATGAAAAAAAATAAGATGGCTGACTTATATAGACAGCCACCTAAGAAAAGTGGATAAGAGCATTGGAGTTAAGGATACAGTTACAATATACTAAAATTAAAGTTAAATCTATACTCAGGAGAGAGAGAGAGAGAGAGAGAGATACAAAGAGATACCCGAGAGTGCAAAAAATCTACGGTGTGTATTTATCTGTCAGGCCCGGCACAAGTGGGACTACAAAACTACTTGATAATTGTAAAGAACGGGCGTGGCCTGACCAAGCACCAAGATGGTGGCTTGATCCTGGAGCTCCGGAGCGGCCGCACTGGAAAAGCGACCTAGCTCCATCTCGCTGCTGAGTTCAAGACCCTTGAATACCGCCGCGGACACCAAAAGCTCTGTGGCATGATCGGAGCATAGCGGAGGGGCTGTGAGAAGCTCTGCTACCTGCGAGAGGCTCCACGGCGGCGGCAGCCTGACGCAGCCTTCGGAGGCCCCGCAACACCAGGGGTCGCGGGCGAGACTGAGGGCGGGGCTGCGGCCATGCAGCCCGGCTCCCATTCAAATCGAGGCCGGGGACTGAAGGTCTCACAACGCGGATGCTGGCTTGATCCTCCCGGCCCCTGGCTGCAGCTTCATGCGGTGAATCTCTTGCTCGTCCACTTCAGATGACTTGAGCGCATCAACCTGCGGACTCCCTGCGATGGTCCCGAGATGGCGCAGTTGCCGGCACACAGTTGATTTGGCGTGAGCTCTGGGGGGTGAGATCTCTGCCATGGCTCTCACACGAGGTTAGATTTGGAATGGAGACTGCAAGCTACCGAACTGCACTGGTGCCTCACTGCTGTGCTCGCAACTTTTTTTTACCGGGGGAAAGACCGGTACAGCAATTGGAGTTCTGTCACAGGGTTTTCAAGCCATGCCTGACCTACTTCTTACATATATAAGGCGCAGTGACGCAATAACGCGCTAAACAGCACAGGCACTATCGTCCTCTTGGGTTGCCAGTGAAGAGACAGTGCCTTTCCTGCATCCTAGGGGCCCACATCATCGTTCTATACCTGCTGTGCCCTCTACCTGCTTGCCGCCCGCCCTACCACTTAAGCGTGATCCACGTGCTGAGCTGCCATCTTCCTGTCCTCATTGAGTCAGCATGGGTCGCGGTTACCCCAAACAGCGGCAGCTCTCTTTTGAGACCGCCAAAACCCCCAGGCGGGGGAGCATTGACGACACCGCACGGGGGATCCCCTGGGCCCTTCGGACTAACCAGATTCCGAACAACTCCCGGTGGAGGGCGCGGCAGCCATAATGGCGGAGTTGCGTGCCGGTTTCAGGGCCAAAGATGCGCCCTTTGACGGACTGGCGCCCAGACTTTATACCATGCACGGCCGCTTGGAACAGCCGGGGGCCCTCATTGATGCCACAGAGAAGCGCATCTCTGATGTGGAAGATGCACAAACGGCCATAGCCAAGCACCTAGATCGTACTGAGCCCCTCTTAAAAACCACAGCATCCAAGGCAAGGTCACGGCGCAACAACCTTAGACTAGCTGGAGTGGCCGAATCCACCAATACAGGCCCCATGAAGACTTATGTGGAGCGGCTTCAGGTGGAGCTCTTCGGAAGAGATAGCTTTTCCACCACGTTTGGGGTCGAGCGAGCCCACAGATCGCTTGCCCCCAGATCGGCTCCCTGCGCCCCTCCGCGCCTCATCATAGCGCGAATCTCAACTATCGTGACCAGGATGTGGTACTGCGCAAAGCCAGAGATATGGGAACTCCACAATTCCAGGGGATGTCACGGTCGTTTTATTCAGACTTCACACCAGTTGTTCAGGAAGCCTGGCGCAAATTTCAAAACATTAAGCGAACTCTGAAATGAGCAAACATCCGTTATGCCATGCTGTACCCGGTGCGCCTTTAAGTTCAAATCGACGGAAAAACCCACAATTTTTAAATGCCTGCGGAGGCCGCTGACTTCTGGAAGCATCACAGACCAAGTACAGTCGCACCCCCTGGGAAATAACTCTTCTCTCCTTAACAATATGTAAATTGTTCACACAGTGAACTCTAGACCACCTCGAAAGTCCCCACCATGCTTGCACTCTACGCCATGTCGCAATGGATGGGATGGAATATTCTTCATCTGTGTACCTTTCTTTTTCTTTTTATCTCTTCTCATTTGCAGCTACAGATAATGTATGCATGACCGATGTTATTTAAAGGGGCCCGCTCTAGGCGTTGCCTCCCCCCTGGAGATCTCCTACTTTGTTGATTGTGGGACATTGGGATTCACCGGATACAGTTTGGGTGGTTATCCGATGTGGGTGGTGGGGGGTGGGTGGTGGGATGGGAGTGTTTTTTCCTTTATTCACGTTTTATGGTTTGTTTGTATTTTGCAGGTCGACAGAGCACACACTGGCTGGCTTCTTAGTTCCATGCACATAGATGTCATTACTTACACGCTATTGCGCACGCTATAGCTAGACTGGGTGGGGGCGGGGGCTCTGGAGTTGAGGTGCATGAAGTGGAATGTGAGGGGTCTGTCGAACCCCGCAAGGGGAGGCAGGTCCTGGCCTATTAAGCCAGGCACAAAATATGCATAGCACTGCTGCAGGAAACCCATTACGCTCCACTTTCTGACAATCGTTTCGCAGCAGCTTGGGGTTCCAATAGATTCTTCGCATGTTAAAGTACCTTTTCTCGTGGAGTTTGTATCCTGATCCACTAAACATTACCCTTTATAGCACATACAGTAATCAGGGACCCTGATGGGAGATATCTGTTGGTGGTGGGGAGCTTGGGAGCGAAGCGGCTGCTCATAATAAATGTCAATGCTCCTAATGTAGATGCAACAGGATTCTTCGCTAGCATATCCGCACACATCTCTTGTATCCCTGTTGACCCCATCATATTGGGAGGTGACTTTAACCTCACCTTGCAACCAACCTCTGACACCACTGGCTCAGGTCAAATTACCAAACCGCACTCTGTGGAAGAGCTTGAGGCCTTGCTACGGGCATATTTGTTGGCAGATGCCTGGTGGCATCAGCATCCCACTGACGCGAGCTTCTCCTTTTATTCAGCACCACACAGCACTTGGTATCGTATAGACCACTGGTACCTAACTCCGGATCTCTTGATTAATGCGCAATTGATAGACTACCTGCCCTGCACATTATCAGACCACTTGCCTGTACTGATATCATTGACCCTGCCAAGTATAGCGCGTCCCTTCAGATCTTGGCGCTTCCCAACTGAGACTCTTCTTGATACTGTTTTCAAAAGTGAGGTACCAAATGCGATCACAGAATATTTTCAGATGAACTTGGGGTCGGTGTCTCAGTATGCCACTTTATGGGAAGCCTTCAAAGTTTATATTCGGGGCATATGCATAACCAAACAGGCTGGGGTTCTGCGCACTATTCGACAAGATCACGAGGCCACTGAGAGGGCGCGGCAAGATCTTGACGCTCAGACGCTCTCTGGGGACTCGCCCCCTCCAATGCATCAGCATGCGAAGCTCCTGGAGGAATTCCAGGAGCTCGCTTCCCGTGAGACTGCTTATCTCGGAAAATATGCGCGTGCTCAGGTATATGAGGAGGGGGAAAGACCGGGACGGACCTTGGCCAGACTTCTCAGCCCCCGACAACAGGCCATGTATATCACTCAACTGCCATTAGACAACGGCACCCACGTCACTCAGGGAGCGGACATCCTCTACCTTTCTGTCCTACTACACTCGTCTATACACTACATGCTCGCCACCAATTGACACTGCCCTTTCCAACTATTTGGCAGAAGTGGCAATGGTTTGGATCGAAGGGGGCAAGCAACAGTTCCTGGCCTCTCCTATCGGCGCCAATGAGATAACCCAGGCTATAGACAACCTCAATGGGTCCCGTGCCCCTGGCACAGACAGCCTTACGGGCATATTTTATAAAACATACAAGACCATACTAGTGCCACACCTCTTGGAGGTTTACATGGAGGCGCTGGACTTGGGTAAACTCCCAGCTTACACTTCCACTATGGGTGAAGCGATAGTATCCTTGCTGCTTAAACCGGGTAAATCGCCTGATAGGTGTGCCTCCTTTAGGCCCCTATCTCTGTTAAATCAAGACTATAAGACACTGGCAAAAGTGCTTGCGACCCGATTATAATTAATAATTGATCAAATCATCTCCCCCTTTCAGACGGGGTTTGTTCCTAATCGATCGACATCTGTCAACTTGCGCCTGATATTCGCAGTCATTAACCAAATTGACGCTGACCTTTCTGCAGCAGCGAAATTGCTGAACGCCGAAAAGGCATTTGATTCTCTGGAGTGGTCTTTCCTCTATGCAACACTTGATAAGTTGGGCTTCCCTCGTAACTTCTGTGCTCTTTTCCATCTCCTCTACACTAACCCAGTGACGCGACTCTGTGTTAATGGAGAACTCACGGACCCGTTCCCCCTGTCACAAGGCACCAGGCAGGGATGTCCACTATCGCCCCTCCTATTTATCATTGCGATGAACCGCCTGGTGCAGCATCTGCAGGAGCGCCATCTCCAGCAGGGACTCAGATTCCATAAGGGGCCCCTCCTGGACTCTCTATATGCGGACGACATTCTCTTGTTTGTACAAGAGCCTGTTACAAACCTTTTTCCACTAATTCGAGAGGTTGTCCGATTTGGAGGCTTTTCAGGGCTCATCATGAACTGAACCATATCTGAGATCTTTCCCTTAACGGATTTGAACCCCCCTTTTGCTTTGGACTTCCCCTTGCAGTGGTGTAACCATCCTCCCAGATAGCTCAGCATTTTACTACACCGTACAGCATCATAAGTCATTTGCCTCAACTATGGCCCTGCCATGGATCGTCTTTCGACGCAGATCGATCGATGGATAACACTTCCATTATTTATTGCCGGTAGGGTTGCCATCATTAAGATGGTCGTTCTGCCTCGCTTTCTTTATTTGTTTTTAAATATTCTCATTTCACTCACTGTTACATTCTTTGCTACTCTCCGGAGCATGTTGACACGACTATTCAGGGCCGGGGGGCAGGCCCGGGTGGGGTGGCACATGCTTACAATGCCCTTTGCGCGGGGCAGGTTTGGAGTGCCTGATTTCTACTGATATTACCTAGTAGCACAGGCACACTATGCCGACTTCTGGTACCATCCGGACTCTCGATTACAGTATTTGAAGCCTGAACATTCGCAGGCACGCCCCACTCCCCTTTCCGTCATTCTTCCATGGGGCCTAACGAGGACACCAACGGAAATCCACACATTGCAAACCACATGCTGGGTCTGGGAAAGGCTTCACAGATAGCTGAAGGCTGATAGCCTTTATTCCCCGCACCTACCACTACTTAATAACCCATAGTTACCCATGGCCACTGAAGCTCTGGCGCGGCGAGCACTCACCCGATGTCGCCTCCGAACCATGGGAGAGATGTCCCAAGACGGTCAAGTGCGGTCGGTGTCGGACATGGTGAAGGGCCACGACGTATCCATTCTAGATAGGTTTCTAATACACAGGGCACGAGCCTCACTGGTCACCGCAATACGTCCCTTGGCAGTTGAGCTGCTGGAGTTCCTTCCCCTATCCACAATACTTATATTACTTATATCACCTGACAGCCACACCTAGTATCCCAACTGTATCGCCTTGCCCAGACGCTCCGTCCGGAGGTGGGTGGGGGAGTGAGGGCAGCTTGGGAGGGAGATTTGGGACCCCCTCTGACAGATAAGATGTGGGCATACTGTTGTGAGCAAACCCGCTATATTTCCAGCAATTACAAGCACAAGATCCTCCACTTCAAATATATACACAGGGCCTATGTTACCCCCAAACTTCTTGCAAAGATGACCCGGCTAGGCCTGACACTGTGTGTGGCTGCACATGCTGATTTTATCCATTTGGCATGGAATTGCCCCCACGTCCTTGCATCTGGGAGGCGATCTTTGGACACCTGGCATTGATGATTGAGCCGGAGTTGACCCCCTCCCCACTGCTTGCACTGCTGGTGTATGTCCTCTCCTCTGGGGGATGGTATTCGGCGCTTCACTGCTATTGCCCTACTTTTAGCCAAGAGACAGATCTCCTTACATTGGGGTGGACCTGCGCCGCCGACAGTAAAAGCCTGTATGAGAGATCTCATGTACTGTGACACTACTAGCGATATTTATGCAATGTTGCTACCCCTGGCCTCCCGACCAAGGAACATTTGGCAGCCGCTCCGTTCCTATTTGCTACTCCACCCTGAACTTACTGACTGAAATGCCCTCATGGCTGTGGTGGATGCTCTGATAGCTGGCCTGTTATAAAACAAACAGATCTGCGTGTACCTTTCTTTGTGCGAACCTGCATTGTTGTTTGATTGCTGGTATTATGTTTGCCATTGTCATACCCTATGCTAATGTCCAATCATCATCCTATGTACTGTGTTTGCTATGGCAACTACTTTTAAAAAATATAATAAAAACAATTTTTAAAAAAAAGAACACCCGGCATAGGTTCTATCTTACCAGATTATGCCTAGGAACATTGCACTTAAGGGTCGCCTTTCCAAAAATCGGGCCATGGACCGATATCTTACCAAAAAGCTGATGTGATGGTAGAACTAGCCAAAGCACTACGCACTTTATTTTATTTTGTAGTTTTTATAAGGATCTAAGAAAACAATTTTTAGCACCAATGTTTAAAACTGGTAAATATATTTACTATCAGGATGCTTTTCACTATTTGTGTGCTTTGGAAAATGGGGACATCTGTCTATCTGTTATTACATTTATCATATCCTCCTTGGGAAGAAGGAAAAACCTTGCACACTTGGAAGCTTTAACTTATGAGGGCACATTATAAATCCATCCGTTATGAACTGTTTGATTATAACGACACTTGACTGATTGATCAAATTGTTTTGAATGAGCAATGGGAGCATCAGGCGACCATAACTATTAATATGGTCGGATCACTTAGTAGGTTCCTGTCTGCCTCTAAGATCTAGAGATCCTATGTTGTTACGTACAAATGTTATAGGTTACCGTCTTTGGGAATGGGCATTGAGATAAGATTATTGTGTCATATTTTAAGTTATCAATCAATTGTATTGTTTTTTATTATGTACTTTTGTGGTTTTATATCTATAAACCGAATAAAGAAATTAATCAAATCGATAAAGTTAGATTTTAATTTACCATTTTGAAAATGGTACTTTTATAAAGACAGCATTTTCCTGTCCTAGCTATTTGGTGCCTCTAGCCTGTTCCTGGGTCACATGACTGGGCGTAGTTGGCAGCTGCACTTTTTTTATTCCTCCTAGACAGCCACACAATAGAGGGACGAGGTGTGCCTGGATGGGCCATCAATGGCAGGATGAGAGCAGAGCTGGGCACAGCCCCACTTGAAGCTCAATACTCTGTGCCCTGCCTTCACACAAAGAACTTTTCACCACTGCATTATTCATGCAGGCAGCCTGGAACCAGGGAAGAGGAGTCAGGAAGCTTCAAGCTCTTCACATGGAATTCTCTAGAAACTTCTACTACTTCAAAGCTGTCACCAGGTATAACAATTGTACCCTCAGCCCCACTTTTCAGTTCACTTTGTGGTCCTGCGGAAGGACTCTCAGAGGACTGCCTACTGCTGTGACCTGGTGTGTACTTCAGAAGACTGCTTTGAACCTAATGCCTGCTTGAACCCCCAGAGGCCTGCCCTGCTGCTTGCGCCCAGTTCCACTTCTTGAACACAGAACTACCAGAGTGACTTCAAGGGCTAGTTGGTTGGCCTTCTGATCAGAACTTCAGAGACAGAAAAGACTCTAACCATCGTAAGAACACACCTGGACCCAGTTTGAGTGCTAACCCCCCAAGTTGAGCTCCTCCAGTCCTGGACCATTGGTGGTGGTGGTGTTAAAGGTGCCCAGGTAGCTAAAATTCAAAACTTGGGACTTAGAACTTTTTGGGATAAAAACTGTTCTGAGAACCAAGAGGAAACCAGGTCCAACCTGATCGTCTATCTGCCCAAGGTGCATCACTTGTCGACCTGACTTCGCTGCAGCTCCCACTACGTTCTTCGCAGCATCAAATCCTGTTCGCAGAAGGGGTAACCGGCTTTGTGAAACTCTCGTCAGCTACAGCCTCCAGCTTTGCCTTGCTGGAGATTTTCGATTTCCAAACAAGAAACAAAGCCCAAATTAGGAAATCTTCATTGCAACTTCGTTCAGCGGCTTGCTGATGGCGCCTACTCCTCAGACGCTGCCAGCAGCCTGCTCCGCTGAACTTCTACCTTCTCAGAGACTTTTTGCTGAAATGTCTTCTAAGACCGAAGGTAAACGCAACCGGGCCCAATCCACTTCTTGACTCGCACTCTATTGCAGTCGACCCAGTCTTGAGCGACTAGATGTCTATGGTTGGCCCCTTGATCTTTTAGGGGCTAGTTTTTATCTTAAACTTTAAAAAATTCATAACTCTTGTTCTACTGATTGGATTTTTGTCGTTTTGGTGTCAAATAATTTATTTAAATCTACTCTATTTGTCTAAATTGGTATGGCATTTTTCTTTGGCTGTGTTTTTCCATTATTACTGTTTGTGTGCTGCATAAATACACATTGCCTTTAAGTTAAGCCTGACTGCTTTTGTGCCAAGCTACCAGAGGGTTAAATACAGGTTAATTTGGTGACTTTTGTCGTTCACCCGGACAGAGATTGTGGCTGTTGCTTGAACAGGGTTAACACCCCACTCAACCGACAACACAATTTCTCACACCCCAGCATACAAAAAGAGACCTAACACCAGCCTTTTCTGTCACTAGCAACGTCAGAGACAAACTTAGGAAAGGGCGAAGGTTAGACAAAGGGGCAATCCCCCATCCACAAGCTGAACTGGGCATAAATGTGGCATCCCAGAACATGCAAAAGAGAAAGACTTTGGACCTGGATTGTGACAACGGCAACACCATGGACGGCTGGAAGGACAAGCCCTGGATGCCCTAATGGACTGAGGACTCTGTCTACAGCTGACCCCAGGACTGCTGCCCCCCTTAACTCCCCTGAGGACCGGCGGGGGAAGACTGGACTCCAATGCCCCCAGATGCCCTGCAAGAAGACCAGGAGGCCAATGTGTCTGGGGAGGGCACGGCAGAGGACAAGGCTTGCTCAGGGAGCCAGTGAAATCAGTTCCCTGCAGAGTGTGCTTCTTTAGAGGCCAAGAGGCATACTGAAACAGCATATGGTACCTAGAGCTCGCCACCAGGAGCGAAATGAGTCCAAGATAGAAGAGATTGGCCCGAGTTAATGAAATTTAAAGATTTTCACCTTTGACCCCCATGCTCCAAAAATGAGTGTACGGGGATCTGTCACTGTTTCTGAAAATACACCCAGAGTGGGCCAGTGCCTGAAGGTCAGTACAGCGCTAATCTAATTTTGTTCCCCCTGAGAGGGGATATGCTTGGGCCCCCTCCCCACAACTTCCATTGCCCTCGGGGGCCTCCATCTCTCCAGGGGCAGACGCAAAACAAATGCTGGGACATGCAACCAGGAAGCATTCCAGTGAGTTACAAGCTGGGTCCTGGGACCCCAATGGCTGGGGCAAAGGGTGCAAGCAGGAGAACGTGCTGGGGGCTTCCGCCACACGGGAGCCCAAGACCGGCAGCAGCGGTGTTCCCTCCCGAGCAGGAGCACTAACAGAGTATCACTGCCTCCCACTCCACGTTGGAGCCGAAGTGCCAGCAGGGAAGCCGGGAGTGGGCTCTCCAAGTTGGTTGCCCCCGTAGCCCTACTTACACCTAGCTTTTCAGTGGGCACAGGCACCCAGGATTTGAAAATAAAAAAGACAGAAAAGCAAAGACATACTGCACTTACAAGCACAGCAGGAGAACTGCTGATAAAATATTCTCTGCTCTGGCTGAGGGAGCACCCAATAATGCCCTGTGAGGCCTCTATGTCCCAATTTTTTTTTGCTTGTGGTGACCCCAAGAGGGCAGGGGCACCACCAACATAAGCTTAAACTACTGGGGGGTGCAGGGAGTGCTGCAGCTCACTCCCCACAGCAATTTCAAAATAACCGTATGTTTTTGGGGGCATGACACCCTGATTTTTCTTCATCTTATTTCATAACACTCCTAAGACTGGATGTTCTACACCCTGGGAGTGCAATGATTTCTAGGCGTTGGTTTTACGGCTGTATTTTTTGTGGCCTAAAGACTCAGCCACGTGTTATGTTGAATTTTAAAGCTTTTTTGACAATATGTTGCAACAGTGATTTTTGACTATCATTGCAATGCTCTATTGACAATAATGACTGCTTTTAAACATGGTTATTGAGTTTAATGAGACAATGGCTGCTTTTAACATGTGGATTATTGGTCTTTTAGTGTGGTGACCCTTGATAAAGCCAAGATACTTGTCTTTTACATTGATGTGGTGACCTTTGACAAAGCTTTTCCTGTATGCTTGTTGTATTGACTCCTTGGCAAAGTCAATAGGCCTGCTTTATATAAAGTGATACCCCTATAGTGTGATGCTCTATCTAGTATAGGTAAGGGGTACTGTGTCTGTGGAGGTCATGACCCAGTAGGGATCAAATGTGATTGCAGAAAGTCACCAAAGGAATTTCTATCTGCCTTATGTATATTTGAAAATTAATATGTAGCATTTAGTAGTGTGTATTAAGTGCACTTTTCCTTTTCTAAAGAAAAGGCACTGACTGGACAATTATTTATTGAGTGTTATTACTGCATGCCAGCAAATGGTGATTACTAGCCCATAATGCCCCAGCCTGCCCTTTCAGTACATTGCTGTATACTTTGGGCCGCCCCCCAGCCGTTCATGCTGCCACCTTTGGGACTCTGAGGTAAGCAGATACGGTGACCAATCCTGCAGGCCCTTTGAACACTCCACTTAAACTTTGTGGATGACAAACAATGGAGGGAGGTGGTGTCCCCTCAGGCGTTTTATCCCTTGCCTAAAGCCCTGATGATGGAGCCCTAATGGAAGCCCCCCCGCACCCCCCCTCCGCTGGCAGATTTGTACCTTGGCTACTCGTGCTGCCCACCTGGATATCTGGGTAAGCGGGCTGAGAACTAAAATGGCTGGCTCTCCCCTCTGGGAGCACCGATCTGGTGACTCCGCTGATCTATGCCCTGGCAGCTACACCTCCCCGGATCCAACTTGTGCAAACCTTCTCCTTGACTCTCTCCTGTAACAAAAGGTGGTCCTATGCCCCCCCCCCTATTTGTTACAGTGATGGGAAAGGACAGAGCCCTACCATCAGGGGTACAATCTAAGATTGATAAACACAATAAACACTCCTGACTCAGCCAAACAACAAACAGCCAGTGGTCCAGGTCCACAATCCCCTGCAGCTACAGACATGGCCCAAATCCTACATGCCATTCAGACCTCCCGAGATGCCCTTGAATCAAGGACTTGAGAAGCTGTGTTTGGCATTGAGTTCCTCTGCCAAGATCTTTGTAATGTGGCTGAGAGAGTTACTGAGATTGAAGGCCGAGTGTCCACCTTTGAGGATGACTCTACGGACCTCAAAGCACAAGTAAACACACTACTATCTACTATTCGCGCCCTTAAAACCAGGACAGAAAATGCCAAGAATCGCTCCAGATGCAGCAACTTGTGGTCTGTGGGCTTCTGGTAGGGGGTTGAATGCCCCACCCTGAAACTTTTGTGGAAAACTGGATCAAGTCCTGTATTTCTGAGGGAACTATCGCCTTGGTTCGTGGTCGAACGAGCACACCGAGCCTTGGTGCAGAAGCCCCTTCTAGAGGCACCTCCTCACCCTCTAATCGCCACGGTACTGAACTTTTGAGACCGAGACATTGTCCTTTGACAAGCACATGCTCATCGTAAACTCTACCCCCAATCTATTCATGTCATGATTTTCCTGTGCTACACCAGAACCAGCATAAATCCTTCAATGCCGTCAAGCTGAAACTCAGAATTATGTCGCTCCAATACAAGCTGCTCTTCCCGGTGCGGCTGAAGGTCATTCATGGGTGTCGCTCTCATTTTTCTGATATTCCAGAGGAGGCGTGGAAATGAGCGTCTGAGCAGAAGTCCCTCCAATGCTATGAGCCCCAGGGTTCTGTCGCTGAAATGGGCCGGGGATCACCAGCCCCAAATACTGCCCATTCCCAGAACTGCCGTTGCCCTAAGCCCAGGGGAGGATGGGGGAGGCGAGGGCGCTCCCATGAATCTTCGAACACCCACCCTGGCTGTTGCCAAACACCTCATGACTCGCTCCCGGATCATCTGATGCCAAACAATACCTTGAGGTCCGTGAAGGAGGTCATCCCTGCTTTGGAGGCACCCAATGACGGATAGACTTAAGACTCTAGACAGCTCATTTCTGTTAACAGCCCTGGGCCCAGAGACACTTTGATTGCAGACTAATAGATCCTACATAGGAGGAGGTCCACCTCGAATACCCTGTTATGTGTTTCACATGTTTTGCTGCGGAAAATTGTGCAACAGATGCTTCTGGAGTGAAAATATGGGTTGGGGGGTGCTTTTGTTGCTTGGGGTTTCTTGGGGTTTTGTTTCACAAGTTTTCTGCTCTTTAGTTTTGACTGCTTCTTCGCACACCTTGCACTCTTTCCCACATTCTCTTGACCCTAAACACATACCCAATGGCTGAATTCAACCTTCTCTCATGGAATGTTAATGGCCTTCTGGACCATATTACATGTACAGTGGAAGCAGCGATACTATTTCCCAAACATCTTCCCTTGGGGGTCACCTAAGTCATCAACGATACCCAGGGTCATTATGTGGGGGTGGTGGGGACATTAGAGGGGAGCCATACAATATCCTTGCGGGCTTATTTACAAGAAACTGATGCATTGCTGTGTTAAAGCAGTGATGCGCTAGTTTCCTTGCACCTGCGAGAGAAACCCTTGCACCACCATGGATGCGCCATATTTACAATACGGCGCACCATGGCGCAAGGATTGACAGATGCGTCAGAAATTCTGATGTATCTGTCGGCGCAAAACCCACGCATTGCTGGAGTTGAGTCATAGGCCTATTCTTATTGCACTGCGTCACTTCTTACGCCTGCTCCAAGCAGGCATAAGGTTTTGACGCAGTGGCGTCCTAGAAGTGGCGCAGTGAAATCTTGTAGATTTCACTGCGTCACTTCTACAAGCTTTCTGGCATGGGAACGCCCACCCTGCAAACATTATACCTGATGCAGGTATAATGTGGCGCAGGGGTTTACAAGGTGACGCATCTGCCTAGATGCGTCACTTTGTAAATAGCGCGCAACCTGGCGCATTGTTTACGCCGCCATTGTGTCACAAAAAGTGGTGCAATGGCGGCGCAAAATTGTCGCAAGGGGCTAGTAAATAAGCTCCTTAGTGTATACATCCCTCCCCGCCTATATAGACAAACCCTCAGGGACCTCACTGAGATAATTGCTACACTACCATACTGGGTATTGCTCATCAGGGAGGACTTTAATGCCACCACAGACCCAGACATTGACGTCACTCCCCTCCCCCCCCCCCCACACACACACACACACGCTGCTCCAATATGGGGTTGCACGACAGCGCAATAGACCCATGTGGCATCTTAATGCCTTGTTCCTCATGGACAATACTTTTCTGGACTATCTGTCGCTACGCTCCTACTTCGACTTTAACGACGGGATAGTCCGAATGGTGAACACCCTTTATGCGGCAAGCAAAGTCTCAGTTCGGGGCGTGGCCAAGGCTTACTTTAAACATGCAGACAAGGACTGTCGCAGATATATGACGCAACGGGAAACCTGCATTCTCCGGTTGGAGGCAGCAGTGACATACAAGGCAACTGAGCCCAGGAGCTGACAATTGGAAATAAACTTGACCTCTTTGCGTCAACTGCCTTCCACGAAGCCCACCAGTGTTGGCGAACATCCCTTCACCGTGTGTATAAGCATGGCAATAACAGTAGTACAGTGGGTGCAGGTGACATTTGAAAGTGGTGGGGGTAAAAGTTGGGTATGAGTGTTATGTCGCAAGCGTGCAAAGCACACAAGCACGACCAACAGAAAGGGAGTTTGGGGGTTCTTCACCAGAGAACTTTTAGAAGAAAACAGTGGCAAATGGTGCATTTTAAATCAAATTTGAGAAAGGAAGGAGGTTTAGAAAGCAATTGTGAACGTGTAGGCGTGAACAATTTAAACACATTAAAAACTGCCCCATGTCTTACTGCATTAAATATGTCCAACAGTCACTGTAGTGTGCAAATTGTATAGTGCACCGAAACTATGGAAATGTCGCACATAAGCAATCTGAAAACCCACAGAAGGAAAATCCAATTGCTTCAAACGTGAATGTCACCATCAACGCTGGACATAACTGTCAATTAACAAATAAAAAAGCACAGAAGGCAAATTCAATTGCTTCAAATGCGAATGTCGCCATCGCAATTCTGGCCAGTTTTCCCTTCTTCAAGACTGTGCGGCATTATTTATGTTTACTTTCGCTCTACACACTCCAGCAGGCAGCAGTGACCAGGGAGGAAATATTTCAGCTCACAATGTATGTTTTCACAACAATAAAGCCAGTAATTTACAGGGCTTTCAGTTGTGACAACAAAGGGATTCGGACAAATTCCAGTGCTAGGCGCCTTCCCAAGCATTCGTAGACATTAAATCTCATCTCTTTTCAAGGCGCCTCATGCTGCGTTAGGGTGCCCACAGTCCATTCGGGCTTCAGACCAAAGTGATGACGAGAGGTTGTTGTGCCCCAGTGGTCACTGTATTTCATTGTGTGCTAGCACACAGAGTCATGCAGCTTGTCTGCACCTGTTCCGTAAGGGAGATAGCTGGGAGAACCTCCCCAGCACTCGCGCGGGTGGTTACAGGAGATGCTGCCTTCCAAGAGATGTACACCTGAAACATGCACCACCCACCCACAGGGTTCCTGCTATGCCCATGCATTTGAAGGGGTTTGTCCAGCGCAGTGTTCCATCTAGTGCCACAGACACAAACCCGCTCTGAGGTGTTCAGGGCAGAGCTGCCGACTTTGTAACGGAGAAACTGGGTTTGAGTCTTGGTGCCCGCTGACCATCCCGTGATTCTGAGCACATCGCAATCCGCAATCTCACTTTGCCCAAAAAATGAATGTGGCCTTGTGTAATGTAACTGGTGCTGGTGTAATACCTTCCGTTTCAGATCACAGTATTTAAAAAAACAGTACACGCTAGTAGCTACTGCATGAACATCAGAAGACCGTGCTCAGCAGCATGGTAATAATTCAACAAAAGGGATAGTAGCCTGGTCTCCCCCCACCCCCGCCAACGCAACATCAGCCAATTGATTGCCAAGTACACTGCGCCTGGTGGGTTGCTTCATAGTATACAGTGCATTTACAGTATGCATCCATGGCGCATTTCATGCATGCACTTTTCCTGTGTGCATTATCTGTGATTGCCCATGTGTGTCTGCGTGCTTGTGCGTATACCCGTGAGTACGTGCGAGACATCCGAAATAGAGACAGCCAAGCTTCCTTTGATGAAGGGTCTGCTAGGAGCCAAAAACGGCCAAGTTAGATTCAGCGAAGTTTCCTGTTGGTCGGGCCTGTGCCGATGGTGCAGAGTCAGCTGAGCTGGCTGTGGGTAGCTGTGGCATGCAGGAGAACATATCACCTGTAGTGAGTGCAGCTCACGAAGAATCAGGGCGATTCTTTCTTTCATATTTAATTCTTCAGCACAGTGACAGAAATGACTTCTCGTCTAATCGTGTATTCTGTAACACCTCTAGCTGCCAGCACGCGATAGGTGGGCCCGTGGGACATCCAGCAAGTGAAAAGGTGGAAGCATATTTCTGAGACATGGGGGACCTGCCGTACGCTGTACAGTAAAACCTTCTTCGCAAACATTAAAAATATATTTATTATAAATTGATTTATGATGAAAGGTGACATCATTTAAACGAGTTCTGAGTCGGTGTGGCTAAATGAAGAGAGTAAGACACCCACGCTTGCTTTTCCTTGGAAAACAGGATCGATTCGTACTACCGGAAAAGCATGATGCAAGAAGCAGGCTATTTCTGAAGAAATATTAGAACGCTTTTTTTTTTCTTTTGGAGTTTTATATAGCCGGAACTTGACCCGAAGGTATCAGAGCACTTTACATGAGCACCAGTTGCATTACAGACGAACACATTCGTTGTCTTTTATTGGTTACCGGCTGCATCGGTTTACTTTGTGATTTTTTTGTAAAAGGAGGTTTGCAATTCTGATGCACAGCTTGCTGCATGTTTCATAGTTTCTGCATGTAGTGTACTCAGTGGTCGAAGTGGGGGGAAAAAAGTAGGGGAACTGTGGGCGGAGAATCAGAGGGCGGGAATAACCCGTGGATTGGTTCAGTGGGCGGAGTCAGAGGTGTGGCAGAAAGAGCAAAATATCCCAATTTTTAGGTCTCGCCTAGCGTTGCAGCACGAATGTGCTGCCATCGCTTTGCGAGGCATGCAGTATACACTATAGGTGAGGGAAGCCCCGCCCACTCCCTCGCCCACTTTTTCATTGGCTTGTGGCTTTGTCCTTTTTAAATGCTGCCTTCCGATTGGTTTAGAGGCTGCTAGTCCCGCCTTATGACAGCCATGTCTCCTTCCATGGCTATTGGCCCCTTTACTGTGTGTTTTCTGAGGACTACTTTGTTCGAGTGCCACCCCTCCCGCTGTCCCTGCCTTCTCTCCCGACCCCCCACTCCCGTTGCATGGCTAGCGCGTGCCCGTTTTAGAATCACGGGCTTTACGTACTGCTCATATAACAGCTGCTGAGTTTCAGAGAGAACGCGCAGCCGTGCGCCACGCTGGATTCCCTACTATTCAATAAACGTGATACACAAGGTCCAGGATGATCAGCCTTGATCGTTATCGTTACTGTAGGAGACAAACGGGCAACATAAATATAGTTTGTATTCACACGCATAGCACAAATCAAGCGACATTCGTATACTTAACGTAAACTTAATTTAGACGTTAACATAAGCAATTTAAAGTGATTAAGATTAAAGTGAAATTTAAACTTTTTAATACTTAAAACTGTATTGTTTAATAGACTGCAAAGATTCCACGTGTTTAGATATATTCCCACGAACAATTAGCAGTTCCAATATGGCTGCATATTTCGGCGGATAACTGCACTTCCCTAAAGTACCTTTGTCACGCTCCTTCCCATTCGGGCACAGGAGGGCTAAGGGTAGGCGGTGCCTGTTTGTCCTGGAGTAGAGTTCGAGAGGCGGGGCGCGTTAGGCTTTCCTGCTGTCAGTACGGCATGCTAGTCCTCGCGGTGGCAACATCGTCGGTAGGCTTCACTTCGCTAAATGCTCGTTTATTTATTTTATTTTATTTAATGCGTTTTTATAAAGCGCAGACTTTACCCGAAGGTGTCAGAGCGTTTCTGACTTGGCTATTTTCCGCTGGTCACCAGTTCATACCCCAAGCTTGGTCGGCTTAGTTTGCAATCCTTCCGGAGTAAGTTATTGAGTGCTATTAAATAGGATAATAATAACGTACGTTTAATTAGAAACGGCAGGAGTGCGGTATCAAGCTCTACATAAAACCATCTTACCATGCAAAGGGTTTTCATAAAAGCCGTTCAAAATTGAATGGCATGGCATTTATGTGGCCTAGGCTGCCTGAGGTTCTAGGGGTCCCCAGTGGGTTGTCTACGTGGGTCTGCACTCAGTCAAGCCCATACAAAGTTGTCCATACATTGTGGGATGTCTAACCATCGTGGTTTTGTTGCATACCCTTTCTGTACGTTACCTTTTAAATTAATTATAGGGCAATTTTTTTACATCCCAATGTTTCATCACCGAACCTATATTGAGCACATACTGTGCTTTTGAATTCCAGTGTTAACGTTTTTCAAATGAACTCCTCGGGAATCATGTATACTGGCGTCGTACTTGTGTACTAAATAATAGATTTGCATGAGGTTATTATTCAATTTGGGCAACGTAACAAAGGTGGTACAAACGCATGGCAAATGTTCCTCTACTAATATGTTCTTTTCAGCGAAGCCACTTCTGCGTTTGTATTTAGAAGCGAGTTTCATGCAGTGGAACCGGAGGAGGCGTCCTTACTGCTTGGTGTGTTTTTTCGTAATGTTTGAGAAGTATTACATAATGATAAGACTGGATTCCGACAGAAAGATGATGCCATGAAGTTAAACATGTAAGCATACCATTAAACAGTACGGGCCTAGATGCAGTTATATTTATTTAAAGCAATCGATATGTAGCGGATGGCCAAGGTACATTTTGGGTTCCATTTTCTTCATCAGTCAACATCCGTTTGGTGCACACTATGCACCATGAGATTGGTGGGTCTGGTTTTTTTTTAACTCGAGTGTCGTCTTTATTATCTTTGCAATGGTTTGACAGGTCACATTTTCTTATGTATATTGTCGTTACGGCAGAGGAACTAGCCCCAGTATGATCACGGTTGTATATGTCTTCCTTCAGCTCATGGTGCGATTGCTGCATGGGGCGTTTTGTGAATTATTGATGAACAGATCCGTTTTCAAAACGTGTTTTGTTTCCGTATTCGTAGCTCAAGGGGTTTCCTACTGATATTTGAAATTAAAAACGGTTTAATGTTAATTACTGGTATGTGAGAGCAAGAATAAAAGCGTTGTTATTCCTTTGTGTGCTTTAGTGATTTGGTTGTTTTAAAGTACATTTATTAAACATGCCTCACAATCTCAAGTTTGCTGCTACTAGCTTGCCTTAAATAATAGGCCGTCTTGGAAGTGGATCAGTCAATGTTGAAAATATATCCCCATAAGCCTATTTTTGGATACTGATGTGATTGATACCTATCAACATTATAAAACAATCAGGGGCATATTTACAAGGGCTTTATCTCCGCTTTTTTGGCTTAAAAAGCCAAAAAAGCGGAGATAAAACTATCGCCCTATTTACAAGAGGGTGCTAACATGCATAATCGCATGTTAGCACCCTTTTTCCCAACGCCTCCCTTTGCATCTCTAATGAGATGCAAAGTGGGCGTACTCCGGATGGACTACCTTGCAAATATCGCTGATGTTCACATTGCGATATTTACAAGGCTGCCCCAGCATTTTAGCATACGTTAGTTTTTGGAGAAAACCGCTGTTTTCTCCAAAACTAACGTCTGCTAAAATGCAGACTTACCTATCCCTAACATTGGGGTGGGTTATGCTGATACGACCCTGTGGGTCGTATCAGCAGGTTATCGCCGTTTGCAGGGAACATCGCTGGAAAACCAGCGATGTTCCCTGCAAAACGGCGATAACCTCGCTATCTCTGGAATTTTTATCGCCCTGGAGAAACGCGTTGTTAATAACTCGCTACCAGGGCGATAAATTCCAGAGATAGCCTGCGATAACAAAATTATCGCTAAGCACGGCCAGCGATAATTATCGCTGGCCGTTGATAATATGCCCCTCAGTGTTTTGCTGGCTAACATCTACTGAAATATTTTACGTTTGTTTTCTATTAGATGACATTCTTATCCTAACCATCACGCGGAAACCCCTTTATTTCCTCTGGTTTGTTATCCAACCGCACAGTGTGAGCCTAACACTTTTTTTCTGGATTTATTGGGCACATGAAACGGCCTGTTTATTCATGTCTTTTTTAATATTTGTATTCAAACCCTATCAGTTTTGTACATTAAGGCATTCTAAGATGTGAGGTCTTGGTGGAAATCGGTATCTGCATCTATAAATGTGTCATCAGGGCTTTAAAGTTCCTCTTTTTAGGATACTTTATCTTTGTGAACCCAAGTCTAATGTTGAAATTGAGACTTCTCTGTTGCTCCAGTAAGACACTTTTGCATTGTCCCAGCAGTAGTCCTGCGTCTTTATCATAGTGTGCTTGATATGTGGGAGATAAACTAACTGACCCGATACAGGCAGCTGTTGGACATTTTTGTATACTTTTCTTGCTTGTTCCAGCCAGTGAGCAGAGGCGCTCAAAATAGTGTGCTCACAATGGAACAGTGTTGGGAGCAGTCATCAGTAACTGGAGGATGTACTTTCACAGTATTTATTGCAGTTCTGTGCATGACGCAAGGTGAATGGTTATTAAAGTTTGTACATCTATGAGAAAATCCTGGAGCCTCTACCCTGTTTGTGGCTGGAAGGGCTGAGGTTAAGAGTCCCAATAACCTATGTACTACTACATCACATTGCAAATAGTACATTCTCAGGTAGGTTGCAAACTATCTGCCTCATGAATAATAGTCGTGCCTTGTCCATTAAAAGGGATTTTTTTATGTTTATTGCTTAGTAACACGGTGAAGCAGGCATTGGCAAAGCAGGCATTGGTCTACTACCTGTTCTTAGGGTGTCCAATATATGAGTCTTCAATGGGAAGGTGGCCCACCAGGACAACTTCGCCGTGGTGGCGTCAAAGCTCTGAATCATTCCATTGCGACACCTCTTTCATACCTCTTATTTTTCGTTCATACATTGTAGCTTTCAAAACATCTTTGCTGTCAAATGACCTTGTGATTTTATAATTGCAGGGTTTGCAGTAGCAACACTTTCAATATCAGACTCATAATCCCCAAATACACTAATACATATTATTTTAAAAAAAATGCACTTCCTTTTAGGTCGAGCATTCGAGATCTCTTGTATACACTTTAGTATATACTTATTATATACTTCTATGTGTACTTACTTTGTGGGGTCTGGAGATCAGCCCTAGGACTTGTCTGCTTCCGCTTAGGGACTTTTTTTTTCTTTTCAAATGCCTCTATTTAACTGTCTTGATAGAAAACGACCAGCAGAGGTCAGTAAAATACCAGAATGGTTTTCTGCTGAGAGACTTTCTTTTTTTAATTTTTCTGGCAACTGCCTCTATTTAACTTTCTTGATAGAAAAGACCAGCTGAGGTCAGTAAAATACCAGAATCACTTTAGCATTCTCTAGATTCCAGTCCATAGAAATTGTCTTCCACGAGCACCCATAGACAATTTTTTTTCAAATCTTGTATTTGCAGTAATATGACCACTGAAGGCCCTGATTTTATATTAAAAACAGAGCTTTGGACTATACCATTTCCTGCTGAAAGGCAATATTTCTCTCTGTGTTCCCATTCATGGCGTGCCACGCAGTTTGGTGCTTACTTTCCCTCCATGTTAAAGAACAGTACATGTTTCAGCACCCAGGCTAATGTGCTGCATAGCTAAATACATATAAGGTCCCAAAGGCGAGACCGATTGCATTGCAAATGCTTGTTTGTATTTGTTTCCCACTTCACTAACCGGTTACAGCGTATTACGTTATTTAATTTAGCCAATGGATACACATGTTTATTTAAGGTTTAATATGAGTATTGACATTAAAATACATTCACAAAGTGGGATACGTTTCCAATCACAGAATGTCCCAAATATCCTTAAAAGTGGAATCGCAAGCCATTTGTCTCCCAGCCATGGAGTTTCTGTCATCAGCACTTCTCTTCCTTTTTTCCACAAGGGCAGTTCAAACATGAATGGCAAAATATCCTAGTTTGCAACATTTTTCCACATAATTATGGCTCTGCCACATAATACATCATCTGCTGCATAATATGACGATTTTAACTGATATAGTGTTTATAGCTCAAACGGATCAAAAGTTACTAAAAAATGTGACTTGTGCTGCTGTGAAGTGGAGGGCCCTTTGCAAAGGCTGACTTGTCACCTTTCTCACTGCTGCAGTTGTATGTTCCACTGGTACTAATAAGGAAAAATATTTGCACAGACTGTTAGCATGTGTAAAAATGTCAAAATAATAAAGTATCAGAAAATTTACAGCACCACTAATACCAGTGTAGGGTGTCAGGGCACTTTACATCACACATATTACACAGAGACAATCAATCATATGTGTGTAAATCACTGTATAGGACATGTTACATAAGACAAAGGACTGCAAGGTGTAGGAGTCACATGACAACCCTACTAGTAGGCAGCATAGTTTAATAGAGATTGGTCTGGAGAAACACAAACTCAGAATTTAAAACTTAATACCATGGTTGGGGTTCTCTTTAATAAATAGAATTGATTTCTACCCAAATGAACCCTTTTTGCAACATTAGGATAATCAAAGACTGGGGAAAAACCATAACACTCTAATTTATACCTTGCAGTTTGCAAGCAGCTCTTACATGACAGTTAATAGCTCACTGTTCTATGTTAGGATTTTAACTTATTAACTGCAAGTAACAATAGGGTCTCTCTGACAAAAGCAGTAACCCACTGACCTATTTACATTATGTGCACTTTGTGATCTGCATGGTACATGTTCTTAGCAGCAGGCACATTAACCCTCTGCCCTTCCTTTCCATGAGTCAAAATGTCCACTAGACAAAACATCATCTCTCTATACTAAGGACATTAATCACTGGAGTTATCATACCATTTTTATTATTGCCGAAAATTGTTGGAGGCCAGGAAGGAGGCAGCAAGTGCTTTTAAAACCATATTATACTTGCAAACACGATGCCCCCACCTGAAGTCAGCGCCATCCGCTGTCCGTGCATATAACAGTGTTGGAGCGGTGGGGCCAGGTAAGGGGGGATTTCGAGGGACGATGCAGAGGGAAAATTAACTATTTATTTAATTTTCCCTCTGCATTGCCCCTCGAAATCCCCCCTTTCCCGGCCCCTCTGTCCCACCGCTGTTACCTGCACGGACCGCGGCTGGTCAGCGCCTGGTGCGGTCGCACTGCCCTAGAGCCACCCTGCTCAAGGGTCCTGTGACCACAGTGACTGAGTCACTGTCACTCTATGGTGTGCTGCTTCATAGGCCTGCCTGCAAGACTGGAGGTGAACTTCAGAATTTGATTGTGGCAGACAGGCCTTCAAGGTTAACCCACACTTGCCACTGCTAGGGTCCACCTGCGGGTGCTAAGACACCAGGGCTTTTAAGATCTTGCGGGGCCTTCTAAGGTCTAGCATGGGAATGTCCTCCCTCAGGGGAATAGTCTGGTGGACTGGTCATGTAGGCTGAACATGGTTCCTCAGTTCCAAATTCAGCAGCTCTGACCATAGTGTCACATCCTCTTCCCCACTGAACAGTATACTGCCCCACTGAGAGAAACTTGCACTGCAGTGACCCGCTATAAACACCTGGATGTGACTCAATTCAAATTACGCACTAGACAAGAGCAATATGCTACCTAAAAAAAAATTATCAACATCCTATAAAAAGCAAACACTTATAGGGAATGCAAGATTAAGTAAAGCATGTGAAATGTAAGCAGGAACAACATGGTTACCTTTTTCTTTTTACACTCATTAGTCAGAAATTAGTGAGTGATTTTGCCTGAAAAGTTAAGGCCATGACCGCAGGGCCCAGAAGGAACCCGTTTCAATGCCCATTGCTTATATCCTTACAAAACGTAAGCAGTATGGTTTAAAAAGACCACATTCGGGAACACACAGCCGCTATACACATTTTGGGCCAGATGTACGACGGAAAATTCCATGCGCAAACGGGTTTGCAACCCGTTTGCGCATGCAATTTTCCTCTGGGCCATGTACTAACACTATTTTGCGAGTCACAAATAATTTGCGACTCACAAAATAGTGTTTTGCGACTTGCTATTAGGAAGGGGCGTTCCCTTCCTAATAGCGACTCACAAGCCATGTACGAATGTTTTGCAACCGCAATTGCGGTTGCATAACACTCGCAATTTACCGCCCTCTTCAAGAGGGTGGTAATGCAATCGCAAAAGGGAAGGGGACCCCTTCCCCTTTGCAAATGCAGGGGAAAATATTTTTTACGGGCAGGCAGAGGTCCCAGGGACCACTACCTGCCCTTAAAAAAAAATGAAACAAAAACGTTTCATTTTTTTTTTTAAATGCATCCCGTTTTCCTTTAAGGAAAACAGGCTGCATTTTAAAAAAAAAAAACTGTTTTATTTAAAAGCAGTCCCAGACATGGAGGTCTGCTGAGCCCAGCAGGCCACCACCCCTGTGTGGGCCAGCCATTCCCAATGGGTACGCAAATTGCGAGTGCCTCAATAATATTCATGAGGCTCGCATTTTGCGACCCCATTGGGAATCGCATTCAGTGTCTCAGACACTGTTGTACATTTGAAATTGCGACTCGCAAATTGCGACTCGCAATCGAGCGCAATTTGCGAGTCGCAATTTCAAATGGTCGCACATCTGTTTTCCAATTCACCCATCAAGCAGGTATTTCAGTACCTCCAGGAATAGTGCACTTTCCAGCCCAGGGAAAACAATTGTGTTCAAAGAGAGACGAGAAAACAAAAGTAGCGCTTCACTGGCAAACACTGTAAAGCGGCGCTAATGTGTTTAGGTGTGAATAAATCAATCTGGCCACCTTGCAACCACTCTGTCTTGCTTTAGTTAGTTAGTTATTTTTCATATTATGAATGTTTTATTTCTCTCCACCCCGAGACTGCACTTAGAAATTGAAAAATGCAGAAAAAGACGTTTCCAGCAAAAGTGTTTTTCTTTTTTGGATCCATTTCACAGGGGAGCAAATAAACGAAAGGAGGAAAGAGAGGGTAATACCCATTTCTTGAAGTGTTGGTTTTCACTAAATGAGGAGGAGCGAGACAGAAAGAGAGGGAAGAGGGGGAACAAAGAGGGGGGGGGAAGTTGCCAGTGGCAGGAGAACTGGACACTGTTCTTGTCTTCTCTGGGCACGAAAGAAAAGACAGAGTCCTTTTCCTTCTCTGCCCATTCCGCCCGTCCCCAAAAACCGAGCCTTAACTATCGGCCTTGGCGATTTCTGCCGTCCGGGAGGCATGTTTAAAATAAGAAAGTAGGGGAACGGAGTTATGAAATTAAAGAAGTAGGGGCACGCCGTGCCCTGCCGATCCCGCCCACTTCGACCACTGAGTGTACTCACCCGACGACTACTTGCTCTAGAGTGTGGTTGAGATTGTTGTGCAGTTGGCGGTAGTTCGGGGTGGTACCCTGTTATACCCCTGCGGCTGCACAGTGCACAACCAGGGCCGGCTTTAGCGCTGGTGGTGCCCTGTGCGACTGTAGGAAGGTGGAATCTGACTATATGGTTGCCCCCACTTTTTTTATGGTGTTTTGCTGGTTTATGACTTAGTTGGACTGGGATCCTGCTATTCAGGGCACCAGTCTATCTGCTTTCTCTGTAAAATGGTTTCCATGTGCCTTAGGCACATCACTGATTGGAATCTGGAGTGCCCTTATAAGTCCCTAGTATATGGTATACTATGTACCAAGGGCATAGGTACCTCAGAGGCCTACCAGGGGCTGCAGCATGTATTATGCCACCCCTGGAAGGCCATCCAAACTGACACCACAGGTCTGCTACTGCAGCATGGGTAAGGTGGTGCCTGCACCCCTTACTGTGATATAGGTTACCTATATCACTAAATACATACACACATATAAACCTATAAGTCACTCCTAAGGCAGGCCTTATCAATCCTGGAGGCAGAGTGCATGGTTCCTATGTGAGAGGGTGCCCCCTGCATGAGCAGGGCCCCTCTGCAGCGTTCGGAGACCCTTCTCTGATGCGGTTTGTAGTGCAGCCTGACCATATACTCTTAAGCGCATTATAACCTCGCGTTAAATGCTAACTTTGGAATGGCTGCACCTAAACATGTCGTGTTTGGTGTCAAAGATCTTGGAATACTATCCCCCCACCAATTCTGGCAGCGGGGGTAGCATTCCACCCTTCTAGAGGGAAAGACATGTTAACTCTGGCTAGCCCGGTAACTTCTTTCTAAAGCCCTGGCATCACAAAATGGATGCTGCTGCCACAGACACGAGTCTGGCCTCCTGCTGCTGGACGAAACTCCGGCAGGGGAGGCCTGGACAATAGGTTTCCTGTCCCAGGGAGGTGTGACCACCTCCCCAGACAGGATAATGTGTATTGGGGCTGGGCGGGAGCACTTTCGGGTGCTTTGAAGTCCTGCACTGGGGGCACATTTGGTGTCCTCTGTGCATACCCCAGTTCAAACCGGATCAGGGGCTTGCAGCCCCTGCTTTGGCGCGAACTGGACAAAGGGAAAGGGGTGTAGCCACCCCTCTGCCCTGACCCACCCATAGGTGGGGCCACAGAGTAGTCCAACCCCTAAACTTGGTATAAGTATAGGAACCCAGTCCTTAGGATTTTAGATTATCCCTGGACGAAACTCTGAAACTGAATCCTGGACCTTCGACGCTCTACTCACGATTAGAGGACAGAAGAATCTCCCTTGGGGTCAAGGAGTGACTCCCCTGCTTGGCAGGCACCAAAGAAGCATCTGTCCGGTTCGCATTTCTGAAGCTCCCGTCGGACGCCGAAGTCATCGCATCACCAGAGGTAGATTCTCAGACTTCCCCGAGGCTGCCCTGAGTCCCCAGCAAAGCTGAGGCCCGTGGCTATCGTGGGTGACTTGAGACCGTGACCCCTGGACACCGAGCACATTTGCAAGTGCATCCTCTTCTGGGTCTTCCAAGAAGTCGTGCTTTGGGCTCCGAGTAGCCCTAGCCTCCAGCACCAACTGCACCGAAGATCACTGGCCCCCACTCCACGAGTGTCCTGTGAGCCAGATCCATGTGTGGCGTCACGAGGCTCCTTCGCGGTCGCTAGCCCGTTGGCTAGTAGCCCTTAACAAAGGCCAATCTTTTTCTTACTTGGCATCCTGGTTGCTCCAGGCCTGCCCTCACTTACCCTCGCTGGGTGAGTTCTCCAGACCTTGCTGGTCTGCACCATCGACGATCTTCCTCTGCATCGAGACTTGCCGTTGCCAAGGCTTGTTGGGTCCAATCCGGTCGCCGACACCTCAGCACTCGACAGACATCGTGTACCAGCCCGAATCCTGCTCCTGGTCACCGACAACGCCTCCTGGACCTCGTGGCTGAAGAGTCAAGACGACCGTCAACGCACCTGAAGCACTCGACATCGGTGGGCATCTGTCCATCGCCTTCCTGGTCACTGGCTAGTGACCCAGACTCTGTCCCCTCTGCTTTCAGGTTCTTCAGAACTCCGATCCACTCTTGGATCCACCCGGACACTTTTCACTTGGTCGCCAGCAGCACTTTGCAGCAGATCGCCATTCAAATCGACGACGAAACCCGACCCCGAAAGGCACCTATGCACCCGGCTTCCCTGGGTGAGGTAACACGAGTGCTCCGGTGCTCCCGTGGGTAGAGACTCTTCAAAGTCCTAGATCTCAAAGGGTTTGGTCCAAGTCCTCTTTTAAGTGTCCCTTTTCTCTAATTTCCCGATCACGACTTTCTCCATATAGGTCAACGGCGTATCGCGGTTGTGTATTTACACTGCACGCGTCTCCCGTGGGTCCCCTGTGTCACTACCTTGGGTGGTTCCTTGTGGTCCAAGCACTTCTAGAGGCTCTAGGCCTAGTGTCTAGTTCAGTCGTGGTTCTTATACCACTTTATTGGTATATGGTTTGGTACGCCCCTAGGGCCCAAACGTGTATTTGTGCTATTACTGTGTTTAAATAACTTCTAACTTATGTACTTCGAACTCTAGCCTCATAAAGAGACTAGAGGGGTGTGTTTAGCAATAAATACATATATTTTGAATATATACCTGGTGTGGTGCTCTTTCATTTGATCACTCAAGAGATTATAGACTGGTAAAACAAGCTGCTTTACATTCCTTCAAGACTTAGCCTGACGACTGCTCTCCATAGCTACCACTAGGATAGCTTTCAATAAGGTTGTCTTTAACCTATCTCCAATAAGGGGTTGTTTGGACTGGTGCAAGGTGCCCACTATAATTAGTGGACAGCATATACCAGGCCAACTTCTCACAGCGACAATGTCTGTTGGCGCCCCCCAATGACCACCTCTGCTACGGATTCCCTCACTAGCAGCCTTTAACAGTGCCCCTCAAGTCTCCAGAACCACTGTCTCCCAGATTAATTTAGTTTTATAGTACCACTCATATCAGTGTAAGGTGTCAGAGCACTTTACACCACACACACATTGCACAGAGACAATCATATGTGTGTAAATCAGTGTATAGGAAATGTTACATCAGACAGTACTACAAGGTGTAGTGTAGGAGTGACATGTCATCGATACTGGTAGGCAATATAGTTAAAGTTCTTATTCAGGAAAGGCACAAATTCAGAATTTGAAACGTGACATCATTGTTACGGGTTCTCTTTCATAATAAGAATTGTTTTCTACCCAAATGAACCTTTTTCACAAGATTAGGATAATGAAAGACTAGGCAAAAAAACATATAGCTCTAACTTAAAAGCTTGCAGTTTGCATGCAGCTCTAGGATGACCGTTAATAGCTCAATGTTCTATATTACGATTTTGCCTTATAAACGACAAGTAACAAAATGAGCTCTCTTACAGAAGCAGTAACCCATTGACCTATTTACATTATATGCACTTAGTTATCTGCATGGTACAAGTTCTTAGCAGCAGGCATTTTAACCCTCTGCGCTACTTTAGGATGAATCAAAACCTCCACTAGACAAACCTCTGGTCTCTTTCCAGGAAGACAATTAATCACCGTACTTCTCTTGACATTTTAATTGATGTCTGAAAGTTGCTGGAGGCCAGCAAAGAGGCAGCGGGTGCTTTTAAAATGATAATACACATTTTCAAAAATGACGCCCCCACCCCAAGTCAACGCCCGGTGCAGGCGCACCGATCGCACCGCCCTAGAGCCGGTCCTGTGCACAACGGTGGTTCTACTTAGGCTCTGAGGCTGCTGACTGGTCTTCCGGTTCATGCCAGCGCAAACCTAACCAATCCTGCAGCTGCTTTTATGCTGTTTCCAGTATGAGAGCAGCATCAGGATTTGATGGAGCAGGCTAACCCAGTGCTCCTTTTGAGACTGGGAGCCTGTGAAATTCCCGGCTGTTGTTTAACAGCTGCTGGATAGGTGCAGGCAGAAGTGCGCATGTCAGACTGGCCGTCATAAGACAGCTGGCAATTCCGACATGCACACTCCGCACTTTACCTGTCATCCCTGCTGCGGCTCTGCTAATGAAATCAGAGAATCATCCCCATCCCTGCCCTCCCTCACACTCGCTGATGGCACGCAGAAAGTAATAAAATGGTAATGAGACCATTTGATTATTTCCGTTGGTTTACTGCTGTGCTCACCGCAGGCAGGACGACGCTCCTCTGCCCTAAAGGAGGAACTGCTGCTGGAGGCACTGGTCCCCGATTCATTCCTTCTAATGCAGACTCTACTGGATCCACAGTCACTAATACAGAGGCCATAGTAAACGCCTTTGCAGACTATTACCAAACACTCTATGCCCGGAAGTCAAGACCTGCCTGTGAGCTCACCCAACCCCTCCCACCTGATGTACCCCTCGCCCACCTCACTCAGGCCCAACAGGCAATTCTAAACTCTCCCATCACCAAAGCTGAGATTCTGGCTGCGATTGAAGACTTGAAGCCCAGTAGAACCCCAGGCCCTGATGGGTTTCCCCTTGAATACTATTCCAAACTTCGCACAGTTGTCGTTCCACATCTGTTCTGCCTCTATAAGGAGTACTGATTCCCTGCCTCCAGATCTGGACATTGCCACCATCGTAGTCATTCCTAAATCTGATCCTCCGGCGTCCAAATGTTTTTCCTACTGCCCTATCTCATTGATCAATACCGACATCAAGATTCATTCTAAGCTCCTCGCTAACAGAACAGACTACAGTCAGTACTTAATACTGTGGTCCATCCGGATCAATGTGGCTTCATGCCCAATCAGAGCATAAGACACTGCATATGTCGAGTCCACAGAACCCTGGCTAATAGCCACCACATCAGGGGAGCAACTTCTTTGCTGCTCATGAACTTTCAAAAGGCCTTTGACACGGTGGATTGTGGCTACCTTGACTTGGTGCTACATGATATGGGTTTCGGTGCCACTTTTCGTAGATTGGTCGGCTTCTTATAGTCGCAGTCCTCGGCGCAAGTCCTCATCAACGGGGTATTATCCCATGAATTTCTGATTCGACGCAGAAGTCGGAAGGGTTGCCCTCTCTCCTCCCTCCTCTTCGTACTGGCTATTGTACCCTTGCTTGTATTGTCCATTGCGTTGCTCAGCTGTGCGGGTAGATGGAGTGCATCACTCGAAGACCAGATCGCCCTTTATGCGGACAACCTCCTTTTTCTGGCCAACCCTTTGAGGTTGGGTCTGTGTGTACTGGAAATCCTGCGACTCTCTGGGGATGCTTTGGGGTTACAAATGAACCGGAGTAAGTTGCTCCTAGTCCTTCTACACAGAGACAATGCGGTGTTTGACTGGCAGACTGATATACTGATCGGTCACCTCAGCTTCAAATACTTAGGGGTGCATATATCCACTGTGCCGGAGCTCACACACTGTCTTAACCTGGAACCCCTCCTCTGGACTACTAAAACCAGCTTCACCACCTGGTCCACTCTGCCCCTTAATGTCCTGGGGAGCGTTGCACTTATAAAGATGTTTCTGCTCCCTCGCTTTCTATACACCCTCCAAAACTTTCCTTACAAATCCCTAACAGCGGGTTCATTGAAATTGTGGCTAGACTCCGATCCTTCCTTTGAAAAGGTCGACCCCCATGCATTGCACTTGCTAAATGTCACTGATCCGTGTATGATTGTGGTCTAGTTTGGCCTAGGTGCGGTGGGCCTCCGCCTGTATTACTGGATGTCCCCACTGACCCCAACACCACCCTCAGAGGAACTCTCGTCTACAGACCCCCCGGACCCCGGCCCCAGTTCAGCGACTCCATCGCCGACTTTGTCAACACGCACGCCCTGGCCTCCTCAGACTACATCCTCCTCGGAGACCTGAACTTCCACCTCGAGAATAACAACGACATCAACTCCACCACCCTGATCGACAACCTCGCCAACCTCGGACTCAGACAGCTCGTCACAACGCCCACCCACTCCGCCGGCCACACGCTTGACCCCATCTTCTCCGCAAGCTCCCACGTCACCTTCAGCCACACCACCGAACTCCACTGGACGACCATCGCTGCATCCACTTCACCTTCCGGAAACCCACCACGCACCACCGCACTCAACAGATCCCCCGCCGCAGCTGGAGCAAAGTCACCGAAGACCAGCTAAACACCACCCTCGCCCGAAGCCCACCCGCCGACGCCACCGACACCGCCGCCCACAACCTCAGGCGATGGATCGACGACTGCGCCAACACTCTCGCCCCGATCAAGAAACCCTCCAACAGATGCACCAACAAGAAAGCCAGCTGGTTCACCGCGGACCTCCAGGCCTCCAAGCAAACCTGCCGGAAACTAGAGAAGAAATGGCACCGCGAACAGACACCGGACAGCTATGCGGCCCACAAGAGCGCCATCCGCAGACACCATCACCTCATCAGATCCGCCAAAAGGACCTCCTTCAAGGACCGCCTCGACAACAACGCACACAACAGCAAAGAGCTCTTCAACATCGTGAAGGAACTCTCCAACCCCAGCTCCAACACCAACGACATCCCACCATCGCAAGACCTGTGCGACTCCCTAGCCACCTTCTTCCATCACAAGATCGCAGACATCCACGACAGCTTCAACAACCAGACCGCCCCAGCAGCCTCCGACACCTCAGTCCCGCCGCCCACTATCCACTTCGACCCCCTGCTCGCCTGGGCCAACGTGAACGACGACGACACCATCAAAATCATGAACACCATCCACTCCTGCTCTCCGTCAGACCCATGCCCGCACCACATCTTCAACAAAGCCAGCGCCACCATCGCACCCCATCTCCGCAAGGTCATCAACATCTCCTTCAAGACCCCGACCTTCCCGGAGAGCTGGAAGCACGCCGAGATCAACGCCTTACTCAAGAAACCCAAGGCGGACCCGAGAGACCTCAAGAACTTCCGGCCCATCTCCCTGCTCCCGTTCCCGGCGAAGGTCATCGAGAAGATCGTCAACGGACAACTGTCCCGCTACCTCGAGAACAACATCCTGGACCCGTCCCAGTCCGGGTTCCGCAGCAACCACAGAACCGAAACTGCCCTCATCGCTGCCACCGATGACATCAGAGCCCTGCTGGACAACGGTGAAACTGCGGCCCTCAACCTCCTGGACCTCTCAGCCGCCTTCGACACTGTCTGCCACCGCACCCTGCGCACACGCCTCCACAACGCAGGGATCCGAGACAAGGCTCTGGAATGGACCACCTCCTTCCTCTCCAGCAGAACCCAGAGCGTCCTCCTCCCCCCATTCCGCTCCGAAGCCTCCGAGATCATCTGCGGCGTACCCCAAGGATCATCCCTCAGCCCGACATTGTTCAACGTCTACATGGCACCGCTCACCCACGTCGCCCGACTGCACGACCTCAACATCATCTCTTACGCCGACGACACCCAGCTGATCCTCTCCCTCACCAAGGAACCCCTCACCGCCAAAACCAACCTCCACGAAGGAATGAAGGCCGTCGCCGAGTGGATGAAGAACACCCGACTGAAGCTGAACTCAGACAAGACGGAGGTCCTCATCCTCGGCTCCACCCCCTCAGCCTGGGATGACTCCTGGTGGCCCACCACACTGGGAGCAGCACCGACACCCACCGACCACGCACGCAACCTGGGGTTTATCCTCGACTCAACACTCTCCATGACCAAGCAAGTCAACGCCGTCTCATCCTCCTGCTTCAACACCCTCCGCATGCTCCGCAAGATCTACAGGTGGATCCCCACCGAAACAAGAAGAACGGTCACCCAGGCCCTCGTCAGCAGCAGGCTGGACTACGGAAACGCCCTCTACGCGGGAGCGTCGGCCAAACTCCTGAAACGACTGCAACGTATACAGAACGCCTCGGCACGCCTGATCCTCGACGTCCCACACCACAGCCACATCTCACCCCACCTGAGAGACCTGTACTGGCTCCCTGTCAACAAGAGGATCACCTTCAAGTTCCTCACCCACGCACACAAGGCACTCCACAACACCGGACCGGCATACCTCAACAGATGACTCACCTTCTACGCCCCGAACTGCCAGCTCCGCTCAGCCAACCTCGCCCTCGCCTCTGTCCCCCGCATCCGAAGAGCGACCACCGGCGGCAGATCGTTCTCCCACCTCGCCGCCAAGACCTGGAACACCCTCCCCATCCTCCTACGGCAGACCCAGGACCTGCTAACCTTCAGGAGGCTACTCAAGACCTGGCTGTTCGAGCAGTAGCAGAACACCCCCGCACCCCACCCCCCCCAGCGCCTTGAGACCCTCACGGGTGAGTAGTGCGCTTTACAAATGTTCTGATTGATTGATTGATTGATGTCCCAGCTCCTAGTTATCAACGACTGGCTGACGGGTGGGTTGAGCATGCCAACTCGAACTGACTCATCTGGGTCTGGGCGGGATGAAGCACAACCTCTATGGCAGACCTATCCCTATCCATACTCTGGAGGTTACCAAATTGGTTTCCCTGGTATGGTATATGGCCAACAGACTCCTAGGTTGGGCCAAGCCAACAGACATCCCTCTTGAGGGGGCGCTGGCTGGACCATACTGCAGGAATGGAGGGGTTCCAATGAAGGTTCGGATTGGGATCACGGTCCTGGGGGAAGTGTGACAGGCCTCCTGCATGCACTCCTTTGCAGATCTACTGACGCACTTCAAACTTTTCCAGACACAGTTCCATAAATATCTGCAATTGAGACATGCACTTATTCATTATCAGGCCCACTTGATAGACTTGCTGGAATTCAGCCCCTTGGAGACCAGACTGCTGATGGAACACTTGGGTAGTGGAGGGATCTGTCTGCTCTACCGTTCCCTGTTTTTTAAAGCCCCTGCGATGCTGCGCCAGACCCAGCAGAGGTGGGAGGGATGGGTTGGGAAACTGGAGGATGTTGAATGGCAGGAGGCTTGCATGCCCCCCCTCAGAGCCTGCTATTTCAGTGCAACTCAGAGTAGTTCAAATACACTATTTGCACATCATTTACATGACACCCCCGAGGCTCTGGCATGCAGGCCTTCTCCCCGAACCTAACTGCACCTGCAACTCATCTCCCGAGGCAGGCTTCTTCATGTGGTGTGGCAGTGCCCTTTGATTTCCCACTATTGGAGCCGCTTAGGTAGAACCCTTTCTAGGATCCTAGATCAACATGTCATGTTGACACTGAAGATAGCTCTCTTGGGTCTTCTAGATGAGTTTGGGGTAGTGCAGGCGTTAGAGCGCTGGTTGGACTGGCTACGCTGGTGGCTAAAAGAGGCGTAGCAAGAAAGTGGGAATTACCACAACCACATGGTCTGGTGTTGTGGAGATCTGTCATGGATTGGTGCGCCAAACAGTTAGAATCGATCTACCTTGCTAGAGTCTGTCCTCGAAAATTCCACAAAAATTGGAGTAAATGGAATGAGTATTATGGTTTGTCTTTTATGCTGGAGGATGTGCCAACAGGGCCCCGGATTTCTCGTAATTGCTGATAATTGGGGGCGATTTGGGAGGTGGAGTTTGATTGGGATGCAATTCTTGTTTTACTTTTGTTGTTGTTCCTTAATACAAACCAATAAATGTGTTTATTAAAAAAACTATACAGCACGCAAACAATAATATGTGGAAATCGGATTTCAGCAAATATCATTTGCAGATCACAAAGTAAAGTCTCTTGATTTGTTTTGAACATATTATTCTATTATTTCGCTCACACTTCAGAATTACAAAAAGGTGTTTCCTTTATACTTCTCTAACAGCTGATATATTTTGAAATATTTGTACAGTTCATTTGCAAGTATTTGAGTTTTGTTGTTTCAGAAAAAAAATTGATATCCTACCCCTTTCTTTATGCACTCCCCTACCCCAGCAACTTTGTCACATAGTTCACTTTACAAAATCCTCTCACTTTGCAGTCAGAGAAAGAAAAGTAAACACCAATCTTTATTTTGAAAGAATAAGCAGCAATTTGTCAGAAGATATAACCTGAACTCTATTACAAGATGAAAACAACAATTAAAGGCATCTTTATTGGTCATTCACCTTCTGAACTTGAGCATGGTTATTTTGGGCGTGCTGCAGCACCCCATACCGTACTTCCAGTGCCGATGTTTTTGTTAAGGGTATCTAGAGAAACCAGGCAGAAAAGTATCACTACATTCCGAAATAAACTTTTTAACTCCATCAGACTAACACTAGTCAGACTTAGATAAATACAAATGAAACTACAAATGGATTAATTCATATATCCCTGCGGACGCAAAACTGTATAACACTGTTGTAGCAATGTCCCCTGCATAGTATACTGGGGTGTTTCCTGCCCTGAGTGCCCAATTCTGTGTGTATATACAGTAAGCTGACTTTTAATTTGGCCCTGATGTCACACCATTCTATGTATTGACGCAAGGGCCTAGGCTTACTCCTGACTATGTAAGTCAGAGACAGGTCCGGTGACCTGAAGGTGGGCACTAAGCATCCCCTCATTGCTGGCACTGGAGGACATAAAGCAGTGGTGGCAACATACTGTAGCTAAGAGAAATCAACAGTGTGACCAGACCGTATTATTAGTGTCATTGGGGTTGAGGTAAAGTTTCTTTTTTTTGTGTAGGCCCAACCCTGGCTCTGACATTCTGCATGCGTGGCACTGGATTATGGGTAGAGGGTGCCGAAGCACCCCCAAAATAACCATGCTTGAGTTCAGAAGGTGAATTAACAATAAAAATGCCTAAAATTGTTGTTTTAGCTTGTCAAAGAGGTCAAAAATAAGAAATAGGTTTAATTTCATTTCACTACATATGCTTGACAGCATATGCAGTGAAATGAAACTAATTTCTCAAGCGTTCTTTCACCCCAAGACCTTTTGGTGCTAAAAAGAAGCAAGACTGGTAGGACAACACCAGAGTCCCAACTCTCAGACCTTTAAAGCAAAGAGCCAGGTTTTCATCAATTTCCTAATTTGGAGATGGCTGTGCCTAGCTTGTATTTCAACAGTATATGGCTTTAAATAAATAAAATGATGTGCCTCCCCAATCTACTACGCACCACAACATCCTTGCTCTCCAACGATCTAAACTAACTTCCAGGGACATACCATTTGATCATATTTTGAATTTGGTCTAGGCCCGATATTATGCAGGGTCGTGAACATTGCTTCCAAACTGCCAACCAGTGTAGGCTCCTTAACCCTCCACAATGGACTGATGTCTGTGTAGCCCCAAGAGTAATTGAGCAGCAGTGTTCTGTGCTACCTGCAACCTTGAGCTCAGCATTTGAGTAGTAGCCAGGTATAGTGCATTGGAATATTCCAAACCAGAATTTATCAGTGTCTCGATAACTGTTTTATGTTATGAAACAGAGATGTACCAAAAGATTTTTCTCAGCATTCCGGTAGGTAAAAACAAGAAGAGTACTGTAGTAATGGTAGATGCACACCAATATGATAAACCAAAATTAAATAGGTAAGCTTGTTTAGCGTGCGACCAGGGTATCGCTGTCTGATCAACCAGCGTAGAAGTCAAGTAGAAATAAGAAGCCTTATCCGGTCGGGTAACATCCCCCGATTACACAGCCAGGCTCCGGTGAGGAGATAATCAAACAGTATTCAATTAATAAACAACGATGTTCATCAGGATGGTGTTTATTCAACACTGTATCTTGAAATTAAATTCAAATTCTTTCAACAAAGTGGTCATCGCAACCAAATGGTAGTTCAAACCCAATGCATTTCAGGCAAACCCTTCATCAGGGGAAATTATGTAGAGACTCCAACGTCTATCATAGTTCCCGTGTTCACAAACATTTGTTTCGCCCGAAATGCATTGGGTACGAACTACCATTTGGTTGAGATGACCACTTTGTTGAAAGAATTTGAATTCAATTTCAAGATACAGTGTTGAATAAACACCATCCTGATGATCATCGTTGTTTATTAATTGAATACTATTTGAAAAACATGAAGAGGCCACATGATTGATCTGTGTCGTAAAGGACAATTTTTTAAATAAAAAAACTACACCCAAATTCCAAGCCCACTCCACTGGTAGGGGCACAGTTCCCAATTTGGTGGGCCACCACAGGTTTGACCAAATTATTGGAGAAGAACCAAATATTAAGACATCCGTCTTTTCACCATTTCATTTTAGACAGTTGGCCTTCAAACAACTATCTACCTCCCTCATGCAACTTTGAAATAGTTCTGCTACCATTAGGGGATCTTTGGTGATATTTATCACAATTTTGGTGTCATCCGCATAAGATGATACCCCAAAATCGTAGGATTGCACTAACTGAGCCAATGGGACAATATTCAGTCTGACAAGTGATGAATGAGTGCATAACCTTGTAGAACAACACAGGGGAGTTCAAACGGTTGTGAATTGAATGGTTTGTATGGGAAACGTCCTTTAGGATGAAGCCGGAATCACGATGTGCTTTCACAGCACCGGCAACAGAACAAATACGTCTTTAGCTTGCAATCGTTTTGCAAGCAAGCCATTACAACCATTTGCTTTAGGGGTGCGCAATGGTGGGGTGGTGTTGGAATTAAAGTCCAACACCTTCCCTACTGTTGCGCAGACTGGAGTTGGAAAAGTAAATTAAACTATTCCAATCTCCAGCACCCCCCCTCCACCCCTAAGGCAAGTCGTTAAAACGACTTGCATGCAGAACAAATGGGTGCTAAAGACGCATTTGTTCAAATTACGGAGTTCCCAAGGCATGCATGAAAAGAGCATGCGGAATTCCATCATACATTTGGTTTGTATACCACTGTTTGTGTTCTTCCTGTTAGGAAGGAAGACAAAAGCTTAAGAGCCTTAACTTAATTACCCATCCAAAAAAGTTGATCCACTAGCACAGAGTGGGCTATGGTGTTTAACGCCACAGACAGATCTAACAATATCAGGGCAGCCGCACCTCCAAAAGCTACAATATTTTTAATGTTGTCTGCAACCAAAATTAGCACCAACTCTGTACTATGTCTCTGTCTGAAATAGTGAGTGTAATACATGCATGATGTGTTTGTAAGTCAGAGTAATGGAGGCCACTAGAATCCATTTTGGATACCTCTTGCCTGGGTTATCATAATATGGATGGTGAGGACTGTGCTCCCAGACAATGGAAGTATATTGCCTTTATTCCTGTAGCTAGATGGAGGTTACCCAGACAATGAAGTGAGGAGGATGAATACTGGGCTACCTTTAGAAATTCTGTGAGGTCTTTTGGTTAGCAAGGACCTGCTAATTAGCCTTCCTAAGCACTGCCATTTGGTTCATGGTGGGGCACAACAGCAGACTTTATTCTGAAAGGCAAAGAAGCTTCTAGGTGAGGCTTGCTGCTCTGTCAGTCCCCGATTACTCTTCTGTAATCATCTTCTGTGTGATGACAGCCAAATGCAGAAACCTTACACCTCTGTTGTGGTGCTCCAGGATAGGGACAGCCCAGTTCAATCAGTGCTCATAGCTATGAGAACCATAACTCTTCACAAAAGGCTCTCTTCTGTAGAACAGTCTCAAAAGGACACTTAAAAGAAGAACTACTCCCAGAATTGTTCTATAATTTGAGACAACGGATCCACATCCCCTGTCCAGGTGTTATGAAACTTCATACTTTGTGCAATGCATTGCAAATTGACAGTGCAAAAGCCACAGTGATCAAAAATGACAAAATACTACAGTCCTTTGCCAATTTAACTATAAAAGAGCCTCCACATGGAAGAAGGCCTATCAAACATGACAAATATTCAAGAATGAGTTTGTTTTTCTATATGTTTGATCACTTTTCTAGTTGTAGAATGTAGATTACATCTCTACCTTTAGCAAAATTCATAGAGGTAGGTGAACTCTTCCTTCACCTCTTATATTTTACTGTATGCCTGAGTGTATGATATAGAAAACGTCTATTAGAAGCTGAGCATTTAAATAAACCATGCAATGGGAGTGAGGTGAGGAACAAGTGTGGGAAGTTCAGAAAAAGTGTATGCTTCAAGACACTCTACAGACCTAATGCACACAGTATTCAAAAGGGCCCTTTAGAATGTTCTTGAGAACTTAAGTCTACCATTAGTATTGGAAATATCTGTGGCATGAAGCGCAGTACAATGATATATATGAATTTTCCAGAATAAATGAGTAGGCCATGACAAGGTGGTATGCGACAAAGTCTCAGGCCCAGACTCAAGACATCTGTGTACCTCACTCTCCAGGCCAAAACTGGGGTTTCCAAAATGAAGGCCCTGACTGTCCTGATTTTAATCAGAACTAAAGGCAGGAGAGGTGATGTTGGAAATGTGTACACAAGGTCTGTAGTCCATCAACTGGCCTTCCAGGTGGAAACTCCAGCGTACAATAGTCTCAGCACTGCTTTCCCGGCAGTGGCAAAAAGATCCATCCAGGGCATGATCCACTGGTTGAAGATGTCCTCGGCCATTTCTGGATGAAAACACCATTAGCGATCTAGCAACTGGCACCTGCACTGGCATTCAGAGACCCCACAAGTTGATATGTCACTAGAAAAATCCCCTACTAATCCAGCCACCTTAAAAGGCAGAGGTCCTCCTGGCACTGGATCCAAGACCCTACTCCAGCCTTGTTGCAGTACCTCATGTCGGTAATTTTATCTATTTTAAACTGCACCAGCCTCCCTTTACTAGTCGGCAGGAAGACTTTCAGGGCCAGCCAGATAGCTCGCAACTCTAACAGGTTGATATGGATCTGGCAGTCTACTGGAGACCACAGACCTCTTATTTACATCTCTTCCAGGTAACCCCCTCACAACCCTGACTTACTACTGTGAGATCTGGGTGAGGCAAGGAGAACAACCTGCCACAAATCAGGTTTGTGTTTGCTCGTATTCTGTAGGGCCCTCATGTGCCAACTGGCACACGGGACAAGGAGGATACATAAGGCTAGGAGCCCAAGAAGCCTCAGAACCAACCTCACTGAGATTCTGGTTGCAGTCTGAAACATCAGGGTCATATCTTGAATGTCCCAAACTTGTTGTGGCGGTGCAAAGGCTTTGAACACCACCATGTCCAGGATAGGCCCTGTTAGACTTGGCTTGTTCAGCGGGTTTATCCCCAGACCTTTTGCTTTTTGGCCTTCTGTTACTGACCCCCGACATCAACACCGCCATCCCGGACGGATACAAGATCCAGAGGAAGGACCGTCCCAACCACCCGGGAGGGGGCCGCGCCATCCTCCACAAGAACACGCTCTGCCTCACCACCTCCAGCGAAACCTTCCCCGCCGCCGAACACCTGCACTTCCAGATCCGGACCAGCCCCAACACCACACTCCGAGGAACCCTCATCTACAGACCCCCCGGCCCCCGGACACCCTTCGCCACCACCATCACCGACTTCATCGCACCCCACGCCATCGCATCAATGACCTACATACTCATCGGAGACCTCAACTTCCACCTAGACAACCCCAGCGACCCCAACTCCACTACCCTCCGCGACAACCTCGCAGACATCGGACTCAACCAACTCGTCACCATGCCCACACACAGAGCAGGACACACCCTCGATCCCATCTTCGCCGCAGGCAACAGCATCCGCTTCAACCACACAACGCAACCTCCATGGACCGACCACCACTGCGTTCACTTCACCGTCGACAAACCCAAGGCACCAAAACCTCCCCACCGCCCACCCCGAAGGAACTGGAGCAAGGTCACCGACGAGCAACTGAGCTCCACCCTCGCCCGAGAAAACCCCGCCTGGGCACCCAACGCAAACTCCGCAGCCAGAGAACTCCACACTTGGATCTCCAACTGTGCAGACGAACTCGCCCCGCTACGCAACCCCGGCGAACAACGACCCAGGAACGTCTACATGGCCCCCCTCGCAGCCATCGTCCGACAACACGGCCTCAACATCGTATCTTACGCCGACGACACCCAGCTCATCCTCTCCCTCACCAGAGACCCCACCACCGCAAAACTAAACTTCCAAAAAGGAATGCAAGACGTCACAGTCTGGATGACCAACAACTGCCTAAAACTCAACGCAGAGAAGACAGAAGTCCTCGTCCTCGGAACTACCCCCTCAGCATGGGACGACACCTGGTGGCCTACCGCCCTCGGGAGCCCACCAACCCCCTCAGACCACGCCAAAAACCTCGGCATCATACTCGACTCATCGCTCACCATGAACAGACAAGTCAACGCCGTCACCTCCAGCTGCTTCAACACCCTCCGCATCCTTCGAAAGACCTTCAAATGGATCCCCCCGGAGTCAAGGAAGACAGTCACCCACTCGCTCATCACCAGCAGACTGGACTATGGAAACGCGCTCTTCGCCGGCATCAACAAGTCCGCAAACTTCAGACCATACAGAACACCGCAGCCAGACTCGTCCTCGACATCCCCCGTAACGAACACATCAGCCAACACCTGCGGAGACTCCACTGGCTCCCCGTGGAGAAGAGAATCACCTTCAAAATCCTCACCCACGCCTGCAAATGCCTACTCAACAACGGACCCAAATACCCCAACGACAGAATAAACTTCCACGTACCCAAAAGAAACCTCCGGTCTGCCAACCTCGCACTGGCTGAAACCCCTCGCATCCACAGAGCCAGAGCAGGCGGAAGATCGTTCTCCCACATTGCAGCCAGAACCTGGAACGAGCTACCAGCAGACATCAGACTCGCCCCCAACCTGAACACCTTCAGGAAGACCCTCAAGACCTGGCTCTTCGGCTGAACAGATCTGCACGTCCCCTCCCCCTCAACGCCTTGAGACCCTCACGGGTGAATAGCGCGCTTACAATTCCCTGATTGATTGATTGATTGACCTGTTTTTGTTGGTTTTATGACTCTGGGCACTTTACCACTGCTGATCAGTGCTAAAGTGCATATGCTCTCCCTGTAAATTGTTGATGTTTCCATGATTGGTTATTTGATTCACTAATAAGTCCCTAGTACAGTGCACTGTGTGTGCCCAGGGCCTGTAAATCAAATGCTGCTAGTGGGCTTGCAGCACTGATTGTGCCACCCACACAAGCAGCCTTGCAAAAGGTTCTCAGATCTGCCATTGCAGTATTTGTGGGCAGTTCAGTACTGCCATGTCGACCTGGCAAGTGCACCCACTTGCCAGGCCCTAACCTTCCCTTTTCTTACATGTGAGTCACCCCTAAGGTAGGCCCAAGGTACCCCTGTGGGGAGGGTGCAGCATATGGGAAAGGTAGGACAGGCCCTGATGTGGATGGCATGTCCTGATAGTGAAATACTGCCAATTTCATTTTTCACTATTGAAAGGCTATCTGTCCCATAGGATAGGATGGGAGTTTATTTATAACATCTTATAAATATAACTTCCCATTGGGACAAGATAGAAAGATAGAGTTTAGTATGCCTGAACTCAGAATATAAAAATGCATCTTTTAGTAAAGATGGTTTTTATATTGTGTGTTTGAAAATACCACTTTTAGAAAGTGGCTATTTTCTTGCTTAGCCATCCTGTGTGCCTCTGCTGGTTTGTGGATTGACTGTCTGGCTTTGGAGTGACAGGGGCTGGGGATGTGAATTCTCTCAGACAGCCACTCGGGGGGGGGGTGATGTGTGTCCTACCTTTCCTGAATGAGTCAGGGCTGGGCTGAATAGACCTGGGCTGCATTTAGAGTAGGGGGAGGAGATTTCATTCACACCTGAATGGGCCTGGTCTGCCTGGGACAATGCTGTCTCCCCCTCCTGTCCGGCAGCTGCACCAGAGAGGACAGAACTGGTTTTGGCTGGGCAAAGAGCTTCTCTGCCACCAGAGAACAAAGGAATTTGTGCTATAAAAAGTGGGGCCCAGACCCCAGACTTTTAGATCACTTTTGGAATTTCTGTGGAACCTCTGCCAAGGAGAAGAGCTGGGAGAAGCTGGAGGAGAAGTACTGCCCCTTTGCTGTGTGCTATCTGGGGTTGGCCTGCAGTAGCTGTTTCTGCCAAGGAGAGGAACTGTGCATGTATCCTGCTTGACACTATCTCCAATGGCTTGAGGTAGAGCTTGCCCCCTGTTCAAGAAGTCTCAGGAACAGCAAAGACTTCACCATCCTTCTGGGCGCCGTCTCTGGAACTGCTGGTTTCAGTCGCCGCAGAAGAAAAGAGCAGCCGACTTTGTCACCGAGTCGGTCACTGGTTCCGTGTCGTGAAGGCACCGCCACACTTCGCACCGCATGACAGAGCAAACTCCTCCAAACATCCAAATTTAATAAAGCCCATTGGGAAGGTAGAAGCTTTGTTCTGAGTACAGTGAAACTATGGAACTCTCTCCTGATAGACATCAAAAACAGCCCAACATTACTCTCCTTCAGAAAATCATTGAAAACTTGGCTATTTTCCAACTAAAGTCACCTGTTCCCGTTATTTCCGGAAAACCTTTCCGCACAGCGCCTAGACGCCCTCGGGCATTCGTACGCTATATAAATTTTAAAATCAAATCCTTGGTCTCGCCGTCGCCGCTGGGCGACCATCACCGAGCTGTTGCTTGTAGCGCGTCCTGTGGGCACCACACTCCGCACCGCCTTGCTTCACTCTGCCTGGACGTCACCGACACCGTCGCTGCCCGACCCGAACATCGACCGGCTCCGTCGCCTGCACCATGTCCTGCCAGCATTGCATCGAGCACCGCCTCCGCATCGTAAGCCTTGGTCTCACCGACACTGTTGGACAACCGCCATCGAGTCGCTGCCTGCGCCGCGCGGTGATTGCACCGCCCACTGCACAGCTTCCACTTCACATCGCAACTGTGACAGTTGCCCCAACCAGCCCGCACCAACATGTCGGCCGCAGCGAGAAAGGTTCTGTCTACGAGTCTGTCAACCCTTTAGCTGGCCTGTACTGACGCGTTCAGCTGGAACTGTTAGACTCTGTCGTTTTCAGCTTCGCGGTAGCCCCGGACGGAGCTACCGACTCGGGAGAACTGTGTTTTTCAGATATTCTTGCAATTTGAAGGTTACCTTGCAAAGTAACTATCTTTACAGTATTGTATGTTGGATTTTTGTCATTTTGTCCTTGCTGAATTAGATAAAGTTTTGCTTATTTTTCTAAACTGGTGTGGTGTCCATATGTCGTGTTTTCACTGTGTTGCTGTATGCATGCACAAATGCTTTACACACTGCCTCTGAGATAAGCCTGTCTGCTCATGCCAATCTACCAACGGGGTGAGCAGGGGTTATTTTAGAAGTGTATCCCCCTTACCCTGACTAGGAAGAAGAGTCCCTACTTGGACAAAGGTGCAAACCATTGCCAACTAAAGACCCCCATTTCTAACAGGCCCTATAAAGGAAATCCTCCATACAAGCGGCCAGTGGGAATTCAGTACTCTGATTTAAAAACCCAGAGATGATAGATGGGAAACCATTGTCAAACGGTGATCCGCAACTGTCTTTGGTGAGCCCGCCTTGAGCAGTCAGTAGATGAGGATATACGTATCCCCAACCTGTTAAGATAAGCTGTGCATACCACCATCACATTTGTGACCATCTGATGGGCTGAAGTGAGAATTAAGGGTAGGGCAGCAAATTGGTAGTGTTCTAACACCATCATGAATGCAGCTAACGTCTGTGGGACTGCCGGACGCATATATGAAAATGCATGTCCTGAAAGACAAAGGACATCATCCAGACTAATTTTATCTTGTCTTTCTGTATGAAGGCATTTAGAGGCTGGAGGTCTAATATGGGTCTGAACAGGGCGGGCACTAGGGCAGTGCAATCGGTGCGACCGCACCGGGCGTTGGCTTGGGGTGGGGGCGTCATTTTTGAAAATGTGTATTATCATTTTAAAAGCACCTGCTGCCACGTTCCTGGCCTCCAGCAATTTTCAGACATCAATTAAAATGTCAAGATAACTCCGGTGATTAATCATCTTCCTGGAAAGAGACCGGAGGTTTGTCTAGTGGAAGGTAGTGCAGAGGGTTAAAATGCCTGCTGCTAAGAACGTGTATCATGCAGATAACGAATTGCATATAATGTAAATAGGTCAGTGGTTTACTACGGCTTCTGTAAGAGTTATATGTTTTTTTGCCCAGTTTTTTATTATCCTAATCTTGCCAAAACTGTTCATTTGGGTAGAAAACAATTCTTAATATGAAAGAAAACCCCTAACAATGATGTTATGTTTTAAATTCCGAATTTGTGCTTTTCCAGAATAAGGACTCACACTATATTGCCTACCAGTATCGATGACATGTCACTCCTACACTACACCTTGTAGTACTGTCCGATGTAACATTTCCTATACACTGATTTACACACATATGATTGTCTCTGTGCAATGTGTGTGTGGTGTAAAGTGCTCTAACACCTTACACTGGTATGAGTGGTGCTATAAGACTAAATGAATCTGAGAGACAGTGGTTATGGAGACTTGAGGGGCACTGTTAAAGGGTGCTAGTGAGGGAATCCGTGGCAGAGGTGGTCATTGGGGGGCGCCAACAGACATTGTCGCACAGGGCGCCATCAGCGCTAAAGCCGGCCCTAGGTCTGAAACCTCCATCCTTCTTAGGTACAAGGACGTATCGGTTTTGTGAGGGGTGTTGAAATTAAAGGTAGGGCATAGCCCTTTTGAACGATCTGTAAAAACGCATCTATCTGAGGTTATAGAATTCTAGCCAAGCACGAAAAACTGGATCCTGCCCACTACTGACTGGTGTAGTCCTGAAAGGCTACAGCAGATAAGCTTGGGGGCCACTGCAGCAGGGGAGCTGGAGGTAGAAGATTGTTTTCCTTGTTGATGTGAACGCCTGTGTCCGTCATCACATCCTCTGGGGCCACAAAATACTTCAGTTGGCTGTTGAACATGCTGTGAGGCTGCTGTTGTCTGTATGCCAGGCCCTGTTAGTAGCCCCTGAACCATCCATATTGTTGATTGAATTGGCAGACTGGCGAGAGCAACCCTAGCAAATGGGCTTTGGCACGGTTGTCTTTAAATATCTCCAGCGTCAACTTGGACTTCTCTCCGGAAATTCTAGAGGCATCAACAGCCATGTCCAACAGGGGCACCTGAATATCCTCCAAACAACCAGTTGCATGTATCCAAGTGTGCTGCCAGGGCACCATGCAGTTCCCCACAGCACCCCCCACGTAGTCTGTCGTATCAAGGCCAGCAGGCAAAACATACTGCGCTGCATCCCGTCCATCTTGGGTGGTCTGGACAAATGTTGCACCTGGGGACTTCTGGAAAGATCAGCTAGATCTTGCTGGCCATGCTGTGCAAGGTGTGAATCAGTCCAGTAGACAGACCACATTCAGAGTTTGAAAGGCTGGTGGAAGACAATCATTTCTTTCCAAATACGTCAATATGCTTGAACTCTCTGCAGGGTCATCCGCAACCTTTTTGCTTTCATCCTTCTGTTTTCTGAACCCGCTTTTCTTGGCTTTTAGGACTCTGTGCACTTTACCACTGTAAACCAGTGCTAAAGTGCTTGTGGTCTCACCTTTCAACATGGTGAAATTGGCTTACACCCAATTGCCACATTTAATTTACTTGTAAGTCTCTAGTAAAGTGGTACCTAGGGCCTGTAAATTAAATGCTACTAGTGGGCCTGCAGCACTGGTTGTGCCACCCACTTAAGTAGCTGTAGGACTTGGCCTTTTTGGCTACAGTTCCTTAAACTTTTTGCTTTTCCCCTAGACCGCTTTCCTGACATAAAGTTGCCAATTTAGATGCTTTGGGTACTTTGCCACTGCTGATCAGTGTCAAAGGACAGTGTTCCCTATGTAAAGTACAATGGTAATTGGTTGGCCATGATGGGTATGTTTGCCTTACTAGTAAAAGTCCCTAGTGATGTGCACTGTGTGTGCAAGGGCTAGTAATGCAAAAACGCGCAGAGGAGGGAGCACCGGCCTTCAGTGTAGGGCCCGCGCGCAGACTGCTAAGTTAGCAGGGTGTCCTGACAAGTGCAACCGCTTGTCAGGCCTTACTTTCCCTTATAAATATGCTATGGGCACCCCCGTGGTAGGTTCTGGGTAACCCCTGGGCAGGGTGCAGTGTAGGTAAAAGGCAGGACATATACTGAGGTGTGTGCCATGTCCTGACAGTGAAAAAACACTCCATTTCGTTTTCACTGTTGAAAGGCCATTCTGCCCATAGGACAGAATGGGGGAGGCTGGGTAGTGTGTTTATTAGCCTAGTTTCCTTTAAGTTTAAAATGGATAGTTGAAGTTTGGTATGTATGAACTCACAGTGTTATAACACATCTTTCTATGAAGGTGGTTTTGTCACTGTGCGTTCAGAAGCCACTCTTTTAGAAAGTGGCTAAGTTTGTGCTTTAAGCACTTCTGTGTGTCTCTGCTGAATGTGAATTGCCTGTCTGGATCTGAGATGGGAGGGGGTGAGATGGCACCTGGCTGACCTTCATCTGGAGAGTATGCGAGGAGGAACCCCGGGAGGTGAAGGGCGCCTGGGCTGCAGCCATAAAACAATTGACCCATCTCCTGCTGAGTGATTCAGTGTCCAGAGCACCAGTATCAAAGAGAGAGAGGTGACACTGGGAGGGAGACACCCAGAACTGATTTAGGGAGGGGTCAGGGACCCCTGAGCACAACGAACTTCAAAGACATGAAGGGGTATAACTGAGAGAACTGAATCCCCTAGAATTTGGTGTAATTTTGAATGGCGAAATGGACAGGTCGAGTCTGCAGAGGCTCTGACATTTTTCGTGGTCAAGAAGAACCTCTGCCAAAGAAGAAGTTGCTGAATAGACTGCTGGATAGGACTGACCCTTGCTTCGTGATCTGGGGCTGGCCTGCAGTTTGTAGCTTTTACTAAGGAAGAGACTGAAGGGACATTGCAGTGGGTGGTGTGTCCCCCTTCTTGAACAGGACTGTGCTTTGTGCTGTGTCCTGAACCGCAAGGGCCCGAGGTGAGCTGGCTCCCTGTTTGAAACACAGGAACATAAAAGTTTCCGGAGGAATCCAGAGCAACGCGGTGTGCGCGTGCTTTTGCAGCTTGAGACCCTCAAAAGTTGTGCCTTGTGATCTTGGGCACAAAGGAGTAAACCGAGTCTCGGACGTGCAGGGAGCGTGTTGAGGTGCAGCTGAGGAAGTGGTGGCGATCGTCTGGTCATCGCGTGCACTGGGAGACGAGGTGAGCCTCCTCGGACGCGCACGGAGCGTGTCGTGGTGCAGGCCGAGACGTTGGTGAGGAGCGCCTGGTCGTGGTGTGCACCTGGAAATGAAGTGAGTCTCTGACACGCAGGGCGCTTATCGTGGTGCAAGCCGAGGCGTTGGAGCGCCTGGTCATCGTGTGCACCGAGAGAAGATGTGAGACTCGGACGCGCACAGAGCGTGTCGTGGTGCAGGCCGAGGCGTTGGTGAGGAGCACCTGGTCGTGGTGTGCACCGGGAAAAGAAGTGAGTCTCTGACGCGCAGGGCGCGTGTCGTGGTGCAAGCCGAGGCGTTGGAGCACCTGGTCATCGTGTGCACCGAGAGAAGAAGTGAGACTCGGACGCGCAAGGAGCGTGTCGTGGTGCAGGCTGAGGCACTGGTGCAAAGCGCCTAGTCGTTGTGTGCGCTGAGAGAAGAGGTGAGACTCGGACGCGCAGGGTGCGTGTCAAGGTGCAGCTGAGGAGTGGTGACGATCGTCTGGTCATCGTGTGCACCAAAGAAGAGGCGAGTGTCGGACGCGCAGAGTGCATGTCGTGGTGCTGGTGAGGAGTGCCGGGGTAGCGGGTGCACCGAAATCGAAGTAAGTCTTTGAGTGCTGAGGGCGGGTCTCGGTGGCCACTGAGACCGCCGAAAGGAGGGCCAGGTAATCGGGCCCTCAGAGTGCAACAGCAGCGGCCCGGACCGGCAGTCCCGGAGGACCGGAGTCGCCGGCCCGAACTCGCCGTGCCCATTGACGGAGTTCTGGATCAAGGCCCAGTAGCTGAAGGAGGAGAGGAGAGTGGGGTCGTGCCACCCCCCAGGTAACGTGGATCACCACCTGATGGAAGAGCGACCAGACTGAGCCAAGAGTGGAAGAAGAAAAAAGAATAGACTAACATATCCAACGCATAAATACGGGCGCGTGGCGCCTCACATCGTTTCAATTACTAGCATATGCTGATCCTACAAAGACGACCCCAGGCGAAAAACAACAACTGAGCAAGCACAAAGAAATCACTTCACGACTTCACCGTTGAAGAAATACACGCATGAGCAGTGTTGCACTTAATCTGACGGCACTCTACGTCCTGCGGAGATACAAACTGGGAATAGTCTTCACCTAAAAAGAACAGATTACACTGTGGTCGAGCCCTGATGATAATCCCTAAAGTTACATGGGGATTGGAAACGCGTCGGCAATTTCATTTTGTCCTATGAGGGATAGTAATTATAAAAGGACTCTGGAGAGGGTTTGTCAGTACGAATATATCCCCGCAGAGACTTACAAATTCCTTTTTTTTCCCCCATAGACAGCTCGTCTCCAAATAGAAGCCAAGTAGAAGGCCTTTTGAGAGAGCCCATGTTTAAGCCATATAGACTGGTGTAATTGTTTTCAATGATTTGAATGTAACTTTCTGTTTGATTTTCATATTTTTTCCAGTAATGTTCACTTGTATGTTTAAAATTTTGTCTGTAAAAAGAGGATTGTATCTTTTGAATGCCCCATTGAAATTGTTGCATAACATGTTTCAAATAATACAAAGTAATGAAGTAGGGTACAGTGACGAGATGCATTGTTCCTTAGTCTGCTGAAATAAATAGCAGCCTTGAAAACTGGTGGCTAGGTATCTTTCCTTTAAAAACTTTATCACGTCCTACCAGGCCTCCGAGACGGACGTAACCCCATTTTGATAACACACTTTTAGAAAGTTGGCATTTTTCTGGGTCACATGTGTATTTCTCCTAGACAGTATAACAAAGAAGGTTCTGGGTGTTGGCAGGATGGGCCATCTCTGACTTGATGGGAGGGCGGAGCTGTCACCTACCACACTTGCACCTAAAAGGCACTGGTTCAGCACACACAAGGGACTTCACACTAGCCTATCGTGCTCCCAGAAAGACTGGGACCAGGGCAGGGAAACTGGAAATTCCAGACACCTTTGTAGGGGGAAACTCCTGAAGCGTTTCCCACTTCAAAGTTGGCACCATGCATAACTATTGGACCCTCAGATCAAACTCTTCAGTATACTCCTGGACCTGTGGATATTACAGAAGAAGGATGACCTAATGCACTGCTGCTTGAGGCTTGCCATGCTTGCTGAGAAGGAAGACTGGACCTGCACCCTTCATCCCAGCCTGAAGTAACTCAAATGTCAGCTGACTGACCGCCAATTAGAGCCACAGGGACATAAGTGCCAGAGGCCTCCCTGCACCTGCCCAGCTTGCCTGCTGCCTAGACCTGCAACTGGACTTGTCTGAGTCCTGCTGGCCCCTGCTGGGGTGAGTTCCTGACCTTCATGTGGTGCCCTTCAGATCCTGTTCCCTTGGTGATACATCATTTGAACTCCCCCTTGAAGAAAAGCAGAAATCCTAAAGTTGTGGGCTCATCGCAACCACGAGCAGGCCTGTTTGCAGCAGATCTTGCCGCCCGCGCCGCCTGCCATTGAAAAGCTCCGGTGAACCAGACTGTTTGTGCTACATTGACCCCCAGTGACCAGCGGCAACACCAGATCTGCACTTCGTGCTACAGCATTGACAGCCCACTGTACTGCCAACGCGTACCTCCAGCAACAACCGTCCGCAACACCTGACTGGATCTTTGCGCTACAGTGATGGCCATCGGTGATACCCGGCCTGCTCTTCACGTTACAGCAACAACCATTTGCGATGTTCTCCCTGCTCCCTGAGAACAGAACTCTTCGTGCTAGAATTGAAAACGTAACTTTTTTATCTGGACTATCCTAATCCTTGTATCCGGCCCACTCTCCATCACCAGACAGCCAAGATTGGTACTTTGTGCTTTTGGGCGCTACACTTATCTTAAATCTTTAAAATTGCATATCTCTGGTTCTAATGATTGGATTTTTCTTGTTTTGACGTCAAATAATTTATCAAAGTTTTGCTCTATTTTTCTTGTGTTGTGTTTTCACTTTTTTACTGTTTGTATCCTGCAAAAATACTTTACACATTGCCTCCAAGTTAAGTCTGACTGCTTTTGTGCCAAGCTACCAGAGGGTCGAACACAGGTTATTTTAGTTACTTTTTGTGGTTCACCCTGATAAGGACTGTTGCTTGACTAGGGGTTTCTCTTGCCCCCCCCCCCCCTCCCAACAACCCAAATTTCTCACATATTCCTTGCCCAGAGGAGCAGAAAGGAAAGACTTCTAGTTATCCTTACTTGTAGATGCTTGCACCATGAGGTTCTGGGTCAGGGGTGCTGGTTCACATGGGGCTGGTATGAGTAGGCTAGTAACAGGTCAACTGACTGGAGGAGCTCAGGAAGGCATCGTCATAGTGGCCATCATAGGTCTGTAGTGCTTCTTCCAAATGTCCATCGGAGGTCTGCAGAGGCCGGCCCGACTAAAGATTTTCAGTCAATAGATATGATTTTGTTTCTACAATAGGCAGTTGCTGGTCAAGGACATCCCCTGCTCTGATATTACCACTACAAGGATGAGATGTCTTCAGTTGGTGGAGCAAGTGGGGGTTCTAGCTCCTTTTAGGGAGAGGTTTTGAACCCACTAGCATTTTGTAGGTCCAAAAAGAGTTCTGCCTCTATGTAATGAAAGAGATGGTAATTTGCTCACCTGCTCATTATAGTCATGGGGAATATTTTGAAGCCCTTTGACTGTGTCCGAATAGGAGCAGAACAGTAGATCCAGCTTTGAATAGTATTGACGCCGTAGATGAGGCTGAGGCTTGGGTTCCAGTAAAATTGGTTGTTCTCTGGCTATCTCATAGCGTGAAATAGGCCTGGTGTTGGCTGACATTGGCTCAGAGTAGGAGACTGGCATCAGGACAGTGGCGGTTGCTCCGTTAGGGTGGAGAAGCGTCGACTCGCATGCTGCGAACACAGCAGTAAACCAACGTAAATAATAAAATGGTCTTATTTACCATTTTATTACGTTGTGCTTACCACCAGCAAGAGTGAAGGTGGGCTGGGGTTGATTCTCTGATTTAATTAGCAGGGCAGCAGCAGGGATGACAGGTAAAGTGCAGAGTGCGCATGTCGGATAGGGCCAGCTGTCTTTCGACAGCCAGGACGACATGCGCACTTCTGTCCGCACCAATCCAGTAGCTGTTAAACAACACTGTGGGGATTGCACAGGCCCCAGTCTCAAAAGGAGCGCTGGGGTAGCCTGCTCCATCCAGTCCTAATGCTTCTCTCATGCTGAAAACAGTATGAGAGCAGCTGCAGGATTGGTTAGGTTCATGCTGGTGTGAATCGGAAGACCAGACAGCAGTCTTGGAGCCTAGGTAGAACCGCCATTGTGCACTGTGCAGCAGCAGAGGTGTAACCGGGTACCACACCGAGCTTCCACCAACTGCATAACAATCTCAACCACACGCTGGAACTGGTGATTGTCGGGTGAGTACGCTACATGCAGAAACTGTCAAACATGCAGCAAACTGTGCATCAGATGTGCAAACTGCTTTTTACAAAAACACCTCAAAGTAAACCGATGCGGCTGGTAACCAATAAAAGTATTCGAATATTGCTTCAGAAATGGCATGCTTCTTACATCATGCTTTTGAGATAGTACTCATTGAGCTTGTTTTCCAAGGAAAACTAAGCATGTGGGTCTCATTCTCTTCATTTAGCCACACATTATAATAAACATATTTTTAATGTTTGTGAACAGGTTTTGCTGTATAGGGTACAGCAGGACCCCATGTCTCATACACAGGCGCGCAACACCCATTGGACAGAACAGGCTTCAGCCCCCTCCGTCAGCAGCAGTCGGCTGGGCTGCCCAAGCTAGAGTTGGTGCCTGGCAGCTTGACCTTCATGTAGGTTGACCAACCATCCGTAAATTTGATTTGTCCGTGATGATCCCTTTTATGGACGCCTTTTGTCCATAATTTGGTCATTGCAGGGAGCAGCGCTGTTCCCCTAAGAGAATTCTCAGCTCCCTGATGGGGCCGCCTCTGAGCACAAGAGCACTCAATAGTCCTGGCTTCTTGTAGGTGTGATGTATTATATATCTGGATGCTATAACAGAAGTAGCAGAATACTAGTCGGGCAGCACACTATGCTAAGCACAGATTTTTAGCTACAGTGTTTTAAGCCACGCCGTTAAATACATCGGACACGCCCTTTGGAGAGACCCCCAAGTTTTTTCAACCCACTTAAAGCCCTGGAAACAACACCATGTCACAGTCACCTTAGGTCACTGGGCATCATGCATGACTCATGACTTCCAAGTTTTCAGATTGCCTACGTGCAGGGGCATAGTTAACACTCCTCCGCCACAGCCTTGCTTTGGGAACAGCAGCAAGGGTGACGTTCTTGATGGGCCTCTTCTGTCTGCAACTCTGCAGACAAAGGCTCAGCTCATAATTAATGTGAAAAGGTGGGTGAGTAAGTAAGTGTAGGAATGAGTAAATGGCTGGATGGATTAGTGAAGGGATGAATGGATGAGTGAAAGGGTGAATGGCTGGATAATGAAAGAAAGGATGGATGAGTGAGTGAGTGAGTGAGTGGATGCCTGAGAGAAAGGGTAAATAAATAAATGTATGGGTGGAATGGTGGATGTATGGGTAAAAGGGTGGATGGATGGGCAAAAGGGTGAGTGGATGGGTAAAAGGGTGAATGGTTGAGTAAAAGGGTGGATGGATGGGTAAAAGGGTGGATGGATGAGTGAAAGGATGGATGGATGAGTGAAAGGAAGCATGGATGAGTGAAAGGGTGGATGATGGGCAAGTGAATGGGTGGATTGATGAGTGAAATGATGGATGGATTGATGAATTGATAAGTGAAAGGGTGAATGAATGTACAGATAAGTGAGAGGGTGGATATAAGGATGGATGAGTGAGTGAAAGGGAGGGTAGATGGAAAAAAGGATGGATGGATGAGTGAAAGGGTGGATGGATGAGAGAAAGGATGGATGGATGAGTGATAGGGTCAATGGATGGATTCATGAGTGGATGGATTGTTCAGTGGATGGATGGTTGAAAGGATGGCTAAGTGAAAGGGGGATGGAGAGAAAAAGGGAGGATGGATGAGTGAAAGTATGGATGGATGATTGACAAGATGGATGGGCGAATGGGTGTATGGATGAGTGAAAACAAAGATGTAAGTATGGATGAGTGAAAGAAAGCATAGATGAGTGAAAGGGAGGGTGAAGAGCTGGAAGAAAGAATGGATGGATGAGTGAAATGGTGAATGGATGGACGGATGAGTGACTGGGTGAATGGATGGATGAGTAAGTGAAAGGATGGGTGAGAGGGTAAATGGTTGGATAGATGAGTGAATGGATGGATGGGTGAAAGGATGAATGGATGATGGATGAATGAGTGAAAGGGTGGATGGAGGGATGGATGAGTGAAATGATGGAAGGAAGGATAGATGACGACTAGGTTTGGAAATGGTTGAAAAGGTTTGGTTATGGATGGGCACACAGAAGGACAGAATAAATGGTGAAAGACTGAATAATGGATGAAAGAATGAATGGATGGATGCCACACCCCCGGGTGACTCAACCCACTATCCTAAAACGACACATGATGTCAGGCAGCAAGCGCGGAACTCGGGCTTGAAATGCTCCTTCTGCCTGCCAAAAAGCAGAAACAAATTCCTTGTACTGCGCTGTGGTACCACAAGAGAAGTTCCACTGTTGTGCCACTGGGCGGTGCTGCTCTCATGCCACTCGGAAACAGCACGAGCAGCTCCCACCTGCCCCGAGGCCATGAGAGATGCATGAGGGCGAAGCTCTGTGCAGCCCTTCTGCAGGGAAAGGCGGGCAAGACAACTGTCAAGGTTTTATTCCAAACTCCCAGGATCTGTTCGATGCTCAAGTGGGTCCACCTCTCAATCACCTCACCCTCTGAAGCTATAATAGCACAGACGGTAGAAGGGATTGGGCGAGGGAAGGAAAGGAAGGGGACAGCGTGGAGGGAGACCTATAAAAGAAACAAATATAAGAAAGAAGCCTTCAGTACATTATACTATGGATAGATATGACTTTGATATAGCTTTTATAGGTCTCTTATTACCTGTAAAGAAAAAACAATGATGCGCTGTATATCACTCCATTGAGGGAGTGCCTTCTATCAGCAGAAGCTCACTCTTGATTCAAACTTATATCTATAAAGGAGAGACACATTACTACCATGAATGGCACCACAGATACTCATTCATACGTCATCATTCCAGATTATTAACCACCATAAACATAAAACGATCTTGCCTCAGAGAGGGGTTTCAATTTACACACCAATTCCCCTGCTAAGAAAAAAGAAGATTATACGCGGATCACCAATGTAAGATTTATCTGTTTTGCATAAGGCATTAATACACATGCCTTGTAGAGTTTATAAATGATAACAAGATACTGTTGTTAACTTTCACAACGGTATGTTTCTCGCAGGATGTATTCTCCGATACTTAATGCACAAAACCAAGGTGAATATTATTTCCACATCAAATGGGAATCATCTTTCAATGCAAGATTCCCAGTAACGTTCAATGTCTTTCATACAAACTGTATGTGGTAAATATAGCATGGATGATTAGAATTCGTGATCCTCTAGTAGTAGTGATCCACGCGACACCTAATCAGGGATCGATACTCATCAATAATTCATACAATGGCCCATACACATTCACCGAAGTCCCTGATGCGCTGGGGGTCAAGTTTAAATGACATGAAAAATATTATTTACATCACAGGTTCATGTTTAACAAGTCTAAATACATAACTAGACCTATATATCAACTCTCTTTCCTCTCGGTCGATAGACCAATTAGTTGTGTAGTTGATGGTAATGATAGCACTTATCTAACTAACTATCTAGTCAGCTAAATAATCACAGACTCTTGGTAAGATCAATAAAGTTTTATCTCAAATTGTAGAAAATCATCAATGCTCAATTGCATACAGTTACAAGTGCAAACAAATGAAAATTCACAAGAGGGAGGGGAAAAAATTAATCAGCAGATGCAAACAGTGTCATTCTCATCATCAATATTGATTATGCACATGAAAGAGTGGATAGATTAAGAGACATCAGTTTCAGCAAAATAATGCGAAACAATATACATATATCGGAGTGGATAGATGAAGAGACATCAGATTTCAGAGACAAGAATACATTTGCAAATAATTATGCAAAGTACGAGTCAGAATAATACAAACCCAAAGGATCTGTGAAATACCACCCCCTTGGCCAAGGGGACAGTGGGGGTTCCCCGAACTAGAGCCAGGGAACAAAGATTTCAGATACAGGAATGGAACAGGGACAGGAACAGCTAGGCCTCTCTGCAAACCGACGATCAGCAATGCATCACCCCTCACGATAAGCTAGGAACCAAGAGCGCACACACCTTCTCTCTTCTTCCTCTCTTTCCTAAACCACACCCCCAAAGACACCCCAGTCATACCCTAAAACCTACATGTCTGTCCCACATCAGTTGAAACATTTCCCGAAACTCGACAGTTCATTGGTGGACTTGAGAGGTGGTCTGTCATACCACGGTGATTTCATTCATTAATTTTACATGAACATGGTCCTACATCCTTTCCCATTACCTAATAACTGACTCGTTCACATGATTTATTATATGATACATTTAAACATTTTTGCACATCTTTTCCAACAATGTCCGCAGAAGCAGTCTTTAGTCTCACGGTCAGTCACATCCTTTTGGCAGACGAACAATGCATTCAGTGCAGGGTATCCTTGAACTTTTTGTCCCTTCTTTACAGCACTCAGCACTTCTGGCTGCTCTGTCATGACATTTTCGCTCTCACTCCAGCCCCTCCTCTATCCGGCTAACTTAAGAATAATGGAGGCCATTTCAGCTCACTACGGCAAATAGAACATAAACATTCATTAATTACATAGAAAAGCACTTTTCACTGTTTACCACCCACCTTTGCACTATTCCCTGTTACATGTTTTCCTAGCAGAAGCTTAAGGCAAAAGCGGCATTATTCATTCATTTTAAATCAAGATGCAAGATATAAAATGCAGCTTAAACATGCATTAATTCTGTTTCTTTTCGAAACGCATTGTAGTATGCGGCCTAGTTCTTTCATGCATTAGTTCTTAGTAGTGCCCACATGTGCAAAGCTGTTTCCCTCGTGTTCATGTAATGTGTATGTTAAACTATCACTGCACACTGTTAGTACGTATTATGGGGGTGTTAACTCGAGCAGGTTTCATTTTTGCGAAACCCTGCTCCATTATCCCCCCTCTGATGGCTTACTGGAGCCATCATAAAATACCTACCATACCAAGTGCCATCTTCATCTATCTAAAATTCAGTAATCTTTTCTCTTTTCATTAAGTTTTCATCTAAATCTTTCATCTTGTCATAGGAATCTGCTTTCATCTCCTCTAGTTCTATCTCATCTCTTTTTCTTTTTCTTGCTTTTCGTTTGTCTTTTGTTTCTCTCACTTCTTTTCTTCCACTTTAATACTTACAACATTTATATATTGTTATTATTACTAAGGCTACTCCAGCTACTAAAACGATTGGCATTATTATTTTTCCTAATAAACTACTCCCAAAGGTAGAAAAACATTTACCTACAGAAGAGAAACTCTTACCAAATCTCTCCCAGACACCGTCAACCTCCAGTTGGGTCAAGTCTTCATGTAATTTCGTAATATTCTTTATATATCCCTCAATACCTTTACTTTTGTCAGGGATATAAGTACAGCAGTGTTGAATTTTCAACATGCCACAGACTCCACCCTCTTTTGCCAATAAAATATCAAGGGCAAGTCGATTTTGCAAAACCATTGATCTGATTGCAACCATTTCAGTGTCAATCATCAAGAACACACCAGCAGTGTCAGTCGACAAACGATCAACCACTGTGGACAATTTTCGAATTTTATGTGAATTCAGAACGACTCCAACTGAGGGTATCAGTGCACCAAAAATATCACCTACTATTTCTGAGAAACTCGCTCTTTTGTTACGTGTTAGTCCTTGTTTTATTTCATGGATACTATTGCTTTTTCTGTCTACATGGTAGACCTTTGGAAAGACTATTGCAAAATAACAACTACCATACCAATGTGCAGGCAACCTGTAATAGGCTTTCTTACCACACACAAAATAAACTCCCGGGAAAACAGGATCAGTTCCACCCTTCAATCCCCAACCTCCAGTAATTTGGAAAGTATGCTCACATTCACTAGTACCAATGAAATAATTGTTATAGTTAGTTCTCATTCTAAGCAAACATATTTTTCCCTTTTGATGCCAGCCCAGGGAAGTTGCAGCGTATGTCTCGCCTTTCTCATAATTTCCCTCTCTGAAAGCCCACAGTGGTACCTATGATTTCTGTTCAGCAGCTTTTCTTTGGAAACTTTCCCTTCTACTTTCTACCATTTCTATAAATACTTTCTCTTCAACCTGTAAACTACATGTTAAATTGTTTTTATATGCATACTCTATATCTAAAGTCTTGGTAATATGGAAGAACTCTCACATATAATGCGCATTTTTACTACTTAAAACCTTATTCAGCTCTTTTATAATTGGTATCTCTGAAAATACTAAATCTATATTAGAATAATGATATTCGAGCTTCCCCGTCACATAAAATAAGCTGGTTAAAACACTGCAAGACACACCATATGTTAATGGTAGGTGATGATATGTCACCCCCTCTGAGACAGACGAAGGTAATTGCATGCACACGTAACAATCACTCACATTCATTGTATCAATATACTCATACAACAATTTAGTAAAGACATTTAACGAGAAATCACTAATTGATTTATCATGATGGAGAATGCTTCCATCCATTTGTTCTATGTTAGTATTAGGGGTTCCTTTAGTAACATCACTCATTCTTTCACTTATTACATCATTAGTACTGTTTTTATCATTAGTTACCATTAGAATAGGTACAATGACAGTTAATGTTATCCACATAAATGTCAGTAAAAAAACACTAGATAAGCAAGTTTTAATACATCTACGTTTTAGACTAGATTTTGGATGTTCAGTCACTCCTGCTTCAGCCATTTCTGTATTCTACTAGAAAAAATATAAAAATATAAATCTATAGAAATTCTAAACTTAAAATAATTTTCTGAAAAATAGTGTAATCCTACACTTCATGGCTTTCTTCTTTACCCCTTTCTTTTAATTTCTTTTCTTTAAAACTTCTGAGTCCTTTTAATTCATTTCATCTGGCAAGGTTGCACCTTAATTCTTCACAGTTCTTTTAAGGTGGTTTCAATTTGTTTTCATCCACTTGCTCAGTGTCAGCACTGTCTTTTTCTTCACTTGGATCTGAGATTTCAATTTCTTCCAAGATAACGTAAGTCCATTCTGGTGCTGTGTATTTCCTGCTTGGAATTCTTACTTTCCTTGTTTTTCGTACTGAATCTTCTTCTGACTCTTCTTGTTCTGCTTGACTTGAGACCTCATTAATTTGCTCTGGTCTTCTCTTTGACTTTCTCCTCCTTACAAGAGTGTATTTCAGTCTTTTCACTCCACCTGGCCAATTGTCACCCTTTCTTGGCCTTTTAACTTGTACTACTTTTTCACTTTCTTCATCTGGTTCACAGGTTCTTTTATTTGGCCTTTCCTCTACCTGCTCTTCTTCTTGATTTTCAGTAATTTCTCTTTCTTCTGGTTCAACAGCAGTCACATGAGACCCAGTAACTGGTGCCCACTCTACTTGACTTGTGCTTGGCTGTTCATCATCTGTTTGTTCTTCAGAATCTGTTACTCTAGATTCTTCAGCTTCACACACTTTAGCTTCTGGTCTTTGACTTTGGTTTACCAGTTGCTGCTCTTCTCGTCTTTCAAGTGGACTTGGGACTTGTCTGGTATGGCTGGCATGGATCCAATTTGGCAAACCACCACACTTCACTGCCGTTGTCGTCACCAGAATTACCTGGTAAGGTCCGTTCCACCTGGGTTCTAAACACGACTTCCTCACATGCTTTTTGACGAGAACCCACTCACCAGGACTCAGATCATGAGCTTGATTCGGCTGTGTTGTTGTGGCATCTTCTCCAACCTGGTGAGACACAGAACGCGCCATATCAGCCAATCCTCTGCAATAATCAAGCACTAGATCATCAGATATATTCATCAGTTTGTTTGCTGGTATAAATGCTTGTCTCATTGATCTTCCCATCAGGACTTCAGGTGGACTCAAACCCGTCTTTTTGTTAGGAATGTTTCTAAGACTCATCAATACAAGGGGTAAAGCATCAGGCCATTTCAGTGTTGTGGATGCACACACTTTTCCTAATCTAGATTTTATAGTGCCATTAATCTGTTCAACCACTCCAGATGCTTTGGGTCGATAGGCACAATGCAGCTTCTGCTCAATCTGTAATGCTGCACAAATCATCCGAATTATCTCGTTATTGAAATGGGTTCCTCTATCTGTTTCTAAAGTGACTGGAAATCCAAATCTAGGGATCAGTTCCCTCAGAAGCAGCTTTGCAACAGTGAGGCTGTCATTCCTTCTCGTTGGATAGGCTTCCACCCAGCGAGAGAACAAGCAGACAACAACCAAAACATACTTCAGCCCGTTACATGGGGAGAGCTCAATAAAATCTAACTGAAGCCGGGTGAATGGACCTGCTACTTTTCCAATTCGTCCCCAACTAACAACTGTCTTCCTGCCTGGATTCTGCTGTTGGCAGGTGACACACCTCTGGCAAATACTCTCTGCAATGACCCTGAACTTGGGGTTATACCATGACTGCTTGAAGAGCCTGATCATTGCATCTCTTCCAACATGTGCAATCCCATGGTATACTCTTGCCATATGGGATAGTATACTGTCTGGCATGACTGGTCTTTCGTCTATATAAATCCACACTTCGTCCTCAGCTCTTTTTCTGCAGCCTGAATTTTTCCAGAATTCTTTTTCCTCATCACTTGCCTCTTCCTGTAGCTGCCTAATCTCATCCCAAGTTTCAAAAGAAGAAGAGAACATAAGATGGCAATTGGTATTTTCCTTTTCACCCCCTCTGTTTAAAGCAATCAAATTTCGTGCACAGAAACACGCTACTTGATCTGCATATCTGTTGCCTCTCGTCACATAGTCATCTCCTGACTTATGTGCGGAACATTTGACCACTGCAATTCTTTTGGGCAATTGTAAAGCATCCAATAAATCTTTTACAGTTTTGCTGTTCCTAATAGGGGAACCTGAAGAAGTCAGAAATCCCCTTTGCATCCATAGCTGCCCAAAATCATGGACAACCCCGAACCAATTATTGACTATCAGTAAATATGGTTACCCTCAGGCTTTTGGCAATTTTACACGCTCTAATCAGAGCTATTAATTCAGCAATTTGAGCAGAGTTTACCCCTTTTAGACAGGATGCTTCTAGAACTCCCGCTATGGTGCAAACAGCATAGGCAGTACATAATTCCCCCTTTTCATTTCTTAAACAAGACCCATCCACGAACATCTCACAATCTGATTCTTCCAATGGAACGTCTTCTATGTCTGGCCTTGGTTTGGTGCACAGTTCTGTCACATCCAGACAATCATGATCCTCCTCCTCTCTCACTTCCTCACAATATGAATTCGGCAAAAGAGTTGCCGGAATTACTGTAGTGCACCTTACCACGGTCACATTTTCAGCACCCAAGATCACTCTTTCATACTTAGTCAGCCGACTAGAGGTCATGTACTGTGTCCTGGTGCGGGTTAAAAGGATCTCAACTGAATGTGGCACATACACCTTGACTGGATGTCCCATCACAATTGCTTCACTCTGTTCCAGACTCACGCAAGTGGCAGCTACTGCTTTCAAACAGCCTGGTAATGCTGCGGCTACTGAATCCAAATTAGCAGAGAAATATGCTACTGGACGTCGTGCCATTCCATGTTTCTGAGTTAAGACTGAAAGTGCACACCCATCTCTTTCACAACAGTACAATGCAAAATCCTTTGCATAATCTGGCATTCCCAATGCAGGTGCTTGACAAAGACTGTTTGGCAGTTTAGTAAAAGCTTCCATACTTTCATCATCCAACACAATCGGATCTTTCACATCTTTTCTTGTCAACCTCTGGAGAGGTTTTGCAATCAGTGAGAAACCACTGACCCATTGCCTACAGTATCCAACCATTCCCAAAAACATTCGGACTTCTTTCTGAGTGGTAGGTGGGCTCATCTGTTTAATGAATGAATGAAATGAATGAAACAGAATTTGTAAAGCGCCTGGTTACCCAAGGGCATCCTTGCGCTATTGCCTGCTCCACCTTAAACTGAAAGCTAATCATTTGGGAAAGAGTAATGTTTTAATCTGCTTACGGAAGATGAGGTAGTTAGGTTGATCACGAATCTGCAGAGGCAGATTATTCCAGATCTTAGCCACATTATACGAAAAGAAGCGGCCGCCACTTCGTGCTCTCGTTATTCTTGGAATTGACAGTAAATGTTTAGTTTCTGACCTGAGGGCTCTGTTTGGACGGTATCGATAAATGAGGGACTGGATTGTGAGAAGTTGGCCTGGCATATGCTGTCCACTAATTATAGTGGGCACCTTGCACCAGTCCAAACAACCCCTTATTGGAGATAGGTTAAAGACAACCTTATTGAAAGCTATCCTAGTGGTAGCTATGGAGAGCAGCCTTCAGGCTAAGTCTTGAAGGAATGTAAAGCAGCTTGTTTTACCAGTCTATAATCTCTTGAGTGACCAAATGAAAGAGCACCACACCAGGTATATATTCAAAATATATGTATTTATTGCTAAACACACCCCTCTAGTCTCTTTATGAGGCTAGAGTTCAAGTACATAAGTTATAAGTTATTTAAACACAGTAATAGCACAAATACACGTTTGGGCCCTAGGGGCGTACCAAACCATATACCAATAAAGTGGTATAAGAACCACGACTGAGCTAGACACTAGGCCTAGAGCCTCTAGAAGTGCTTGGACCACAAGGAACCACCCAAGGTAGTGACACAGGGGACCCACGGGGGACGCGTGCAGTGTAAATACACAACCGCGAGACGCCGTTAACTTCTATGGAGAAAGTCGCGATCAGGAAATTAAAGAAAAGGGACACTTAAAGGAGGACTTGGAGCAAACCCTTTGAGAACTAGGTCGCTCTAGAGTCTCTACCCACGTGAGCACCGGAGTACTCTTGTTACCTCACCCAGGGAAGCCGGGTGCATAGGTGCCTTTCGGGGTCGGGTTTCGTCGTCGATTTGAATGGCGATCTGCTGCAAAGTGCTGCTGGCGACCAAGTGGAAAGTGTCCGGGTGGATCCAAGAGTGGATCGGAGATCTGAAGAACCTGAAAGCAGAGGGGACAGAGTCTGGGTCACTAGCCAGTGACCAGGAAGGCGATGAGCGGATGCCCACCGATGTTGAGTGCTTCAGGTAGGTTGACGGTCGTTTTGACTCTTCAGCCACGAGGTCCAGGAGGCGTTGTCGGCAACCAGGAGCAGGATTCGGGCTGGTACACGATGTCTGTCGAGTGCTGAGGTGTTGGCGATCGGATTGGACCCAACAAGCCTTGGCAACGGCAAGTCTCGATGTAGATGAAGAATGACGATGATGCAGACCAGCAAGGTCTGAGGAACTCACCCAGCAAGGGTAAGTGAGGGCAAGCCTGGAGCAACCAGGGAGCCCAAGAAGAAAAGGATTGGCCTTTGTGAAGGGCTACTAGCCAACGGGCTAGCGACCGCGAAGGAGCCTTGAGACGGTGCACGTGGAGCTGGCTCACAGGACACTCGTGGAGTGGAGGCCAGTGATCTTCGGTGCAGTTGGTGCTGGAGGCTAGGGCTACTCGGAGCCCAAAGCACGACTTCGTGGGAGACCCAGAAGAGGATGCACTAGCAAATGCGTGCGGTGTCCAGAGGTCACAGTTCCACGTTACCCACGACAGCTACGGGCCTCAGCTTTGCTGGGGACTCAGGGCAGCCTCGGGGAAGTCTGGAAATCTACCTCTGGTGATGCAAAGACTTCGGCGTCCGACGGGAGCTTAGGCGATGCAGACCAGACAATTGCTTCTTTGGTGCCTGCCAAGCAGGGGAGTCACTCCTTGACCCCAAGGGAGATTCTTCTGTCCTCTAGTCTTGAGTAGAGCGTCGAAGGTCCAGGATTCAGTGTCAGAGTTTCGTCCAGGGATAATCTAAAGTCCTAAGGACTGGGTTCCTATACTTATACTAAGTTTAGGGGTTGGACTACTCTGTGGCCCCACCTATGGGTGGGTCAGGGCAGAGGGGTGGCTACACCCTTTCCCTTTGTCCAGTTCGCGCCAAAGCAGGGGCTGCAAGCCCCTGATCCGGTTTGAACTGGGGTATGCACAGGGACACCAAGTGTGCCCCCAGTGCAGGACTTCAAAGCACCCGAAAGTGCTCCCGCCCAGCCCCAATACACACTATCCTGTCTGGGGAGGTGGTCACACCTCCCTGGGACAGGAAACCTATTGTCCAGGCCTCCCCTGCCGGAGTTTCGTCCAGCAGCAGGAGGCCAGACTTGTGTCTGTGGCAGCAGCATCCATTTTGTGATGCCAGGGCTTTAGAAAGAAGTTACCGGCCAGGCCAGGGTTAACATGTCTCTCCCTCTAGAAGGGTGGAATGCTACCCCCGCCGCCAGAATTGGCGGGGGGGTAGTATTCCAAGATGTTTGACACCAAACATGACATGTTTCGGTGCAGCCATTCCAAAGTTAGCATTTAACGCGAGGTTATAATGCGCTTAAGAGTATATGGTCAGGCTGCACTACAAACAGCATCAGAGAAGGGTCTCCGAACGCTGCAGAGGGGCCCTGCTCATGCAGGGGCACCCTCTCACATAGGAACCACGCACTCTGCCTTCAGGATTGATAAGGCCTGCCATAGGAGTGACTTATGTGTGTATGTATATAGCGATATAGGTAGCCTATATCACAGTAAGGGGTGCATGCACCACCTTACCCAGGCTGCAGTAGCAGACCTGTGGTGTCAGTTTGGATGGTCTTCCAGGGGTGGCACAATACATGCTGCAGCCCCTGGTAGGCCTCTGAGGTACCTATGCCCTGGGTACATAGTATACCATATACTAGGGACTTATAAGGGAACTCCAGATTCCAATCATAGATGTGCCTAAGGCACATGGAAACCATTTTACAGAGAAAGCAGATAGACTGGGGCCCTGAATAGCAGGATCCCAGTCCAACTAAGTCATAAACCAGCAAAACACCAGAAAAAAAGTGGGGGCAACCATATAGTCAGATTCCACCTTCCTACATGGATAACCTGGGATCCCTTCCCTGAAAGTGACCTGTGGGCTATGCAAAGGGCCTTAAACTCTATGCGCTCACGGATAGGGAACCAATGTAGGGATGCCAAAGCTAGTTTAGCGGAGGACCGCTTAGGGATGTTCATGAGCATGCGCGCAGCGCAATTTTGAACAATTTGTAGCTTTCGAATCGAGGAGCGAGGGGCTCCAAGATAAAGAGCATTGGCATAGTCAAGGCGTGACAAAATAAGAGCCTGAACTAGGACTCTTCTTGCAGGAAAAGGGAGTAGTGGGAGAACTTTACGGATCATTCGTAGGATCCCGTAGCAGCTAGCAGCTAATTTTTGCCCTTGTACTTTGAAATCAAGGTTCTGGTCGAGCCATACGCCCAGACTTTTAATTTGATGTTTGGGAGTAGGGGCAGGTCCAAAGGAGCTGGGCCAAAGTAGCCCAAGATTTGTGTTTTCTTTGTTCCCTAGGAGCATTAATTCCGTTTTTGATCCATTGAGTTTCAAGAATGACTCTTCCATCCACCCAGATACTTTTTCTAGACAGAGGGCGAGTCCAGGACTGGTGGAATCCCGCTGGTTAACAGAAACAACCAACTGGGTGTCATCGGCGTAAGTGATTATCTGGATCCCGAATGGTAACACCATCTCTGCCAAAGACCTCAAATACACGTTAAAAAGTGTGGGGCTAAGGGAGGAGCCCTGGGGGACCCCACAATTCAGCGGTACGGACTTGGAAGAGATACCGTCTTCGAAAACTTTGAAGGATCGGTCTTCTAAGAATGATTGGAGCCAGTTGAGCATAGTCCCTGCAATTCCCACCTCGCCTAATCTTTTTATCAGCAACTGGTGGTTAACCGTATCGAAGGCTGCGCTTAGATCTAAAAGGATGATAGCCGCGCAGCCTCCTGCGTCTAGAATTTTTCTCGCCTCTTCCACTACCACAAGAAGAGCCGTCTCAGTACCATGTTGAGGTCTAAAACCCATCTGGGAGGAATGGAGACAATTATTGCACTCCAAGAAGGTAGATAGAACAGAGTTCACATATTTCTCGGCGATCTTGCTGATCGCCGGCAACAGGGAGATGGGACGGTAGTTACTCCAGACTTCAGGATCCAGGGTAGGTTTTTTCAATAAGGCTTTAACCATAGCCTGTTTCCACAGTGGGGGACTATACCTGTGGAAAGAGAGGCATTGATCAGGTCGAGGATTACTGGAGAGAGTATGTCATAGGCCTGATTTAAAATGTTGGGGGGGGCAGGATCAGTGGGGGAACCAGATTTTAGTTTGCTCAAAATATCAAGCAGCGTAGCCGAATTAAGTGGGGGAATTTCCTCAATTAGGCCAACTGTCCCTTTAACCAGGTTCTGATCTCCAATATGTCGTTGAGGTATTATTTGAGGGAAGGAGGAGTAAATAGCTTGGATTTTATTCGAAAAGAATTCTGCCATGGCGTTGCATCGCGCTGAAGTGTCTTCAGATACAATAGAAGGGGACAAGATGGTGAGCAAGCTCTTGGCGATGCGAAAAATTTCGCGAGGGGAATTAGCAGCTGCTAGAATTTTCTCTTCATAATATAGAGTTTGGGCCAATTGAATTTCAATTTTATAAGTTTTAATGGCCTCTCTATAAGTTTGTTTGCAGCTTGCAGAAAAATCCTTCCTCCATTTCCTTTCAGCTCTTTTACAGATTTTCTTAAGTTGACGAAGTTTCGGGAGTACCACGGATTACGCTTGGTTTCTGCCTTATTGAATATCATTTTACTAGGAAGGACAGAATTCAGTGAAGTTTCTACCCAATCGTTAAATTTATTGTAGGCAATTATAGGGTCAGGATCAGAAGTAGGCCTAGACGATTCCAGCGTTGTTACCCATGAATCAGTTGGTAGTTTGGACCATACACGAGAGCATTTCCTATGTCCCTTGGTCGCTGTAGAAGTCACTTGCGGTGTCCAGGTGATAGGGATTAAGAAATGGTCAGACCAGGGTAGCCTAACAGGATCTCTGACTATGAGATGCTCCAAATTGGAGAAAATGGGGTCTAATAGGTGACCTTTCAAGTGGGTGGGACCGGCAACTTTTTGTTTAAGTTGGAAAACAGCTAGCCCATCAGTTACATCGCGCACATCTGGAAGAAGAATATTCTCAAAATGGAGGTTAAGGTCCCCTAGCAACGTAAGGTTAGCACTACTATTGACCAGCTTGGCTGCTGTTTCAAGGAGCTCATTGTTAAATTGGTTAAGGGGTCCTGGCGGTCTATATATCAGGATCCCCGAGAATGTACAGACATGGGAAATGCGAATTGCAAAGGCAAGGCTTTCACAATCGGTTAACGGGCTTGCGGTGGTGCGACAATCAAATTCCATTTTGTGAATAATCGCAAGACCACCGCCTCTTCCTGTATCCCTGTCCAGCCTCAGGAATCACACTAATTCTCTCTGGTGTCATCTTTCTGACTCCTTTTTCTATATTGTGTCCTATGTACTGGACTTCCTGTTTACAAAATTGTAATTTTGCTGGTAACACTTTGTGTCCTCCTTCTGTCAAATGGTTCAGCAAGGCAATGGTGTCTGTCACACATGCCTCTCAGGTCTTTGATGCCACAAGTAGGTCATCAATGTACTGAACCAAACCTGAATTTCCTGGCATGACTAAGGTTTCCAGACATTTTTTCAAGATCTGGTTAAAGATTGAGGGACTCTCTGTGTACCCTTGAGGAACTCGGCACCATGCCAAAACACGGTCTCCGAACCGGAACGCAAAAAGATATTGGCTTTCGGGATGCAAAGGAATCGAGAAAAATGCTTGGCACAAATCAATCACTGTGTACCATTCAGAATCGCATGGAATTTGGTAAAGGATCACTGCTGGATTTGGCACTACTGGACAACAGGGCACTACAATCTTATTTATTGTCCTTAATTCCTGCACTATTCTCTATTTCCTACTGGGCTTTTTGATACCTATAATAGGCGAATTACAAGGACTGCTCAGTATTTCTTTCAGTATTCCTTGTTCAATCATTTGGTCAATCACAGGTATGACTCCTGCAATCACTTCTGGACTCATTTTGTATTGAGGTGTGTTTGGATATACAGCACCCTCTTTCACCGTAACCTGAATCGGGTCTACATCTGTCATTAGACCAATCTCTTTTCCTGTAAAATCCCATACACCTGATCTTACTGTACTCTTTAATTCTTCAGGCCTGTGAGAAGTGAAAACAACTCATCCACTTCTGTCCCTTGCTTTGCTAGCATCATCTTAAATTTGACATCCTCATCAGGTGTCTGAAATGCAATACCATCTGGCATAAAATAGATGGTGCAATTCATTTTACACAATAAATCTCTACCTTAGAGATTTACTGGACTTGAGTCACATACCACAAAACGATGCATGTCTCTGAAATTTCCAATATGAACTTCTATTGGATTTGTGACTGGCGTTCTAATATGCTTATTCGAGACTCCTACAACTTGGATAGTTTCTCCCGAGAGGGGTAGGTTTGGGATTTCTGCTGCTCTTACAGTAGCACCAGTGCCCACTAGGAATGTAATATCATTACCTTCCACTTTTCTTTCAACAAATGGGCCTGACTGATCTACCGCCAAAGATGCGCCAAGTACGCATTCTTCCTCCCCCTTCAAGCACCGTCATTGAGATGAGTCTGAATCACTCTCATTGCACTGCAACCAGTATTGCGGAACCATTTGCACAATTTGATTCTTACCAATTTGGTCACCTTTGTGAAATCCAGTGTTCACACTGTACCTCTGCACTTGAGCATTCACATTATTTGGCATGGGAGCTTGTGGCACCTGTAACTGTGGAGTAACTACCTGCTGCTGCTGTTGGTTCACAACCACCTCATTCTTCATCTGTGGATTTAAATTTTGATTTACCCCATTATTCTTTTGAACAGATCTACACTCGTTCTTCCAATGTCCAATCTTTCCGCACGCATGACAAGGAAATTTCTTCCTAGCCTCTTCTTTACTCATTTATCCTCTACCTCCACTAGGTACCTGACCATTTTGATTCTGACCATTCATCTGGTAACGTGTTTGAGAATTATTATTTACTTCTTGCTGCTCTGCTACCTTCACTTGTGCCCACATCATTTTCTCTTTTAACTTTTTATGTCTTGATTCAATGTCATTACTACAATATTTTGCATACCTTAAGATTTCGTCAATTGTTTTGCTCTGCCAACAAATCAAGTGCTGCTAAATCATATTACTAATATCCGGTTTCAATCCAAACACAAACCGATACACAAAATGTCCCATATCTTTGTCTCCAATGTCCTCAAACCCACTGTATTGTTTAAATACCTGTAACAACCTTTCATAATAAGCATGCACTGATTCTTTTGGTTCTTGGGTCGTTGTGTCTATCTTAACCCAATCTGTTTCTTTAGGGGAAATTTTCCCTTTCAAGAAAGTGATCACCTGATTGTACTTTTTCATCAACTCATCGGATGGCGCACCTGTTTTAGGATCTCTAGGGTATTCTTCTTTTGGCCAATCAACAGTAATCTTACATTCTGTCCACAAATCAGCTGGAACCACAATCTCAAACAAACCATCTAGATCCTTTAACAAAACCTTTGAAACTTTCACAAACCTCTCCACCTGTTTGTACCACTCAACTGGTTTCTCCCTTAACCTAGGGAATTCATTGGTAAAAGATAATATATCCTGTCTTGACCATGGAACATGAACATATCCACCACCTGGAACCAATCTCATCGGACACGCCCTTTCAACTTGTTCTGTTTCTTTTAACGGAAACATAGACACTCCTTTACCAGCTGTTTCTTCTTTCTTTCTCGTCCATCTACCTTTCCATTATTCCACATCTCCCCATTTCTTCAAAATATTCATCAACTCTTTTATCTGCAACCTTTTCCCAGAAGCATTCAAACTCTCTAAATCCTTATCAGTGAAAGCCAATCTGTATGATTTCTGCAACACCTTCGACTTTTCTATGTCTATTCCATACTCACTAGCGGCTTGTGATATTTTCTCATGTAGATTCCTCGCTCTCCAAGTAATGCTTTTACACAAAAACAACAGTTCATCATCTCGGTAAGTCCCTAATCTGTCTGGACTTATTGTACCAATAATCATCTCTTCCAAATCTATTTTCGATTGGCTCACATTTATACTCTGTGGTTGCGGTTTTGGCTTTACCATTTCTTTTATCCAATCATTCAATTCCTCTGGCGAAGGACCTGCTGAACTCCCTGCCATTGGAGTGACACTATGCCCTATTCTCCTTGGATCTATTTGTACACTTCTTCTAGGGGTTTCTGTCAACTTCTCACAAACAGGAAGATCTAATAAAGTATTATTCGTGTCAGCCTGTTCATCCTCATCCGCTACCGTTACCATTCCACCCCTGATGTTACTCCTTGGAACTGATAACGTATGTGCTTTTGATACATTCTGTTTTTCTCCGTACAATGGGACAACGGGACCAATTGTTACCAGTACCGTTAATGCTTCTGCATTCAGACTTCACTGATTTAATTTCTGGATCTGCTCTAGCCTTGCCTTATTCAACAAACTTATTTCATTTTCTCGTACTACTCTAGCTATTTCTGTGACTTGTGGAGTTAATGGAGTTCCCATTTGTGGTGCACTCTGGGTCATTTCATCTGAATTTTCTTGGTATGGTGGAGGTCCTTTGGTCATAATATCCTCCAACAACTCATCATCAGAATCGTTCTGATCATCTCTTAAACTTGAAGTCTCTATATTTTTCTTTTTCTCTTTACATTTACCTCCTGTCTGATCGTCAGCAACTAAAACTGGGTACAAACCTTCGGTTACTACAGCTCTCCTCCATCTTTTCATTGTATCCTCTCTTCTCACAAAAGGATATCTAGGTCCAAAACCTCTGTATCTCCTACCACCTCGATATCTCTCTCTTTCATATGCTTCTACCTCCCATTTCTCTAACGCTTCATACTGTGTAGGTCTGGGATTTGGCTCTAATGAACTCATTCGATTCCTCAAATTTTGCAAAATCCTCATATTAAACGAACCATGCTGTGGGAAAGCTATAACACCATCATCCTTTGTATATTCCACCCAATTCTCTAACCATGTACACGTATGGTATCCTAGCTCCAACATCATATAAGCAGCTGGCGTTCCTGGAGGTGGAACAAGAACTCCCTCTCTAGTCACTATTGGTTTATCTTTCTTAAAGAAATTCTTTATTTTCTTTAACTTCATTTTTCTGACTCTCTATTACGCAAATGTATCACAACAGAACACACAAGGGAAATCTTTCCGTAATTCTTCTTATTCTATTTGCTAGTTTTCGTCCAATACCAGCGCGACTCACACCAACCGTCCAATCACAGCTCTCTACGCATCTGCTTTTCTCAACGAATGTCCGTGCGGCTCACACCAACTAACCAATACACGCAAATCAGTACACGCCCGCTGCCTGACCAATGCCAGGGCGGCTTTTTCTGACGTCAGTATTACTCCTTCTACTGACCCTCCCTTTACAAAAGAATACGGCAATATTTTCTAAGTTTTCTTAATCAAAAAAATTTGTTAGTAACACAAAACAATGCTACCTTGTCTGTTCCGCTAAATAAAGAGATAGTATTCACTTTCCGAAGAGAAGTTCTTTCACTTCAGGCAAAACGACGACCAGCGCTATTTTACCTTTCCAACAAGCTACAGGTGGACTTATTACTCCTCTAGGGATAAGGCCAAAGTTTCGCAAGAGGACTCTTTGGTGTAAAAAGAGGTCTTAGTGCTCCTCTGGGGATAAGGCCAGAGTTTCGGAAGTGGACCTTACGCTATTTCAGACACTCTACTCATGTACGAAATTATCCCTAAATATAACACCTACAGCCCTCCGTAGCCTCGCTATTATAACAACAGACAAAGTACTTCTGCAGTGTGATTTCTTTATCCACACTCTTCTTCTGCCTACTTCAGGCTAATTCCACAGATAACTCCGTACCTGTACTTCTAGACAACATAGAACAGGACACTAACTTTTCATGTTAAGAACATATAATCAATAATCATTACCAAACTAATCAATAATTAAACTATCCTCTGCTACCAGAAAACTGATCCAGCGCGACACCTAATCAGGGATCGATACTCATCAATAATTCATACAATGGCCCATACACTTTCACCCAAGTCCCTGATGCGCTGGGGGTCAAGTTTTAATGACATAAAAAATATTGTTTACATCACAGGTTCATGTTTAACAAGTCTAAATACATAACTAGACCTATATATCAACTCTCTTTCCTCTCAGTCGATAGACCAATTAGTTGAGTAGTTGATGGTAATGATAGCACTTATCTAACTAACTATCTAGTCAGCTAAATAATCACAGACTCTTGGTAAGATCAATAAAGTTTTATCTCAAATTGTAGAAAATCATCAATGCTCAATTGCATACAGTTACAAGTGCAAACAAATGAAAATTCACAAGAGGGAGGGAAAACATTAATCAGCAGATGCAAACTGAGTCATTCTCATCATCAATATTGATTATGCACATGAAGGAGTGGATAGATTAAGAGACATCGGTTTCAGCAAAGTAATGCGAAACAATATACATATATCGGAGTGGATAGATGAAGAGACATCAGATTTCAGAGACAAGAATACATTTGCAAATAATTATGCAAAGTACGAGTCAGAATAATACAAACCCAAAGGATCAGTGAAATACCACCCCCTTGGCCAAGGGGACAGCGGGGGTTCCCCGAACTAGAGCCAGGGAACAAAGATTTCAGAGACAGGAACGGAACAGGGACAGGAATAGCTAGGCCTCTCTGCAAACCGGCGATCAGCGATGCATCACCCCTCACGATAAGCTAGGAACCAAGAGCGCACACACCGTCTCTCTTCTTCCTCTCTTTCCTAAACCACACCCCCAAAGACACCCCAGTTATACCCTAAAACCTACATGTCCGTCCCACATCAGTTGATACATTTCCCGAAACTCGACAGTTCATTGGTGGACTTGAGAGGTGGTCTGTCACACCACGGTGATTTCATTCATTAATTTTACATGAACATGGTCCTACATCCTTTCCCATTACCTAATAACTGACTCGTTCACATGATATGATACATTTAAACATTTTCGCACAACTTTTCCAACAATGTCCGCAGAAGCAGTCTTTAGTCTCACGGACAGTCACATTCTTTTGGCAGACGAACAATGTATTCAGTGCAGGGTATCCTTGAACTTTTTGTCCCTTCTTTACAGCACTCAGCACTTCTGGCTGCTCTGTCATGACATTTTCGCTCTCACTCCAGCCCCTCCTCTATCCGGCTAACTTAAGAATAATGGAGGCCATTTCAGCTCACTACGGCAAATATAACATAAACATTCATTAATTAGGGGGGCGCTAGAGGGCGCACAGCAAGATGGCTGTGCTTTAGTGCAGCTCCGCTGGCTGAACTAACGATCCGTCCATTATCCTTCACTCATCGAGACATCCTTAGTCTCACACCCTAGGGATGAAGTCTACACTACACTCTGCGAGCCGTGAGGGTGTTTTTGGCAAATTGCAGGCTTGAACAGTGACGAACTGACAGCGTCTGGCATGCGACCTGTGAACAGCATGGTGGCGAATCACCCCTGAGACGGAAGACCGGACTACGCTAACGGACCCTGCAGTGGTGGACGCTGCATTGTAGAGTGTGAGAATTGCAGGGGGCGGTGTTGAAAGTCCGGTCAGCTTTACGCGGTGCCCTAGGAAGGGAAAATGAGGACTGCGAGGCGGCGGCGATACTTGCTGTGACAGACCGGGCAAGGAGGCAGAATACCGCCGGCCGCGAGTCGGAGCCAGAGAACGACGAAGTAGCAGAGGTGTCCGGGATTGGAGCATACCGCCGCTAAGTATAAAAGCGGGGAGTGAAAGTCACTGGGGGCAGCAGCGATTAGGGCGCGAGGCCCGATCTTCTGGTCAGAGAACCGCAGTGGGGACACTAGCATCAGGGTACGCGAGGCCTCCCGCAGCGTCCCCGCGAGGCCGCGCGGCGGAAATTGCCTCCGTACATCAGATTGGGCTGAGGGCCTGGCCTGCTTCTGCTTTGTCTGCCCAAGGGAATACTGCGTCAGGGTACATCGGTTGACCTGTTGTGCTGCTCGGTGGGGGCAGGTGAGCGCACTGCCTGCATAGTTTCAGTGGCTCTCTGACATGGACTGGCAGTGAGTGTTTGTCTCTTGGAGCTGTGCAATTAATGGCGCAGGAGCTGTGATCGGGGCTGAGCGCTGCGACTTAGCTTACTGAGGCGGGGTCCGCCAGCGTGTGGGGGGCCCCGCTGGGCAGTACATGAATGTCCCCATCGTGTAGGAAGAGGCATTGGAGAGCTGAAGGCTACTGCAAAATACCATGGGAGAACCTGAAGCAGGTGGAGGCCCTAGTCCCGTCCCATAGCAGGCAGACATTTTGAAAGTGTTTAAGTCATGCGGTGACTGAGCGCCCATGACAAAACTGCGAAAGGCGAGTGTGCAAAGAGTTGGGACTTGTTGTCCGTCTATTGAACAATATACCAACTGGGTGAGAGCCTGACTGAGTTGGGGCAGAGTGGAGCCTGCATACCGCACTGTATAACTACCGCTGCCATTACAGAAGTTTGCGCGCCTGCGAGGGCTCTGTGGGTTGGAAGGGAGAGTACCAACCGGATTCTGGGGGTGGTACTGGTGGCCCGCCATTTTGAATTGCTGCAGTAGCTCCGCGGCACAGAAGGCGACGGGAGTGCTGCCCAAGCAACGAGGTCACCTGCACTATACTGCAGGCAGTGCCAGGCTGCGGAATGGGAAAACCGGATAAACTACAGCCGCGGCTCAACTTTGATGGGCGCAAATCTGCTAAGGCGCAGCGGGGGGCCACATCGGATTCTGAACTGGAGGCACCGGCGGAGAGCAACACGGCGTTGGAGTCCACGCTGTTGGCCATACAGAGCAGCCTACAGGCGATTGATGGGAAAATCGATGCTCTTAACCTACGAATGTACCACATGTCTGCCAAACTGGACAAACAGGGCGCAAGGCTGGGCGAAGCAGAAAAACGCATCTCAGATACTGAAGATGGCCTCGAAGCGGTCACTACTAAGACGAATGACATGGAGAAGATCCTTGCTGTCATTCAGGCAAAAAACGAGGACTTGGAGGCGCGCTCGCGCCGCAACAACATCAGAATCACGGGTTTGCTAGAATCAACGAATACGGGCAGGATGGAGACGTATGTGGAAGACCTGCTCAGAGAAATTTTCGGACCTGAGCGCCTATCTGCTATGTTCGTGGTTGAGAGAGCGCACCGTGCGCTAGCTGCCCGTCCTGCACCGGGAGCCCCTCCTAGGCTGATAATTGCCTGTCTTCTGAATTACCGGGACCGGGATGCTATCCTCAGAATGTCCCGGGAGAAGGGAGAGATAGCGCATCAAGGAAACAAGTTGTCTTTTTTCCCGGATTTTACGGCATCAGTTCAGGCTGCCAGGCGGGAATATCATGCGGTAAAGCAGATATTGATTGCTGCGAAAATTCCGTACGCCATGTTATATCCTGCCAGACTGCGCATAGGGGCAACGACAAAGCAAAAATCTACTCGACTCCCAAGGCTGCCATGGAATACGCCAAGTTGCTCCGGAGATCCCGACAAGAGAAATCTGCGCAACCCGAGGACGAGGAAGACTAGCGGGTACCTGGCTTTCTGCGGCGTTGAACTGTTGGGGAACAGAATGGTCTACTGACGGACGATGTACCCACAATGAGGCTTGTATATATAAACATATGAATGTGCTCAGTTGACATTTGAATGTTAATCGGTTGGCTAGTCATGGGTTTCTGGGGAGGTGGATACCGGTGGTCGGATTGGTCAGGATATAGCCCAGAGAGCCACAATATGTAGGCCATGGACTGAAGAGACTATAGTAACGCACTTATGCATGATTAGGCCGTGAGGCTTTTTTCTATCTAGCAATTCAACAGGTGTTGCCACATTAGATTTGTCTGGGGCATGCAGATGAGTCAATGCATTGCATGCCACTATATGGCCCACCGAGATCAGTTCCACAGAGCAGTCGTTAGCGTATGAGTGGTAATGAACTGTTCAGCCCCTTCCCGTTCACATGGGAGGTTGAGGGCGCTCTGGCGACCCTCTATGGGTGTACCCCACATTTACTTCCTGTGCACGTTCGTGCAGATTGGTTTGTTGTGTTTGCATAGGGATGGCTTTGGCAGGTTGGGGACGCTGAAGTGGGTGGGGGGAAGGGGTTTTTGTAGAGGAAATTTGTACCGGATCATTGTTATGTATACACAAAATGCTTCTAATTCTTACAGGATGAGGGGCTATGTTTCTTGTACAATGGGGGTGTTACGGGGACTGGGGCGGTGCTTTAGCGAGTTGGGGTTGCTGAAGTGGGAGGGGTGTTGGTGGGGATGGGTGGGGTACGAAGCAAGTACGGAGTTCTGCTTACATGATGCTGATGCTGTCTTATGTATGGTAGCTAGCTGGGGACAAATGTATGATCGGATTGCTCACGGTCTGGGGACATGGATAGTGTAACGAAGTTTATAACTTGGAATGTCCGTGGGCTCAATAACCCTAAAAAGATCAGGGCTGTGTTTGCGTATTTAGACAGAATGCATGTTAACATTGCTTTTCTGCAGGAAACGCACCTTACCAAATGGACAGAGCGGAATGTAGGTGCGAAATGGGCCACAACGACGGTTGCGTCATCATACTCCTCGAATGCACGGGGTGTGCTGATACTAATAAAGAAAGGCACCCCATTCACATTGATCCGCTCTGAAATAGATGACCAGGGCAGGATGGCGATGGTTTTGGGCAGACTGGGGGGCACGACAGTACTGCTGGTCAATATCTATGGTCCAAATGTGGATGATCATGCGTTTTTTAGTGAAGTATGGAGGCGAATAACTTTGTTTCCCCATGCAGCACTGATCTGGGGTGGGGATTTTAACTTGTGTATCGATGCTAACATGGACAGATCGCAAGCTGTGAGGGCGAAGGGAACTCATGCAGCTCAGGTTCTAATGGAAGTGATGCACGCAGAAGGGCTTCGGGACGTTTGGAGATTGCGAAACCCCACTGCTCGCGAGAGTACTTTTGTCTCGGGGGTGCATGGCTCGTGGTCCAGGCTTGACTACTGGATTGCATCAGAAGAGGTGTGCCCCTGGGTAGTCACAATAGGTCATCTACCGAAAACACTTTTGGATCATTCCCCAGTTCTGATGGGCCTGCAGGTCCCCGCGTGCGTGAAACCCCCATTCCAGTGGAGACTTCAGCCGTCCTCTCTTACGGACCAGGGCTTCCGACACACTATTGGCACAGCTATTGGGAACTTTTTCCGTGAAAATGAGGGTTCTGTGGAAAGCGCAGGCACCCTGTGGGAATCTTTCAAAGTTACAATATGCGGGGAATGTATAGGAGCCCAAGCTGGGGTTTTGAAAGATTTGCGACGCAGAATGCAGATGTTGGCTATGCAGATCTCCACTCTGGAGAGGGATTATGAGCGCAGGTCGGATTCAGGGATAATCGCTACGATAAGAGATCTAGTCACTGAATACAATCAGACTGCAGAACAGGAAATCCTGCACTGTTCACGACGTTGTAGAGCACGCTACTATGGGGAGGGTGGCAGACCGAGTCGATCGCTTGCTATGAAAATAGCACTGCCCAGAGGACAGGCAAACATTTTAGAAATGCAAGATAGGGAGGGAGCTACAAAATACTCCCATACTGATATAAGCCAGATTTTCCTGGATTTTTACAAGGAGCTATATGGGGACAGGCCGGATATTGGGGAGGCAGATATAGCTAAATATTTGGATGACATAGCGCTGGGCTGGCTGTCAGCTGGGCAGAGGGAATATCTCACGCAAAATTTCGATATTGACGATATTAAGGAAGCTATCAGGTCATTGCCAACCTGTAAGGCGGCTGGTATGGATGGCCTGCCCAGTGAATTCTATAAGGCATATATTGATGAGATAGCACCTAGACTGTTAAATGTGTATGCTGAAGCCTATGAGACTGGGGCTCTACCCCCGACATTAAGGGAGGCATTGATAGTAACCCTATTGAAGCCGGACAAAGAACCCAATAAATGTGAGTCCTATCGACCTCTTTCCCTCATAAATATAGATGTAAAAATTTTAGCTCGGATAATTGCCACCAGGTTACAGCCGTTGGTCCCGATGCTGATCCTGCCAGATCAGTCCGGCTTTGTTCCCAAACGCTCCACAGCGCATAATTTGAGAACACTGTTCACAGTATTACACTATTTTGAACCAGATTTTCAAGCAGTTGCGGTGTTATTAGATGCCGCAAAGGCCTTTGATTCGCTGCGATGGGTTTTTATGTTTACAGTGTTCCAAAGAATGGGCATGCCCCCCTCTTTTTTAAACTGGATTCGCCTGCTGTACACAGAGCCTGTTGCTAGGCTTCGGGTGAATGGGTGGATATCAGAGACCTTCCCAATACAGAGGGGCACGTGCCAAGGCTACCCTCTGTCACATTGCTCTTCTCTCTGGCGCTCGAGCCGTTGGCTTGTAAAATACGACAAAAACACGCTCAAGCTGCACTGAGATTTAATATGAGGCCGTTGGCTGTCTCACTCTACGCGGACGACATGGTGCTGTACGTCCGCGAACCGGAGACGTATCTACACTCTCTGCTGCGCGAATACGTGGTGTTCGAGCGTTATTCAGGCCTTGGCATCAACTGGGCCAAATCTACTGTATTTCCCTTGACTGCTGGTACTAAGGAGGTGGCTGTTGTAATCTAGCAAGTGATTAATGCATCCTCTTTATTGTTGCCCTTTGCCTTGCTGCTCAGTCTATGTGATGTCATCAGAATGTTGAGAGTGTTTGAGTGGAAGAAGGGATCAGGTGGTGTGGAAGGGCTGAGCGACAGGAGGCTGCTCCTGGTGGGGCATAGTATGAGGCCTAGCATCAGACTTAATATGGATCCTATCTGAAGAATAAAGCTGTGATCCTGAACTACATCACTGGACTACGTATCTTTCATTTAACTGTAACACTGGCGACGATTTTAAAGAACCTGCGTGCTACTTCTATGGAGAATGGACTTTTAAAACTAAAGGAACTTCAAGTAAGTGAAATTACAACACGTGGATTTGAAGAAACCTGGCACCCCTAATGCCCCACCAGTGACCCTGTCATCAGTCGCCCACTACTCAAGTTTGCCAGTTTCTGTTTGCCTGCCTGCTGTCTTGGAAGAGTGATTGCCAGCTTCTGCTACGTTGTCCCTCCATTGGCCCTGATTGTACCACACAGTGTGTACTTCTGAGTGTTTTGGTCTGCCTTGAACTGTAAGTAACTCTAAAGCTTACAATATAAACAAAAGACTCTACATGTGCAGTGAATCGGCAGTGTGTGTTGTGCACCCGGCCATGCATGAATATTATGAACCTTGACTGCAGTGTTGATTATCTGCGTCTGGACTTATCTCGGGGACATTCAGTATTCGGGGGCATATGTCGAGCCCCGGTGTTAACGGTTCTTCTTTAGTTAAACTATCCCAGTGTGTGGTTGCCGGCCCGTCAGATTCAGTGGTCGGGGGCGGGGTTCGGGCCCCGGAGTGTCATGGTTGTGCAATTGGAGTGCCAACGTGTTTGTCTGGAAAGGCGTTCCAGTCCCAACTGTTGTGATGAGCTGCCCTGTTGGTGGTTAGTTTCCAAGTGAGTGTGTGGAAAAGAAAAGGAAATAAAACTGGCTTGGTTGCTCTGGCTTCACACCCACCGCATCATTTGAATTGCCTGTGGCAGTTACCTGTGGAGCGAGCTTGGGCGCCCGTGCAGGCCACTGTTCTGTTCTTGGAGCGACCACCATCGTGTGCCTGACTGTGACGTGGCTCTGTCCAGAGCTGCTAAAAGACGCTCTGCTGCGAGGACATGCGAGGAGCCATCCAGCACTCTTCACGCAGCGTGCCACCATTTTAAGATTGGCGGGTCTACATTTCCTGCCTGTATTCTTCTCACGTTGCCAACCACGACTGGAAACAGAATTGTGCGGTGACATCAGATTAATAACGCTGCTCCCCGTGATGAAGTAATGAAGTGAACTCTTATGAAAAATGAGCAATGTGGTCATCGGAATGAGGTTTTTTTTTTTTAATGCTATTTGGATGGTGGTCTTGGGTGAGAAGTCATTCACCGGTCATTCGACTGTTTTGGTAACTTCTCGGATGTGTCATCTATGTTTTTGCCATAATGCATAATACCATACTTATGTACACTGTTTTTAAGTTTATTGCTTGGTTTGTTTCCCATTGCGCTGTGCTCTGTTGTGTTGAACGTGTTCAATGAAATTACACTGTTGTGTTGATGAGTGTATGTTGGATATGGTGGTGCTGTATCACTAGTTTTGACCCTAGTCCTGCCGCTGTTTTGTAGTTTCCCTAGTCCTGCAAGTGTATGCAGCGGCAGTTGTGTGTGTACAAGTGAGTGCAGTAGAGGGTTTGTCCCTAGTCCTGCCGCTGTTCTTGGTTGTGGGTTGACATAGGTTCGTCACCCTGTAAGCAATGTGTCCTGCAAGTGCATGCAGCGCAGTTGTGTGTGTGCAAGTGAGTGCAGTAGGGGGAGTTCTGTAGTGTCCCTAGTCCTGCAAGCGTGTGCAGTAGAGGGTTGTCCCTAGTCCTGCCGCTGTCCTTGGTTGTGGGTTGACATAGGTTCGTCACCCTGTAAGCAATGTGTCCTGCAAGTGTATGTAGCGCAGTTGTGTGTGTGCAAGTGAGTGCAGTAGGGGGTGTTCTGTAGTGTCCCTACCTGCAAGCGTGTGCAGTAGAGGGTTGTCCCTAGTCCTGCCGCTGTCCTTGGTTGTGGGTTGACATAGGTTCGTCACCCTATAGGCAATTTGTGTCTTTACCCCCTGTGGTTATTATGAGAGTATTGTTTTCTCACTGTTTGGGAATATGAGAAGACTCCGAAGCTTCTCTGGATTTACAGTTGTTTTTGGTTGGAGTTTAGGCGAGCACCCTGTGTTTAGGGGTTGTAAAATTACCCTTAGAGTGTTACGCCTTGGAGTTTAGGCGTGTGATTTGAAGAATACAACGCTTTTGTGTTTCTCTCGTCTTTTTTAGATGGGATGGGGATGTGGTGCTTGACGATGTTTTTAAAGTTTGATGTCATTCTTGAAGCTCTTGACTTTTCGTATGTGTGTATGTCCACCTCCGCACATTTATTTATTGTCAGTCATATTGCATGTTTGTACTATGATCTTGCATGTATGTACTATGATCTTGCATGCTGGTATTTTTACAAGCATGTATGTACTATGATCTTGCATGCTGGTATTTTTACAATTTTAATGAGGGGGGGATGTGTTGTAATCTAGCAAGTGATTAATGCATCCTCTTTATTGTTGCCCTTTGCCTTGCTGCTCAGTCTATGTGATGTCATCAGAATGTTGAGAGTGTTTGAGTGGAAGAAGGGATCAGTTGGTGTGGAAGGGCTGAGCGGCAGGAGGCTGCTCCTGGTGGGGCATAGTATGAGGCCTAGCATGAGACTTAATATGGATCCTATCTGAAGAATAAAGCTGTGATCCTGAACTACATCACGGGACTACGTATCCTTCTTTTAACTGTAACAGTGGCACTGGAGTTTCCGTTGGCCTGGTCCACGGACCCGGTGAAGTACTTAGGTATATGGGTTCACAGAGACCCTGAGGTGGTGGTCACCATGAACTATGGGCGGGCTAGGGTTAAAATTGCAGATCAGGTCGCTAGATGGACTCGCCTCCCTCTGTCACTTGCAGATAGGATTGCCATTGTAAAGATGACTATTCTACCGAAGCTATTATATCTATTTATTAATATCCCGATCAGGCTTAATTTGGCTCTTTTTAAGTCCCTTCAGTCTTGCTTGCTGTCCTTGGTGTAGGCTGGGAAAAAGCCGAGATGTAGTTGGAAAGTGCTCGTGCAGCCTTTTGAGCAAGGTGGATTTGAGGCGCCCGATCTCCGGCTATATTATTTATGCGCACAAGCGCAGTATGCGCACTACTGGTTCTACCCCCAAAAGTTTCTGCCTCACACGGCTGTGGAAGCGGACACTACGCTTCCTACCCCGCTAATAGCAATGACTTTGCAGGGTGGGGAAGGTGCCATAAGCAAAGAAATTAACACTGTGAAGTGTACGGCGTGGGCCTGGAAGAGTCTCGCTAGGAGAGCCGGACTGGACCATATTTATGCTCCGGAACTCCCCATTGCGGCGCACCCGGGTATTTCTGCGGCACAAGAACAGGGAGCTCTAAAGGTGTTGCGGAAAGCAAAGCTTACGAAAATAGGCGACTTGTATCATAACGGGAAGTTCAGGTCTTTGGCTGATTTCCAGGGTAGAAGCACATATAACACCATGTTGGGGTTCACATTGGTAAGAGTGTGCCAAGCGATGCGATCCCTCTACCAAGGATTCCCTGCCGAGCCAACGGCCCTTAAAGCGCTACAGGTGGTGCTGGCAGGGGAGGAAAGTAAGGGGCTAGTCACCTGGCTTTACAGGGCGTCTCAATTAGAAAATGCGCTCCTGGATCCCCCTTCGTTAGCAAAGTGGAATAAAGTGCTGGCCTCGCCGATGATGCTTGAGACTTGGGAGGCCTGTTGTGGGTTGACTGGTCGGTTAACTGCAAACAGTAATCTCCGGATTATCCACTTCAAGTACTTACATCACTTGTACTATACCCCTAGTCAGCTTAAGAATTAAGAAATTTGGATTGCGCGACAAGGTAGGATGCACCAGATGTAGGCAGGAGGAGGCAGACTTCCTGCACATGGCTTGGAATTGTCCTCTAATTAATGTATTCTGGGGAAAGGTTACGCGTATGCTATCAGACATTGTTACTGAGCAGGTTCCATGTACTCCCGAGGTGTGTCTACTGGGTTGGATGAAACGGGTCAAACCATGTAATAGGAGGCTGGTTGCTATAGCCACCCTATTCGCCAAGCGAGCAGTAGCAATGGGTCAGAGCTTTGGTGTATTGTAAGGAACAGATGAATATATATGCAGGGGAGTTGCCCATGACATCGAGACCCAAAGACTTCTGGGCACCATTAACTTTGTTTCTGTCGCAGAATCCAGACCTGCAGGCGACGTGAGGATGTAAATATTTTGGACTTGACGGATTATTGAGGATGACACACTGCACCAGCATAGCTATAAAATGACATGCATTATGATTTTTCCATGTATCAATGTACTTGCTGAATTTCGGATGCTGGGGTGAGGGAGGGGGGAGTGGAGGGGTTGAACATGATGAAAATGATTTTCACTTACTATCGAACAATGTGTACTGGCAGAGTGGCACTCTGCATTGGTGTGTACCTTGTGTGCAATCTCTCAATAAAAAAAAATAAAAAAAAATAAAACATTCATTAATTACATAGAAAAGCACTTTTCACTGTTTACCACCCACCTTTGCACTATTCCCTGTTACATGTTTTCCTAGCAGAAGCTTAAGGCAAAAGCGGCATTATTCATTAATTTTAAATCAAGATGCAAGATATAAAATGCAGCTTAAACATGCATTAATTCTGTTTCTTTTCGAAACGCATTATAGTATGCGGCCTAGTTCTTTCATGCATTAGTTCTTAGTAGTGCCCACATGTGCAAAGCTGTTTCCCTCGTGTTCATGTAATGTGTATGTTAAACTATCACTGCACACTGTTAGTACGTATTATGGGGGTGTTAATTTGAGCAGGTTTCATTTTTGCGAAACCCTGCTCCATTATCCCCCCTCTGATGGCTTACTGGAGCCATCATAAAATACCTACCGTACCAAGTGCCATCTTCATCTATCTAAAATTCAGTAATCTTTTCTCTTTTCATTAAGTTTTCATCTAAATCTTTCATCTTGTCATAGGAATCTCCTTTCATCTCCTCTAGTTCCATCTCATCTCTTTTTCTTTTTCTTGCTTTTCGTTTGTCTTTTGTTTCTGTAACTTCTTTTCTTCCACTTTAATACTTACAACATTTATATATTGTTATTATTACTAAGGCTACTCCAGCTACTAAAACGATTGGCATTATTATTTTTCCTAATAAACTACTCCCAAAGGTAGAAAAACATTTACCTACAGAAGAGAAACTCTTACCAAATCTCTCCCAGACACCGTCAACCTCCAGTTGGGTCAAGTCTTCATGTAATTTCGTAATATTCTTTATATATCCCTCAATACCTTTACTTTTGTCAGGGATATAAGTACAGCAGTGTTGAATTTTCAACATGCCACAGACTCCACCCTCTTTTGCCAATAAAATATCACGGGCAAGTCAATTTTGCAAAACCATTGATCTGATTGCAACCATTTCAGTGTCAATCATCAAGAACACACCAGCAGTGTCAGTCGACAAACGATCAACCACTGTGGACAATTTTCGAATTTTATGTGAATTCAGAACGACTCCAACTGAGGGTATCAGTGCACCAAAAATATCACCTACTATTTCTGAGAAACTCGCTCTTTTGTTACGTGTTAGTCCTTGTTTTATTTCATGGATACTATTGCTTTTTCTGTCTACATGGTAGACCTTTGGAAAGACTATTGCAAAATAACAACTACCATACCAATGTGCAGGCAACCTGTAATAGGCTTTCTTACCACACACATAATAAACTCCCAGGAAAACAGGATCAGTTCCACCCTTCAATCCCCAACCTCCAGTAATTTGGAAAGTATGCTCACATTCACTAGTACCAATGAAGTAATTGTTATAGTTAGTTCTCATTCTAAGCAAACATATTTTTCCCTTTTGATGCCAGTCCAGGGAAGTTGCAGCGTATGTCTCGCCTTTCTCATAATTTCCCTCTCTGAAAGCCCACAGTGGTACCTATGATTTCTGTTCAGCAGCTTTTCTTTGGAAACTTTCCCTTCTACTTTCTACCATTTCTATAAATACTTTCTCTTCAACCTGTAAACTACATGTTAAATTGTTTTTATATGCATACTCTATATCTAAAGTCTTGGTAATATGGAGGAACTCTCCCATATAATGCGCATTTTTACTACTTAAAACCTTATTCAGCTCTTTTATAATTGGTATCTCTGAAAATACTAAATCTATATTAGAATAATGATATTCGAGCTTCCCCGTCACATAAAATAAGCTGGTTAAAACACTGCAAGACACACCATATGTTAATGGTAGGTGATGATATGTCACCCCCTCTGAGACAGACGAAGGTAATTGCATGCACACGTAACAATCACTCACATTCATTGTATCAATATACTCATACAACAATTTGTGTCTGGGTAGGAGGAACATGGTGGCCGCGAGCTAACGGCCGCGGTCACGCTCCCTCGGGTTTCCCCATCGGGACTTATGCCGGAGCACTAATCTTTCTTTTTTCTTGAAATTAAACCCTCCCTCCACTTGCCCTCACCTACTGAAGGTTATGCGATAGTCCAGCGGGGGGGAAGCCCGGCCCCAGGACCCCCGGGCTTGTAGTGTAGGTAGTGTAGGCGAGTTAATGGTTAAAACCTTGGGAGCCCATGAAGTTATTTCCCCTAGAAATAGCCCTAGAAGGCGGGAAGCATTGGCACTGCTGATTCAGTCTAAGGGATCGGATGATCAGGTGCCTACCTCTGCAGGGGTGGCTATAGATCCTATATTCCTTCCTATGCCTTCTGGAATTAAGACCGACGTCCACCCAACGGTGAGCCTTTTTAATAGATATTCTATTTTGGGTATACAAGAGGGGCCGGAGGGGGGGAGACGAGCAGACGCTGGAGCAGGAACAGGAAGCTCAGCAAAGGGTCAGCAAAAACATCAGCACCCTTACCACGGAGGAACGCACTGTCCCGGTCTCCACTACGCATTCATTAGTCGATATACTAATGACCATGAAAGAAGAGATGACCAGCAGGTTTATAATATCAGAGACCAATCAAGCTGAGCTGGCTAGTAGGTTTGCTGGGTCTGAAGCGAACCAGGCCGCTATTAAATTGTCGTGCGAGGTGTTGGCGCAGAAACTGGAGGAAGTTATGTTGAGGACCGATGCAATTGAGGCCGAGATTCCCAAGTTAAAAGACGCTATTCAAACGACTTCTGTAGACCTGGTGAAGCTATTAGCTCAAAATAAGGAACTAAAAGATGACCTTGAGCGGTTGGAGAATCACTCTAGGAAAAATAATCTGAAGTTCCTAAATATTCCGGAAGATCTCGAGGGGACCGACATAAGGGGGTTTGTAATTTCCTTATTAAAAGGCTCAGTGTTAAGGAATTCCCCCGGCATCGATCTAGCTCACGAGATCCAAAGAGTGCACCAGGACCCCTTTAAGAGAAATCTAGGGAGACAGAAGCCTCGGAAAATTTTGGTGAACTTTTTGTCCTACTCTGTTAAGGAGCTGATTTTAACCGCTGCACTTAAGGGAGGGCTGATTCCATCTACACTTTCGGACCCAAGCCCCTTTTCCTTTTCTATTAGATCTGACATCTCCCACATAACTGCAACGAGACAATGGGAAATGGGAAAGAGGTTAGCTGAATTAAATAGCTTGGGGGCAAAGGCTCAATTGAGGTTCCCTGCCACACTACGTGTGATGTGGAACAACCACATGCATATGATTCGAACAACAGAAGAGGTGGATGCCCTAATTGTTAAAATCAAAAAGGATAGGGAGGGCAGTACAGGAGGGAAATAGAGGTTAAGAGTGCTCTTAGCATTTAGTCCCTAGTTTCTTGAGTTATGTATTGGATTTCAAGTGTTACCCGAGGGAGGGGCGACCGAATAGGCTTAGCCTACTGGAAGGGAGGGTTCCTCAGGGAGAAGGGGGTCACAGGGGGGAGGGAGGGGAGGTGGTGGGGTTCACAGGGTGGGGAGCAGTGGGGAAAAAAAAACAAAAAAATATTCCTCATCTCTTATGTATTTTGAGAAATGCCGCATAGTGGGGGAGAGGGGGTTCATTAGCTGATGGCAGGTAATTCCAATAAGGATAGTAAAGTTTGCTTTATCTCCTGGAACGTGAATGGTTTAAGGTGCCCCCGCAGGCAAAGGTTGATATTTAAATATTTAGAACTTTGCCCAGCTCAGGTCTTTCTTTTACAAGAGACTCACTTGACACCTGCAGAATTTCGCTCAATCTTTTCCAAAATCCCTTGGATAGATTGTTTTTGTTTTTCACAGCAATCAATTAATAGCAGAGGTGTCGCAATAGTGGTGAAGAGAGGGACCCCCTTGTGTAATTAAATCTGTCCAGACGGACCAAACAGGGCGATGGATAGTGGCCCAGATGGATTTTGGGGGGTTAGAGCTAGCTTGCTCTTCTTATTATGGTCCTAATGTGGATGACCCTTCATATATATGTAAATTGCAAGCTAAGTTGATATCGGCGACCCCCCCCTTTGTTGATAGGAGGTGACTTTAATGTTCTCCTTGACCCAGTTAAGGACAGGTCTAATTTGAGCCGTATAATAGGAGCACCGAGAACCCGTCGGGCCATGAAAAACATGCTGCATGATATGGATCTGGTCGATGTTTGGAGGGCTAAGAAGGGAGATCTCCAGGGGTTCACATTCTATAGTAAAAAATATCACCATGCTTCGAGAATAGATTACATCTTAGTTAACAGAGATGTATTGGGCAACCTGCTCGGGATATCTGTAATACCTACCCACCTCTCTGATAATGCTCCAGTTTTATTCTCATATTCTAGGATAGGTAGCATTTTACAAACTAGATGGACGCTGAACAGAGCAATGTTGTTAGATTCTGGAATCATTCAGTCTATTAAAGCATTTTCGTCAGAATTTTTTATTTTGAATATTGGTTCTACGACCATGGAGTACGTATGGGACGCGTACAAAGCCAGCCTGAGAAGCAGGTTGCATGGTCTAATTTGCTCTAAAAACCGGGTTAAAGCCCAGGAGCTATATGTTATAGAGAAAAAGATCTTGTAATTAGAAGCCGAAAGAAATGGCCTTATCCAGGAGGGTACTGATAGATCGATACAAATTCAGAAGGCTTTGGAGGGGGCTAGGCAGGAGTTTAGGAGCTTGCTGGACCAGAAGTGTAGGGCACAATGGCTTGTTAAAAACATGCAAAACTTTGAATATGGGGAAAAAGCTGGTGCTCTGCTAGCATGGAAAGCCAGAGTGGATAGATCAAGAAATAACATCAACGAACTGATAATTAACAACAACGGAGATAGGTCCAGCAAGGTAGAGGAAATGCAAACGTGTCTTCTTGCTCTTTTCTCGGACCTGTATAAGGAGAACCTGGTCCCCCCAAAAGATAAAATACAATCTTGGCTAGCGGGCAAATCTTTCCCAATCTTAACAGAAGCTAGTTGTGCCCTTCTGGAAGCCCCAATCACCGTAGAAGAGATCAGGAACCAAATTAAGAAGTCCAAAAAAAATAAAGCCTCCGGGTTGGATGCTCTTCCGAGCGAAGTTTATAAACTTCTGTCGGATGAATTGGCCCCGGTGCTGGAAACTCTATTTAACTTAATATATAGATCAGTGGGTGAGATCCCTAGATCTTGGAAGGAAGCTACCATCGTCCTGATTTTGAAGCCGGGGAAGGACCCACTAAAAGCCGATTCCTATCGTCTGATCTCCCTGCTGAATGCCGACTATAAGATCTTTATGGGCATTCTGGTGGGGAGATTGGCTAAATTGGTCCCTAGTCTGGTTAACATCGATCAGAAGGGTTTTATAGCTGGGAGGTTTATTCAGGAACAAACACAATTGTTGATTGGGAACATCGACCTGGCCGTGGTAAGATCAGATCCCTTGGCAGTGGTGGCCTTGGACGCGGCCAAAGCTTTTGACAGAGTGTGTTGGAGCTACCTCTGGGAGGTACTAGAGGGAATGGGCTTTGGCCCTGTCTTTGTCCAAACCCTGAAGAAATGTTACCAGGGAGCCTCAGCAAAGATCTTGCTGAATGGTATGTTGACCCGAAGTTTTGATATCCAGAGGGGGACTAGGCAAGGGTGCCCCTTGTCCCCCCTGTTATTTACCATCTACATAGAGCCGTTGGCGCAAGCCATTAGACTAGATGACTTAATCCATCCTTTTAGATCGCAAACTTATCACTGTAAGGTAGCACTATATGCTGATGATATTATCATCTATACCAGCGACCTAAAGGCATCTATTCCACGGCTCGAAGACCTTTTGGAGGAATTTGGCTCAATTTCTGGTTATCTAGCTAATTCCTCCAAAACGGAAGTAATGTGCTGGAATATTAATCATTGGGGAGGCCCTATTAGTAATGAATTCAAGTATTTGGGTATCAAAATTGTAAAAGATCTAGACAAAATCCCTACGATCAACTTGGAAAAAATCACAAAGGAGATCGATCATCTCTTCGCCAGATGGAGGAACCTTCCCTTGACGATCTAGGGGAAGGTCAACCTGGTGAAGATGGTCGTTCTCCCTAAGGTGACCTACCTGTTTAATGCAGTTCCCCTGGCTTTCCCTAGTAAGAGTATCAGCAAGATCCAGCAAGATCCAGGGTAAAATAGGGAGTTTCATCTGGGGTGATAAAGGCGCCAGGATGTCCTGGAAGAAGCTGAGGAGGAGGCTAAACAAAGGAGGGCTGGCACTCCCGGACATTAGATGGTATTTAATTGCCTTTCAATTCAAGGGTATTAGGATGTTGCTCTCAAATCCAGATGAGACGTCGTGGGGTAGACTTCTGGGTGAGATGGCCATGGTTGAGGGGGGGAGCGGAGGAGGAGGGTTTCTATATAAGTTCGGGGCCCCGAGATACTTTAAACGTGTGCGTCTTAAGGTTCTTAAGGCCGCCCTGGAAACATGGTATAAAGTTAGATGCAGATGGGGGCTGGGATACTTCTCTGATTTTGCCCCTATATGGGACTCACCCGGGACTCCACTTTGTCTTAAGGATAGCCTGGCGATGTCAATCAAGAGAGCGGGCGTGGCTGTCTGGTCCGATCTAATGGATGTAGAAGGAATCCTCCCATGGGAGGTATTAAGAGCGAAGATAGGTCCTGCCTTCTCCAAATTTAAGTATTTACAACTTAGATCATGGTACGAGGCAGAAGGTAGAGAAATCAGGGGGGATTGGGAATTGGAGAGGATACTGCAAAGTGTTCAACCAAAAAAGAAAGAGATATCCATGTGGTATATGAGGCTCCTTGATGCAGAAGACTTGGACCTCTTACCTCAATCATCGGTCTGGAACCAATCTCCCCTTGAGTCCAACGCTGAAGTTCTTTTTGAGTCTTCTTTAAAATTGCTCTACAGATATATTAAACCAGCTAGCTTAAAAAAGAATCATTTTTTTATTGTAAATCGACTATATTACACCCCGGCCAGGATAGCTAAGTTTGCCCCGCTACCTCCCCCGAAATGTCCCAGGTGTAGACTACCTATTGCGGATGATATTCACATTTTCTTCGAGTGCCCAGAGTTAAGACCTTACTGGAAGGAGGTGGGAGACTCCCTGTCAGGTATCTTTGAAACTAACATAGAGGTTAATCACTCGTTGGTGTTCTTTGGGGGCAACGATGCATCTAATTCTGTTTTACCACAGTTTCATAGGGGGCTGTTGTTATATCTGATTTTGCTAGCGCGGAGAGAGCTTTGTATAAAGTGGAAAGATCCCACCCCCCCAAATAGGGAGGATTGGCTTAAAGCCTCTTTTGCTATGACACGATTGGAGCAAGAGGGGAACGGGGAAACATTGACCAATATTTGGCAGCCTCTATTGAGATGGGGCAGGGAGCTGAGGTTAGTTTTTTCCTCCTTGAGAGTACCTGATATTGTCCCATCCCTATCCCTCCTCCCTCCCCCCCCTCGGGTCCTATGATTACACCAAGCCCCTACTACCCGGGGCCGGTCGGGTTGACTTAGGCTAGTGCAGTTAGCCGTGGGGCGCCCAGATGGAAGATGTCGGCTTTTCAAACCTGCAGAAGCCTATTGGTGAGATGAGGATTAAAAAAAAAAAAGAATAATGGAGCCCATTTCAGCTCACTACGGCAAATAGAACATGAACATTCATTAATTACATAGAAATGCACTTTTCACTGTTTACCACCCACCTTTGCACTATTCCCTGTTACATGTTTTCCTAGCAGAAGCTTAAGGCAAAAGCGGCATTATTCATTAATTTTAAAGCAAGATGCGAAATATAAAATGCAGCTTAAACATGCATTAATTCTGTTTCTTTTCTAAACGCATTGTAGTATGCGGCCTAGTTCTTTCATGCATTAGTTCTTAGTAGTGCACACATGCGCAGAGCTGTTTCCTCGTGTTCATGTAATGTTTATGTTAAACCATCACTGCACACTGTTAGTACGTATTATGGGGGTGTTAATTCGAGCAGGTTTCATTTTTGCGACACCCTGCTCCATCAGTAGCATCCCTTTGTTGAATTGTATAACAGTTCAGATAAGAGGGGTTAATCTGGGCAAGCCCCCCACCACATGCTCGTAAGTATCTGACTCCTGATTTTGAGCATTAAATCCGAGTCAGGAATGATAGAGAATAACCAGAAATAGGAACGCAATGTCCTTGCACATAAGGAAACGTGAAGATGGTGACAGTGTCATCCTTACCGCCTTCTCTCGACACAGCAGCACAGGATTACCCAGCGTGAGCTCTCCAGTTCACACAGAATACGCAGCAGTGACGAACACCGGAGCGGCTCTTTTGAACCTTCGGTTAACGACGGCGTCACTGCTGCGTCAATTGCCGTCCTCCCAACTCAAGACTGCCGGGAGTTGTAGTCACCTCTCAAGCTGGTAAGGCGGAACCGCCCACTCCACGCGGAATCGGCAGCATATTGCGGTTCCCTACGAAGGATTCAGGTGGGTGTCACAACAAAATAACCTGCACTTGCAGACAACAGCACCGACATGACTCGAATCCATTCCACCACAAATGTTTTTTTCTTTTAAAATTTTGCACCCCTAAGAATATTGCGTCCTGGGCAACCACCCCTGTGGCCCTGCCCATGCTACGCTACTGCCTAGCAGTATTGATGACATCTGGCTCTTATACCTTGCAGCCCTCAATGTCTTAAGCACCATTTCCTATACATTGACTTAAACATTTAAGAGTCATTGTCTCTATATTATATGTGTGTGATGTAACGCACTCCGACACCCTGCCGTACATACATCGGATGAGTAGCTCTCATTTCGATTTAGATGCCACGCAAAGCCACCTTGCATGGCTTTGAGTGGCCTCATAAATCATGACGAAGGCGATGCAGCGCAAATCGCTGCATCGCCTTACTCTGCTCCCCGGAGGCGTTCTATGGGCATTGTAGTGGATGTTCCCACGCAACACCAATTGAATTTGACGCTGCCCCAGATTTACAAAGTCATGCAAACCTGGGGAAGCGCCAAATCCATACGCTTCACAAGATGACGCGTAACGAGGAGAAATATGTTAATTTCTCCTCATTGTTTCCTCTTTCTATGTGTGCTACATTCTGCAGCACACATAGAAAAAGGAAACCACCTATTAGTATTGTTTTTGTGCAGGAATGTGCCCCTTCCTGCACAAAAACAATCCTGCATGCAATGGAGGCCCCCTTGCACCATGCTGGGCTGAAGAAACGGCACAAGCGCAGGGTGAAAGGACAGGAATGCACCATATTGCAAAAATATGATGCATTCCTGCCCTTCCACTTTGGCATAGGGCAGCACAGCAAGGTGTCTTGTTGCAATGCCCTATGCCAAAATCCTGTAAAAAAGCCACTAAGAGGCAAGACAGTTGTCATGTGCATCCTAAATGTGGCTTAGATTCTTATTATACATTTACAAGCATTCAGACCCCCAGGATATTGCGGCATGGATTAGCAAATATAGCGGCACAAATATGGAAATTTAGCGGCACAAATATGGAAATTTAGCGGCAATTTTGCGCACTTTATGTTACTCATAATCATTCATTTTCAGCCTGAAATCAAAGGAAACTGTTTTAGCAGAGTATTCCACTTTGAATTAGGCATGTTTAAAGTGTCTGTAGCTCTACAGAAGCACAGCTCCAATCCTAACCTCATAGGAGGGAGCTGTATTTTCCCCTGGGATGTTCTAGCGCCCATGTATGCACCCCTGCCGGGGCACCGCTGCCTCCTGGATCTGTGAGGCAGGACACCTCTTCTTCCTGGTCAGGGGCCCGGCACTTATTATTTTACAAACTAAGCATCAGTACACCATATCCGCACTGAACCTGAAGTGGCTACTGATGGAATTCACCTGAGGGATGACTGTCTCGTTATTCCTATGGCCCTAACCAACAAGTCCTCCAAACAGCTCATGCAGGGAGTGGTGAACACCAAAACAATATTGACAAACAGTGCTTGTTTTCCACTAGTGGACGGCATGATCAAAGCCATGGTGAGAGAATGTGTGGTTTGACAAGTTTCTGGGCCGCCAGACCCACTTGCCCTTCTCCTCAGAGAAGATATATCATACCATCCGTGGTCCAGGAGAGTGCAAGTTTTGTCTGTCTTCCAGATGAGAGATATTTCCTAGTTATTGTTGATGACCACTCCAAATAACCCGAAGTGGAAACGGTATCAACCATGTCAAGAGAAGAAGTCACCCCCAGACTGGAAAAGATACGTGCAGCTCAGATTCTTGAAAGCACTACAACAGTGGGCCCCCGTTCCAGAGTCAATAGGTCGCAAATGACCTCAGATCAATGGAAATATGACATATCAGGATCACTTCTCGATGGCCCCTAGCCCATGGCAAAGTAAAATATTTGTGCATACTGTGTCCTTCACCTTGCGTATACCGCTGGACCTATAACAGAATGGGCACTGTATTCTTTCACGAGGTAGTACCGAAACGCTCCCCACTAGAACACTGGACACCTCAGCAACAGAAGTGCGGTGGATGAAATCAAACCACATCACCTGATCGAGGCTTCTCTGTCAGACTGTTCAAATGTAAATATCACAATATAGGAATGACAACTTTGATTATAGACAGGAATGACATTTATGAGAACATGCGGACTCTGTGAAAGGTATCAAAAATATTTATTATTGTATTTATTAATGTAAATTGTCTAGAATATCTGTACATTTAAAAGAAAGGAGAAAGAACGGGGAAAGAACGTGATTCTCTCCATATACAATTCTACATAAAACACAAATCAATTTTTATATGGACGTTCTATAAATTGCATTATATGTCATTTCAATGTTCATATGAATAGAATTATATACAGTCTTTAGATTAAATTCTTTTATCAAGACATGTAAATAAGGTGAATAATCACTACAAAAAGGACATGATACATTTAGTATTAATATGGCTCTGGAAATTCCGTATCCTACGCGCGTTTCGGCTGTGCGCCTTCATCAGGAAGCCATGTGTAAAATAGAAACCTAAACAGAATGCATGCAAATGTAAATATAAGATAAATGTCAATATTCCACAAATAATCCTGCTTAATTAATGTTATTTTAGAGTGCCCAGAAATTGGGTCTAAGCAAATAGTAAACTTAAAAGCATTATTTATAAGTTAAAAACACTAATTACAAATCAATCACATAACATATTTAATTATAGTGAAATGTGAGTCACAGAAATTAACCAACACCAGGGGTTAAAGAAGAATGATAAAGCAAAGAATATATGAGTATTCAGACACCTAATTGTGAGGGTTTAAAAGTGAACTAATAATATCACTAATGAAGAAGAGGAAAGAAAAAAGAGAAAACTTAGTGAAAGTCAAGATGATCCCAAGTTTACCACAAAATACTAAGAATTTAGAATGGATGTACATCTAGTTTGCAAAAGACTATCCTCCACATATCGGGCGTGTGGTGAAAGAACTGAAATACCAAAGGCAAATACCTCATAGGATTCAGCACGGCAAACAGTTTGTTGGGTTTTAAAGAAATAAATCTAAGGTCCAATGTTGAATGGTAGATTCTAATCAAAAAGAAAATGCACGGATAATAAGAAGTTGAAAAGATAGCAGCTCTATTTATTCATGGATGTATAGCTATGTAAATATAGGTGAAACATTACCTTTCTATTAACTATCTCCAGGATAAGTAATTACTGTACTGTACAGCTCCAAACGGTCCAAGCACATGGACCAACTGATTTATAGTAGTATTAGTCAGCAATGGATAATGATCATCCACTATGGAAATAGATGACAATGAGAGTGTAAATTAAGCTGACAGAAAATTTATATTTATAAAATGGTCAATGATAACAAATTTATTCAGTGCTTAGTAATGCATGAGATAGAGTAAGCTAGATAGGCTCAGAGATGGATGAGTATAATATGCGTATGCCGCAAGAGTAGTTTAGGGATAAGCAAGATCATGAAGCAGCTTCACCGAGTAAAACACGTGGATGGCGATTTAACTTGTTTCAGGTCAAAAAGCAACTCTGTCAAGCAGATCATGTAGATAACAATCAGACCTAGTCTGGAGTCACCTTCAAACAGAGGAAGAAACAGAAATGTGCCAGGAATTAAACAGAAATGGTGAAGTTTGCAAAAAATATATATGTACCTGATAGATATAGCTGGGGAAATATAATTAGAAACCCTTAAGACGGAAATGGTCTCACTTGGATTTGCAGTATCACTGGAATAGGGCAAAAGAAAAAATGAAGAGCTAATGTTTAAGAGATACAGATCTATGGCACCTGACTGCATATTTACAAGAGAGTACAAATAGGATGTGCTTACCCGTACTGAAGCGCTAGTCCAAATATCAGCGTGCTGGAATGGAGAGGCACCTCCAACGTCGCAAACTGCGCTCTAGTTCGGCATGCCGGTCATCGTCCCGTAGTACCAGCTAAACGTGTATATATCGGAAGGACTGATATATATATACTGCCAGGCCAACTCAAAAAAGCGCGCCCAAACCGATGAATGCTAGCTGCGTAACCGGAAGTAGAAAGTGAAGATGGCCACTATTAAGAAGAGGTCTCAATAAGGTATGGAAACCTCGCAGCCATCTTGGAATGGATATACGGGAATGAATTGGATCCTATTAGCTGCATTAGAAAGTAACAAGCTAGGGGTAGCAATGACTTGAAGAATATAAAGTCATGTATGAAAACATTTATTCAATTTGTGTGTGTAAGTGAGTGTATCTGGGTGTCAACATGGACTCTGGGGACCGATGGAGGTGAGTGATCAGTTAGTATTGACACATGACCACTATGGGGATAAGTCTGAAAACACACTTCAGAGCCCACGCTTCTTACATAGGAAGAAGAACTCTGTCAGACTGTTGCAGCAACAATGTCCACACGATCACCAGTTGTTGTGCTTATGCCTCTGATGCTAACCTTGGCGCTCCAGTGCTAGTGAAAGACGTGCACACTGGGAGCAAGTTCACACTCCTTTGAACCACTGGACGGTATGAGGCATCAAAGGAACTCTAGAGACAGCAAGCAAAGCTAAGGACGTTGTTAATTGACAAACTACCAAGCTGAGTTCGGCTGTGATAACCGCCTTCGAAACTAGCCTCTCCTGCAAAATCCTATATAAACAGGAGCCTCTTTGCCCTTCTAATTCTGTCCCTGCCAAGAGGCCCTGTTACTTAACTTTGAGAATCTCTAAATGGCATGTGCGGGGATAATCCCATTCCAAGAGTCCACTTCCTGTCAGATGGGAATCTACAACCCGAGGTCTTATTTGCTGCTCTCTCAGCGACAGTGGAACTTTGTGTGCTGAAACCAGACATGCCCTCAGCGTTCTTAGTGTTTCATCTTTTCCACTATGTTTAAACTAGTGCATTTCTCTGTCATCACTTTTTGGAGTAGTCCCAGGGCAATTAAGGGTTACTAGGCTCAGTTTGTGTGCATCATAGCTGTTTACCTCTGGTGTCTGAGGGATTAACTGTACTATCGGACAAGACTGAGCACCAAGTACACCCCGCCAACTTACTGTTGCTGCACCGCACCGCCACCGGTAAGAGGTGTCTCGTTCTACAAAGTGAGCGCTTCAACGAGATGGCCACAAGAGGTCCTCCGTTTCCCAAAAGTTGGGAATTGAGAGGTGAAAATATCTGTTTTTACAGCCCTTCGTCAAAAAAAAAATTAAAACAATCTTTTTTTCGAAATTTCGCGGGCAGATTTGTAAAAATTGCGGCATTTTTAAAAAAACTGCCGATTTCCCAATTTTTTTGCAAATCGCGAAATCCTGGAGGGTCTGACTATTAAATCAAATGCAAGACATTTTTATACAGGTGCTGCCATGTGCAATAATAAAAGGAGGTATGGTGAAATTAAATATTGCCTAGGATCACACCATTTAGTCAAGCAAGGAAGCTGGGATTGAACTCAGTTTTTCTGGTTTCTCATTGTGAATTTCAGACACTAGATGGCTATTACTTTCTCCTGTTTTATATCACCATAGAAGCTGAACAGGAGATTCAGCTTTGAATAGTATTGACGCCATAGATGAGGCTTTGTTTTTAATTCTTGCTGCACGAGGCTGGAGTGTGAGTTGCAGTGAAAAGCCTCAAGCAAACTTGGCTCTTTTTGGTCTTAAGGTTCTAAGAAGACCTCAAGGTGAGCTAGGGCAAGGCATCTGTCTCGAGCCTGGCTTGAACCTTCAGTCACTCAACCAACTCTAAAGCCAGTCGGACATGGATTTGAATTCCAACAAAGGCATTTTACCTTTTCATCCTTCTGGGATCGATAAAATAGCTAACTCAATGCTGCAAAACTATAAAATATCCTGTAGCCTGTGTAATGTAGAACACAGATTTATATATTTAACGTAAACAGTTTTTAAGCAATGCAAAGTTTACAATGTGTTGTATACTAGAACCCCTATAAATAAAAGTCTCAAAAGTACCGAAGGGCATCAGTTATGTTGCTTTTTTAAAATAACAGCACTTGCCGATATCTTAATTATGTTGTATGCTGGAGTAATCGTTAGTCATTCAGAATTAGGTACAGCTTTAAAAGCACCATCAATGATGCTTTTCAAAAACGTTTGAGATCTATTTTTTTAAGTGTTGTAGTTTGTAGTGCCCACCTTTGTACCATGCGTAAAACTTTGTGTTATATGAACTTAAGTCGTTAAAGCCACCGATTATATTTGGCCTAGTTAATTTCAAAATGTATGGTAGCTCTTGGTACAGCACATATCCACATCACAAGCCCCACAACCACAACATTTTTCCCAGTTAAATAACAAGTTTCCCTTGCCAAAATGTACCTGGGCAAAACTTTGCTGGGGGATAAGTGCCTTGTAAATAACAGAGCATGCAGGTTTTGGTGCAGAGAACACTAAAATCTGTATCTTATGTCCCATTTTCAGACAAAACTCACAATTGATGCTATTTATCACTCAGGGATAAATTGAAACCCCTCATAGTATCTAACTTAACATGTGCAATAGCTATCACACTCTCCTCCAAGGCATTTGTAATCAGGGCCTGAGTAGAATTTCGTAGTTCACAGTACAGAATTGTGCAGTCCTAATGAGCATAATTTTCAAAGTGTTTTTGGGAAAAGATATATGCATGCAATATTGTTACATACACTTAAGCTTGGAATGGAACCAAGAGGAGTGAGAGATGCAAATACCTACCATCAGTACATAGGTGACTGACTCAACTTTGTGGGGTTAGGAGTTGGGACTGCTTTGCAGTATGGGCGTCACCTTTTACAGAATAGCCAGGTCTTTACTGCATCCCTGATTCTGAGGTGGTTTTGGATGTTTCTTATCTTTGCAGGGAGTGAGTTTTAAAATGTTGCTTTTTGGACAGAGAAGGAAGTTCCATCAGTGTGTAGCTTCCTGAAGCAAATGAATGAGGGATGGGATGCCAGTTTTGAGGCCAGAGTTCTAGTCTGTGTGTATCAGTGAAGCTTTGTTTAGATTCCCCTGTTGGTAATGAAAATTTATTAGAAAGAGGAACATCTGACCAATTATTTTGAGAGTAGGAGATACCAGGGCAGGCCAAGAAGAACCCCTTGTCAGCCTCAAGGCAGACCCCTCAAGATCCTCGCTATAATAGTTAAATTTAGCTGAGGAGACATCAGGAGGGAATGTGGAAGGGAGAGATAACTTCTTTGAGGACAGAAGCCAGCATGGTTGTCTTGTCTTCTGCGGAAGGCTATGTTAGCAGGAGGGGCAGTGCTTAAAAAGGATAATACCTCGTGAAGGTATTTTCTGTCCCTGCATTAATTGCTTCCTGCTCAGATGAGCCAATATGTTAACTCAAATGAGATTGGCATAAGGTTTGCAGGGCCTAGCAATTGGGCCTAGTTTCCTGCCTGCCACAACAAAACAAAGACTAGTTTGTCTGCAGTCCAGTCTTTTTCTCACACTATGATTACTCCAAAATGTTATGCAATTGATCAAATTTAGCCCCATCAATTCTTATTAAACGACAGACTCATGCATCCAAAGTTCTTTCTGGGATTACTTCGCCATACTGCTACTAACCTTCCACCCCAAGAAGTCTTATTTCAGACGTCATTTCCTTCACACAAGAATTCAATAGAAATCTGCACACAATGTTATTAGTAAATACATTCTCATTCTTCGAGCACTGTTGCGAATTATTTTCATGAATGTTATTGCTATTTAATAATCTTCTCCCATTTGTGTTCAGGGGTACATTGCAGGTATGAATGTCAGCCCTGAGCTGCCATGGCATTTATTCACTAAAATGGCTGGAATAGCTGTAGTGGCATCAAAGGTTGATCCCTTTACCCATGCTTAGCTCCACAACAGCTACTTATTTGCTGCCCAGTGGCTAGGTAGAGGGACTGGAATGTAAAAAATACATAAGACTTATAAAGCTCTGTTTATTTTCTGATCCTTTCACTTAGACAAGGGGTACTGAGTGCAGTGTGATGAGTGCCAAATGGAAAACTAGGTCAACATCTCTTAACCTTGGTAATTCCAGAATGACACCCAACTGTGATGTGGGGGTATCATCTATAATCAAGCTTATGTGCTCAGTTTCTATTCTTAATGTATGTCAATAGAGCAAATCTTATCAAACATGGGTTGTGTTTCTTGCTAAATGACTATCCAAGCATTTCAAATTCAAAAACATTTGGTGGGAGGTGTCAGAAAGTACCAAATAATATCTATTCAACATTCTTTGTGCTATGGAGCTAGGATATGTGGCAGCTTCCCCCAAACAGCTATAAAGCTCTTTACTATAATAACATCATATTCAGAAAACAACATAAAAGTATTACATGCAGGTAAATGAAGCATGAACAAAGCAGTAACTAAATAAATGTGCTTAAACTGAATTATCTGCTTCCAATTTTCCTTCCTTTGGTGGAAGGATGGTGAAATATCTTGTAAAAGATTTTTTAAGACTATTTAGGCTGACACAACTGGCCCAGAGTGTTTGGAGTGTACGATTTGCCCGAGATTGTGATGTAAAATAGAATTTGGTGTTTCACATTGCACCAGGTGTACTGGCCTAATGTGTATTAAAATAGAACATTTGTCATTCACTGTGCTAAAATTTCTTGCGAGACCCAAAATCATGTTATGCCGAGAATAATGTTACTGACCCTGTGTGCTTTAAAATGCACTATTTGCCACATGTAGTCTCAAAGAATGACTTGGTGTTTTACGCACTACATCAGAAAAGCGAAGGGAGCCTCCCACAAGTCATTTTGATTCGGCTCTTATGATGTCTCTGTCTCCACTAATCCATTTGTTATTCCCCCCCCCCCCCGAAGTTTGAGTCTAGTTGCGCTCTTGCTCATACATATACTTTCACCTTTTCCATTGCTGGATGCCCTACTGGCGCAACTATCAGGTGCTGGCAGCTACAGAATACACAATTTGACGAGAAGCCATTTCTGTCACTGTGCTGGGAAGAATTAAATATGAAAGAAAGAATCGCCGTGATTCTTCGTGAGCTGCACTCACTACAGGTGATATGTTCTCCTGCATGCCACTGCTACCCACAGCCAGCTCAGCTGACTCTGCACCATCGGCACAGGCCCTAGCCACAGGAAACTTCGCTGAATCTAACTTGGCTGTTTTTGGCTCCTAGCAGACCCTTCATCAAAGGAAGCTTGGCTGTCTCTATTTCTGATGTCTCGCACGTACTCACGGGTATACGCACAAGCACGCAGACACACATAGGCCTTCACAGATAATACACACAGGAAAAGTGCATGCAGAAAGTAAACTCATGAATTGCGCCATGGATGCATACTGTAAATGCACTGTATACTATGAAGCAACCCACAGTGTACTTTACAATCAATTTGCTGATGTTGCGTTGGCGGGGGTGGGGAGAGACCAGGCTACTATCCCTTTTGTGGATTATTGCCGTGCAGCTGAGCACAATCTCGTGATGTCCATTCAGTAGAGTATGCACTTGTTTAAATATACTGTGATCTCAACCAGAAGGTATTGGAAAGTACTACATGAGCACTAGTTCCATTACACAAGATCACATTCATTTTTAATACACAGCAAGATTGTGATGTGCCCAGAATCACAGTATGGTTAGCCGGCACCAAGACTCAAACCCAGTTTCCCAGTTCCAAAGTCAGCAGCTCTGCCCTTAATGCCTCAGAGCGGGTTTGTGTCTGTGGCACTAGATGGAACACTGCGCTGAACAGATACCTCAAAATGCATGCGCATAGCAGGGACCCTGTGTGTGGGTGGGTGGTGCAAGTTTCAGGTGTACATCTCCTGGAAGGCAGCATCTCCTGTAACCAGCTGTGCAATTGATGGGAAGGTTCTCCCAGCTATCTCCCTTACGGAACAGGTGCAGACAAGCTGCATGACTCAGTGTACTAGCACACAATGAAATACAGTGGCCACTGGGGCACAACCAACTCTCGTCATCACTCTGGTCTGAAGCCGGAATGGACAATGAGCACCCTAACGCAGCATGAGGCGTCTTGAAAAGAGATGAGATTTACTTTCTATGAATGCTTTGGAAAGCACCTGGCACTGGAATTTGTCCAAACCCCTTTGCTGTTGCAACAGAAAGTCCTGTAAATTACTGGTTTTATTGTTGTGAAGGCATACATTTTGAGCTGAAATGTTTTCTCCCTGGTCACTGCTACCTGCTGGAGTGTGTAGAGCGAAAGTAAACATAAATAATGCCGCATAAAGCTGGTCAGAAGGTGACATTCGCATTTGAAGCAATTGAATTTGCCTTCTGTGTTTTTTTATTTGTTAATTGACAGTTATGTCCAGCGTTGATGGTGACATTCACATTTGAAGCAATTGCATTTGCCTTCTGTGGGTTCTAAGATTGCTTATGTTTGACATTTCCATAGTTTCCATGTATGGTACAATTTGCACACTACAGTGACTGTTGAACACATTTAATGCAGTAAGATTTGGGGCAGTTTTTAATGTGCTTAAATAGTTCAAGACTACACGTTCAAAACTGCCTAATACACCTCCTTCTTTTCTCACATTTGCTTTAAAATGCACCATTTGCCACTGTTCCCTTCAAACTTTTCTCTGGGGGAGAACCCCAAACACACATTCTGTTGGTCATGCTTGCATGCTTCACATGCTCATGATGGAACACTCATACCCAACTTTTATGCCGCACCACTTTCAAAGGTCACCAGCCGTCACTGCTTAAGTGTCACACAAAAGGCACGGAATATCACACATAAGCACCTTTTGGTAATGTCACACAAATGCAAACTGAAAGTCTGGCATCTATGCCTGGAGCTCAGTCTTGAAATTTGGAGCAGTCAGAAGACCGACAAAGTTGGGAGCGGTGCTCCAGATCCATGTCAAAGGGCACAGAAAGAAAGGTACTGATCAACCCACAGGGATGGTGGCTATATGTGGCCCGGCTCTGTCACTTCGGGGATGATGTGAGGCCATTGCGGAAGTCATATGGAGCCACATGTCAGCATGCTTCAAGATTTCCAGATCCAGTTTGGCGCTTGGGAATAGTCTGATGATGAGGAATCTGCTGTATGATGTATCTGTCAGAAGTGTTTAACTTGTTATGTCTTACCCACATAGAGAGGCCTGGAAATAGTCTCTGTTGACGCACAAACCCTTGCGTTATCATTTTATGTTTCTTTCTGCTGCTGCAGCTTTCTGGGCGGGGCGAGGCTGCTCCGAGGACAGAGAAGCAGGGGAGAAGTGGTTTGCCCACTCCGAAGTGCACATGACTGTTTGGTCAGCCCTCTTGGACCGCCTAAAACAGACATGCGCACTTCCCATTTTCTCCATGCAGGCTGCATTACAGCTTGCATGGAGAACATGCCCAGGCCCCCATTCCCTGGCTGAGCGCTGATCAACGGTGCTCAGACCAATCACAACGCTGCATTGCAGCGTTGTGATTGGCTATCGGGAGCCGGGTGCTTTCTGCTGCTTCGTGTATCCTGCTGCAGGAACGGAGCGGGAAGAGGAGGTCGGAGGAAAGGCGGCGGCCGGCCATCACAGGTAAGTGTTTTTTTTTTTTTTTTTAATTGCACCCCCCTACTCCCACCCCCACCGCACTGCTCGAGTCTGGTAGCAGCCACTACTGATCTCATTTACCGTCTTGTATGCACCAACGGCTTGGACAGGGAGCGTTGTAGTCCTTATCAGACTATAGTGCTCCCCACTGGATGCATCTCTCTTGTTAATTAAATCTTACACGTTTACTATTAGGATAAAAGCATTTCTGATTTTAAAAGGACAGACAAGAACTAAAATTAAAGGGTTTCATCAAAGAACATCAGTTACAGAAATTCATAAGCTCAGTTATTAATCATTTAGTACAATAAGCGTACAAATCATAAGAAATACAAAGAGGAACTCAGTAAAGTTCTGCTAGAAATCCAACATATATTTGCGTTCTAAGAAAGTGGGAAGGTGTGTTTTATCGTTGAGTAATCACATCCTTTTATAAGTCCTTAAACAAAGGATTTTATGAATTCATTACATGTGTACATGGTTCACAGGTTCTTAACCAATACGAAATAAGCAAAAGGAAACACATTCAGGGATTCTCTCACTACTCTACTATATTAGACTTGAGTGTTCATGGAGTCTGTACCTGTGGCATAACTTGTTACATAGTATGTTATTCAGTCTGAGACAGTTGGGTTGGCCTTAGGTGAAGTACATTTCGTTCGTTCATCTGGGAAGCATTAGTCCCTTCATAGCAAGCCTAAAATCCTTTATTACAACAAATAATAATAACAGCATTGATCACGTGGATACTAGGATGTCACATTCAAGATGGACGACAGAATAAAATTGGCTTAAATTATTTAAAGCTCAATCGTGGTTTTTTACCACAATTTGAAAAACAGTTCTCAAATTTCCAGTTACACATATATTGGACTTTCACACACATGTTTTTTGAGCACCCTTTTCTTTAAACCCAATCTCACTTTTGTAACTACTTATCTTTTGAAAATTGACTTATGGATGCCAATTAAGGCCAGCCAAGCATTACAGCTGCTAACCCTAGCTTGCCCATTGGTAACAGTGATACTGCCACTGCTACCCCTATCCCCAGCGCCTTGAAGGCAGCTCCACGGACACGAAGCCCTTCTTAATTTCTGTAGATTACACTCATTCAACTTCCCATATTCTCTCAGCAGCAAATTGGAGTCGGCTGAGAACTAATGTAGGACAAAGAGTGAACCCTTTGATGTCATGGGAGGTCAAACGGTGCGAATCACCATTTCCACTACTAGAAATGTTTGAATTGGTAAATGGCATTGATGCGTTTTAGATGATCTAACGGATAGTGCAACGTATCTTTCCCTCCAATATCCACTCCACAATACGTAGGTAAATAATTTTCAATTTATATTGCAATCCTGGAAAAAACTCTTCAAGTGGCATATTTTAGAAAAAGTAAATAGAAGCCGGTCACTTTAAATACTGCGTATGCCTTTTGTTCATGGGAAATCAAAAATGGCAATATGGATTTAAGAAGGGGCACATTACCAGACAGGCTTCGCTGTACAGGCAAAGTGGCCATTTTTTTAAAGCAGGTAAAATGTAATCTGAAAATGCGGTCGCAGAATTGATGTGTTGACTCCCGGTCAAAATGACTTCGAGCTTCACAAAAATGTAACTGAAAAATAAGCCATTCTTCCTGAGGAAAAAAAGGCACCTCAAACTAGATTATTTATTTATGACGCTAACATTTCGATGAAAGGGAATGGGAGGATGCATACTTCCCCTGACCCCTTTCAAGCTGACAGGGAAGTTTTTTTAATTGGAAGCCATTTGTTGAATGGTTTGTCACCCGCAGTTAACAAGGCAGGTGGCAGCGGTCAGGCATTCTGAAGGACACCAGGTCCATCACACAGTCATCGTGACACAGGTATTCGGAACGGTGAGTCCCAGGATACTGCAGAAAAGATAAGTAAAGGTTCAGAATACCAAATGAAGCATCGAGTTAATCGTACACGAATGACAACGAGAAAAGATGCTGAAAGAGTGAGGCCAAATGTATTTAATGTGTTGTTAAAGCCATTTCGACCACAATCACCCAAGCAGAGGCATCTCGGTACAAGTACAGTGAAAATGGTTAATCCCAGCATAGTGAATGGTTCAGAGTTCAATGCTCGCTGCTGAAACATGCTGTGATTTGCAGGTGGTCACCACCAGTTCGAATCAAGAATGAGAATGTAGACCTCTCCTTAGCCCCCTCAGTCAAGACAATCTGTCAGTACCCAGAAATTAAGTCAAACGTGCTGAGGAACTTGGCAACTCCTAGCCGATCTAGTAGCTTATCAGCTATGGGATGGGGTGTGCATCAGTCTGTGTGACTGCATTGATCCCCTGGTAGTCCACGCAGAACCAAAGTTCAGGGGTGGCACCTAGAGGAGCAGCCTTGGGGACCAACAGCACTGGGCTGGACCAAGGGCCATAATCTTCAAAATCTACTCCTTAAAGCTGCCTCTCACCTTATCAGACACCCGGTATATTTTACTCTTCACTGGTGTGCTGTTCACAGTGTCAATAGCATGGGTACACCATGTAGTGAGTCCTGGTGTGAAGGAGAATAGAGAGGAAAACTGCCCAACCACTGCCAGCATTCTCTCTGTTGCTCTGGGGGTCAGGGTGGGGGAGAGGCTGACAACCTCCACTGGCCCATCCTGCTCCTTGAAAGAAAGGAGGTCAAGGAGAGGTTCACTCTCCTCCTCCTCCCCATCATCCGTGATGAGGAGTATGATTAACTCAGACCTCTGGAACTGGGTTTTGAGGCGAATGACGTGCAAAATCCTTAAAGGGTTTCCTAGAATCGTGAGGTCCACCAGGTAGGTGAGATCACTCTTGCTCTCTTTCACCTCATAGTGCTCAGACCAGTTTTGCAGAGTGTTCTTTGTTTTTCAGGCCACCTGCTTGTTGTGACCATGTGTTATATCCCATATAGGTACCATAATATAGGCCTCGGTAACTTCATTACCCTTCACCTATATTCTTCCCTATATTACACTTGTCACGGTTTACAGGGACTGACCTTTTACCTAGATACAACACTGCATTCAGAACGCAGGTTTTCCCTAGTTCGAAATCTCATACATTATGCATGAGGATTCTTGGAAGCACAGCAGGACTACCATCTCCTGTATAATATCTATGTATAAAGTTCATGCCCAACGTCATCCTTAGGCCGACACAGTAATACAGCGAGGTAGGACCCCTGGGGAGACCTATGGGTATATATACATCACATCTTGCTAAGATAGAGCAGAGGAGACGAAGACTTCCCGGCCGACACACTGACCAGAGACGCTGAGGTTCCTGCATGCAGACACTCCAGCTCGCAGTGGTCTAACATTCCTTGCGGGGTGTCCAACTTGAGACCAGGACGGGGTCCCATAGTCTCTCACTTCAGGTAATGGGGTTGACTAAATCCTAGAGGGATTCTTGGCTTAACACCTACATACATGCTAGGTACACTTAGGTACATCTAGTTAGGGAGGCATCGTAGGAGTACGCATCTTTTTATCATGTGTTTTATATACTCGTGTGTATTCATGATTACTGTAAGTTGGTAGAACTATGCCATCCATTTACCTTCATAGTACTGCTAATCATTTATATCTTATACTGTCTAATGGTTGTTGCAGCTCATCTAATATACACCAGAGTAACGACTGTTCAATAAATACTTATTGAAAACGCCCAGCCTGTTTATTCTGTGTATTTCTCTGAGACTGACTAAGTAAGCATGAGTGACTGAGCGAAAGGTAGTATATTGTTTCCACGGTCCTGAGGGATCAGGGTTGTCAAGTTCGATGGTTGCCAAGAACTATTCTCTCCTTGGTAAGAGGATATTCTAGTGGCACTGTGAGCTAGTTGTTACAAGAGGCCAACATACCCGGTGGGGGTGTCCGGAATCAGTCTGACACCAATCCTACAGTGTATGTTGTCTAAACACGCAGATCCTGTATATTTCTCATAGGAGCTACACGACATGGCGCCGCCAACATTGGTTGGGTACTTATTTAACAGTAGAATCTGAGTAGTTCAGTCGTTCTATTCTCAGAGACCCCTACTCACAAATCCCCAGAGACGTCTGGAGAGGGAGGGCGCAAACTCCACCACAGCTGAGTAGGCGAAAAATCCTATTTATTAGCTGTTGGTTAATCAAGCTTGAAGGACACAGTGTTCCTAAAAATTGTGCAAAACACCTTATCTTAGTTCCCTTGAAAAGTTATTTCGTGTTCTAAACACAATGACTAACGAGGTCTTAGACCCACTAAACCAGCCATTGCCGCTCTCGGAAGACGAAGAAGATGCAAACGCAATACATATTGCGGCAAACATTAGAAACGCAGTCACCCTGAAACTGCTTGGGCATGGTTTAACACCTAGGGATGGTGTAGTAGCGTTCGTGATTGAGGCACACGAATCATACAGAACAGAGGTATTTTATTCGTGGGTTACATTCCCAGCAGCAAATGCAAGAACAAAAACATTTCATTACTACACAGAAGATGAAATACCAGCGGAATATTGTCCGTATGAGGACACTGAGGTTCTGCTCACGTACCAAGAACACATACTGGTTTAAAGGCACCCTCCCCCATACAAGAAGTAGAGCAAGACTCGGTCCATTTGGAAGAGAAGGAGCAACATGACCAATATTAGCGGCCTACACACCACATCCTGACATCGAAACAATGCCAGGAGGAGACTTACTCATACTTCACTAAGAATTAATAAAAATGTACAGAAACATTACGCAGTTTGTCATGAGGACACTTACAGTCCAGCCAGCAACGGTTACAACAAACACAACGTCAGTACAAAATACAGCAACTAAAATTACACCACAAACGTTACACGCAGTAATGGGTAAAATGCCCGCAAAACGTGAACAAATGCCATTCTGGGTAGCTCAGAAAATAACACAGCTAGAAGCAGTATTCCTGAATACTAGCCCTTATGAAAAACACAGAATGCTGACAATCTGCTTGCCCATGGGGATAACACCATAGATAGAGGATTGTACCTAGTGTGGTACAGTTTTTGCTGCCATATATACCAGAACCCATGGTATACCGTCCTTAGCAGTAATACCAGATGTATTAAGATAAATACAAAATGTGTACGGAGCAGAGCCTGCTCTGAACTTAGGGATGAAATTACTAGGTAATTATGCCCAAGTATCAGCCATAATATTAGCAAATATTAAAGGGGAGGCAGCATCAGTGGCTATCCGCCAACGCCTAAGGGAGTTCAGTCCCTTACAACAGGAGCACGAACTACCTAAAATACAGTTTGGGTGGGAAAGCATTAAAACCTCAACTGATGGGAAGTCCCGAAAAGGAGACCTTCAAGCAGGCACCTGCTTCTTCTAAAAAGAAGTGGGACAATAACAAAAAACATAAGGTTAAAGAAGATAGATCTCAATCCAGAGGTAGATCTCCTCCACAGGAGCCCTCCGAAAGGAGGTATAAACTTAGGAATAGGGACAATATTAGGAAGCCTGACAGGTATCAAGATACTGATACACGTTCATCTCGTTCCTTTCAGGGTTCAACGAAAAACTCCGAGACAGAAGGACGGTCAGACAGACAAGAAGAGCGTACAAAGTCCAGAGACAAGCAACACGCTCAAGAATATACTTCCAAAAAAGAAGTTAAGCCAAAACAAAAGCCACAGTTCAAAAAGAAGTTTGCAGGTCTAAAGATCAGACATGCCCAGAATTCTGAGGACTCGACTACTGAACGGGGAATGGGCTCTGACAATGCTAGACAGTGCGACAGAAGTAACAATAGCTCGCCAGAACCTGATGGAATTTCTGGTGACAGCGGACTTGAATGATTATATCACGGTGGAAAAATCTTATACTAGGGTAAGTGTCCCACATAAATTATATGAAATAACACTCCAGATGGAGGGGGACAATGTAGGACAGTTAGAGGTCTCTTTTGGGAGAACCTGACGTTTGGCTATGATATTTTGTTAGCTGAACAAGACTGGCTGCCAGCATTCGTCATGGATTGGCCTAGGGGAGAAACGGTGATATTACCAGCTTTCTCCGACCATGTTCCCAAATATCTAAAATATACATATGCGCGGGAGTGGGCAGTGGCCCAAGCCCCGGCATTATACAAAACCCATGTTGGATGGGATGAGGATTCAACCCACCACATAATTCCATTGAAAAATACTCCAACTGCACAAAGGCAGTATCCAATAAAGCAAGAAGCTAAAAACAGGTCAGGGAGATCTTAGATCAACTTGAATACCAAGGGATGATTGAAACGTGCACCTCTCAAATGAATAACCCTTTGTTTCCCGTATCAAAACCGGACAATACATACTGTCTAGTTTTAGATTACAGACATTTAAACACTTGCACTAAAACATTTGCAGTACAGAATGCACACAGTGCAGCATTAATGAATAACATTTTGCACAAAAAATACAAAACTACACTGGACATCTCAAATGGATTTTTTTGCCAAAATATAGCACCTGAGAGCAGATATTTGACAGCATTCTCAGCGCTAGGGTCACAGGGTCAATTTTGTCGACTCCCCCAGGGGTATAAGAACAGCCCGGGGTTGTTTTCGGCTAGGGTAACTGAATTACTTCAAAATCTGGATGAGGAGGCATTGTCCTACGTAGATGATATTTATCTGACAGATGATGACCTGGAGGAACACTTGACCAGGGTGAGCACCATAATTTTGGGATTCGCCTCGGAGGGTTACAAATTCAACTTTAAAAAATCAAAAATAGCCCATCTTAATGTCCTTTTTCTAGGATATGAGCTTTCAAGTGAAGGGAAAAGCCTAGCAGCTAACTTTTTAGAAAAGTGTGCGCTGCTCCAACCTCCAAAATCATTAAAAACTTACAATCAATCCTGGGATTTCTGAACTTTGGCAGAACATACATTCTGGACTACGCGGAAAGAGTAAAACCTTTCTACGATTTAATAAAATGTGACTTTACAGTTAGACAGTGGACACAGGAACACAAAGATACTCTTCGTTCCCTACAAGCTGACATGATAGCTTCCAAACACTTACAGACACGCGTAAATGTAAGCAACCTAGTGATCCGTGTAGTTGCGGGTCAAACAGGATACAGCTACCTAACATATAATGAAGGTGAGACAGTACCAATAGCATACAAATCACATTTGTACACAAACGCTGTGATGCGCTTTGCATCAACTGAAAAAATTCTAACAGCAGTACAGACTGCTGTAGTTAGAGAAAGAGCCCTGGCTCAGGGGAAGCGTATAATTGTCGTTACCCCAGTTCCAGCCTTAGAAGCTGCGACAAAGGCAAGCGCTCCCAACGCTAAAGCCTTACATCCAAGATGGATACAATGGGCTAATTCTCTTACTGCAACAGATGTGGAATACAGGTACGACCCAAGTTTAAAAACACAAGCATTCCTGCAATACGAACATGAATATCCTTTACCAAATGAAATAATGCCTCTAGATCAGTATGAATATATAATTTACACTGACGGTTCTGCTCAACCGGCCATAGGGAGTAAACAGTAATACAGCGCAGCGTGTGCCATCGTTAAAGGACAAATGCAGGATGGAAGGTTTCGACCGAGTTGTACAAAAAAACAGTCTCTAGGAGACTGCACGGCACAGCTAGCAGAACTAAAAGCACTAATACTGGAACTGGTAAATACGGATCGAGAATTCCCCACACTAATCGTGTGTGATTCCTTTTACTGTGTGCAGTCATACAATGAATATTTACATCACTGGGGACAGAATGGATTTAAAGATGCAAAGGGTGGCATAATAAAGCACAAAACGCTTTGGGAACAGGTAGTGGTGTTGAAAAACGAACTACCAAGGGCTCATGTGATACATATGCTGAGTCATCAACGTGATGGCGTTCACGTTGAAGGGAATTCATTGGCTGACGAAGCAGCGAAGGGAGCTGTACACATGGCTTCCGTAGCTGCAATCACTCGTTCAAAAACGAGAATAGACGGTGAGATTATGGTGCAATTATTGCTACACGCAATAAATCAGCAGTACCAAAAAGATTTCCAATCAAGTACTCCTACAAGTTAGATGCAAACAATGTTCCATTTGCTCAAATTCCTGGAGTGGGGGATAGAGTAATACCAAATATGAATCGAAGGTTAGGATTAATTCTAGCAGCACATGCGGGTATAGGATCTGCACATGCAGGAGTCACAGCGACTGTTTCTATACTGAAACAACGCTATTGGTGGCCAGGACTAAGGATGCAGACTAAGGACTATGTCCTGAAATGCGACATCTGCCAGCAGATGAAAGGCTCCACCGTAACACTTCCAGGGCAGACACCATTACTAATATCAGACAAACCACTTGCATGTGTTTATTTGGACCACTGCGGCCCCTTACAATCTGATGGGGCCTACAAGTATATCATGGTTGCAGTGGATTCCTGCTCTAGGTTCCTATGGGTGTGGCCCCAATGCTCGGCTGACGCTCGAACTGTTATAAAAGATTTGCGAGGCTTCATAGGGACATACGCAATTGGCACATTACATTCTGACTGTGGCCCCGCGTTTAGCTCTAGGGTTTACAAGGAAGCCATGGGAAGTTTGGGTGTAGCATTGCGGTACTCCTCTCCGTACCATCCTGAGGGAAATTCGGTCATGGAGAGGAAAAACCGGGACTTAAAGCAGTCTTTAACAGCTAGAGTATTAGGCTCGGGTGGAAGTTGAGTAAAAATCTGTATGGAGTTCAAAGGGCGTTAAATAACCAGCCAAGAAGCTCTCTAGGGGGTGTCACTCCTTATGAGGTCCTATTTGGGACGAGAATGTGGGTACCTGATCTTGATTGTGAAGTCACAGTGGCGGATGACATCCATAAACGTTTGGCTGTTTTACAGGACCTAAATGAATCCAGGGCACTACAAAGTAACGTCCAGGTGAAAAGGACCGCCACTGCGGAAGTCAAGTCTGTCACGGCAAGACCTGTCTGGATCCCTAAAGTTGAGGACCTAGTCAGAGAAAGAATAGCAGACAAAAAAAGAATTTGGGCCATCATACAGAAAGCCTGTACCTGTCCTGGCAGTTAAAGGAACAAGAACAGTACTTCTACCACCCCTTGCCGGTAAAAAGGAGAAAAGATTTGTCTCAATTGACCTAATCAAACCACACTATGTGGCCGATACTGAATAGTAGGCCGCGTGGACTCCGGAGTAACAGACACCCTCCTCTCGCAACTATACAAGAAGTTCAAACAGAAAGACTCATCACGTTTGAAGAGTCACCTGCACGGAATGATGGACTATGCAACAATGCCATGGAACTCGTTCCTCTTGAAACTGAAGTTCAAAATCAGAACTCAAATGAAAGATAAATTTCAATTCGACCAAACACGGATATCTACATCAACATGCCCCAACAAGAGCAAGCTACAGTTTCCACAAGACCTACGGAACTACCGAAAATTGATCGAACTGCATCTGGCTATTTCATTGACTTTGATACGTTTTCATTGGATCCAAGTGAACCTGAAATGATGCCAGCCCGAAAAACCCACCAACAGCGAATCAAAGATTTTCTGAACTTTCTTAAAAAGACTTACCTGGTATCACCTTGGGTGGAAATCTGGGTAACTACCGGGATACTTTTCTTTCTTTTCTGGATAGGCTCGGTGACTGTCTTTAGTATGCTTATAAATGGAACTTATCTTCGAGAAAGCTCTGCAGCACAAAGAGTAAATGTGATTCTGAAACCACATCTATCATCACATCGTGAAAAAAGAGACCTATCATCAGTGAACATTACAGCAGTTCCTATACCTGACAGTATAGTATGGGACAAGGTTGATTACGATATATTTGGCCCAACAGAACTTTTAAAAATACCACATTTATTTAAAATTTCATTGAGTGATATCATTACCTCCAGTACATTTTCCGATGATTGGTTATGAAACTGTAAATAATATGTTGTCTGATTTAGAAAAATCTGCTGCATTTTCTAATAATTAAATGTTGGAAGACACATCAGACTTTGAAACAATGTATTGCTATCAACATAGTGGTAATCACTTTCTGCATAAACCTGCTAATCCCAGAAATGTTTTCGACACCGCCAAAAAGCAGTTCAAAGAATTCTAATATTGCCTTGAACAAATGCAGACAGGCAGATATGAAGAAATGGGTAGGGAATTCATCAAAGAATCTTGGGAACTACCGTACAGATTTCGATGCCGGAGTGGGGCAAGAGAAGTGTTTCTAAGCGGTACTAACTGCAAGAATACTTTAAGTGGATCACTCATATGCCAGGATATAATGCTTCATGGGGCCTGTAACGGTTCGGTAGCGAACTTATCCTGTCAATTGAGGGGTGCCCCAGCTGCCGTGGTCACTCCAGCGTTCAGATTGCTTTCGAATGGGAGTTACTTAATGCTGAACGATCAAGGCTGCTGTGGGATGCTTCCGGGCATTGCATATCTGGTAACCGTGTGCTCCAGGGTTACTTGCTGTATGCAAGTATTGTTTCCACCAACACATACAGTCATGGAGGCGCCGTTATGGCCTTCAATAAATGTTTCATTAATACGGTTTGATGCTTTGAGCAGAATGAAAGCCATGTTTTTACAGAAATCGGTGCCCTTAACTTCCACTTGAGAGACTTTTGATCTCCAGATCGTAAGGTCTTTGGCAGAGATACAGGCACTCATACGTACAAATTGCCCCTACCATTTCGCAGAAATGGTAAATCGTATCTTTACCATGTCTGATACGACAGGCATCGTCCACCTATTTAAGACCATAGGTTCTGGAATATTAAGCACCTTTCAGACGGTGCTCGGAGTTATACCAAACTTTATACACTCCGTATTTGGAAGCATATTTGGAGGGCTGCCGCTGATCCTGTTTCTAATAGCAGGTATCCTGAATGTCATTTTTCTGCTACGCAATGGACGTCTCAGTCACCAAGGAGATGGAAACAGTACTCCTGGAGCGAAAATACTGTGATCGCATGGTACAACATCTAGGCACACCTCGCCTAAGAGAACTAAGTGTATCTTGGTTCTTGTCATTTAGATCAGTCTGGATGGACTGTATCTTACCTGTCCTCCGATGCCTGTTTTGCGGAGAAGAATGCGTGTTGGATTTCTGCCTGACACTCACATCATGTGCGCAACCGGACGTTGATACTTTACTGGACCCGATAACGGCCCATGTTCTGCCGTGTCCCCAGCGTATTCCCATGTTGATGGCGGCATTCCTAGAGTCACCACAGGTAGTCTCAGCTCCTGTTGGTATGGACATCGGCTCCTCCTCTGACACCCAGGCCTTGGATGGCGCACAGACTGCCCCAGCATTGTTTGTGGACAGTACGAAAGATTCTCTGTGCTCAATTGACATAATCTGCGAGGTGTTACAGGGACCGTCAACTGCGGAGGCAGGCAACAACATTTTTGCTTCTACCAGCCAGGACACAAACATTTGACTCATTTGGCCCTTCGTGTGCTGGAAAAAAATTTGACTTTTAAAAAACAAACAGATAATTGGAACTCCATATCAAAATTGACATTCTTTTTGAGCATGCATGGCTTTCACATGCTTGTAGTAGTTCGGACTATACCTACGGACAAATTGGAGCTAAAGCTTGAGTGTCAATTTCCATTTAAAAAAAAAAATTAGAACTTTTTAAACATTGTTTTTAGCACAACGAGAAACTAATGTTTTAACTATTTGCGTACAAGTATCTAGTCCACCTAGTAGTACGTTTAGAATTTAACTATGTCGTCCATTCGGAATAGGAGTGGGTGTTATATTCCATATAGGTACCATAATATAGGCCTCAGTAACTTTATTACCCTTCACCTATATTCTTCCCTACATTACACTTGTCACGGTTTACAGGGACTGACCTTTTACCTAGATACAACACTGCATTCAGAACGCGGGTTTTCCCTAGTTCGAAATCTCATACATTATGCATGAGGATTCTTGGAAGCACAGCAGGACTACCATCTCGTGTATAATATCTATGTATAAAGTTCATGCCCGACGTCATCCTTATGCCGACACAGTAATACAGCGAGGTAGGACCCCTGGGGAGACCTATGGGTATATATACATCACATCTTGCTAAGATAGAGCAGAGGAGACCGAGACTTCCCGACCGACACACTGACCAGAGACGCTGAGGTTCCTGCATGCAGACACACTAGTTCGCAGTGGTCTAACATCCCTCGCGGGGTGTCCAACTCGAGACCAGGACGGGATCCCATAGTCTCTCACTTCAGGTAATGGGGTTGACTAAATCCTAGAGGGATTCTTGGCTTAACACCTACATACATGCTAGGTACACTTGGGTACATCTAGTTAGGGAGGCATCGTAGGAGTACGCATCTTTTTATCATGTGTTTTATATACTCGTGTGTATTCATGATTATTGTAAGATGGTAGAACTAAACCATCCATTTACCTTCATAGTACTGCTAATCATTTATATCTTATACTGTCTAATGGTTGTTGCAACTCATCTAATATACACCAGAGTAACGACTGTTCAATAAATACTTATTGAAAACGCCCAGCCTGTTTATTCTGTGTATTTCTCAGACTAAGTAAGCACGAGTGACTGAGCGTAAGGTAGTATATTGTTTCCACTGTCCTGAGGGATCAGGGTTGTCATGTTCGATGGTTGCCAAGAACTATTCTCTCCTTGGTAAGATGATATTCTAGTGGCACTGTGAGGTAGTTGGTACAAGAGGCCAACATACCCAGTGGGGGTGTCCGGAATCAGTCTGACACCAATCCTACAGAGTATGTTGTCTAAACGTGCAGATCCTGTATATTTCTCATATGAGCTACACGACACATGTGGCTGGCGGACATTTTGTGCAGCAGCCAGTGTGTTTTTGCCATAGGCCTGCATGTGTTCTTTGTTTTTCAGGCCTCCTTGCTTGCTGGTTCACCATGTGGTCGGTGGCCATTTTGTGTAGGCAGCCAGTGGGCTTTTGCCATAGGCCTGTATCTCTTCCCTTTTCCCAATGCCTTCTTGCTCAGTGTTGTTGCTGATAACCATGTGGCACTGGATAGCAGCCATTTTGTGTGTTCAGCCAGTGTGGCCCGTTGCCATATGCTTGCATGGATGGTTGAGTAATGAGGTATCAGTTTAATAAATTATATGTTTGAGGATAATTTCACTTATTCATAATTTTATTTTAATATTTTTCAATTTCAATTTTTTCAAATGTTAATTTTGTTTAATTGTGTTTAAAAAAAATTATTTTAATATTTTTTGTTTTAATTTTTTTTGTAACTTTTTTATTTGTAGTTTTTGTTTTTTACAATTTTTATAACATCTGGCATCAAGGAATCATCAACCCCATGTCTGCTATAGGTGCACCACAGTATTCACTGTGTAAGGATTATTCCATTGTCATTGTCAGCTGCAGCTCCTTGACTGCCACATTCCACATGAGCACATAAAGCAAACTGTTACATCTCTATGTTGTTGTTGTTGTTGTTGCTCTTTCTTTTCCTTACTGAGTGTACTGTACACCATGAAAATTTGTGGTTTTATATATGGATACACTGTATTGTTAATAATAACTTAAGTAACCAGTGACCACACTAAATGATATTGTTTGTACTACTAATTGAACAGCAACAATGCCACATTTCACTGATGTTCTTCGTGCTTCTTTGCTTTTAGGTGCACAAGAGACAACATCACCCACAGTACTTTCAGATAAAAGGCCTGTGCACGATGCAACGCGTGACCACATACATCTCTTCAACTTGTGAAGCTAAAGGCCACTGCTGACAGCTTCAAGATGGCCCCAAACAAAGGTGATACTGAGAAAGTGGCCAGTGAGAAGAAGAAGGAGCTTACCAATACTGGTATATCTACCCACACCATTTTTGGGGGAAAGAAAAACTGTGCCTGCCACACCGACCTCTGGGGCACAAGCTGAGAGCAGCACTCTCGCATCAGCGGACCCACCCCAACCTAGGCCCAAGCCCATGTCTGTCACAGAGGCAGCCAGTCAAATCCTGGCAATGCCAACGAGCAGTGACATTGAAATTGACTTATCTCAAAGTAGTACCCAATTGTTACAGTAAACTCAGATAATTGGACAACAATAGCCATAGCCAGCAATAGTAGTTCCTCCCGAAGTAGGAGCTGTTCAGGTGATTGAGCCTCATGCTGAGGAAGTAGAGGAAGCCACTCTTTCAGAAGATCCATTGTCTTCCAGATCTCCAGCAAGAAACATGAGGATTAGTCCATCATCTTCTTCTCTAAGCCCCCCTTCTGATGATCTAGGCACCACTTGGATCCCGCCTCACTCAGAGTGAGACACGCCATGAGAGGCTAGGGAAAAGGAAGGTTCCTGAAAGCCTTAGACTTCTGGATATAGATGTAGAAGAGGAGTTTGACAATGAGTCAGTCATCATGGATGTTAGCCCAGCCCTAGTGGAGACCGTTATCCCATCCCAACTTGATGTGAGGGATAGGCACCACAGATACCACCATCGCCAGCTGCCATATTTTCAAAGTCCCGGCAGCTACCTACATCCTCAACCACCTCAGTAGAAGTAGGTACTGCTGAGAGCCAAACGTCAAAACGCCCACCTACCGCCAGTTCATTCGACACTGGCAGTGACACCAGCATCAGAAACTTGACCTCCCCAGTTTGGGACATCTTACGGTTAGCAAGAAGGAGGTGAACATTTCCATATACTCCATTTGCGGAGCAAGTGTTAGTCGGGGTAAGCTTGGTACAAACTATGGTACCGGAGGCTAAACAACCCATTTGAGAAAACACCACACAATCCAGTGGGAGGTGAACCTTAGCAGCAAAAAAACTGCAAGTGTTGTTGGTGAAGGGGGTGAAAGGCTGAGCAGGGAATCCGATCCGATCACGGTGGAAGGTGAAGAAGAGGAAGACATTTTCTGTACACAAAGCAGCCCTGTCCCCAGCAGTGCAGTGGGTTGCCCATATCAGCAACATCGCAATGGCACAAGACTCAGGTCGAGACACCAAAACAAGAGAGTACAGTGACTGCCCTGCTGAAACACACATTGAGCCTACCAACGTCTGTTCTTCAGACGTCACCTGCATCAGTTGCACCAGAAAAGAAAAAAATCTAGGCTACTATTACAGGCCTGTTTAGGCAGGAGGGGCAGTATGAAAGCAACTACACAACGGCACCCAAGCTGGCTAAAATGTTAGCGCTGAACCTCCTCCCTTTTTCTTTTGTAGAAGGGGAGGGTTTTCTTGAATTTGTGACAGCCATCAGCCCAAAATGGAAGGTTCCCAAATGGTCCTATTTTGCCAGAGTTGCTGTTCCAGCGCTACATCACTATGTGCTGGAATTGCTTGGACAAGCTTTGCAGCAGAGTGGTGTTCACACTAATCATCTGATGACAGACCTGTGGACCATTTGCCAAGCCAATGAATACAAGTGCATCACTGCACACTGGATCTCTTTTGTGGGGGTTAGAGAAAAAATATCTGCAGGTGTTGACACTGCTGAGATTTTTAATGGTGCTCGGAAGCATGCGACACAAGCCATGTTCGCCATCGAGAAATTCCATACTGCTGCAAACATATTGGAAGACTTTAACAACAAGGTCTTTGAATGACTGCGATCAAGAGGGCTTAACAATGGCAGTAATATAGTTAAGGCCCCAGCTGATGGTGGGTATTTCAGGGTCCTGTGCTTGGCTCACTGTATCAACATCATTGTACAGGACTTCCTCAAAAAAGAAGACCAAGTAAGCAACTTGCTGTTCCACCTGCAGAAGAATTTGCACTCATTTCAGCAATTTATTTAAATTCTGGAAGCAGCCGAGGGTCATTCAGCGTGATAATAGAATGCTAGTCAAAGCACTCATACAGGAGGTGCCAACATGTTGAAACTCGACTTATAACATGTTTGAACGTCTGTTTGAGCAGTACAGATCGATGAATGAATATGTCATGCAAAGAGGGGATGCAACTGTGAAAGGCATGATTGTTGAGATTGACCAATTGGGCCTAGTCAAATCCCTGACAGAGATGCTGCTTCCTTTTGAGGTGTTCACACCGGAAGTCAGCAAGGAGGGCAGTACCATGGGCCAAGCTATCCCGTTGTTGCACATGCTATAGGAACAGCTAAAGGATGGGTCAGCAATGTACGCAGGTGTGGAGGGGAAAAAAAAGATGTGCATGAGTTGATGGAGAGCTTCATCTTTTGCTTATCTGTTAATGCAATGGTGCAAAGAGACAGTGTGTCATCCAAACATTACATCTGTGCCACAATTCTTGATCCATGGTACAAACCATTACAGTCCACTTTCATTCCTTTTTCACACAGGGATGTTGCAAACCAGTAGCTGCTACTACTGATCTGTAGTGGTGGGGCGGGGTGGGTGGGGGATGGGATGCAGGACAGAACAAAAAACTACCCCAAAAAAAACATACCTGGGCCGGCCCGCACCTCTTCTTGTCCTCTTCTTCCTGTTTCCGCCGGCTGCAGGAAGGAGCAAGAAGCACCTGGGCTCCCATTCTCCCCATTGCGAATCTTAACGCTGCAATGCAGCATTGAGATTGGTCTGAGCGCAGAACCACAGCGCTCAGACGGGAACTGGGAGGCATTGCATGTTCCTCACCAGGCTGTGTAAAGCAAGCCTGGTGGGGAAGATTCAAAGTGCGCAGGACTATTTGGTCGCTCAAGAGGGCTAGTCAAGCAGTCTTGTGCACTTAAGGAGTGCAAACCACTCCCCTCCCTGCTCTGGCCAGCCCCGCCCCACGAGCCACACACTTCAATAGGAAAAATAAAATGATAATAAGTATACATTATCATCATTTTATTTTTCCTATCGAAGTCAGTAGGCGACGCTCCTCCACCTTAGCGGAGGGGCCGCCACTGCTGCAAACTACAAAACATGGATAGCTGAGCAAGCCAGTGAGCTAGAAAAAGAACGGCCAGGAATTAGAGTCTCACTCTTCCAGGGCACAAGTTCTGCTAGGCAGCCTTCAAATTCAGAGGGCAGTGCTGTTGGCTCACAATAGCCAAAACCAGCAACTAGAACACCATCAGCAACAAGAACAGGAGCATCAGCCCCAAAATCTTGCAACTGAGTGGTTTCTACTGGCAGGGATTAAGTCCAGTGCAGAGTTGAAGGCAAAAGAGGTGATCAAGGTGGAGCACCAATGACCATTGAAGGGATGGTCCAGGCCTATCAGGATGAATCAACAGAGATCTACCTTGATCAAAACCCATTGATGTATTGGTATGGGAAGAAACGCCAATGGCCAGTGCTCAGCAGGCTGGCAATAAACTATCTGGCTAGCCAGGTAGCCAGTGTCTCCGATGAGCGTGGTTCAGTGCTGCTGGTGTTGTTGTCACAGTGAGAAGGACCAGGCTCCCACCCCAAAACATAGAGAGACTAACCATGATTAAAATTGATCAGCACTTTATACCACCAGATTACTCCATACCTGAAGTATGACAGGAGGAAGATGAGGGAGACTCAGGTCATGGAAGTAGTGTGTTAGCTGACCTACTTCTGGGTGAACCACCTGAGTTTGAGGATGAGATTTACTTCCCTGACTACTGGGCCTAGGCCAACAACCATAGAACTTTCTCTCTCTATCGCTCATCTGCTTTGACGCCCCCCCCCAAAAAAAGGAACATTATTTCATTTTATTTGTTTGTGTCTGGCTGACTAATTCAGCCCTGCCGTCTTAGACACATTTTATTGCTGATTGGAGTTGCAACAGTGTGCCATGGAGAATTCCCCCCCCACCCATTTCCCTCACGCCTGAATTAGAAGAACAGGTAAATGGCATGCATTGCACGCTGAGTGATTGTTGTTTGAGAGTGTGTTGAGATGATTCATGTGGCGACAGGCAGTGACACGGGTGTTTGTTTATCTGTAACTATTACACTTAAATGTGTTTGTGGTGATTTACAATGTTGGTGGCCTACTGACAGCTGATCCTTTTTTACCTGAAGGTGATTTTTTCCTTCCACATTGAGAGTTAGTGAGATTTGTTCGCCATTCCACTCCACACTGCTTTGTTTAATTGTTTTCTGATTTATACTCTTCAAAGAGTCAGCCCAGCACCTTTAGAATTGGTAATGCAAACACAAATCTAGTCTACACAAAAAATGACTCAATGTTTATCTTGTTGTGCATCAACAGTTTTGTACTACAGGTTAATCTACTGCAGTGGAGTCGAAACACAGTTGGTACGGAGTTGGACACCTTACTCGGAGTCAGGAGTATCAGGAATGATAGAAGGACTCAGGGCGTAAACTGACTACTTCGAGAACTGCCACCAGAAGAAGGAAGTGTTCAACTTCACTGAAACCAACCGATTTGGTGATGACTTTAAAGTGGCCTACCCAACTCTGTGGAGTGATGGTGAGTAGTGACAGCGGTGCATTTATTTTACTTGAGTTGGAAAATGCAATGTTGACAAGTGTGTGTGCTCAGCGCAGTCTCACTCAAATTTGAAGCTAAGTGGTGGTTGGAAGGGTGGCCTGTTGTTGAAGGTAACTGGAGACAGACATTAAGTCATGAATGATCATCACATTATGCATGTGCTGTTAGGCTACATATTATTGTAATGATTCATGATGATGAATTGATGATCATGACAGTTGCGAGTTTGATCAGCCGGATACCGAGAGTTACATGCGGCCAGTTTTATGTGATTTTTGGTTATTGTAAAATTGCCCTCACCTAATTGTTCACACACCAGGCATAAAATGAATGAGTGCAAAAAGGACTATTCTTCTGTTCTCTCTTGCCCTGCCTCTGAGTCTTCTCAGTGCACTCCTTAAGAAGTTTAACTTATTTTTTTCTCCTTGATTCTACAATATTATTTTAGATTTTCAATCCGCAGGCCAACTTACCCTGCGCCAAACAGGAAAAGTAACATAACACTCCGGCTTACCTTACTGGACCGAATCCGCGAGGCACCCAAATAAACGGACAGTCCAAGAGAAATGCAGATGCAACTTCCAATTTGGCAATACAGTATCATTTTTCTTTGAATAATCATTAGAACTGTGTGTGTTGTTCACTTGATTCCTACATAATTTGTAATATATTTGCTATCTTTCAACGGTCGTTAACACAGAACATTTAGATATGTAATGTAACTTGGGTCTCTCTGGGGGCAGACGGACAATTTGATTTGCTTTACCTGTACTCGTTCCTTCGTTTCCTTTTCCTCCCAAAACAGATTTATGATGGTTGGCTGCTCAATGCCCAGATGAATGTTGTCCTTGTGTAGCGTTTGTCTTTGTCAAACCTTTCCCCAGATCCCTTTTCCCATCCATTCATCAAACCCCTAATCCTCTTCCCCCAGGCTGTGTGATTTGAGGTGTGACTTAATAATTTACACCATTAATTGATCACACACTTGGTGGTGCAGATGTGGTGAAAGCAACACCAACTCAGTGCATGATCTTCAGCTCTAAGTATAGCCCACACTGGTGACATTTACCCACCCATGCATAAACAGTGTTCAATATATTTTAAGAGGAACATCATTGCCGGCATCATCATTCAGGCAATGTGTTGTGTCAATGCTTAAATTTGTCCACTTCGTTAGTTCGAGTCCACTTCATTTCGTAACTTTTACTAGCTCACCATTGTTCTGATTAATTAAATTTAGCATTGCTTGTTATATCTTCTCTATTGTCTCTCTTTTTGTGCACTAGTAGTCCAGTTTGGGGACTGGCTCAATTTCTCTTAAAGCTTTCATATAATAATGGCATAAATCAGCTTTTATTTAAATTTAGTTAGTTCCCTTTGATGAATAGTCCTTATCCTACAGTTTGAGTTCACCTAGGAGTGAGTGGGACCTCGGTTCTGATGCCTTCACTTTTAGTGCGCAGGCATGCTACTACTACCACCACCATGGCACCTTGGGAAACCATACAGCCTATCTTCATCTATTCAGGTAGGAGAACTTATGATCATTGTTGTACTGTTATATAAAGACAATGGAAAATCATCTCCCCACTCCTTAGGGGTCAATATAGTTGCAGAGACTAGGAGAAGAGAGTAGTAAGACAAGGGAGGGTACCGAATAACTAATTTGTTGTTATACACTATCAGTGGATTTTAAAAACAGGTTGCGGCAAAGGCAGCAGTGCAAAGTAAAACAATAACACCCCAAGAAAGATTTAAATCATAATGCAAAACGATGAAATATTTATTCCCCTAACAATATAAACTAAACCCATGACTGGCCCACCCCTCTCCTCAGACCCAACCAATGTCCCAAAAGAAGTTGTGTCCAAAGTAACTGAAAAAAGTCCCAAAATGAAATTGCCCATTAAAAAAATCAAAATGCCACAACTCCCACATTCCCACCCTCTCCACACAAGTCCCACCCACCAAAAAAAGGAATAAAAAGGGGGTAAAAGAGGGCACTAACGGAGGGATAGGAGCTTCTTCATGTGCCCCTCCATCTGTTCCTGCCTGGCTTCCATGCATGCCAGCCTCTGCATGATGCGGCCCTGGAATTCGCAGAAATTGGGATGTACAGCAGTTATGGAATGGCAGTGGGCGGCTGCCATTGGACTGCGGCACCGGTGGACTGGAGGCACTGGGGTCTGGCTGGGGCCCGGGGCATCTGCAGCTGCCTCCTCCTGGACCACCAGCCTTTGGTATTCTACCCTGATGGCCTCCAGTTTCCTCTGCCATGTCTGGGCTGCTATCTCCTGCCTGGTAAGACTAGCAGGAGTAGCTATATCAAGAAAGAAAAAAGACAAATTGTAAACAGTGCCCTTAGCAAAACACATAAAATTATGTAGTGGCACAGTAGCAGTACATTTGCTGGTATCCTTGGGCCATTCGATTTTGATGTGATTAGAGTTTGACATTATGCACTATGGAGTACACAAGTATTCTTCTCTCTCTTGTTGAGCTAAATTAATGGAGGCATGCTAGCTCAGCTGGCGCCCTAGTCATGCATACTATGAATGATATATATCACGTGTGGTACTATAAAATCAATCATGCAGACATCCTCCGGTCTACCCGTAGGTAGACGGTGGGAAAAGCAATGCACTGCAGTACAGGGAAAGGATTAAGGAACAGGATATTGTATTTGGCACGTTCGTCACAGACTATCCCATCTGCAATAGTCAAGGCACTTACTCTTAGTTCCACTTTACTCCCTGGCCTAACCCTCCGTCACACTTTGAAATTACCTTTTTTCAACAAAATAGATATGCTTGGCAGTAAGGAAAAGATTTATTAACTTACACTACTGCGGATAAGTTAGAGGGATAGGACGGGTAGGTAGACGTTTCACTGATCATCATCACCAGGTGCCTAAGCTTTTGCTGGTAGTGAGTCACTTTGTTCGGCAAATGTTGAAAGGGAAAAATGTGAACAGACGTAATCCGTTATGGAAGCCATAATAAAATATATCACTTGGCCAGAATAATGTGGCGCATGCAAAGAATGTTTTTTCAAATTTTATGGACGGCTGGGACAGAGCTCAGGAAGGGAGGTATATACTAGGGAGTGACTGAGTGGGCACTGGGAGGGAAGGGAAGCACAGAAGGGAAGCACACCAATTTTTCGCATTACCACAAAATTTGTAAGTGGCACATTAACTGTAGCAGATGCACATTGCACAGCCAACAATGCAGTGCCGCTGAATTAAACCATGCAGTAGGGAGGGAGGGAGGTGATTGCTGATGGGTGGGTAGGAAGGATACATAATATATGTCGCGCTTGAAACCTGTGAGTCAAGGGAGTAGTCTGAAATACCACCTCAACCCTTTGAATCAAAGCCTTGATAAAAACCATTCCAAGCAAGTAAAGTAGGTGAGAAGCTCACCCCTCAAGAGGAGTTCCCTAGTCCCTTGTTTCTTCTTCATTCCAAGGAATTTTCCATTCATCATTGCATTGTTCTTCTAGTATTATTATTCTTCATCCTTGGCTTTGCTACTCATCGTTTAAGTTTTACATTCTCTCATCCAGTTTTCACCATTGAAAACCATCCATCCATATATCCATCCATCCAAACATGGCACTGAGTCTCAACAAACCTTTCACCAACATACATTTACCCACCCAAGCATCCTTTCACCCATCAAACCCACCCGAGGATTCATTTCACCCACCCAGGCAGGCATCCTTTCATCCATACCCTTTCACCCACCCAGGAAATCATCCTTTCACCCGTATACCCTTTCACCTGTATACCCTTTCATTCATCCTTCACCCACACATGCATCCTACCACTCACCTATATGCATCCTTTCGCCCACACATCCTTCTTTTACTCATATTACATTTTCACCCATCCTTTCTCTTCCCATCCTTCTTTCCCTTTTCCATCAACCCATCATAGTTAAAGGTCTTTATGAAACTTTGCTGAGTTGCAAATAGAAGAGGCCATTAAATACTCAACTCCCGCTGTAACTGCTAAAGAGTGGTGTGTTCAAGTGTTCACAAGTCAATAGTACACCCTTGCAGTGAGTATATTATTAATTGTCAATAAGCAATCAATATGACTTATCACAGCCCACCACTGCCGCTGGCTCACCCCCTTCCTACCGCTGTTCCATCTGCTGCTTGGTTGGTGCCATCACTGCTGGACCCGGCACTGGTGGTCGGTGCGGCTAGAAAAAACATTACACATTTTTTAGATGCCAGATACGCCTCACCATATGAATTTTTTTATAGCAAAATACAAATACAAACATCACCACAATTCAGTTACAGCATCTTCTATCAAAAATATCAGGTTGGGCATTTTGTTGGTGCCAATTTTTGAAAAGCCTCAAGAAAAACACTAATTTTTTATAATGGAATGGCAGAGCTATTGATGAATCTGAGTTTTTGAAAAGAAATAAAAGGGTGGACAACTGGACATATGGTCTTGGTTGGCAAATGCAACGGGGCCGTCCTCCTCATACTTCCTTCCAGCCATGGGTGCACAGTCATCACCAACTGCTGCTAATACATACACAACTTTGTGGACAGGGTGTCCAAAGTGACCATGGCCACTCTCTCGTTTTACTGATTGAGCATGAGCAAGTAAAAAAAAGCCTTCTCATCTCAACAAACATGCATAGAATACCTTACTTGGACATGCAATCTTCATGTCAGAGTAGTAGTACATGACCAATGGGTTCTCCGAGTCTTAAAGTACCACCACTAGGAGGTCCACAAAATATATAAGGGGAGAGGGAAAGCTGACTGACAAAGCAGAAGAAAGGAAGCTTCAGACAGACTAGTACAGAGACAGTTTGAAGTAAAGTACAGAAACATGAAAATATAGAAAATAAGTAAATAGGATAATGTAGGGATAACAAGAATTTAGAAACAGATAGATCGAAGAGAATTTGGTAAAAAATTAGGAAACTGGTAGAAATAATTCAAAATAAGGAGTGGTAAAAGTTAGGGAAATAAATATTAATGTTAACAACAGGAGGACTTACTGGGGCCAGCAGAGCTATCAGCCGAGGAACTTTGGGAGGCACCTCTAGCTCCCTCACCCACCTCAGCCCTCTTCTTGCCCCTGGATGCCGATGTAAGACATAAAGACAAAAAAACATTGGTTGTAAGTAAATAATCTCCCCAAAAATATTTTTGGGCAGGAAAAGGCAATCACAATAAACTTGAATTTTTCTAAATCAGTTCGACTATTAGTATCTCGGACTGTCCTATTCCAAATTTCCTAAACCTACCTAACCCTATTCCAAATTTACTAAACTAGATTTTGGAATTACTAATAAGTAGCAACGAATGATGTTTGCTTCTCATCTCATTCACAATCTCTCAACCCCCTTTGACAGGCCAATACACTAAGTCTGCATTTTTCTTTCAATGCATAGATGGACGCATGTATACACATCACTGGGAAATTGCTTGATACTGCACGCGCTACAAAAAATTAAAGGCTCTAAGTAGTGAGAGGACATGCTAAATCACTAATACTAACTACCACTGTCTTAGTGACAGGACAAAGGAGTCTCTGCATTACTTCCTAAATAATCAGCCCACTACACTGGCTCCCCGTCGAGAAGAGAATCACCTTCAAACTTCTCACCCACGTCCACAAAGCTCTCCACAACACCGGACCCGCCTACATGAACCACTGCCTCTTGTTCCATGCACCCCAAAGATCCCTCTGCTCAGCCCAGTTCTCCCTAGCGATGGCGCCGCGCATCAAGAAGACCAGAACAGGAGGTTGTTCCTTCTCCTTCCTCGCAGCCAAGGCATGGAACACCCTCCCTCTCCACTTCCGACAGACACTAACACTCTCCAAGTTCTTGAAGGACCTCAAGAGCTGGCTCTTCGACGAATCACCATGAAAATCTAGGAGCTGCGTCCCTTCCCCCACAGCGCCTTAAGATCCTTTCGGGTGAGTAGCTCCGCTTAACAAACCCTGATTGATTGTTTGATATTTACAAAATCTTTGACATCGGCAGGCATATACCGACTTTGTGGAGGGACGCCTGGCTGCCAGGACAACTTCACAAACTTCGGCAGGAAGGTCAAAAGCTGTCAAATGTCGCCGCTCAATCTCCATGCCAGGAGGCGGAGAGTGGACAGGTTCGGGTGAGGTACCCTCCCCTGCTGCAGCGATAGAAGATCCTCCTGAAGGGGCAGCCTGATCGGAGCATTGATGCTCATATGCAGAAGCTCGGGATACCATACTCTCCGTGCCCAGTCCGGAGCCAAAAGGATGACTCGGGCCCGGTCTCTCCTGATATTCTTGAGCACTCTGGGCAGGAGTGGTATGAGCAGAAAGGCATACAGGAGGCCTGTGCTCCACTAGCAACGAAAAGCGTCACCGAGCGAGAGCCGCCTTGGAAATGCCAACTTGCAAAATTGCTGACATTGCACATTCTCTTCAGAGGCGAACAGATGTAACCAAGGATCTCCCCTCTGTTAAAAGAGACCTGGCACCACCTCTGGATGGAGACGCCACTCATGATCCGCAAGGCACCGACGGCTGAGTTCGTCTGCTCTGGCGTTCAGCGAACCGGACAGATGTTGAACCACCAGGGAAATGCCCTGTTGCTCCAGCCAAGTCCAGAGATGCAGGGCCTCTTGACAGAGGGTTCACGACCCCACCCCGCCCTGTTTGTTGCAGTATCACATTGTGGTAGTGTTGTCTGTGAACACTTGAACTAGCCTTCTTTTGAGGGATGGTAAGAAGGCTTTCAGCGCCAATCTGAGCACACAAAGCTCCAGAAGGTTGATATGGAGCCTGGCTTCCACCGGAGACCAGAGTCCCCTGATCTCCAACTCTCCCAGAAGGCCGCCCCATCCCAGAAGTGACACATCCGTCACCACTGTGAGATCTGATTGGGGAAGGGAGAGGGGTCTGCATCTGACCCAATCGCGGTTTGTCAGCCACCACTGAAGATCTTTCACAGTCCCCTCCGATATCTGGACTAGGTCGGCGAAATTTTCCTGATGCTGCGCCCATTGGAACTTTAGGTCCCACTGCAGAGCCGGCATGGTCCACTAGCAGGATGCAGGAGGTCCAACAACCTAATTCTCACCGAAATCCAGGATTGAGGCTGAAACATCAGAATCATAGCCTGAATATCCTGGACTCACCGCTCGGGAGGATAAGCCCGAAACTGCACCGTGCCCAGAACCGCTCCAATGAAAGGAAGCATCTGAGATGGAGTCAGGTGTGACTTTGGCATGCTGATAGTGAACCTCAGCGCATGCAGGAGGTTTGCCATAGTCTGGAGGTGGACGACTGCCTGGGTCGAGCCTGCTTTCAACAACTGGTCTTCGAGATAGGGGAAGACTGGAACCCCTGATCTCCGCAGATGGGCTACGACCACCGCCATCACCTTTGTGAACACCCGAGGGGCGCTGGTGAGGCCAAAGGGGAGCACGGTAAATTGAAAGTGCTCTTGACCCACAGTAAGCTGCAGGTAGCGGCAATGGGCAGGCAGGACTTGGATATGGAAGTAGGTATCCTGCAAGTCCAACGCTATCATCCAGTCTCCCGGGTCCAGGAAAGACAGGACCTGCGCAAGGGTGAGCATCTTGAACTTCTCCTTTTTGATGAAGTAGTTGAGGGCTCTGAGGTCGAGGATAGGACGAAGGCCTCTGTCCTTCTTTGGAACCAGAAAATAGCGAGAATAGCAACCACAGCCTATTTCTGGCCCGGGAACCCTCGCTATAGCTCCCTTGGCCAAGAGAGTCTTGACTTCATCACAGAGTAGGGCATGGTGATCCTCCGTCAGCCGATTGCAAGTTAGAGGCATAAAGAGAGGGGTAGTCTTGAAGGGGTGGGAGTAGCGAGGGGATATCTCGCCAGTGGTGGAGGTGATGGCATTTCCTGCCACCAGCTAGACAGCCATGATCCGAAAGTCACCTGACTGGCGAGGACGGGGTGAACCACATCCACGGCACCACACAGGTTGCTGGACTTGCGAGGTACTCTGGCTGGAATGGGGTTGGGGCGGTTGGAAAGCCCTTCCGTACCCAAGAAAGGGGAGAAAGGCAGACACAGGGCAGGATGAAATGGAGAGGCCCAGGGACTTGGCCGTAGCCCACAAGTCCTTGAAGCACTGCATCTGCCTGGTCTCCGAAGCAATAGGAGTCAAAGGTTAGCTTGGACATCCCCCGAAAAGCCAGACGTCCTCAGCCAGGCATGGCGCCTAATGGCCATTATCAAGGAAATCACTCTGCCTAGCGAGCCTGTCATGTCTAAGCCACATTGTATGGCAAACTTTGCTGCATCTCTCCCATCTGAACAGCTTGGGAGAGGAGAGCGCGGTCCTCCTCCAAGACTCTGGGCAGCACTTGCAAAACCGTATCCCATAGCAAATGGGAGTAACGTCCCAAGAGGCATGCAATATTTACCGATCGCAATGCTAGGCTGGTGGAAGAAAAGATCTTCCTACCAAAGCTGTCCAGAAGGGAACGCGCCATGCGAAGTGGAGGCTTGGACCACTACACTCTGTGGGGTGGGATGGGTGGAGAGGAAAGCTAGGTCGCCAGGTGGTGGTGATAGTGGGCAATAGTTCTATTCACAGGAGCCCCTGTGCTAGGCTTGGACCGGAAGCCCAGCAGAACATCGGTGAAGGCCTGGTTGAAAGGCAGCAAGAGTTCCGAGGTAGAGACAGGCTGCAAGATCTACGTCAACACATTAGTCTTGACTGCCACCGTAGGAAGCTGCAGGTCCAAGACCTCCGCAGCCCAACGCACCACCATTGCAAAAGAAACCCCCTCCTCCGTAGCCCGGTTAGGGGGAGATAGCATGCCAGAATCTGGGGAGGTGTTCAGGCTGCTGGCATCACCCAGGTCCTCATACCAGACAAGTTCTTGATTTGGTTGAGGGATTTCGAAGGGATCATCATCATCCATCCCTAACCCTTCAGAATAGGGCAGAGAGGGCATGGAGCCGTACAGCTCCGTCGGCGCCGGTCTCGGCATCCGTGGACTCCCAACTGGCTCCGTGTCATCTGGAATGACGATGGGGAGGTGCCGCCGGTGGGTGCTGGCGATGCCAAGGGTCTCAATGTCGGATGCGGTGCCGGGGAAGGTCAAAGTGGTGTGTCCGGATCCAGGAACACATCGAAGAGGAGGCTGTGGCGCTGGGGCCAGAGTCGGAGGCGCTGAACCCACAGGATCTCCTTCTACTGAACCTGCGGGGCCCGAAGGCACGCTGGCAGGGTCAGGCCGCCCAAATATGGCGCACATGGTGTCATAGAATTCTTTTAGTTGGGCGGGGGTTGCTCCCGGCTTCGGAAAGGGAGGGAAAGGCGGAGCGACCCAGGCACCAGCTCTGCGGAGCAGGGCCTCGAAAGTCGAGACTCTGCTGTCTCGTCACGCGAATGGGGTGAAGTCAAAGCACGCTCCGACTTCTAGTTCTTCTAATGGTGCTTCTTACCTAACCGTGATGACTTCGACTGGGAGGAAGAAGACTTTGACACCCCGGAGCGGTGCTCGGACCGTCCTCTCGACCAAGACCGGAAGCGAGATCGATGAGGTGACCTCCGTGGTGCCGTATGCCGGGCCATAATTAGCTTTAGGGACCTATCCCACAAAGCCTTCGGCGCCATACCCCGGCAGTTGGAGCACGACTTCAGGTCGTGGTCGCGCTCCACGCACCAAAGACACACCAGATTAAAGTAGATAAACTGGCTGTCCAGTAGTTATACTTCATCTTATGTCGAATGTTGTCTTAAAGAATCTGCATCCCTCCATTTCACCCTTCTATAGATTACATATATACAGTTGTTTCGTGCTTTAGTCAATACCCAGATATATTTTCTAACAACACACATTTTGCCTTAATTACAGGTGCCCCTTTGAGTCCTGAGAAAACATCAAAATGTTATCAGCTTGCAGTGCCATCCTTACCTTTTTCCTCCAATTCAAAACCCTCCCAAACATCTCTTTCTTCTTATCTTTTCTATCAAGGGTCTAAAGAAAAGAGCCAACAATGAGGATTGGCTTTTGTGTCCCTAAGGTTATGGTTAGCTGTTCGAGATAAGACGACTGACTACTACCTCAGAGTCTGGTTTGGTGTACAGTTCCCTACCATTCTCACAGGAATACCAGCAGATCTCATTATAAGTCATCCCCATAACATTTATAAGCTCTTCTCAGCATCATCTGTGAGTCACTCTTTAGTAACAAAGCCCACAGAAAAACATCTGAGCAATACGTTCTGTTACATGAAACCTTGTGATAGTGCTCCTAAGATCTAAGGTTCTACGTAGACAGATGGGTACTTTAGGTCTGCAAGGTATCAAAATCATGCACTATACCATGGCAATGCTTTACTGCAACTCCATTCAGAAGATACCCGATTAGAAAAGTAGTGATTAGTAGTCAATAGACAAGTTCCAGGTGTGTGATCCAGGTCAAAAGGACCATGGGAAAACCTGTTATGAACCTCAAGCTGCTCATTCGTCACAGCTTAGTAAATACGAGGAGACCTCCAGTCAGTAGGTTAATTCAAAAGGCATTTATAGAATTGAACATCCTTGCAAGTCAGTGGAGTAACAGAATGCTCTTATTGACTTCTAATAATTTAGGTTTGGAGCCACATAACAAAAATTTGTGAATACAACAGTCTTTTTAAGAGACCAAGTTTATAGTATATTAAGTGGCAACAAAGAAGATTACCTGAAAAAGATCTGACCATTCCACATGCACAACCAATATTCTTCAAGTTTTTTAAACCAGCATTTTTTTCTTGTTTGTGAAAGCTATCTCTTGAGTGCACAAGTCATTACTACTTCTTTAGCAAAAATATATTTAAATCTGCTACCGTAAAGAACAAGTTACTTACCTTTGGTAACGATATATCTGTAAGAAACATAGGTTAGTTATAGATTCCTTACCTTAGAATTACCCCCAGGCGTCAGACTGGATCCGGAAAGTTTTTTGTCAGCAGTACCTCTGCACGTCGAAAGGTGGTGTCGGTCAGCTCCGCGTCCGTCGTTGGCGTCGTGGTCCCCGGGATGACGACGCGGTAGCTACTTAGATGCTGCCCTCTCGTGCTGACGTTAGTTCTGTACACGACTTTCTGCGCCAGAAACGCAGAGCCATGCAAGACACTGACCACTGGTGCACAAAACTAGGGCCCTGAAAGGATGACCTTAACCCTAGAAATCAGTACGCAAAACGGGGAGGATGGGTGGGGCGGTAAGGAATCTATAACTAACCTATGTTTCTTACAGATATATCGTTACTGAAGGTAAGTAACTTGTTCATCTGAAAGAAACAGTTAGTTATAGATTCCTTACCTTAGAATAGATACCCCAGCAATACCAACCCCGGAGGTGGGTCTGCGAACCAATGTCACACCAGAAAGTCCTGGAGAACAGAACGGCCAAAGAAGCCGTCTCTCCGGACTTGGCTATCCAGGCAGTAGTGTTTGGTGAACGTGTGCAGCAATGCCCACGTAGCTGCCTGACATATGTCATTCAGAGGAACTCCTCGTCCCAAAGCAGTAGTGGCTGCCGTCGCCCTGGTGGAATGGGCGCATAGCCCCACTGGAGGCTCCTTTTTAGCCAAAGAATAGCAGGCTTTAATACACAAAACGACCCATCTAGAGATGGTCCACTTGTGTACGGCCTGACCTTTCTTGGCGCCTACGTAGCCAACAAAGAGTTGGTCATCCACCCCGAACTGTTTTGTGCGATAGAAGGAAAGCGCACGTTTTGGGTCCAGACTGTGGAGCCTATCTTCCTCTTTAGAAGGATGCGGAGGCGGAAAAAAGGTGGGCAAAGTGATGGTTTGCCCGATGTGAAAAGAAGTGACCACCTTGGGAAGAAAGGATGGACGAGTTCGTAGGACAACTTTGTCCGGATGTACAGCCAGAAAAGGAGGTTTCGATGAAAGAGCCTGGAGCTCACTCACTCTTCTGGCAGATGTGATGGCTATCAGGAAAGCAGTTTTAAGAGTTAAAAGTCTTAAAGGACAGTTGTGAAGTGGCTCAAAGGGAGCGCACATCAAATATGTTAAGACTAGATTCAAGTCCCACTGAGGCATAACGAAGGGAATGGGAGGAAAGAGATGAGTTATGCCTTTAAGAAACGATTTACAACCGGGGACTTGAAGAGAGAAGGCTGATCAGGAAGCCTTAGAAAGGCAGAAATGGCCGAAAGATAGCTCTCGATAGTGCCCAGAGCAGAGCCCTACTGGGTCAAAGAAAGGAGGAACAAGAGAACCTCAGACATAAGGGCAGAAAGGGGGTCCACAGCCTTTGCTGTGCACCATGCCACAAATTTGTTCCATCGGCAGACGTATACCGTCTTAGTGGAGGGACGCCTGGCTGCCAAGATTACATCACATACTTCGGGAGGCAAGTCAAATGACGTCAACTGCTGCCGCTCAATCTCCACGCAAGGAGGTGGAGGCTGGACAGGTTTGGGAGGAGGACCGTCCCCTGCTGCTGCAACAGAAGATATTCCCGAAGAGGCAGTCTGATCGGAGGATCGATGGCCATGTTGAGCAGCTCGGGATACCAGACTCTTGGTGCCCAATCTGGAGCCACAAGAATGACTTGGGCCCGGTCGCGCTTGATCTTCTTCAGCACTCTGGGCAGAAGTGGTATAGGCGGAAAGGCGTATAGAAGACCGCAACTCCACTCACGACGAAAATCGTTGCCTAGCGAGTGCCGCCTTGGAAATTCCAACGCGCAGAATTGCTGACATTGCGCGTTCTCTTCGGTGGCGAATAGATCTAAACAAGGCTATCCCCACTGCTGAAAGAGACCTTGCACCACCTCCGAGTGAAGACGCCATTCGTGATCCATCATGCACCTGCAACTGAGTTCGTCCGCCCTGGCGTTCAGTGAACCTGCCAGGTGTTGAACCACCAGGGATATGCCCTGATGTTCCAGCCATGTCCAGAGGCGGAGGGCCTCTTGACATAGGGTCCACGACCCCACCCCGCCTTGTTTGTTGCAGTACCACATGGCAGTGGTGTTGTCCCTGAACACCGACACTACTCTTCCCCGGACATAGGGAAGGAATACCTTGAGTGCAAGACGAATCGCCCAAAGCTCCAGAATGTTGATGTGGAGCTCGGACTCCGCCAGAGACCAGAGGCCTCTGATCTCCGCCTCTCCCATGTGGCTGCCCCATCCCAGAAGGGAAGCGTGCGTCACCACTGTGTGGTCTGGTTGGGGAAGGGAGAGGGATCTGCCGTTGACCCAATCCAGGGTTCGTGAGCCACCACTGCAATTGATGTGCAGTGCCCTCCGAGATCTGGACACAATCGGACAGATTCCCCTGATGCTGCACCCACTGGAACTTCAGGTCCCACTGCAGAGCCCCCATATGCCACCTGGCATGATCGACCAGCAGGATGCAGGAGGCCATGAGGCCCAGCAGCCTCAGGGTCATCCTGACCGAAACCCGGGATAGAGGCTGAAAGATCGGAATCATAGCCTGAATATCCCGGACTCGCTGTTCGGGAGGATAAACCGGAAACCACGCTGTGTCCAGAACCGCTCCGATGAAGAGGAGCTTCTGAGAGGGGATCAGGTGTGACTTCGGCACGTTGATGGAGAACCCCAGCGAATGCAGGAGGTCGGCCGTAGTCTGAAGGTGGGAGACGACAGCCTGGGGCGAGCCCGCCTTCAAAAGCCAGCCGTCGAGATAGGGTAAGACTGGAACCCCTGATCTGCGCAGATGAGCTGCGACCACCGCCATCACTTTCGTGAACACCCGAGGGGCGCTGGTAAGGCCAAAGGGGAGCACGGTAAACTGAAAGTGCTCGTGGCCTACCGTGAACCGCAGGTAACGCCGGTGGGCCGGCAGGATGGGGATGTGAAAGTAAGCGTCCTGCAAGTCCAACGCTACCAACCAGTCTCCAGGGTTGAAGGCAGACAAGACCTGAGTGAGCGTCAACATCTTGAACTTCTCCTTCCGGAGGAAGCGGTTGATGTCCCTGAGATCCAAGATAGGACGCAGGCCCTTGTCCTTCTTGGGAACCAGAAAGTAGTGGGAGTAACAACCATGACCTACTTCTGGGGCAGGAATGCGCTCGATGGCTCCCTTGGCCAAGAGAGCCGTAACTTCCTGTTGGAGAAGGCCCAAATGATCCTCCGACATACAATGGTACTGAGGTGGCATGGCTGGAGGGGTAGCCTCGAAGGGGAGGGAGTAGCCCCTTCGGACTATCTGCAAAACCCACCTGTCCGACGTGATGGTGCGCCAGTGGGGGAGGTGATGGCGGATCCTGCCGCCCACTGGCGTTTGATGGGCCTGAAATGTCGGACTAGGAAGGTTTGGAGGCTGCTGCAGAGGGGGGGTTGGTGGACTGGCCCGCCCGCTGGCCCCCTGAACCACGACAGTGGTTCCCACGTCCCCGGCCGCGCGAAGGTTGGGGAGCGTGCACCGGCCTGTGGCTCTGGGCGGGACGTAGTGGGGCACCCCTTCCGTAGCCACGAAAGGGGCGAAAAGCAGACTGCGCAGGGCGGTTAGAGAGGCCCAAGGACTTGGCCGTAGCCCGTGAGTCCTTGAAACGCTCTACAGCGTTGTCTGCTTTGTCGCCAAAAAGGCGACGGCCATCAAAAGGCATGTCTATGAGAGTATTCTGGACATCCCCCGAAAAGCCAGTCGATCTCATCCAGGCGTAGCGTTGAAGGGCTACCGATGTGGAAATCGTCCTGCCTAGAGAGTTGGCTGTATCCAGCCCACAACGGATGGTAAACTTGGCCGCGTCCCTCCCGGCAGTGACAGCCTGGGAGAGTAGTGTCTGGGCCTCCTCCGGGCACTGAGGCAGCACTTGCGCAACCGTGTCCCACACAGAGTGGGAGTAACGGCCCAATAGACATGCAGTGTTTACCGACCGCAGTCCCAAGCTGGCGGAAGAAAAATCTTCTTTCCAAGATGATCCAGCTTCTTGGATTCCCTATCAGGTAGAGCGTTAGGGAATGCACCCTTGGAAGTAGAGGCTTGGACCACCAAGCTCTCAGGGGTGGGGTGTTGGGAGGGGAAGGTGGGGTCGCCCGGGGCCGGGCGGTGGCGTTGAGTGATCATCCTATCCACGGGAGCCCCCGTGTTGGGCCTGGACCAGGTGCCCAAAAGGATGTTGGTGAGGGCCTCATTAAACGGAAGCAGGGGCTCTGAAGAGCTCGCTTGAAGCACCTCTGTCAGGAGGTTAGTCCTGACTGCCACGGTAGGAAGCTCGAGGTTGAGAGCCTCGGCCTTCCTACGCAACACCACTGTGTATGACCCTCCCTCCTCCGTAGCCACGGTAGGAGGAGACAACATGCCAAGGTCAGGAGATGTATCAAGATCACTGGCATCCCCCAGGTCCTCTCTCCAGCCCGGGTCATACTCCAACTGGTCGGTCAAAGGGTCACCTGACCCCTCTCAGTCCTCCTCCTCGTCCTCTGGGTGCCAATCTGGTCTAAAAGGGACCCCAGGAGTGAACAGGGGCACAAAAACCCTGCTCAGCGCCGGATCCAGTCCAGCTCCGTGTCCACATCAGGATGGAGGCCGGGATCGACGCCGGCTGGGGGTCCGACCGGCGTCTAATGCGGACGCGGTGCCGGAGGAAGCGGCGCCGGTGGAGGTGTAATAAGGTCGACCGGCGCCAATCCGGATCCAGGCCTGGATCCAAGGGGGCCTGCGGCACCGGGGCCGGAGCCGCCGGCGGAGAAGGCCTAGGCCCCCCAACCGAGTCCGCGGGGCCCGAAGGCACGCCGGCGGGTTCGGGCTGCCCAAAGATGGCGTGCATCGCCTCGTAGAACTTACGAAGCTGGGTAGGAGTCGCTCCGGGTCCCGGGAAGGGAGGGAAACTCGGAGTCGGCTCTTTCAGGCTCCGCACGTGGAGCCGCGGGAGGGGCACCGCCCGCATCCCTCGTCGCATCAGCCGACCGACGGGGAGACGTCGAAGAGCGATGATGCTTCTTCGACTTCTTCTTCTTCGACTTACCTGACCCCGAGTGCGAAGACTTAGAAGACTTCGACGAGTGGTGATGGCTCCGCGACCGGTCCCTCCACCTCCCTCGCGACCGGGACCTCGAACGGCACGGAGCCGACTGCCGGCGCTCAAGAAGCTTTCGGGACCGCTCCCGCAAAGCCTTCAGAGCCATGGACTGGCAGTCGGAGCATGACTTGGGGCCGTGGTCACGCTCCAGGCAAAAGAGGCACACGTGGTGCGGATTCGTCACCGACATCAGTCGGTTACAGGCACCGCAAGCCTTGAAGCTGGGCATCCCTATGTGCACCAGGAGTCGTGAGGACTCAAAAAGGGTGTCGACAAAAGTCATCAAAAAGTCAGTCAAAAAGTGACTGGAGGTACCGCTCTCTCCGGATCTGCGCTGGCTGGCGCGGAAAAAGAAAGAACTGACGTCAGCGCGTGAGGCCGGCGTCTAAGTAGCTACCGCGACGTCATCCCAGCGACCACGACGCCAACGACGGACGTGGAGCCGACCGACGCCACCTTTCAACGCGCAGAGGTACTGCTGACGAAAAACTTTCCGGATCCAGTCTGACGCCTGGGGGTAATTCTAAGGTAAGGAATCTATAACTAACTGTTTCTTTCAGATTGTTATTTTAATGCATGATTACACTGTAACTATTGAGTAAACACCTTCATCTGCCACATTCTAAATAATCACCTTGATTGGGATTCAAGAGTACTAATGGCGGAAACTATTGTGGATAAATGTTTACAACTAGAGGATGGTAAATGTTCAAGGGGTTTAGATTGTTAAAAAAATCTTGTGCTGCCATGTGTTTCAAAAGCTTTACCTATACATTGAATTCACCTCATACAAGGCTATCACCATGTCCCATGAGCAGATACATTGTACTGTAAATTGCTGGTGAAGGTGGAACATGACCATGACGGCCAATAGCACATTTGAATTGTTAAATAGCTTGGTCAAGTGCTAAATGGAAAAGTTTAGAGGTGAGTGCCATGGATGAAAGGAACGCAAAAAGAAAAATTGATGGACAGAATGCTGAACAATGTCATACATTCACCCCAGTACAGAGATCTGGGCCTAAATCCATTGTTTTTTTGCTCACCATGCCATTTAAGTTTGAACCCAGCCATATGCAAATCAGTCTTGACCCTGTGCCCAATGGGAACAGTCCAGCCCGAACTGCCAAGCCAGTTCCTCCCTGGACTGGAACCAAGCATCCTAGGACCGGTTTCATGGATGAAAGGAAAAGCAGTTATGTGGGTAATGGACAAATTAAGCTAAATGATGGCAAAATGTTACTCTCAAGCCTGTCACAGTGCAACCTTCAGCTATCAAGTCTGCTCAAAAGTAGTATGTTTCCACTGAAAAACATCTTGACTACCAAACATATATCAAGGCAATGTTCTTTTAAAGTGTTCATTTGACACTGTAGAAAATTTGTTATAAAAACGATAGGTAAAGAAAATGTTAACACACAATGAAAAAATAAACGTGTTAGGGTGCCACAACAATTTTCTAATTTAAGAGAGATGGAGGAATGTAGTGACCATGGACTCAGGTAAGCTGTGTAAATTTGTCTTTATTGAAGAAACTTCTAGGACACAGGTGAACAAGTACAAACACAACTAAATTACAGCTTCCTTTGTCCCAACATTCCAAACATCTACCAAAATACCAAGAACATGCTAACCATTCTAACTCTAAATTCTGCATGACAAATACATTCTGCATGACACATCTTCATGCTACCACATTATCACACATCCCTTCCCTTTAATAAAAAACTGGAAAAAACCGAAAACTATACAATAGCTGTACGAATTACAAATATATACGCTAATCTTATAAATATTTATGTAAAACTTCATATTATAAACAATATGCACTTAAAGATAACATGTTACATTACATTCTACACACATAATCTTCTAAATTCCTAGGTTTCTTAATACTTCCAACAAAAGTGCTGGCTCTCTTGCCCTCAGAATGACAACTCTGATTACCATCAGAACTCACATTCTTATTCCCACTCTGACTCTTCTGGTCACTCACAAAAATGTCACTATCACCCTGTGCTTCTCCATTCACAACTTCCTTAGGTGCACTTGCTGAAACAGTATTTGTCAACCCAGTAATTTTGAACGTATCTCCCTTAATTCCATACTATCACAATTACGTCTAACTACTGACAAATGACTCAAATGACAAACACTGCCATCATCCAATTCTACAGTGTTGTTCATCACCTTCACAATTTGCTTAGGAGTACTAAACTTGCTTTGTCCCTTAGCAACTTTCTTAATAGACTTCACTCTGACCCATTGTCCTACCACCAATTTCACTTCACGTACTCCATTCGTGGAATCAAAATAAGACTTATTCTTCTTTTGGGACGCTAAAATGCATTTTTTCACATCCTCCGCATTCCAAATACCCTATTTCCTCTCTTCATCCAAACAGGATTAGCTTTGAAATGCGGTACTCACCCTCTCATTAGCCTGATGGACTCTCCCTTACAGAATCATGGGAAGTCACTCTATATAAACAAAACACTATGATAGATGGAGGGTCTCAGGGAAAGGTTTAAAGACCTGCGCGGATGAAATCCCCAGCACAATTAAGTATCAAAAAAAGAAGTCCGCGGGTCTATCAGACTCCCTAAAGAGAGCTCATGAGCACAGACAGTACAAGCGAGTGGCTCCTACTCAAACATGGAAGAAGTCCTATTTAAAAGGACGGAATCCCATCACCCACCTTAGTGGCATGCTTAATCATCTGGGATCTCCTTTTGGTTGCAAATCCTAGTGCAACCAAGGGCTACAACCCCCTCACTGTGAGGGAGGAGCACAGGGATGTTTTGAGGGTCAGTAGATAGGATCTCCTAAAATCCGTTTGATGCGAAGCATGAAAATATACAGGGTGATGGTTGCAGTGCAAGGGATGTGGTGGTATATAAAGTGATATTAAAATTGGCTACCAAGAGAGAAAAAAAAAAAAGAAGTTTATTAGTTGCCTCTTGGTGTCAAGGTTAAAACACAGTGCAAGCGCGGTCTGAAAGAATTGTCGAGCGCGCTGGTCTAAGCAAAGGGTCTACATGTTTCTGAAGTGATATTGTGTTATCACTGTAACATGAAGCTGTCTGTGTTTATAATTAACTGTGGTTAGGCGATTATTCTGAGCTTCGTGAAGAATCCCATGTCTCTCTCTTCAGTTTGCAATCTTACATGGCAGAGGGATAGGACGCCCTATATGTCTATTCCCTTATGAGCTCGTAATCGTATATAGTGCCAACAGTGAATAGTCAGACTAGGAATGATATTTGGTAGTTGTTCCTACAACTGAGCACACAGTACAGTACAAGTGTTTTTAACATGTCACTTCTCCACTTTATCAAGGTTCAGAATGTCACTATGCTTTTCTTTTCACAGGTGACAACTACCCTGTAGATTCTTCACAAAGGAGACCACAGGTGTTTGTAGTTTGTATCGTCCTAATCATCAACACTTTTTAGTTTGATCACATAGTTTTGCAGCAGCAATAATCATCTAGGTGCTGAGGAAGGTCGCGATCTGAATTTGATCACTATGGCTGAAACATGTAGACCCTTTGCTTACACCAGCGCGCTCGACAATTCTTTCAGACCGAGCTTGCACTGTGTTTTAACCTTAAACCCAAGAGGCAACTATTAAACTTCTTTTTTTTTCTCTCTTGGTAGCCAATTTTAATATCACTTTATACACCACCACATCCCTTGCACTGCAACCATCACCCCGTATATTTTCATACTTCGCATCAAATGGATTTTAGGAGATCCTATCTACTGACCCTCAAAACATCCCTGTGCTCCTCCCTCACAGTGAGGGGGTTGTAGCCCTTGGTTGCACTAGGATTTGCAACAAAGAGGAGATCCCAGATGATGAAGCATGCCACTTCGGTGGGTGATGGAATTCCGTCCTTTTAAATAGGACTTCTTCCATGTTTGAGTAGGAGCCACTCGCTTGTACTGTCTGTGCTCATGAGCTCTCTTTAGGGAGTCTGATAGACCCGCAGACTTCTTTGTTTGATAAGACACCCTATATATCCAGATCAGCTTTCTCAATTCCATTTCCCAATCTTGCCTTCCTTGGTTGTCCACCTGCAAAATGCCTTTAATCAATCTGTTCGCTCTCTCCACAACACCATTTCCCCAAGGATGATAAACTGCTGTCAATTTGTGCACAATACCTGCAAATTCAATAACATTTCTAATTTCCTCTGATTTGAACTGAACTCCACTATCTGTTAAAAAGGATGCCAGAAAACCCTCACAAAAATATATTGTCCAAAAACTTGATCACTGTTTTAGTGTCCACCTTTTCAAACACATCTATTTCCAGCCACTTAGAAAACAAATCAATGCTAAAATGTACCTATACGACCCATCACTCCACAAAAAAGGTCCCATGATGTCCAGCGCCAAATCTTACCATGGCAAATTGGGATACTGTAGAAAACTCAAAGGCGGATTCAAAGTGATCTGGGATTTGTCAGTGTAGGAGAGTAGGATCTGCTTCACATGGGTACCCCCACTTTTTGCTGATGCTTCACTGTTTTTCGACATTAGTCTGGCTGGGGCCCTGCTAATCAGAACCCCAGCCTAGCTGCTTCCTCTCTAAAATGGTTTCCAAGTGCCTTAGGCACATCACTGATTGGAATCTGGAGTGCCCTTATAAGTCCCTAGTATATGGTATACTATGTACCAAGGGCCTAGGTACCTCAGAGGCCTACCAGGGGCTGCAGCATGTATTATGCCACCCCTGGAAGGCCATCCAAACTGACACCACAGGTCTGCTACTGCAGCCTGGGTAAGGTGGTGCATGCACCCCTTACTGTGATATAGGTTACCTATATCACGAAATACATACACACATATAAACCTATAAGTCACTCCTATGGCAGGCCTTATCAATCCTGAAGGCAGAGTGCGTGGTTCCTATGTGAGAGGGTGCCCCTGCATGAGCTGGGCCCCTCTGCAGCATTCGGAGACCCTTCTCTGATGCTGTTTGTAGTGCAGCCTGACCATATACTCTTAAGCGCATTATAACCTCGCGTTAAATGCTAACTTTGGAATGGCTGCACCTAAACATGTCGTGTTTGGTGTCAAACATCTTGGAATACTACCCCCCGCCAATTCTGGCGGCGGGGTAGCATTCCACCCTTCTAGAGGGAGAGACATGTTAACCCTGGCCTGGCCGGTAACTTCTTTCTAAAGCCCTGGCATCACAAAATGGATGCTGCTGCCACAGACACGAGTCTGGCCTCCTGCTGCTGGACGAAACTCCGGCAGGGGAGGCCTGGACAATAGGTTTCTTGTCCCAGGGAGGTGTGACCACCTCCCCAGACAGGATAATGTGTATTGGGGCTGGGCGGGAGCACTTTCGGGTGCTTTGAAGTCCTGCACTGGGGGCACATTTGGTGTCCCTAGTGCATACCCCAGTTCAAACCGGATCAGGGGCTTGCAGCCCCTGCTTTGGCGCGAACTGGACAAAGGGAAAGGGGTGTAGCCACCCCTCTGCCCTGACCCACCCATAGGTGGGGCCACAGAGTAGTCCAACCCCTAAACTTAGTATAAGTATAGGAACCCAGTCCTTAGGACTTTAGATTATCCCTGGACGAAACTCTGAAACAGAATCCTGGACCTTCGACGCTCTACTAAAGACTAGAGGACAGAAGAATCTCCTTGGGGTCAAGGAGTGACTCCCCTGCTTAGCAGGCACCAAAGAAGCAATTGTCCGGTCTGCATCGCCTAAGCTCCCGTCGGATGCCGAAGTCTTTGCATCACCAGAGGTGGATTTCTAGACTTCCCCGAGGCTGCCCTGAGTCCCCAGCAAAGCTGAGGCCCGTAGCTGTCGTGGGTAACGTGGAACCGTGACCCCTGGACACCGCACGCATTTGCTAGTGCATCCTCTTCTGGGTCTCCCACGAAGTCGTGCTTTGGGCTCCGAGTAGCCCTAGCCTCCAGCACCAACTGCACCGAAGATCACTGGCCTCCACTCCACGAGTGTCCTGTGAGCCAGATCCACGTGCGACGTTTCGAGGCTCCTTCGCGGTCGCTAGCCCGTTGGCTAGTAGCCCTTCACGAAGGCCAATCCTTTTCTTCTTGGGCTCCCTGGTTGCTCCAGGCTTGCCCTCACTTACCCTTGCTGGGTGAGTTCCTCAGACCTTGCTGGTCTGCACCATCGACGATCTTCATCTTCATCGAGACTTGCCGTTGCCAAGGCTTGTTGGGTCCAATCCGGTCGCCGACACCTCAGCACTCGACAGACATCGTGTACCAGCCCGAATCCTGCTCCTGGTCGCCGACAACGCCTCCTGGACCTCGTGGCTGAAGAGTCAAGACGACCGTCAACGCACTTGAAGCAAGCGACATCGGTGGGCATTTGTCCATCGCCTTCCTGGTCACTGGCTAGTGACCCAGACTCTGTCCCCTCTGCTTTCAGGTTCTTCAGATCTCCGATCCACCCGGACACTTTCCACTTGGTCGCCAGCAGCACTTTGCAGCAGATCGCCATTCAAATCGACGATGAAACCCGACCCCGAAAGGCACCTATGCACCCGGCTTCCCTGGGTGAGGTAACACGAGTACTCTGGTGCTCCCGTGGGTAGAGACTCTAGAACGACCTAGTTCTCAAAGGGTTTGCTCCAAGTCCTCCTTTAAGTGTCCCTTTTCTTTAATTTCCTGATCGCGACTTTCTCCATAGAAGTTAACGGCGTATCGCGGTTGTGTATTTACACTGCACGCGTCCCCGTGGGTCCCCTGTGTCACTACCTTGGGTGGTTCCTTGTGGTCCAAGCACTTCTAGAGGCTCTAGGCCTAGTGTCTAGTTCAGTCGTGGTTCTTATACCACTTTATTGGTATATGGTTTGGTACGCCCCTAGGGCCCAAACGTGTATTTGTGCTATTACTGTGTTTAAATAACTTATAACTTGTGTATTTCGAACTCTAGCCTCATAAAGAGACTAGAGGGGTGTGTTTAGCAATAAATACATATATTTTGAATATATACCTGGTGTGGTGCTCTTTCATTTGATCACTCAAGAGATTATAGACTGGTAAAACAAGCTGCTTTACATTCCTTCAAGACTTAGCCTGAAGGCTGCTCTCCATAGCTAACACTAGGATAGCTTTCAATAAGGTTGTCTTTAACCTATCTCCAATAAGGGGTTGTTTGGACTGGTGCAAGGTGCCCACTATAATTAGTGGACAGCATATGCCAGGCCAACTTCTCACAGTCAGTCTTTCACAATCCATACATGACCTCATGAACCTCTCAGTTTCAGTGGCTACTTTGGGCCACCATTATAATGCCTTCACATTACGCTTGGTACTTGCTATGCCAGCATGTCCCTCATGAAAAAGGGATTCAATTTTATTTCTCAAATCAGATGGCGGTATCACCTTATCGCCTCTCACCACAAACATGTTGCTCACTCCTAATTCATTTCTAACTTCCCAATATGCCTTCATCTCATCTAGTAGCTCCACCTTCACACAATTTCCACAACCACGCACAACTTTTTCTCTAACTCTTTTTAAGGTATCATCTTTGTCATATCCCTTCATCCACTTCTCCTTTTGCAAGCTTTTTACTTCATTAATCATACAGATTCCTGCAACACACACATCATTCCATGGATTCACATCAATCTTCCTGAAAGGCAATGACATCCTGCTCAGAAAATATGCCTTTACATTTCTCTTTCCAGGTACATAATGAACTTCATAAAGAAAATCCTGTAAGTGTATGGGCAATCTTGAAATCCTTGCTGAGGCTCTAGATAATCCTTAAGTTATTAAAAGCATTGTCAAAGGCTTATGACCTGATCTTAAAATAAACTTTCTTCCCCACGAGAACTTGTGAAAATGCTCTATTATAAAGTACTTCTCCTTTGTAGGGGGAAAGTGATCGGGAAGCATAAGCTATTACAATCTCATTTCCTTGTTCACTCCTCTGAGTGAGTAAGCTCCCCAAACCTTTCCTACTGGCATCCGTGGTGACAAAAGTTTCAGCAGTGTGGTCAAAACCCTGACGAGTGGGCGATTTACTGATTGCTTGTTTGATCTCTAGAAATGTTCTTTGGCAAGCGCCTGACCACTCAAATTTGCTTTCATTCTTCAATAACATATGCATTTCATGCGTCTTCTCAGAAAATGTTTCAACAAACTTTAAATAAAACTTAGCCAAACCCAAAAAAGAACGAAGTTCATCCTTATTTTTAGGTGACGGAGCCTTATTAATGGCCTCCACAAGTTTCTGCTTGGGTTTAATGCCCTTGTCAGTAAACTCATGTCCGAGATACGTGACTTTCTTTCAGAAAACCTGCATTTGTTTATTTATGTAGTTAAATGCTTTTTACTGAGAATGCTTTCAACACCTTTCTTAATTTTTCATCATGGTGCTTCCTAGTCTTCCCTATGATCAAGATGTCGTCCTGGAAGAATGTTACTTCCTGAATAACCCCCAAAAAGTTGTGTAATGAGTCATTGAAAAATTGCTGCCACCGATGCTAGGCCAAATGGCATGCGTCTAAAGTGGTCACAGACAAATGGCGTACAAAAGGCAGTAAGACGTCTGCTCCCAGGATCCTGGACTGCCTAGTGATATGCAGCAGAGAGATCTAATGGAGAAAACCATTTAGCATTTCTGATGAATGACATTTCATCTACCCATGGCAAGGGGAAGTGATCCACAATTATGTTGTTATTAAGACCCCTCAAATCAACACACAACTGAACTTTGACGTTTGCACGTCTGGCCACTACTAAAGGAGAAACCCATTCAGATGCCTCCACTTGCTCAATAGTGCGAGCCTCTTTAAGTTTCTCCAATTCCATTTTCACCTCTTCCCTGACAATAAAAGGAATATTACGTGCTTTGTAGATTTTTGGATTCACATTATTTTTAAACTAATTTAGTGGGCGAAACCCTTCAATTTACCCATTTTCCCACTAAAAACTGATGAGAATTCATCCAAAACCCACTTTCTGGTGTAATCTCCCTCACATGCAACATGTACTGGCTCAGGACTATTTGGATCTAAAATTACGTTTAACTTTCTCTGATCCTTCCACCCAAGCACAGATGGTCCCTCCTTGGCAACATATAATTTGCATAGTGCAGGTCTATTCTTGAACCTGAATACCACTTGCCTCATCACCACCATATCAATCTTTTCTCCTGTATAGCTTTCGGGGTTGACATTTGATGGCTCCAAATGGTCTCCAATTACTGCTACAGAGTGCTCCTGCCAAACATTCTCAGCAAGAATCGTGTATGGTGATCCAGAATCGGCTGCTACCTGTAATGATATACCCCCAAACAAGACCCATCAAAGTGGTTTGTTATCAGCATGACCACAAATTTTCAGAACCACTTTCATTTTGTAATCCCATTTCACATTCACATCATCCACACTCTCCCTCACACACTGTACTTTCCTATTTTTTTCTTCTCTTTACGTTTCCACACCCTTGCAAACCACACTCCAAGCATTTGGCTGATTTAGCCTGGCACTTGGCAAATCTAGCAGAGTGTGCACAGCTACCGCAACAATAGCACGTAAAATTTGGGTTCTTCATTGGGTATGTGCTCCTTGTAAAGTTTAATACATCTTCTTGAATAGATTCAGACCTGTTTATGAAGAATTGTACTTGTTTGCCATTGACCAAAGTACCATTATGTAATGCTCAGAACACAGGGAAGAAACAGTAGCCAAGCTGTATATGTTTGTAAGGGACAAGGAAGTTAAATTTGTATATAAATAGTATTGTAAATCATTCGAACGGGGTGCTGTTCAATCCTAGGTGTAGCCAGTATCTTATTAAATTTAGAAAGTAAAATGTATAATCTAAATTTCTCATTAAATGATTTTATGACATTTTATGTAATAACTACGATCTTGAATATTGTTTTGAGAATGTTAAATGATAACAAAAGACAAAGAAGGAAAACTGTTACTTATCCTGTAAATATCGGTTTGTAACTAGTAATGCTGTAGAGTCAAGATTCACATGATCCATTCTGTGCACTCCTGGCATCTAGTGTTGGGTGTGGACTTTTGCAAGATGTTTTTCTTCTAAGATGATTTTTGGTCTCCACATACCTCATGACTCCTCCCGGATGCCCACAATGCACCAGGATAAAGAGATCAATCTCAAATTGTGTTGGTGGACCAACATGTCCAAAAGCACTGAATATGAGGGCATCCTTGCCCACACTGGTGCTACCAGAAAGTGTCTCATAGACGACTGTTTTAGTTTTATCACTAGACAATATGAGAAAATACAGTGGGGAGGGAAAGCGGAGGCAAATATCCTTGACCAGTTAATCCATAGTGCATTGCACATTAAATGTGAGTGGTACTAGAGGTGAATTTGGGCATTTTCCATTTTCTCCAGATTAGGAAAGCACCACTTTTTTACATGGTCACCCCCACTTTTTGCTCACTGGTACTGATGCTTTTGATTGGCAGTGCACTAATTCCCTGCTAACAGGCCCCAGTGCTCTTTCCCTAAAATGATGCAAATGTTAATTGTAACCCAATTGACAAGGACTTTAGCATCCTTGTTAGACCCTGGTTCATGGTACCCTTGGGCATGGGTCCTTAAGAGGGTCCCTTTCGGTTGCGGCATGTATTATGCACCCAAAGGGACCCACACTCAAACTGCATGCAGCCTGCCATTGCAGGATGAGTGAAATGATGATATTGCCCACTCCCTATGTACAATGCCAAAGTACACTGCATGTACTATATGCAAGTCACCCTAAGGCAGTGTGCACTATAGTACATGTGAAGGCACATCTGCATGAGCAGATATATCCCAGTGATGCCTATTTCCATTGCTAGACATTGCAAGTGATCAGGGAGCCATTTTAAAGGTATGTACTGGGCACTGGCCCTTACAAGTTACCCAGCTACATAATGGCTTCACTGAAAATAATGGTGCTTGGTATCAAACACTTTGTCTTAATAAACCTGTACTGATTTCAGTATCAGATATATGAAGACATGTATCCAGAGGGTACCTTAAAGGTGCCCCCCTGATACCCTACTAGTCTCTTAGTGTGTTGGCTGACTAGTATCTTCCAGTCTGCCACCACAGACGAGTTTCTGACCCTCTGCAATGGAGAGCCCGCACTTTCAGAGGCCAGGAACAATGCCTGTTTGGCAGAAAGTGTTGTCACTTCCTCCTGCAGGATGGTTAGTGATTCAGCATATGAAGGTCAGAGGCTTCAAAGCCTCTGACGCCTTTGATATGAGACTCCGGATTCCCTCCAGACCTGAAGAACGCCACCCTCTGCCCGGGGGCCCATTTGGCAGCAGACCAGGCAGTAAATTAGATATTCAGGAGGCGCGTTTCCCTCACAGGCTAGTCACACCCCTAAGCTGGGCTACCTGAAGTGGACAGCCAAAGAAGGGTTTCACTATCTTGGTTTTTGGTGAAATATAGACTTTTGGGCCAGGGTTATGCCTGCTCCCAATTGGATGTGGTCATAGAGGGGCTGTAGTCACCCTAGTGGTACGTAGTCCATGGGCTACTGCCATATACTCCCCTAAATGCCCCTAAATTGAGGATTTAGGGGTCCCTCAAACACCAGATCGACTTCCTGGGAACTGAAGAGAAAAAAGAAGTGCAGACACCGCAAGAACCAAGGACCTGCATAGAAACTGGCACCAAACCCTGCCTTGCTGCTTGCACCTTAACAATTGCAAAGACTCAACTCGTCCTGCGGCTGTGCATCTCCCCAGCACTTTGAGGACTGCCCAGAACTTTGACAACCAGCTATCATCTCCCTTGGGGTGGAGTAGCCTTCCCCCTGCATCCGCAACACCAAACGCATCTGCCCAGTTCACCATGTTGTTGGTCATCTGGCCCACTGCAGGGAGCAACACTTAAGTAGGTTTTCATGGCTCTAGGAAGTCAGGCCTGTATCTCTGCGGAGTTTCCAGACGTTAGACCCCGAAAGGAGCCCCCCTGCACCAATACCCTGAGTACAGGGGCACTTGCACCAGCCAAAGCTTGTGCTTCGTCCAGCCCGGACACCACCACCTTGGAAATCCTCCTGGACCAATGGGACCCACAACCAGAGTTGTCCTGCTGTCTTGTTTTTCCCTACCCTGCAGGTGTACCGACAACAATGAGAGCCTAAAATGCAAGTGACCAGCCAGCAAAGCACCTCTTCGGCAGAGCTCCACAGCCAGAGTCCACGCCTTCTGACTGCGTCCCCTTGGCCTATGGGTCCCCGCGTCCTGCGCCCCCCTTTGGGTTCAGCCAGACTTGACCCTAAGTCTCCCACTGCAGTCTCTTTGTTTCAGGTCCCCTTGACTTTACCGGTGAAGCCCTCGAGGCTACCGTCCGAGCCAGCACCCCTGCATCTGGACACACCAGGTCAGGTAAAAGGAAACTGCTGGTGGTACTTTGGACCTTGGCCCACTAGCACCTTAAGTCCCCAAGTGCACCTCTGACCTTCGACTGCAAGTACCTGTTTGCTGTGTGTGTTTTTCCTCCCATAGGAAAACATTGTGGTGTTCGATCTTCCCATTAGCCTGTCGTTTGTGACCACTGCCTGGTCAGACACTCCTGAAGTAGGCGCATGAACAGGTGAGTATACGGTACTATAGCTACGGAGGAGGACTGGCAAGCCGAGCAGTTTTCTTCTGTCTCCGGAAAGGCTGAACACTCAATGGTGGGTTGACTGTGGCAACTTTGAATTACATTTGGAACAGAACTGGTACCCAGCCTCATGGAGTCCTCGTTGGCTACAGTCTTCAACTTTGTTCCGCTGGAGATTTTCAGCTTTCAAAAAAAGTGACAATGTCCGAACGCAGAAATCTTCACCACAACTTCAACCAGCGGCTCCTACTTCTCAGGGATCACTGCTGCCTTGCCCCGCTAAACTTTAACTTGTCAGACATTTATCCTCAAAATTTCTTTTTAGTCCGAAGGTAAGCAGAGACAGGGCCAAACTCACCTCACATATCTGACCCGTGCTCCATCACGGTCGGCCACAGCTTTAGACTTTCCCAGGTCTCACGTGACTAGATGACTGTGGTTGGCGCTTTGATCTTTTAGGCACTAGTTTCTGCTAAAAGCTTTATTTCATAACTTAGGTTCCACTGATTGGATTTTGTTTTGATGTTATATATATATATATATATTTTTTTTTTTCTAAATTGGTGTGGTAATTTTCTTCTATTTTGTTTTCACTTTATTACTGTTTGAGTGCTACATAAATACTTTACACATTGCCACTAAGTTAAACGTGACTGCTTTTGTGCCATGCTCCTAGAGGGTTAAGCACAGGTTAACTTAGAGACTTTTGTGGTTCCCCTGACAATGATTCTGGTTGTTGCTTGAGAAGGGTTAACACCTGCTCAACCAACAACCCAATTTCTAACTACGGGGTTCAGGGAAAAGTCACAAGGTATATTGACACTGAAAACGTCTTCGGAAAAAAACTGATTCCAAACATCAGCACCTGCCACTATATGGTACAAGTGTGCAGAGCATGTGATCTATAGTAGCACATGCTGCAAACACAAACTTTGGGCCAGTAAGAGACAGGAATTACATGAAGGGCTTGTACTACAATGAATAGTTCCCTCTCTAATTGTAGAAGCGCTTTAAGCCTTGGCTACTCCAAACTCTCTTTTTTCAACTTACATAGATAGACTATCAGTGGGTGCCACGCCAGTTGAAATGATAGAAACCTCAAATATTATAGAGTACCTTTGCACCAAAGAAAGATCAACGGTACTTCTCAACTCTTCCATGTGTTTAATGGACAACCCTGCAATATTTATAGATAGCGGTATGACTTGGTCTTTCGGAACTCTTGTAGATATTTACAAGTAAACATGCTCTGAAGCAGCAATCTTTCATGTTTCAGTAAATGAGTTCCATATTCCATTCTTCAGGGGCTTCACATACAAAAACAGTCTTCTTTAGGGACCATTTCTGTGTTTTAAATACCTCAAACATGAACTTCGAAATGGACAATAAAGGCAGCTGAATTAAGGATAGTCAAGCCTTTTAGTAAAATCTTAATTTTAATAAATGTACAAGAGAACGAACAAAGTATTTTAATGTCTTTGCCTTTTCGTTTTGGCAGCCTGCGGCTGTCTAAGTTCGTCAGCCCCATGTGCAAACAGACAGAATTCAGAAAGTAAAGGACAACCATCTGGATGATTCATAAAAAACCAGCAGAGACGTGTTTTCAAAAGGTCCGAGGGTGGTTTTCTTCTGAATTCCAGTTTAGCTCTCTTTGCTGCTTTCTCTTTTCTCCAGTCGCGAATGTGAACTCTTGCATCATGAACTAAGGAGACAAAAAGGGAAAGTCGTGCCTGAACGAACGGCCATCACACAAGTAACATCAGCAGTAGTGGTGTCAGCTACATGAATAACCTAAGCAATATGAGCAGGCGTATGTAGCATGCGTAAACTAGGAATACATAAACATAACTGAAATGTTTAGAGGCAAACTCGCATCACTCGATGTTAATTGGATGAAGACTGAAAGACTAATGAGAAAACTTTCATATTCTAAATATAATGAAAAAATGGAATCAAGCAAAATCGATAACAAATATTCGGCATATTTAAAAAAAAAAAAAGCTAATACATATACCACAATACATATACTTCAATAAGACATCATTCTTCAAGAGTAGTGGAAAGCCTTTCAATGTTAGTGGCTTAGGCCAATTAGTCACTGGCATTTTACAATTGAATTTCACCTTCCACACTGAGCAAGTGTTCACTGTGGGAAAGAATCAATAGTGAATGGGATCCACTTTTCTGTTTGTGTACATGAACCAACTTTTACACTTAGAAACATATCACAATATTTTACACAGCTACTTGGTAAACCTTTCACTATTACCTACTACCCAATAAACATTGTTGCTCAAAAACCAAAAATGGCATGCATATGAGTTCTGAGATCTGAACATTCCAAAATACATTTACATCCCATTCAGTCATCTGTAGTCGGAGAAAGGATGGCACCTAGGTTGTGAGCTAAAACAAACTCATTTAACCCGGTGTGTGTGTTTGGAGAGGTCAGTGGTGGATTTTCTGGAGTTACTGACAAAGGTCAAAATGCAGGAGAAGGAAACAGCATGTCTTTTTAAGATGGGCAGGCAACCTTAAACAGGAGATCTGTTGGACCTGGGTAACCATTGTAGGTGTCTAAACACTGGCTCCAGCTATAAGTGTAAAAGCAGCGCCCATCAAACTACCTTATAGGTAAGCCTTGGCGGAGTTCGCGGAGTACCACTACGCGGAACTCCACGAAGTGCAAAAAAAACTCTGCCACGCTACGCAGAGCTCCGCAAGCGGCGAAGTGGGTTAGAAAAAATGCCGCTCATGATAATTTTAAGCGCCGGGTGTTTGTCCGCGCTGTGAAATTATTGCAAACAACACCATGCACAACGCAAGTGGGCACTGCTTCCTTTCTGCCGCTTGAGTAGATTTTCTACCCGAACGTCAGCTTTCTCAATGCGGACAGACGGTTTCTCAACACGAGCATACGCGGCCACTCGCATTGAGAAATCCGACCGCCCGCATTGAGAAATCTCGCCTGGCGGTTGATTTCCCTCGCTTGCACTCGCCAACTTGACTTTGATGAGTGCAAATGAGGAAAAATCTCGCCGGGAGGTGGATTTTCCTCGCTTGCGCTCGCCAACTTGATGTTGATGAGCGCGAGCGAGGAAAAAAACTCTGCTCCGCTGAGCGGAGTTTTTTAGAACTCTGCAAGCTCCGCGTAACACGGAGTGAGGAAAACTCCGGAAGCGGAGTTCACCGCCCAGACTTACTTATAGGGGAAAAGACATATTTAGGATGACAAATAAAACATCACTTTCATATTCAGTTCTCGAAAACATTAGTGCAAGTTGGTGTTTACCCTGTGAAACCAGCCAGCCAAGTACAGTATTATAATCATAAGAAACCTGTTTCTAAGGCATGCAAACTCTTGACCTTGCCAGGTAGGTCGCTCCCCCCGCCACACAGCTCCGCCTGTGTTGTCCGCCCGCTGCTGCTGGTAAGAACGCCCTTCCCTTTTTCCTTCTGTACCCCCGTTGCCCCATTTGTACTGTGCCCGCATTTGTCTGTTTTCTCGCCCCTTTTTTTCCTTCTGTACCCCCGTTGCCCCATTTGTACTGTGCCCGCATTTGTCTGTTTTCTCGCCCCTTTTTTTCCTTCTGTACCCCCGTTGCCCCTTTTGTACTGTGCCCGCATTTGTCTGTTTTCTCGCCCCTTTTTTTTCCTTCTGTACCCCCGTTGCCTCTCGCCATTCCCGCCGCTGCGTCCCCTGCGTCCCCGGCCCCCTGACTGCCCATTCGCTGCCCCTGCCTCCCGCCTCCCAGCTGCTCCTCCCTCCCACCTCCCCATAAATGGCGGCCGCTGCGCGGTGAGGAGAGCGACCCTTGACCTTGCCAGGTAGGTCGCTCCCCCGCCACACAGCTCCGCCTGTGTTGTCCGCCCGCTGCTGCTGGTAAGAACGCCCTTCCCTTTTTCCTTCTGTACCCCGTTGCCCCATTTGTACTGTGCCCGCATTTGTCTGTTTTCTCGCCCCTTTTTTTCCTTCTGTACCCCCGTTGCCCCATTTGTACTGTGCCCGCATTTGTCTGTTTTCTCGCCCCTTTTTTTCCTTCTGTACCCCGTTGCCCCTTTTGTACTGTGCCCGCATTTGTCTGTTTTCTCGCCCCTTTTTTTCCTTCTGTACCCCCGTTGCCCCTTTTGTACTGTGCCCGCATTTGTCTGTTTTCTCGCCCCTTTTTTTCCTTCTGTACCCCCGTTGCCCCATTTGTACTGTGCCCGCATTTGTCTGTTTTCTCGCCCTTTTTTTTTCCTTCTGTACCCCGTTGCCCCTTTTGTACTGTGCCCTCATTTGTCTGTTTTCTCGCCCCTTTTTTTCCTTCTGTACCCCGTTGCCCCATTTGTACTGTGCCCGCATTTGTCTGTTTTCTCGCCCCTTTTTTTCCTTCTGTACCCCTGTTGCCCCATTTGTACTGTGCCCGCATTTGTCTGTTTTCTCGCCCCTTTTTTTCCTTCTGTACCCCCGTTGCCCCTTTTGTACTGTGCCCGCATTTGTCTGTTTTCTCGCCCCTTTTTTTCCTTCTGTACCCCCGTTGCCCCTTTTGTACTGTGCCCGCATTTGTCTGTTTTCTCGCCCCTTTTTTTCCTTCTGTACCCCGTTGCCTCTCGCCATTCCCCGCCGCTGCGTCCCCGCCCCCCTGACTGCCCATTCGCTGCCCCTGCCTCCCGCCTCCCAGCTGCTCCTCCCTCCCACCTCCCCATAAATGGCGGCCGCTGCGCGGTGAGGAGAGCGACCCTTGACCTTGCCAGGTAGGTCGCTCCCCCGCCACACAGCTCCGCCTGTGTTGTCCGCCCGCTGCTGCTGGTAAGAACGCCCTTCCCTTTTTCCTTCTGTACCCCCGTTGCCCCATTTGTACTGTGCCCGCATTTGTCTGTTTTCTCGCCCCTTTTTTTCCTTCTGTACCCCCGTTGCCCCATTTGTACTGTGCCCGCATTTGTCTGTTTTCTCGCCCCTTTTTTTCCTTCTGTACCCCCGTTGCCCCTTTTGTACTGTGCCCGCATTTGTCTGTTTTCTCGCCCCTTTTTTTCCTTCTGTACCCCCGTTGCCCCTTTTGTACTGTGCCCGCATTTGTCTGTTTTCTCGCCCCTTTTTTTCCTTCTGTACCCCGTTGCCCCATTTGTACTGTGCCCGCATTTGTCTGTTTTCTCGCCCCTTTTTTTCCTTCTGTACCCCCGTTGCCCCATTTGTACTGTGCCCGCATTTGTCTGTTTTCTCGCCCCTTTTTTTCCTTCTGTACCCCCGTTGCCCCTTTTGTACTGTGCCCGCATTTGTCTGTTTTCTCGCCCCTTTTTTTCCTTCTGTACCCCCGTTGCCCCATTTGTACTGTGCCCGCATTTGTCTGTTTTCTCGCCCCTTTTTTTCCTTCTGTACCCCCGTTGCCCCATTTGTACTGTGCCCGCATTTGTCTGTTTTCTCGCCCCTTTTTTTCCTTCTGTACCCCGTTGCCCCTTTTGTACTGTGCCCGCATTTGTCTGTTTTCTCGCCCCTTTTTTTCCTTCTGTACCCCCGTTGCCCCTTTTGTACTGTGCCCGCATTTGTCTGTTTTCTCGCCCCTTTTTTTCCTTCTGTACCCCGTTGCCCCTTTTGTACTGTGCCCGCATTTGTCTGTTTTCTCGCCCCTTTTTTCCTTCTGTACCCCCGTTGCCTCTCGCCATTCCCGCCGCTGCGTCCCCTGCGGCCCGCCCCCTGACTGCCCATTCGCTGCCCCTGCCTCCCGCCTCCCAGCTGCTCCTCCCTCCCACCTCCCCATAAATGGCGGCCGCTGCGCGGTGAGGAGAGCGACCCTTGACCTTGCCAGGTAGGTCGCTCCCCCGCCACACAGCTCCGCCTGTGTTGTCCGCCCGCTGCTGCTGGTAAGAACGCCCTTCCCTTTTTCCTTCTGTACCCCCGTTGCCCCATTTGTACTGTGCCCGCATTTGTCTGTTTTCTCGCCCCTTTTTTTCCTTCTGTACCCCCGTTGCCTCTCGCCATTCCCGCCGCTGCGTCCCCTGCGGCCCCGCCCCCCTGACTGCCCATTCGCTGCCCCTGCCTCCCGCCTCCCAGCTGCTCCTCCCTCCCACCTCCCCATAAATGGCGGCCGCGCAGCGGACGTGCGCAGCGGGCGCGCCGCTGGCGCGCCTAAGGCAAGCCCGTCTGCGCCCGTCCGCGACTGGACCGCGCCCAGCGCCAGAACCCCTGGCCCCCGCAGCAGCCAACCCACCCACCGGACCTACGACACCGCCACCCTCAACGCACTGAACACCGGCCGAATCCCCGGCTGCCACCGTGCCACCCCAGGACGCACCCACGGACCCTTCGCCTGCCAATCTTGCAAGTTCTCCTGCCTCCGGACCTGCACCGCACCAGCCACGCCGAGCACCAGCAGCAACCACCTGAAGTGCATCCTGCTCAACACCCGCTCCGTCCACAGACACGCCGTGGAACTTTGGAACCTGCTCGACTCCACATCACCAGACGTCGCTTTCCTCACGGAAACATGGATGAACGCCTCCTCAGCGCCCGACATCGCCATCGCCATCCCGGACGGATACAAGATCACCCGAAAGGACCGCGCCAACCAGACCGGAGGAGGCATCGCCATCGTCCACAAGAACACCATCCGCATTACGACCAACTCCGACGACACCTTCACAGCCGGCGAACACCTGCACTTCCAGATACACACCGACCCCAAGACCACCCTCAGAGGCACCCTCATCTACAGACCCCCAGGACCACGCACACAATTCAGCGAAGACATCGCCGACCTCATCAGCCCGCACGCCCTCCTCTCGGCCGACTACATCCTCCTTGGGGACCTCAACTTCCACCTAGAGAACAACAACGATCGCAACACCACCACCCTGCTGGACAACCTCGCCAACCTCGGACTCAAGCAACTGGTGACCACCCCCACACACCACGCCGGCCACACGCTTGACCCCGTCTTCTCCTCCAGCAAGGACATCTCCTTCAGCCACACCACCGGACTCCACTGGACAGACCACAGCTGCGTCCACTTCAGCTTCAGCAGGACCACCACGCACCACCACCCGCAACAGCTCCCGCGCAGAAGCTGGAACAAGATCACCACCGACCAACTCACCACATCCCTGAGCCAGAACCCTCCCGCCAGCTCAACGAACCCCAACCAAGCCGCCAGCAACCTCACAAGATGGATCACCAACTGCGCTGACATCCTCGCCCCATTGAAGACCCCCCAATCAGACCCGGCAACAAGAAAGCACCCTGGTTCACCGACGAACTCAAGAAATCCAAGAAGAACTGCCGGGCCCTCGAGAAAGCATGGGGCAGAGACCCGACTGCAGACAACATGACCACCCTCAAACACGCCACCCGAAAACACCACCAGCTGATCCACACCACCAAGAAAACCGCATTCAAGGAACGACTGGACAACAATGCCCACAACAGCAAGGAACTCTTCATCATCGTCAAAGAGCTCTCGAACCCCAGCGCCGGAAACAACGACATCACCCCCTCGCAAGACCTCTGCAACTCGCTCGCCTCGTTCTTCCACAGCAAGATCGCAGACATACACAACAGTTTCAGCACACAGCCGACGTACCCTACAACCGTTCCAACGTCCCCCACCTCCACCCTCCGAGCCTGGACCCCGATCAACACCGAAGACACTATCCGCACGATGAACTCCATCCACTCCGGATCACCAACCGACCCCTGCCCTCACATCTTCAACAAGGCCGACGCCGTCATCGCACCCCACCTCCGGGACATCATCAACACCTCCTTCGACACCGCCACCTTCCCAGAGAGCTGGAAGCACGCCGAACTCTGCGCCCTACTGAAGAAACCGTCAGCGGACCCCACCGACCTCAAAAACTACCGCCCCATCTCGCTCCTTCCTTTTCCTGCCAAAGTCATCGAGAAGACCGTCAACAGACAACTGGCCGCCTTCATCGAGACGAATGGATCCCTCGACCATTCACAGTCCGGCTTCCGGGCCAACCACAGCACCGAGACCGCCCTCATCGCAGCCACCGACGACATCCGAGCCCTGCTCGACAACGGGGAAACAGCGGCCCTCATCCTCCTGGACCTCTCCGCAGCGTTCGACACAGTCTGCCACCGCACCCTAGTGCAACGCCTGAACAACGTCGGAATCCAAGAGAAGGCACTGGAGTGGATCATCTCCTTCCTCGCCGGAAGAACCCAGAGAGTCCGCCTCCCCCGTTCAGTTCCGAGGCCACCGAAGTCATCTGCGGCGTACCACAAGGATCATCACTCAGCCCCACCCTCTTCAACGTCTACATGAGCCCCCTCGCAGCCATCGCACGCCAACACAACCTCAACATTATCTCCTACGCCGACGACACCCAGCTGATCCTCTCCCTCACCAACGACCCCACAACCGCCAAAACCAACCTACATGAAGGGATGAAGGACGTAGCCGAGTGGATGAGGAACAGCCGCCTGAAACTGAACTCAGATAAGACGGAAGTCCTCATCCTAGGATCATCACCCTCCGCCTGGGACGACTCCTGGTGGCCCCCTGCCCTGGGCAACGCACCCAAACCAACGGACCACGCACGCAACCTGGGCTTCATCCTGGACTCCTCCCTCTCAATGACCAGACAAGTCAACGCCGTCTCCTCGTCTTGCTTCAACATCCTACGCATGCTGCGGAAGATCTTCCGGTGGATCCCCACCGAAACCAGGAAGACGGTCACCCAGGCCCTCGTCACCAGCCGACTGGACTACGGCAACTCCTCTACGCCGGAACCACAGCCAAACTTCAGAAAAGACTCCAACGCATCCAGAACGCCTCAGCTCGACTCATCCTGGACATCCCCCGACACAGCCACATCGCCGGACACCTGAGAGACCTGCACTGGCTCCCCGTCAGCAAGAGAATCACGTTCCGACTCCTCACCCACGCACACAAAGCTCTCCACAACCAAGGCCCCAGATACCTCAACGACCGTCTGACCTTCTACACTCCCACCCGCCAGCTACGATCGACCAACCACGCCTCGCCGCCGTCCCCCGCATCCGAAGAGCCACAACGGGAGGAAGATCCTTCTCCTACCTGGCTGCCAAGACGTGGAACTCCCTACCCATCCACCTCCGCCTGACCCAAGACCACCTCTCCTTCAGGAAGCAACTCAAGACCTGGCTGTTCGAACAGTAGCGGACCCCCCTCCCCCTAGCGCCTTGAGACCCTCCGGGTGAGTAGCGCGCTATACAAATGCTTGATTGATTGATTGAACTCTAAAATGTATCTATGCTGTCACTCTTTTGGACTAGTTTCTTGAGATGGGCTGAACGTTTTTAATTTCTATAAACAGGTCTCTGATCAGAAATGGTACTAACACACACAGCAATCAAGAGAAAACCATTATTTTAAAGTATGACTTTTTGACAACAAAGCGGTCAAACAAATCCATTGCTAAAAATATACATAGAAGGGGCTTTAGGTCCGCCCTTTTATGGCATTGGCTTTCTTCTACCTGCCTCTTTCAGCCAGTGGCTTGAGACTTTGTCATTCATGTATTGTCTCACACTAGTGGAGTTTTACTCTCTCACTTAATGCTATTTATGCATACTTCCACCTCAACAAGAGTGATTGCTTGGAACTTCATGAAGAACTACTTTACAAATATAGCCCTCTCTCTCCGGCCCTGCTGGCTCCCTCCAATATGGTAAAACTGCAAGCATTAATAAACTAAACCCAGACCTTTTGTCTTTGCCAATGGTTGTTTAAAAAAGCAGGTGCACTCTCAGCTGCAAAAGCCATGAAGAATCCACATATCAAGGTTACGTGTTCCGCATGCACCCTACTGTGGCAGGCGTTACCAGGAAACGAAAACATTCTAACAATTTATTTCATTCTTTTCCTGGTGAAAATACCGAGCAACAAAATGGCCTATTTCAGGTCATGTAATTAGGAAGAGAGTGAACTAAAAGCACAGTGTAGAAATTGGCTATTACATTGCATGCATGTTGATCTTCCAATGTGGACAAATAGGACTCTGAGGCGCGGAGGTCTTGTTTATCCATGAATTTTAATCAGAGTCCATTCCGCATTCCTTGATTTATGTCTCAAAAGTCTTTTCTCGATAGTGCTGGAGTTTTGTGGAACCACGCCCAATTAATTTCACTGTGATTTATTTTTTAAATGGTTTAGATATTTTAAGAATAATATGATAAAATAAAAACATGTTGTGTTTATCTACCTCAATCGATTTTTTTTCTATTTAAATAGCATTCGAGGAATCCTCTATATAGGAAAAACTATTCAGTGTTTTCGAGCAATGATGAAAACCCCATCATATAAAGCAGTTCAAGACATATGCATCAGATGGTCACCACCGAAACATTCAGCAATGGAAGAGAAGGTCTTTCCTATCTGATGAGCTATAAACAACTGCAGTGTTATGTGAGGGGCTAAATGTAACAGAGACCAATCATAGCCAACCTCCAGCATACAGGATTTTTATATGTGACAGGTGTGCAAAATGCCACCATGTTTCTTTTTTAGCACATCTGCCCTACGGAAGTTTAGAAGTTGACTAGAGAGTTTATAGCAGAGTATGCGTTGTGTCTTGTGACGCCCATGTGAGGCGAGGATTTCCCTCAAGTTTGACTGGGATTAATGCATGTAAATTGATATAGCCAGTACTTTGCAGCCTTATTAATTTTGAAAAGTAAACATGTGATGATATTGTGCAGCCAGGTCTAGGGTTGCGGAGAGACTGGATTCCAACATTGGCACAGGAACGGAATATTGGTATCTGCGAAATGAAACATCGGCCTTTTAGTGGCCTGCATTTGGATGGGATTATGGTCAATGTTGTGTATAACTGAGTGATGCACACTGTAAGAAAGAAATCTGTTAGATCTATGGAAGTTCCTGATAGTATGTATGTCAAAATTGCACATGACATTTACGAACCCGGCTCCACATAAGGGAATGTTCCCAGGTATGGCACAGTCTTGATGGAGTTTCTTCAAAATGGGTGTCAAGAGAAGGTTTCTGGTGACTAATACTAGATATAAATGGTGTCTGAGGTGGTGCCAACATTTAAGGAAAAACTTTGTGAATCACAACAAAACATACCACACCTCAGGGCATAGACTTATGGATCACTTCCACTTGGTAGTCAAGAAAAAGGATGCAATTGGCTACCGCTAATGGTATACAATAGAATGGAGAACGTAAGTCCATGATTTGTATTCTACTAGAGATGTAGTGTATGTCAAGCATTTCATGATGGTCAGAAAGGGTTAACCGAAGTCTTGCAAGCCTTGAAAAGATATTCAGATGTGGAATGTTGCAGTGATGGGAACATTTGGAACAAATCCATTATTTTAGGAAGCAAACTGTGTGGACTGAAACTTTGGGGTGGTATGATTGGTGTTGAGAGTACAGGAGTTGCTAAAAACACCAAAGGTGTAGTTTTGAGCGATCTCACTGCAAGGCAGAAGGCAAAGTGAGGTATGGTGTGCCTTGCTTTGAAGGGATACTTTATCATTTTATGTTATTTTTATTTATTTTTGTATTGTACTGCGCTCTGGGGTGTGGGAGGGAGATTATTTGCTTTTAGCCATCACTTAAGCATCTGCGGTGAAGGTGCTCAAGTATTAAAAATGTAGAACAAACATCACTAATTTGGTTTTTGCAGCTGCTGTCAGGTTGTGTTGCTGTACAGACCTGTGCCGATTTGCTCGGATGTAAACTTTGTTCAAATGCATTCCAGGGGTTTTTAACTTATTCCGGTGGGATCTGAGGCATATCACAGATGAAATTGGAATTCTAGAGTCGTCCAGGTTTAATATTCTGATGGTGCCAGTTACCACTTCTACCATTACAGCACTTTGAAGGAAGGGGATTGTCAGAAATGTGATGTAGGGGGGTCTGCACAGGCTTGTTAGGAACAGTCTGGTTCACAGTACAACAAGATGATGTGATTGCTTGAATTGATACAATAAGTACTGTTTTTCTTTAGCATGAAAGGCACCAAGAAGGAGGTGGCATGTACCTGCTTCGTACTGGCCACAGACAACATTTAAACCTTCTTGGTGCCTTCGTTTGAGGAATGCTGGCACTTGCCCTTTCCATTTCTATCTGGCAAGGTGTGCAAGTCTGTATCTACTGCTCCCATCTATGAGCAGTAGAAGCTGGATGTCTGCTCTCACCTGAGAAAAACTGGTGCCTAGGAGGTGAGGCGTGTTCTGCCCTTCAGTGATGCTGGCTTAAGTCATCATCGCCAAAGGACTGGAGAGCTGAGGGGAAAGTAAACTCGACCCCATGGTGTAATCAGCCACATCAAGCAGGTGCTGTGCTTGAACTGAGAGTTAAATGGCTCCTCGTGTTCTGTGCAAATGTTTTCACAGATACTTCTACGCCTGGATCAAAACCAGGCAGCAAACGACGATACCCCTTCTTTCCTAGGACCAAAATGGCTGGATTCAGGTAGAAACGTCTATGAACTTTAGGGAAGGAGTAGGTTTTTAACCTAGTAAGCATCTAGTCATAGTGTGTAGTGCTACAGATTCAAATGCTATGCACACTCCTGTCATCTAGTGTTGGGCTCAGACTTTGCCAGTTGTTTTTCTCGAGGAAGTTTTATGGTTGGCGTTGTGCGTCGTATCCCCTCCTCCTCGAGGTATTGCACATGTTCAATGGCTCCTTTGTTAGATTGTAATATTTTTACCCTGCCATTTGGGAAGTGAGGATATAACCTGCTAAGTTAGCGTTTGCTGTTGAACATGCTGAAAGATTTGTGTCACCATCTAAAATCTGACGGGGAGGGTGCATGTGAATCTGCAGCACTACACACTACGAATAAGTAAGTAACATACTCCATTCATAGTATGAATTGGCTGCAGATACAAATGCTATGCACAGACTGTCATGTTCTTTAGGATAGTCCCATCATGTACATACCGATTACATACATTGTGTCCCATCCACACGACATAACGGTCCCAAACACAGGTGAACTTTTACCTAGTAGCTTACTTCTGTCTCTTCGACAACCAGGCTCTCAGTATCCTATCTTAATCCCTGTACCTGACGTACATACACATGTCCCCAGGCACGGTAGATTTATTCTGTATAAGGGTCACCACTTTTTTTCATCCATGGCCAACAGCCAGTTGTGCATGAGTGTTTTTGTTTAGAAAAGGATTAGCAAAGGATTAGTTAATGTTTTAAAAACATATCTATTCTGGAAAAACCCTGGAGTGACCACTTTAGTATAAAAGACCCTCACTCCCCCTTACAGAAAAGAGAGAAAAATTCCTTCTAGGCTGGACTGAGACTCTGCAGGATGATCCTTCAACCGACAAAGACCTGACATCCCTTGTGGGGTGCCATCCTCGACGCAGAGACGGGGTCCTTCTTTCAGAACCATCAGGTGAGGGGTTAGTACTTCCCCATGGGGTTCTTGGCTCCATTAGGATCTATCCTGACATTTACATACACAGGCTTAACCCACACAACTAGGCTAGGTACATTTAGGTAGGCTACGCATCGTAGGAGTACGTCAATGCTATTGTTTTATATAATATGTTTTTATTCATCTTATTAGCACTATGGTAGAAATGTATCTGCTATTTACGATATTGGTGCTAGCGATCACATTTGTCTGCTCCTGTCTTTTGATTGTCGCAACTAACATGTTTCATACTAGACTGACGCTTGACCAATAAATAATTATTGAAAACGTTCCAATTGTCATTCTATGTGTATTCTGAGAAAAGCAAGCACAAGTGACTGAGTGAAAGATACTGTATTGTTTCCACGATACCTGAGGAATCAGGGTTGTCATGTTCAGTGGTTGCCAGAAACTACATACACCACTGTAGAATACAGGGGGGTGGTAGTGGCACTGTACAGCTAGCTGGTCTAACGGCTGACTCATCCTGTGGGGATGTCCAGAGTCTGTCTGCACACCAAGCCCTCAGTTTAGGTCATCCAAAACGCACAGGTCCTGAGGGGTCCTAGGAACTACACGACAACACTACGAATAAGTAAGTAACATACTCCATTCGTAGTATGAATTGGCTGCAGATACAAATGCTATGCACAGACTGTAAAGCAGTACTCCTCTTGCGGTGGCTTTAGGCATCAGATGGTGCATTTGCTTGAAATAATGTGCGTAGAACTATTTGCCCCACCAGAGCTTGTTGTATGGCTTTCACATCTACGCAATAGTGTTTGGTAAAAGTATGTGGGTTTGTCCATGTTGCCGCTTTACAGATGTCCGTTAGCGGGATATTTCCTGAAAAAGGCCATTGATGCTGCCTTTTTTTGTGTTGAATGAGCTCTTGGCATTGTAGGTAGTGTTAGTTTTAATTGGATGTAGTAAATTTGAATACATTTTACTATCCATCTAGCAATTCCTGCTTTTGATATTGGATTGCCTTTCCGTGGGTTTGAAAAAGCTACAAATAGTTGGGTTTTCCTAAAGGTTTTTGTTCCTCCTACATACTGCAAAAGAGCACGTTTTACATCAAGAGTATGTAATGCTCTTGCTGCTACTGCTTCTAGTTTTTAGAAAGACAAACGGGTAAATCCAACGTTTGATTTAAATGGAAAGGTGATATGACCTTTAGCAGAAACTTTGGGTTTGTGCGTAGGCTAACTTCATCGTGAAATACTTGAAAGTAAGGCTACTCAGTAGTGAGTGCTTGTATTTCGCTGACTCATTTTGCATTTGTCCTTGGTTCAAATGGTGTGGACATTAGTCTTGTTAACACAATGTTTAGATTTCAAGTTGGTGCAGGAGGTGTACGTGGTGGAATAACTTTTAAGTCCGTTCATGAATGCTTTTATGACAGGTATACAGAAAAGAGATTAGTGTTTTGTAGGTAAGCTGCAATTTACTGCTTAATGCAGACGTATAGATGTGTATGGTAAATGGGCTTTCTGCAGATGTAACAAGTAACATACTAGTTGTTGTTCAGATGGTGAGGATGGGTTTATGTTGTTTGTTGCGCAGTAGTGGACAAAATGTTTCCATTTTGCTGCATAACAGGCCCTTGTGGTTGGTCTTCGGGCGTCCTTTAGAATGTTCATGCATTCTTGAGGAAATTCTAGATACCAAAATTCTATGATCTCAGGAGCCTGATTGCAAGATTTAGTTGTAGAACACTGGGGTGTCTGACTCGGACTTCTGGTAGGTGAGAAGATTTGGAATGTTGGGTAGCTTCTGTGAGGTACTAGGGATAGCTCCAGCAGAGTTGTGTACCAAGGTTGCCATACCCATGTTGGAGCTATGAATATCATAGTTAGCAAAGTCTGTCTGAGTTTCCGGACCACATACGTAGTGAGCGGGAGAGGCAGAAATGCATACGCAAAGATCCCTGACCAGTTCATCCATAGAGCATTGCCCTTGGATCGTGGGTGTGGGTGTCTGGATGCAAAGTTTTGGCATTTGCGTTTTTCTACGGTGGCTGGATGCGAAGTTTTAGCATTTGCATTTCCTAAGGTGGCAAAGAGATCTACTGTGGATGTGCCCCACTGTTGGAAGTAAGTTCGTAGGGTCTGAGTGTGGATTTCCCACTTGTTTACTTGTTGTTGCATTCTGCTTTGTAGGTCTGCTAGTGAGTTGTCCACTCCTGGTATGTACTGTGCTAGGTGGTGGACTGTGTGTTTGTTGGCCCATTTCCATATGACTTGTCCTAGCTGAGATAGTTGTAGTGAATGGGTCCCTCCTTGTTTCTGAATGTAGTACATTGCTCTAATATTGTCTGTTTGTGAAAGGACACTTTTCCCTGATATGTTGAGTAGGAACGGTTTGAGAGCCATGTGAATGGCTAGCAGCTCTAACATATTGATGTGCAATGTCTGTTGTGGAGACCAATGTCCTTGTGCCACAATGTCCTCCATATGAGCACCCCAACCCATGAGTGATGCATCTGTTGTGATGGTTACCTGCGGGATTGGGGCCCTGAAGGCGGCTCCTATTTGTGTGTTTTTTGTGTTCCACAATTATGGGCCTCCCTGGGCAGTCTTCATTGGGTGCCTATTGCTAGCCGCATCAAATTTAAAGCCCTAATACTCTCCTACAGAACATTTGAGCATTAAGGCCCCAGCTATCTTTGAAAAAGACTGTTTCCCTATAATCAGGTGAGAGCACTTCGCTCCAATGGACAAACATTTTAACTATCCTAAGGTTCAGTAAGGCAAGGAGAGGGGGCCGCTTCTTTTCCTACTTAACTGCTAAACTCTGGAACTCTTTGCCTTTAACCCTTTACATCGCACCCACTGAAGCTGCTTTCCGTAAACTCTTGAAAACATACCTGTTTGACAAGTAGGCACCAGACTTCGATATGGGTCTTTTCTTTTAGTGCAACTCTGAATTGTTAGCTCTGGGACGCCTCTTTGGAGGCAGCTGTGCACTTTACAAACCGTATTGTATTGTAGTGCCTGGTGGACTTTGGGTGAAACCAACACTGGATCCTCAATGTTGCCTTCTGCTTGTGACCATTGCGATGTTAACCACTCCTGTAGGAGTCTCATATGTAGTCTTGCATGTGGAACTTTCGCTATGCAAGAGGCCATCATACCTAGAAGGTGCATCACTGTTTTGACTGTTAGGCGATGATGTGGCTGAAAAAGAGCCAGTTGGTTCTGGAGATTGAGAACCCTTTGTGGATTGGGGTATGATTTTGCTGTGATCGAATTGAGTATGGCTCCAAGATATGGCTGTATCTGGAGCTGTTGTAGATGGGATTTGGTGACATTGATTGTGATTCCCAATTTGTGTAATAGGTTCATTGTGTCTGGAGTGTCTGTGGGGATTGTTGTGCTTGCATTCCAGGGCCTTTGTGGTCTAGGGATTTGGAATGCAAGCATTGTAATAACATGACTGGCAGTTGCTGCCTGAGTCCCGGTGTTGATGGAGGAATAAAACGTACCTTACTCATAAAGGGTTTGCATCCTTTCAGTGGCGACGAGCGGCAACATTGAGGGACCTGCGTGTGTTTGGGATCTTTTAGGCCACTCAAGGATCATCATGGCTATCCGTGAAGTTGTGTGAGCCATCTGAACTGCGTGGAAACTGCCTGGGCAATTGCGACGCTGGGGAAGCATGTGCTCTGCAGCATTGTGGTGGATCCTTTTCAGGCCAGGAGGCGCAGCATGAAATTTGATGGGGATTTAGCTAATACCTCCATTCCTGGTATCAGCACGAGCAGCGTTTAATTATAGCTGCACCACCCTGCTGCACGAGTGCGGTGTCGGCGCAAGTAGCGATCTGCTTCAGCGCGTCTTCATTGCAGCATTGTGCAAGTGTCGTCAACACATTCCTGCGTGTAAATATGATGGAGATTTTAGTAGGTTGGGAACCTACTACATCAATTTCTGTGTACATATGGCATTCAAGCACTGCAATGTGCCGTACTTGATAGTGGTAGGTTGACAGGCACACCAAAGATTTTATTGTACACAGTGTGCAGGGTTAAGCAAGCTTGTCATATTTCTAAAATAAATGGTGACAGGCACACCAGAGGTCATATTACAAGCAGTTGCAGTGTGACAAATCAGTGGCACATCTGGACCCTGTATCAGATCAGTTGTTTTGACTGTTGGTTGAACATTAATCCAAAATATATACCAGCAACTCAGCACTGTCTGGTGTCATGGAGAACATTTCTCCACCTCCGTCCATTTTGTCCGTTATAGGCACCCCACCAATGATTTAGGAACGGTGGCATGAAGCATTTGAGGCTTACCCGGAAGCCATTGACAGAAATACATTTACTTCAACAAAAGTAAGAAAGCCTTATTGATATATAATTTGGACGCTGAAGGTAGAAGTATCCTCAAAACACTTCCTGTGAAAACTGTAATGGTACGTGTTGGCACTGGAGAGGATGGAGACGGTGAAGTGGTAGATGACTATTCCTCCATCATACGTACTCTAAACAAAAGGTTTAACTCCAAAAAGAATGTGGTGTTAGAATGGCACACATTCTTGCAATGTTGCTAGGCACCTGGAGAACCTATTGATGACGTAGCGGCGCACATTAGCTATAACATGCAACTACCGTCTTCTTAAGGATGAAATTATACGGAACCAGTTAATTGAAAAAACGAACAACAGAAACATTCAGGAAAGGTTGTTGTCTACAGAGGATCAGAGTCTGGAAGCAGCGCTAGTCAACGCAAGAAGCAAAGAACATTCCTAAAATTGCATGAAGGAAATTGGTGGGAGCACAGTTAAAAACTAGGTTAATCAGATGGTCAAACAAGCAGAAAAAGGAAGTGTAAAAGTTACTGATAAACCTCATACGGACAATGGACGGGACAGTGTTAAAACGGCTTGTGAGCGTGTTGAGGTGTCATGTTTTAGGTGTGGGAGCAAAGCACACATGAGCACTGCAAAGAATTGTACAGCTGCAAACGCAATGTGTTTCAAATGTGGAACAAAAATGCCATTTTGCTACTCATCCAAAGGTCAAAAAGAGCGAAATGACACAGTGGTGGTAAACTCCATTGAGGAAGTCATGTCTGATGAGGACGAGAGTATGATATAGATGTTATCACCGTGACCCCATGATGAAGAGATTTTAGAAATATCATCTATGCATAACATTAGAAAAAGGAAGCCTCCTGTTTGTGACATCACCATAAATAATGTTAAAGTAAGAGAGAAGGCTGAATCTGGTTCACCATTCACATTGATTGGTAAGACTGATTTCGCCAAGTTAAATATTCCATGTCTGAGTGATTCACACGTCAAGATTTTTGCGTATGGGGTAAAAAGATGGAGGTATTGGGCCAATTCAAAGCTACTCTGAATTTTGATAACAAGACGTCCATTGGCACTGTATTTGTGGCCAAAGGTGGTTCCAACCTGTTGGGATGGAATTGCCCAGACGTCTGTTAGAATTATGTAACAGTGAGGTGTGCTATGTGGATGAATGCAAGTGGGTATCCAGATATCCTGGTATCTGTACGGACATGCTTGGAAAGTTGAAAGAATTTGAACATCGCATTGTACTAAAGGAAAGTGCTGTACCAATAGTGTATAAGGAGAGCTGTGTCCCTACCAGTTTAAGGGAAGAACTGAAGTCAGAGTTGGACAAATTATGCAAGTTAGGCATCATTGAACTGATCGAAAGTTCGGAATGGTTGGCCCTGACCATTCTAGCATGTAAATCGGACTTTGCGTTTGTGTGTCGATTTGCGTGACCTGAATTCCAACATTTGGGTCGACCATCTACAACTTCCTAATATTGATGAATTGCTATCCACATTTAAGGGTGCCACAGTATTTACTACACTTAACATGTTGGCAGCTTACCACCAAGTGGAGTTGTGTGAGGAGTCAAGACACCGGACTTCCTTCCTGAAGGGACTTTCCATTACAGACAAATGCCATTTGGTTTGGCTTCAGCAATGTCTGTATTTCAGAGATTGATGAACAATTTGTTCAAGGGCGTGTCTGGAGTATTGTGTTTCTAAGACGACATTTTAATTTATGAAAAGAATGGGTACGAACATGATCAGAAGCTAGAAAAAGTGTTGAAGATTCTGGAAGCATCTGGTTTCACTTTAAAGAAAGACAAGTGCACATTTTGTTGCGGTGGTGTGGATTATCTAGGACATCATGTGTCGAGTAAGGGGATTGAGACAAATATGAAAATTCTGAAAGCAATTGAGAAAGTGCCGGCACCCTGCGAAAAGGATCAGCTTCGGACCTTCCTAGGTCTGATTGAGTATTACGGCAAGTTTGTGGAAATGTTTGCCAGTAACACTGCGTGTTTGCGTGAATTGTTGAAGAATAGTGTAAAGTATGTGTGGAGTGGCGAATGTCAGGATGTTTTTGACCTAATAAAAAAGGAAATAGTTTCTGCCCAGCCCCTTAAACCATTTGATACTCATGATTAATGCATCATCACAACAGATGCCAGTAACCATGTTTCAGGTGCAGTTTTGATGCAAAAGAGAGGTGATGGTAAAGAGGAAATCGTTTTCGAATCTAGAGCAGTCCATGGAGCTGAACCGAGTTACTCTACCAACGAGAAGGAAGCTCTTGGAATGTGGTGGGGGGTTCATTATTTTAGGAAGTTCATGTGGGGCAACCAGTTCATCCTCCGCATCAATCATAAACCACTGATTGACTTATTCAATACGGTCAATGGTGGGAGAGCATCTCCGCATATTTCAAAGTGACAATACCGTATACAAAAATATTAATATAATTTACAGTTTGTTTCAGTAATTAGTAATTTTGCAGTAGATTGTTTGTCACACTTACCTGTGGAGGCTGAGGTGAATGAGGAAGTGGATAGAGAGGATGAGTTGGAGTTTGTATGCTCTGTTGGGGTATTATCAGAAGAGGAGTGGTGTGCAGCTGCTAGTGAGTGTAAAGTGTTGCAGGAAGTTATCAAATGTGTGACTAGCTGTTGGCCGTGCGTACGTAACATGGAAGAGGCATTGATTCCTTTTTAGGTCGAGCCTACACAGCGCTTGCGCTGTAGGCGATCTGTTGTATCTACTTTGTGAAGTCTGACTCCTCCTTTGCATAGGATTGGCCTTTGTGTCCTTAAAAAATGGCAGCTTGCAAATGGCTAACATTTGCTTCATGTCCCACCTTTCCTCTCACGTTACCACCCATGGAGTATTGGCTCAGGGACGAGCAGCGACGCACACGCTGCAGCAGTGCATGTGAAGCCGGCCTTCATGCCCCTTGCCCAGAAATCAGCACCGGGCTAGCAGCTGCCGTGTTGTGCAGCGTGCAACCAACAGACGACTCTCCCGAAATAAGGCCTCTTCTTCAATTTTGTCAGCTCTGAGAGGAGGCGAATTGATGCCTTTTACACGCACCAGTTAATTCTTGGCGCGGCTCTTCAGAAAGCAGAACTTCCTGAAACGCCACGATATGCGCCTGCTGCAACATGTTTGCCGTTCTGACGAGAGAAAATATGTTAAGTACAGCTCCTAAAGGCCCCAGCGAGTGGCCCCCCCCTTGCGCATTCAGAGAGCTGGCTCTGCCCCCTGGGCACAGGTAGTGGTGTTTCTGGTGAGAGCGGGCGACAATGAGGAAGTGAGAAGGAGAGACAGAGCAAGAGTTAGAGTCAGAGACTTAGACACATAGTGAGAGAGAGGGCGGAAAGAGCACCAGGAGCCGAGGTGAGCGAGGTGCAAGGAGGGTAACGAGTGTGGGAGTGTTTGAAACAGTGCGTTGTTTCTCGACCCGGCGTCTATTCCATTCTTCTGTCTCTCCTGTATCTAGTTTCAATAGTTCACTCCCATGGAGTATTGCCAGAGGAGGGAGCAGCGGCGCGCAGTGACAGCTGCTGAGGCAGGACACACGCTTTGCGATTGCATTTCTTTATTGGGGGCGTGGTATGCTTGTTTTGTTGACCTTCGCAAGCCTTCAAGCTTTCTCCTGGCACAGTGGCCTCTCTGCCTGTCTGTGCATCGCAGACTCAGGTTTCCTTATGGCTGTCGTTTAATTTACACATGTGAATATATTTTTAGGACTTGTGCCCACAGCGCTTGGTAGGATGCGCTTGATAGGATACGCTTTCATTTCTCAAGAAGACTTCAGTAAAGCAGCAGAACAAGAGCATGTAACTTCGCGTTCAGCGCTTAACAGTAAATGGAAGCCCTGCTTTCCTTTCTTCCGGCCTGCTTTCAGTGATCGTGCGGACTTCTTCTCCCAGCTTCAATTGACACTGCGATTTCTAACATGAAGCATGCCTCCTTTTCGTCTGGCTGCCAAAATTAAAACCTAATTTGTTGCATTTCAGCCGACATTAATAAGACGTGAGTCAGGACTCGTCAACCAGCTTGCCCGAGGGTGGAGAACACCGATGGCTGTTCCCTTGGCCAGTCACATGAATTCTGTAATCATGCAACTTCTGAGCCTGGAAGTTTAATTCAGCATCATTTCTGGTTAACCATACCACCGTGCAGCCTGACGAGGCAGCGGAACACATGCGCAATCTACCCTGACATGAAGGCAGGCAACGGTGACTTATCCGGTGCATCCCTTTGTCCCCGCTCTGAAAACTTTCAGTGAAATGAGGTTTCTCACACCACAATGGAAGGGTACTGCTGAGCTAATGGTGTACTTAATTGTTACACAGTTGGCACTATATGCCACTATGAAAAGCGAACTTCAGAATATATTCTGCTCACACAAACCTGTGATGGAGCAGAGAAAATAAAATTTTTTAACCCCTAACAAATTTTATAAATAATTAATAAAATGTTCGTTTAAATGTATTAATCAACACTGTATGTGTGGGAAGAGTAATACGCAAATGTTTGTGCTAAATAATCTATTAATGGATGTCCGTATGTCTAATTATAACGTAAAAGTAAATGCGTACTAATTTAAAATAAATGCATGTTTTTGTGCTTCATAGAAATAAACGTGTCGTTGCAAAAACAATAGTGATGGTAAGTAAGGAACAACTTAAATGTTGCTTTCTGCTAGGTAATAACTAATTGGGGTACGTAGATGACGGGAGGGAAACGAAAAGGCTATTTTTCTCTATTTTAATTATGTTTTGTTTATTTCAAATTAGTGCTTCTAAAGTATAACCGAGTGGCGATATAAAATGGCTGCCAGTGGGTGATGTGCGCAAGCGCAAGGGAGACATGTGACACGGGAGAGAAGTCGGAGAAAAACTAACCTCGTGATATTGCTGAGAGGCTAGGATGCGAGAAATGGTCAAGGCTGATGTGACCTAATTGAACTGATAGTGTGCCGTGGTGATCGGCAGAGACCCGTGGGAAACCAGTTTAAGAGAAAGGACAATGACTGCAGAGTTCTCGAATGTATCGAAAGAAGTTACAAATGTACTGATCGAAGCGGATGGAAACATGTCTTGAACTGTGAGAAAGGAAATGATCCAAGGACCATTGGATCCAAGAGAACTTGATTAAAAGAATGAATAAGATGACATGCATGGACCAATGAAAGAAAAGCGTGTTATTAATGTTGCAACAATTAGTTAGCAAAGTTAGAATTAGGGTATAAGAGGGCCTACTCTTAGTGGGAGGGGTCAGTCGCAGTCACAGTCAGGAGCGGAGTTGGAGAGTCGTGTTGGTGTTGGTGGCTTCCAGTGCTGGGTGGTCCTGATCGATCCCTTACTGAGCGGGAGATGCTGAAAGACTGTTAGATGAGACGGGTTGCAGGTAGCTGATGCTGACGAGCTGAAGTTTCTGTTGCTGTCTTAATTTTCCAGTTGAGTATGAGAATCAGGTTATTTCTAATTCCCAAACTTAGGTTAGAAATCATTAGGCTAAATTAGGAAGGTAGGCAGGTAATCAGAGTTTTGCTTCATGACGAAAGTTTCCTTTCTGCAATAAATTGATTATGCTTAATAAATATTTGAATTAATAATGAATGAATAATTGAATAAAAGTTTAAATTCTTTCTCATGCTTTTAAAATTATATAAAATTTAAGATTCTTTAAATCAAATGACTCAGTGGTTATTTTCCTAAATGATTGTGACATCAGCAATTGGTTATTGTGATTTAGCTGGTCTTAATCACTATGAACTAATTTTTACATGAATGATTCATCGACAAACTAATGAGCAGGAATATCTTAAAGAAAATAACTAAAAGAAAGTGATAAGTTAAGGTAATAAGATATCCCGGCTCCTTCCAGCGGTACATAAATGGTGTTTTCCATTTAGTTCTCATGCTTCTCCTAGGAATACAGAATTTCGTAAAGGTGTAAAGGAAATCCAGGTGTGTGCGTGTGTGTTAGGCGATGTTTATGGGCCCCATCGTCATGTGGATGTGAGAAAATATAGTTTGCCCCTGGATGACCTATAAGTGACCTAGGAGGAGAATAGTTTTTATTGTACGCGCTGCATCAGATTTCTTGGTAGCAGAGTTATGGTTTTCTATAGATTAGTTTAGTGATTATTGTTTATTGATTATTGATTATTTTTTTAGGACTAACACTATATGTTGAGTCGCGTTATGTTATATGTGAGTTTTCACGCTTCTGGGATGTAGGAAGTGGAACACGTGTGGCAAGAGAAGTCACATGGAATTTGGTACATGGTCTGAATTCATTTTGGTAATAACACAGGTTGTGTTATGTTAGGGATTTTCTGTACGAAAAGTGTGTAACTGAAATAGCAAATCACGTTTTCTTGTGAAACTTTGGCCTTAATTCTCAGGAGCCTAGTCTCCACATGTGTCTTATCCCCAGAGAAACGAGTAAATTGTTTGCTTGAAAGAAGGGTAAGGTAGAGGGAAGTGCTACTTTATCGGCGAGAGTAAATAATTCTGTGGTAGGGTAGAGGTAAGCGCTGCCTACTGGAAATACAGGATTCTTGTGTAAAAGGACAAAGCTGTCACTTTTGTTTAGCGAATCAGACTATGGAATTGTTTTAATTGTTGTAACTAACGGAGAAAACAGCGAGAAGAAAATTGCCGATAAATTTTGTAAAGGAGGGGTAAAAGAGCAGAAGTGACGTAGAACAGTGCCGCAATAGGATTGGATAGTGCGCCAGTCACGTGAACCCAGAGCAGGAGTGACGTAGAAAAGTGCCTCGCTAGGATTGGTTGGTTCGCGGACGGAGGGAATTGTTCTGATTGGTACGTTAGTGTGAGTCGCGCTGTAATTGGTTGAAGTTCCATACACAAAACAGCGTTAGCGTAAAGAGAAAAATAAATAGAAAACATGCCATATTACGAGTATGAAAGGGAGAGAACGTCATGGACAACAAAATTAAAGAGTTTCTTTAAGAAAGACAAAAAGGTCGTGACTAGAGAGGGACAAGTAATTCCTCCGCCAAAATCAGCAGCTTCACATATGATGCTGAAATATGGATATCATACGTGCATATGGTTGGAAAACTGGGCAAAGTATACGAAGAATGATGGTGCTTTAGCTTTCCCTGAGAATGGTTCATTTAGTGTAGCGGTTTTGCGAAATTTGCGAGAAAAGATGACAAATCTAGAACCAAGACCTAGACCGACACAGTTTGAAGCGTTGACGGAATGGGAGGATGAAATGTATGAGCGAGAGAGATTCAGAGGTTTTAGGGATCATGAGTTTATGCCTGGAAGGATATGGGGAATAAATCATGAAGACAGAATAAAACGATGGAGATGTGCTAACATGACAGGAGGTTTGTTTCCAGCTTTTACAGTTGAGGAAGGGATTAAGAAAAACGGACTGAGAAAAAGAAACATATGGAGAGGGAAAAATATATGCATGAGAGCGAAACGGATGATGAATTGCTGGAAGATATTCTAAATAGAAATCCACCTCCGTATCAGCAGAGTTCTACAGTGGTGACACCAAATGCGCCGCTAATAGAGACTATGCAAAATAAAAGTCCGGAAAAAGAATTGAAATAAATAGGTCACAAGAACAAATGAGAACTTCACAAAATGAAGGAATAGAAAGTGACAATGCCAGCGAATTAGCAAGGACAACCAAAGAACTAACTGAAAAGATTAGAGAATTAACGAAAAATATGGAAGCAGTTACTGTGCCTGTAACAATAGGTCCAGTGATACCAGTTTTTGAGAATCAGAAAATTGATGAAAGATCTTTGGTGATTCCCATGAGTTCACAATTTCAGAGAGAAAAAGAAAGAATGGAACAAAGTGCAAGTACAAGTAATTTGGCTAGTACTTACAGACCAAGTCCACCTACAAATTTGACGGTGAATGAGTGCAATGGTAGGAAAATGCATATGGTAACAGAATCTGCAACAGAAACCCCTGAAAAGAGTGGTAATTGGGTAGAACTAAATAATACACCCATAGGTCCGACTCCTGATGAGTTAAATGAGTGGATGAAGGCATTTAAAATAAAAGAACCAGAAGAAAAACCATTAGATGTAATTAGGTTAAAAATTGACATGGAAGAATTAATTCTAGGAACGATTGGTACAGAAAAGATAAAAAATTACCAGAATGACGAAATAATGTTTCTGTGCAAAAGTATTACATGGAGAGCAAAGAATTTACATGACAAACTAGAAGAAGTAGCCAGTGAAATTGGAATAGACTTTGCGAAAGTGAAAACGTTGCAGAAACCATATAGAGTAGACTTTTGTGAAAAGGATATTGAAAATTTGAACACGGCAGGAAGGCTGACACAGATAAAAGAGTTAATTGTGTTGTTGAGAAAATGGGGTGATGTGGACAGATGGAAGGTTAGATGGACGAAGAAGAATGAGAAAACTACAGACAAAGGTTCATTGGCTTTTATGATAACTGAAAAAGAACCTGTTGCTAAAGAATACCCTATGAGAGAAACTCCAGGTGGTAGTTATGTGCATGTTCCCTGGACTAGGCAGGACATACTGTCATTTACCAATGACTTTCCAAAGCTAAGAGAGAAACCAGTTGAGTGGTACCGACAAGTAGAGAGATTTGTAAAGGTTTCAAAAGTGTTGTGGATAGATTTAGATGGATTATTTGACATAGTGGTACCAACTGATTTGTGGTCAGAATGTAAGATTACAGTTGACTGGCCAACTACAGAATATCCAAGAGATCCTAAGACAGGAGCTCCAGGTCCTGATGTAATGAAGAAGTATGATAAGGTGATTACCTTTTTGAAGAATAAGATTCCTCCTAAAGAGACAGATTGGGTAAAAATCGATAGAACTACACAAGAAAGTAAGGAGTCTGTACATGCCTATTATGAAAGGTTGTTGTTGGTTTTCAAGCAGTATAGTGGATATGAGGAATTAAGTGAAAAGGATATGAGTCATTTTGTGTACAGATTTGTGTTTGGATTGAAACCAGAGATTAGTGAAATGATTAAACAGCATATGATTAATTGGCAGAATGGCACAGTCGATGATGTGCTGAGGTATGCTAAGTATTGCAGTGATGATATTGAGAGTAGACAGCGTAAATTGAAAGAGAAGGCAATGTGGGCACAGGTGAAGGTGGCAGAAAAACAAGAAGCTCAATTGGACAATAATAATGGAAATGAAACAGGACAGAATAAAATGCGACCTAACATAGGTAAAGGAAAAGGTCAAGTGAGTCTAGAAGAGGCAAAGAAGAAATGGCCATGTCATAATTGCGGAAAATTAGGGCATTGGAGAAACGAGTGTAAGTTCCCACCTAAACCTAATCCGGAAAATCAATCATTGACTCCACAGGTGCAGAATGAGGTAGTTGTCCAACAAAGTCAGGTGCCGCAACCACCACTTCCCAACACTGTTAACCAGCAAAAATACAGTACAGAAACAGGATTCTACGGAGGAGAGCAGGTAACACAGTTGCCACGAGCAGCTAACATTTCTCAGTATTGGTTGCGTCAGAGTGAGGATGACCCGGATGAAAGATTCTGACGGTGCCCAGGAGAGGGGAAAGAGTGCGTACTTGGCGCAACTCTAGAGGTAGATCAGTCTGGTCCCTTTGTGGATGGAGAAGTGAATGGAACAAATGTAACATTCCTTGTCGATACTGGAGCTACCCGTTCTACTGTTAGATCAGTGGAAATTCCAAACCTTCCTCTCTCAGGTGAATACATCCAAGTAGTAGGAGTAGCCAATCAGCAGATTAAAACACCACTTACTGAATTGGTGAAGTAAAAATTGGTTCTTTTAGCAAAATGCATAAATTTGTAGTGTGCGATTGTAGTCCTGTAAATCTTTTAGGTCGTGACCTCTTGTGCAAGATGAATTGCACAATTTATTGTACGCCAGATGGAATTGGATTTCAGACCTCAGATGAAGATGTCTTGTATAAAGTAACTTTGATGAATCAGGAACCTGAAATGAATGGTTTGTTTCCTGCATTTGATGCAGAAAAACTTCCAGAAGAACTAAAAAGTGCAGTGAAAGAAAGTGTGTGGGATTTTACAGGAGAAGACATTGGATTAATGAAAGAAGTTGATCCCGTAAAAGTAACAGTAAAAGAAGGAACAACTTACCCGAATACGCCACAGTACAAATTAACTCCAGAAATAATTGAAGGAATAACTCCTGTAATAAATAAAATGATTGAACAGGGAATTCTAAAAGAAATAATGAGCAGTCCATGTAATTCACCTATTATGGGACTGAAAAAGCCAAATGGAACATATAGAATAGTACAGGATTTGAGAAAGATCAACAAAATAGTTGTGCCCTGTTGTCCAATAGTGCCAAACCCTGCAGTAATTCTATATCAAATTCCACATGAAGCTGAGTGGTACACGGTGATAGATTTGTGTCACGCATTTTTCTCTATTCCTTTGCACCCAGATAGCCAGCCATTATTTGCGTTCCGGTTCGGAGAGCGTATTTTGGCATGGTGCCGAATTCCTCAGGGGTATACAGAAAGCCCCTCAATCTTTAATCAGATTTTAAAGAAATCTCTGGAAGATTTAAAAATGCCAGAAAAGTCAGTGATGGTACAGTATATCGATGACCTGTTGGTGGCATCGAAAACAAAAGAAGCATGTGTAAGTGATACAATTGCTTTACTGAACCATCTAGAGAAAAGAGGACATAAAGTGTCTCCTTCGAAATTGCAGTTTTGTCAGAAAGAAGTCCAGTATTTAGGCCATAAAATTGAGAAAGGAGTGCGAAAGATAGCGACAGAAAGAGTAAGAATGATTCAAGGAATGAGAGCACCAATGACGCAAAGAGAGGTAAGAATGTTTCTGGGAATGGTTGGATATTGCCGACAATGGATAAGTGGTTTCTCTTTGATTGCAAAACCATTACAAAAGTTGACCAAGAAAGATGTAAGAGACCCTTTTGAGTTAAACAATGAAGAAATGAAATCTTTCAAAGAATTGAAAAAGAAATTGTGTGAGGCACCTGCATTAGGCATGCCTGATTATGAGAAGGATTTTGAGTTGTACTGCAGTGAAAGAGATGGATGTGCGTTTTCAGTACTGGTACAAAAACATGGAACAATGAAAAGACCAATTGCTTATTTTTCAGCTGTTTTAGATCCTATAGCAAAAGCATTGCCCGGATGTCTGAAAGCAGTTGCTGCTACTTGTGTAAGTCTGGAACAAAGTGAAGGTATAGTGATGGGGTATCCACTGAGAGTATATGTTCCCCATTCAGTAGAAATTCTTTTGACAAGAACAAAAACACAGTACATGACACATAGTCGGCTGACTAAGTACGAAAAAGTCATCTTGAGTGCTGAAAATGTGACCATAGATAGATGCATGAATGTGAATCCTTCAACATCATTGCCAGATGAGGAGAGTATAATTGAACAAGATGAAGTAGATCATGATTGTCTGAACGTGCTGGAATATTGCACGAAACCAAGAGCTGACATAAAAGATGAACCGTTAAAGGAATCTGATTATGTCATGTTTGTGGATGGCTCATGCTTGAGAACAAAAGAAGGAGTTTTAAGCGCAGCTTACGCAGTGTGCACAGTGGCAACTGTGATGGAAGCGTCTTGTCTGAAAGGAATAAGGTCTGCACAAGTTGCGGAACTGATTGCTTTGATTCAAGCATGTAAATTAGGAAGAAATGTATGAGTCACGATTGTGACCGATAGCCAATATGGTTTTGGTATCGTACAGGACTTCGGTCAGATTTGGTCACAAAGAGGTTTCTTGACGTCTGCAGAAACACCTATCAGAAATGGAGATTTTGTTAAAAAGCTGCTTGAGGCGATACAGTTGCCTAAACAAATAGCTGTAGTGAAGTGCAAGGCGCATAAGAAAAACGAAGATTACATAGCCGTCGGCAATAATTATGCCGATGAGATAGCCAAATATTGTGCAGAGAACATGGTGTCCATGAACAAAAATAGAGAAAGGGAGCATATCTCTTCTCCTTTGCTTTTTACTAATACTGTCGAGACATGGGATGAAGTAAGACAGTTACAAGAAACTGCAAGTGATGAGGAAAAAGATTACTGGATAAAAGCAGGATGTAGAAGACAGGAAAATAATGGTGTGTGGGTATACAGAGACGAAAGACCAGTTATGCCTGATAGCATGATTGCAGACATGGCACGGATGTACCATGGACAAGCTCATATTGGGAGAGATGCAATGATCAGACTTTTTAGACAAACCTGGTATAACCCAAAATTCAGAGCCATTGCTGAAAGTCTTTGTCAAAGATGTCTTATTTGTCAGCAGTTTAACCCAGGAAGAAAAACAGTAGTGAGTCTAGGAACAATAGGACGAGAAGGAGGTCCATTCACTAGAATGCAGTTAGACTTTATCGAGATGCCCCCTAGTAACAGACTAAAATATGTTCTAGTGGTCGTCTGTTTGTTCTCTCGTTGGGTGGAGGCATACCCCACTAGAAGGAATGATGGAACAACAGTGGCAAAACTTATGCTGCGAGAGTTCATTCCAAGGTATGGTTTTCCAGTCACGGTTGAGACAGATAGAGGAACACATTTTCAAAATGAGTTGATCCAATTGATTTGCGAAGCATTGAGTATTAAACAAAAACTACATTGTGCTTACAGACCAGAGGCTTCTGGGGTAGTGGAGCAGATTAATGGAACAATTAAGAACAGATTAGGAAAAATGTGTCAAGCTACAGGACTCAAATGGCCAGATGCACTGCCTCTTGTTCTGATGACCATCAGAAGCATCCCTGAAAAGAAAACTGGACTTAGTCCTCATGAGATGATCATGGGACGAGCAATGAGACAAGCACACGTACCTGTCAACAAGTTATTGACTATAACTGATGATCTAGTACTGGATTATTGCAAGGGACTGGCTGATGTGGTGCGTTCTGTGTTTCATCAGGTTGGACCGGATGCGACCACTCTTGAAAGAAAACCAGCCCACGACTTGAATCCAGGAGACTGGGTCCGTATAAAAATCCACAGGAGAAGAAACTGTCTAGTTCCTCGCTGGGACGAACCACGACAGGTAATCCTAGTGACAACGACTGCAGTCAAGTGTGCAGGAGTGAAGAACTGGGTCCATGCCAGCCACACAATCAGAGTTCAAGAACCTACTGATCGACATGTGAGTCGACGTCTGGAAGTGTGGGATAAAAGTTTAACGGCTGGGACAACAAGGATAAGAGAAAGGGTGCCAGAACTTGAAGATCGACCTGAAAGTCGACATCTGGAAACCCCAACTGCAAACACCTCTAGAGAAGAAGAGGAAGAAGAAGAAGAAAGAAATTCAGAAGTTCCAGAATCTGAAGATCGACCTGTAAGTCGACATCTGGAAACATCTGACACAAGTTCAGGATCTGATGATTCAGTTGCAAACTGTGAAGAATTCCGAAGGAGAACTTGGGGTTATAAACCAATTAGAGAAGAAAATGAGCAAGAAAATGATCTAGATGAACAACCAAGTACAAGTTATGGTGGAAAACCTTCAGAAATAATATTAATAGATGAAGTAGGGAAAGAAGTACATAAAAAGTTAGAGAATCGAGAAGAACCCCGAGGAGCAATAGGGACAGATAGAGAAACAGAAGAACAGGGAAATTTAGAAGCAGAAAGGGAGGAAAACACCAAATCGGAAGAACACCGAGGAGGGACAGTAATAAGGGAACACAAGAAGGAGAAGACAGATCCACCAGTAGGAGATGACGAGATCATAAGCTTCAAAATAAGAGACAATAGTGAAACAGTTGAAACAGAAACTGAAGAGAGTGGAGAAGAGGAAAAAGCAAAAACTGAATCAAGAAAAAGAAATTGGAAATCAGAAAGAGAAGAAAAAGAAGGTGAAGCCAAAAGGCCAAGAAAAGGAGATAATTGGCCCAACAGCTATATAAGAAAATTGAGATATAGAATAATAAGAGCAGGAGACGAAAGTGCTGAACAAGTGAATGAAATAACAAGTCAAAAGGGACAAGAAAAACCAAGTGGAAAAAGATTACAAAAATCCAAAAGAACAAAGAAAGTGAATGCAAAGTATAAGTCACCTGAGTGGCTGTATATCGCACTGACGGATTACAAAGAAGAAGAAAACACTCACGAGAACCAGAGACTAAGAAGTCGAATGGGAAAAGGTGAGATGCAACAAACCTGAAGTGAAGACTTATAGTGCTTCTGCCGGACATGACAATTTTACTGGATGTGACAAATCACCGGATGTGACAACGAAAGAATTCTGGAGAGAATTAAAAGAAAGTACCAAGCAAAGACTTTTTGAAAGCAGAGTGGCATCTAAGTCATTTCTGAGGTGTAGTGACACAATTTTCTGAAACTTAAATAGAAAAAGCAAAATGGAAAATATTAGGGATAGAAGAGATAAATGTGAGTTTATAAAAAGATGGTGCAAAATGTGCTGCTTTTGTACAGGGTTATTAATGACCATATGGATAGTTTTAGCAATCACAATTCCTATTAGTTTAGCTGTGATAGAAGCAAAGAATGATACTAAACCAGAAAAAGAAACTAATATTAAAGAACCAGTTATTTTAAGAAGTAGTGCAGAATTACATAAGGACAAGTCAGTAACAGACTTTTCTAAAAACGTTTTTACAAAATTGTTGTACGAATATGTAGAGACAATGGATGTGAGAGATTGTTATGTTTGTATGCAGTTGCCTGCATCAGTGTCAGAAGGTGTGACTTATCATCACCTACCTCTAACTTATGGAATAACATGTAGTGTAATAGCAAGTTTATTTTATAAAACAGGTAGATTAGAATCTTATTATACTGACATAGATAAGATTTTTGCAAACATTCCAGTAGTACCAGAACTTAACAAGGTAAAATCAGCAAAAGTTTTAGGAGAATTTTTTTAGAACATAGAAAATTAACGTTAGAAGAAATAGTTAGTAACAACCTTACCTGTGAGTTAAAGAAAGAAGAAAAGGTATTTTTAGAAATGGTTGAAGAAAGAAGAATGAAATTTCAAAAAGAAGCAATAAAAGAGGAAGGAACACAACTATGGACGTTTGAGGAAGGAAATCATGAAGGGAAAAAGATAAATGCAGCAATGACATTAGATTGGCCGCAAACAGGAAAGTTGTTTATTAGGAGAAATAAGACAGTCTATGACAATTACTTTGTAGGTTCCAGTATCTGCCATGACAATTATCAAATTCTGGGAGGTTGGGGTTTCAAAGGTGGAAAAGATCCAATATTTCTAGGTATCTATTATATTTGTGGGAATAGAGCTTATTATAGGTTACCGGACCATTGGTATGGAACTTGCTATGTAGGCCTGGTCTTTCCAAAAATCTTTCATATGGACAGAGAAGAGAAAGGAACATACAAAATGATTAATAGCTTTACACGTAGAAAGAGGGAAAGTTTTTCAGAAATTGTAGGTGATATTTTTGGAGCATTAATACCAGCAGTGGGAATATCCTTGAATGCATTTAAAATTCGGAAGTTATCCACAGTAGTAGATCGTTTGTCTACAGATACTGCGGGAGGGTTCTTAATGGTAAATACCGAAATGGTTGCCATGAGAGCTATGGTGATGCAAAATCAGCTTGCCCTTGATATTCTTTTGGCAAAAGAGGGTGGAGTCTGTGGAATGTTGAAAGTCCAACATTGTTGCACTTACATTCCTGATAAAAGTGAAAATATACAGAAGTATATTACAAATATTACAAATTTGCACAAAGAGCTAGTTCCACTGGAGGTTGAAAGTGTTTTGGGAAAACTTGGTAGAGGGTTTTCTTCAGTAGCAAATTGGTTGACCAGAATGAGTAGACTAATGATAGGGAAAGTTATAATAATAGCAACTGTAGTAATATTGTTAGCCATGGTGTTGAAGATAGTAATAACGTGTATAAAAAGAAAAGTAAGACAAAATAAGATAAAAAGAAATAACAGAATAATGAAAGAGAGAGAGAGAGAAATGGGTGAGATTGAGTTAGAGAAAATGAAAGAAAGTATGTATAAGGAGACAAGAAGACAAGATGAAAGGGAAACAGATGTGTAACTAACAAAAAGCAAAGGATAAAAGACATACTGCCTGAAAAAGAAGTATAACTTGGGTTTTATGTGGTGATTTAAAAATCACCAAAGGGGGGAGTTGATGGAGCAGAGAAAATAATTTTTTTTAACCCCTAACAAATTTTATAAATAATTAATAAAATGTTCGTTTAAATGTATTAATCAACACTGTATGTGTGGGAAGAGTAATACGCAAATGTATGTGCTAAATAATCTATTAATGGATGTCCGTATGTCTAATTATAACGTAAAAGTAAATGCGTACTAATTTAAAATAAATGCATGTTTTTGTGCTTCATAGAAATAAACGTGTCGTTGCAAAAACAATAGTGATGGTAAGTAAGGAACAGCTTAAATGTTGCTTTCTGCTAGGTAATAACTAATTGGGGTACGTAGATGACGGGAGGGAAACGAAAAGGCTATTTTTCTCTATTTTAATTATGTTTTGTTTATTTCAAATTAGTGCTTCTAAAGTATAACCGAGTGGCGATATAAAATGGCTGCCAGTGGGTGATGTGCGCAAGCGCAAGGGAGACATGTGACACGGGAGAGAAGTCGGAGAAAAACTAACCTCGTGATATTGCTGAGAGGCTAGGATGCGAGAAATGGTCAAGGCTGATGTGACCTAATTGAACTGATAGTGTGCCGTGGTGATCAGCAGAGACCCGTGGGAAACCAGTTTAAGAGAAAGGACAATGACTGCAGAGTTCTCGAATGTATCGAAAGAAGTTACAAATGTACTGATCGAAGCGGATGGAAACATGTCTTGAACTGTGAGAAAGGAAATGATCCAAGGACCATTGGATCCAAGAGAACTTGATTAAAAGAATGAATAAGATGACATGCATGGACCAATGAAAGAAAAGTGTGTTATTAATGTTGCAACAATTAGTTAGCAAAGTTAGAATTAGGGTATAAGAGGGCCTACTCTTAGTGGGAGGGGGTCAGTCGCAGTCACAGTCAGGAGCGGAGTTGGAGAGTCGTGTTGGTGTTGGTGGCTTCCAGTGCTGGGTGGTCCTGATCGATCCCTTACTGAGCGGGAGATGCTGAAAGACTGTTAGATGAGACGGGTTGCAGGTAGCTGATGCTGACGAGCTGAAGTTTCTGTTGCTGTCTTAATTTTCCAGTTGAGTATGAGAATCAGGTTATTTCTAATTCCCAAACTTAGGTTAGAAATCATTAGGCTAAATTAGGAAGGTAGGCAGGTAATCAGAGTTTTGCTTCATGACGAAAATTTCCTTTCTGCAATAAATTGATTATGCTTAATAAATATTTGAATTAATAATGAATGAATAATTGAATAAAAGTTTAAATTCTTTCTCATGCTTTTAAAATTATATAAAATTTAAGATTCTTTAAATCAAATGACTCAGTGGTTATTTTCCTAAATGATTGTGACATCAGCAATTGGTTATTGTGATTTAGCTGGTCTTAATCACTATGAACTAATTTTTTACATGAATGATTCATCGACAAACTAATGAGCAGGAATATCTTAAAGAAAATAACTAAAAGAAAGTGATAAGTTAAGGTAATAAGATATCCCGGCTCCTTCCAGCGGTACATAAATGGTGTTTTCCATTTAGTTCTCATGCTTCTCCTAGGAATACAGAATTTCGTAAAGGTGTAAAGGAAATCCAGGTGTGTGCGTGTGTGTTAGGCGATGTTTATGGGCCCCATCGTCATGTGGATGTGAGAAAATATAGTTTGCCCCTGGATGACCTATAAGTGACCTAGGAGGAGAATAGTTTTTATTGTACGCGCTGCATCACCTGCATTCTTAGCCCTGATTACAACATTCTTGGAGCATTCAACTCGTCGTTGAGGAGGGTAAAACACAGTGTATTCTGCAGACCCTCATAGTACAAGATTCTAACAACTGGGTACAGGAGACATTTCACATCAGCAAGTTGAATTTATTACCGCATAGAATCTGCAATTTTCCCGATCAGAAAAGAGTAGGGGGTGAAGAGTAAACACCTGGGGCTCTCGGAAAGGGTGGGGTGGGGGAGTTCAATGAGGATCCCTTCGCAAAGTTTTCACTTTGTCTGTTTTCAAAAATCATATCAGTGGTTTTGACATCCAATTTTAAGCACCTTTATGCCAAACAGAATAGTTTAGGGACACTGCGCACATAAAACATAAACACAAATGGCTTTAAGGAGCACTGACAAGACCCAATAAGCCTCTCTCAGAAAAGTCTGCAGCTACCACTGTGTTTTTTTGGCTGGACTGCGGCAGAGGTCACAAGTCGTTCTGCTACATTCTTTTGCCTAAAGCCATTTCTGCCGCATTCTTTTGCTAAAGCCATTTCATTTGCCAATAATTCCCCAAATGGAAAAAGGAAAGCTGGGCAGGGCCATCCTTTTCAGAGAGCTGCATCTATACATGCACACCACTCAGAAACCAGGTGGCATTTATAAGTGCCCCACAAAAAAGCTAACATACTCGCAAATCATGCGTTCCACGTACGTGGATGTAATTGAGATAGCTCAGCTGGTTAATGCATCTGATGTGAAGCTCTGTGTAAAAACAGCAAGGTTGAATGTTGGTGTGGAAACACAGCCTGTCATCCTTCTAAAGCTGATAAAGTAAGTATCATGAAAGCGGAGTATATCAAATGGCAGTTGTAACAGCGCTATGGAGCAGCAAGTCTGTATGTTAACTGTTCTCATGTCTCCAAGCGTAACATAGAAATGCAATTTATAATTATTTACTGCTACATCTGCTGAGGGACTCAAAAGGATCACTGTTGGGGTTCAAAGAACGCACATGGACTCTCTTCCTCCATAGGGTTGATGAAGGAGGTTACTGTTTTGTCTGCCTACTGCTGATGCCGGCTGTGCAGCACATCTGTTTCCTGTTACTCAGCTTTACAATTAACGTGCACTCATCACCAGCTCGAAGAACACAGTCACGAATGCTTCCTCAGCCTTGGGTACCGCAAAACCTCATGATGAATAATGTGAACACCAACATGATGTGCTTTCTGAAATAGCGCCAACAAGGAACGCCACTACCGACAGCGTCTTCTGTGCACCACTGTCAGTACGGAATATTGACCTAGTATCAATTTTGTCTGGGTTTGTTGGATATCTGCCAACAATGCAGAAATGTGGAAGGCCAGGTAACACCTTTTTCTCACAGGGCAGACCTGCTGCCCCGGCAGCGCCACTGTCTAAATCACCTTTAGGACCTTATAAGTATTTAGCCATGTAGCACTTTATCCTGGGTGCTGCAATATCTACTGTTTGCAGATTTAGATGTCTGAAAAAATCTGCAAACAGTAGATATTGCAGCACCCAGGATAAAGTGCTGCATGGCTAAATACTTATAGGGTCCCAAAGGCGAGACCAATTGCATTGCAAATGCTTGTTGGAGGTCTGTTAATGAGTTGCCCAACGTTGATGGAATTTTATTGAGGGGGGAGCATTTAGTGGTGCCTCAGAGTATGAGGCCCAAGATTCTTGAACTTGCTCATGAAGGTTATATGGGCATGCAGGCAATGAAGCTCAGGGTCAGAGAGGATTTTTTGTGGCTGAGTGTAGACAGGCCAGTGGAACATTTTGTGAGGAAGTGCAAAGCGTGTGTCATAAGTGACAAGTCACAAATTACTTGTATTGTAACAGCAGTGGTCAGTAATGGGGTGACGGCACAAGTTAGCATTCGATGTGTAATGGACCTTTTGGAGTTCTAGGGAACGCACCCACTTATGCCCTGGTATTGATTGATTACATGTCCAAGTGACTGAGTTAAAATTTGTCGATATTGTTAATTCGAAGGTGATCATCAATTTTTTCCAGGAAGTTTTTATCAGGGAAGGGCTTCCCAAAGAGTTAGTAACAGATAATAGTACCCAGTTAGTATCCCAAGAAATTAGTTATTTTCTGGAGACAAATCGCATCAAGCATGCAAGGACCTCTCTGTATCATCCCAGTAGTAATGGCCTTGCTGAGAGAGTCAATCGTGCAATTAAAGGCCAGCTACAACTCACGTCCATCGGCTGGTTTGGGAAAAGGTGATCAAGGAAATGTTGTGGGCTATGAGAACGACCCTGCACATTAATACATGAATGTCTCCCTTTTCTTTATTGCGGGGCAGAGTTGTGGTTACCCGTTTGAAAAGTGAGCAGATGGGGAGGAAAACTCTGGATTGTGAGAAGGTGGGAAGTGTGTTGGATGTGCGAAGTCATGTACAGGAGAAGTAAAGCTCTAAGTGTGATGTCAGTCCCAGGAGGGAGGCTAGTGTCTGTGTTGGAGATTTTGTGAGGAACCTGATTCCTTGCCACGTTCAGAAAGGCCATTCTAGATTTTCGTCCCCGATGTTGGTGAAAGAGGTAAAGGATCATGTTGAGATCCTGGGGAATGGCAAAGTGTGGAACAAAAGTATGGTGGTAGTGGTGCCAAGCCCTAAGGCTAGTTATGTTTGTGAGAAAATGGGATCACAAGTGTAAAGAAGGTCGGTGCAATCTATGAGCATTTGTGATGGTCGTCCTACTTCAGTGAGAAAAAAGTTCATACCAAAATGTTTAGTGATTTCGTGATGAATAATAAGATTTTGCAGTGCTATCTGACATTTTATGAACAATGTGTTAAATCGAATGAGGTTAATGTTGCATTCCTTTCTCTTTTTCCCCTTTTCTTTGCAGTTTTTTAGTATGTTTCCATTATCTAAATTTCTTTACTAGTTTTGAAGTTGAGAATTATTGTGTACATATTGCTTTGTTTTCATTGTGAAGGGAGGGGGATATGTGGGGATTGTTGGGATTGCATTCCAGGGCCTTCATGGTCTTTGCAATTGGAATGCAAGCAGTGTAATGACCTGACTGTTCCGAGATCGACAGTTGCTGCCTAAGTCTCGGTGTTGCAGGAGGAATAAAACTTACAGTATTCATAAAAGGTTGTCATACTTTCAGTGTCCTGTAGACATTTTGGTTTGCTGGAACTCTTGATCAGCTGGTCATTGAGAATGTATGATTTCCCTTCTTAGTTTTTCAGCTACTACAGCTAGACATGTTGTGAATACTCATGGGGCTGTTGTTACCCCGAATGGTAGTACTTTGAATTGATGGTGACGCCTACTTACCACTAACCGGAGTTATTTGAGATGTGCCGGGTGGATTGAGATATGAAAGTATGCATCCTTCAAATCTAATGCAGTAATGATATCGCTTTCCTGTAATAATGGTATAACATCTTAAAGTGTTACCATGTGGAAGTGTTTGGATATAATGTACTGATTTAGAGGGGGTAAGTCTATTATGGGACATAGTGAGCCATCCCTTTTGGGTATTTGGAAGTATAGGGAGTATACCTTCCTTTTGTGATGCTTGAATGGGACCGGGTCTAAGGCCCACTTTTGTAGCAATGCTTTTACTTCTTCCTTTAGCAGATGTAGATGCTGCAGATTTAGTAAGTGTCTTTCTGGTGGGAAATTTGCTGATTGTTCTTTTTAGTTCAGGCAATATCCCTGACTGATGATATCTAACACCCATGGATCTGATGTTATTTCTGGCCACAGCTGATGGATATTTTGTAGCCTTCCCCCGACAGTTGATTTGTGATTGGGGGAAGTTTTGGGAAGCCACTGTTTGGTAGAAGAGGCTCCATTTGAGGGTGTGCCTCTACCCTTTCCTCCGGATTGGTAACCACCTTTATAATAACGTAGGCCTGTCTGTTGGTGATGTTGTTACTGATGCTGGTGGGTCAGACTCTGTGGTGGCAGTTTTGGAGGCCCCTCTCCATTGGTAGCGGCAAAATGGCTGTTGTTCCTGTGGTGTAGATTGCAAAGCCCCGATTGATTTTGCAGTATCTGTGTCTATTTTATTTTCTCTAATTGCGTGCCTACTTCTGGCCCAAAGAGATGTTCTCCATCTAAAGGGATGCTAAGAATATGCTGTTGCACTTCTGGCATATAGTCGGATTTGCTTAGCCATGCATGCCTGCGCACCTCCGAACTGAGGTTGCAAAGTGAGCTAAAGAACGATGATGGATTCAACCCAGATCTGTGACTGGGGGTGAGTGTCTGAAAAGTTTCAGCGCTCCGTCCATCATCTCTTTGTGTTTGCTTTGCCTGCGCAGCATAACATAGCTGTTAAAGCCTCTTGCCGCCATGTTTGCACTATACAGTACTCACCTGATGGTTGTACTAGAGAGCTGTTTTCCTTCGGCTACTAACTCATCTCCCCTCTTTTTATATTGTTCTGAGATGGTGCATGAGGTCTTGCATTTCGTCCCAAGTAGCCCTGTTGTAGCAAGAGAGAAGACCCACTGAATTTGCGATTCACCAGTGGTGGCGTGTTCGGTAGCCACCCTTTTCCCAGCAGCGTTGATGCGCTTTCTCCTTGTCAGGAGGTGGAGCTTCCCCTATGCCCTGGGATGCTCTTCTTTTCCTTGCAGTTGTGATTACTAGGGAGTTTGCTGGAGAGTGACCCCTGATGTATATTGGGTCTGAACGTGAAGGCCTGTATTTCCTTTCAATGCATGGAATAAGCACCCTAGATTTTACTGGGTCCTTAAAGATGTCCTTTGAGACATTTAATATTGAGCCAATCCTAGGAAGATATGTGCTCAGTGTGGGAGAGTGTCTCTAAGAAATCTGTCCCTTCCTCTGTGGGCTACATAGGAAGATTATGATAATCTGCAGCCCTCTGTATGATACTGTGGTAAGATGACGTGTCATCAAGTGATGGGGCTTTGCTAGGAATTGGTGGTTTCATATCCTTGTCAGGCAGAACCATGTAATAATTGGGTCATGGGTCTGGGCTGTGGTGGGTATCCCCCTGTGAATCTGGGTCAAAGTCCTGTTGAGATGTATTCCCGCACTTCTCCTACTGTGTAGTTGAAGGTGATCTTGATTCTGGGTATTGTGGTTGGCTAAATGTCATGGGACTTGTGGCCCTATGTTCAGTCGCCACTCTCTCTGGTGGTCGCTGTGGCATTTTCAAATCCTGTGGGCGTCTTTTGGAAGTGTCTTTATGTCTCTTTTGCATATATTTGTGCAGTCCTTCAAAAGACCTTCTTCTTGTGGCACTTGTTTTTATGGTATTTTTGCCTGCTTCTCTAGCACTGTTGGTAGGGCCGAACATGGGTTTTCTTTGGCATCGAAGAGCGACTACATTCCTTTTCTTTTGTCGGTGCCGATGTATGTCTGGATTTCGAGTGGCTCAATGTTGAGCGTTTCTTCGGATCCGATGACTTCTCGGGTGTTGAAACCAGGCATGTCTTCTTCTGTGCCGATGTATGTGTCGATGACGACGTGTGCTTCGGTATCGAATTTGTGTCGTACCATCCCCATGTTTGGGCCTTGTTGCCCGATCGAGAACAGTCTTGTCCCTTCTCTGCATCGAGGCGTGCTCGCAATGTCGACCAGAGCCCGAGGGCTGTGGTGCACCAAGGCGTTGAGGGGTAGGTGTATGTAAGATTTTTTTGCATTGGTTGGGTCAATAGTACTCACGGCCCTTGGTGTCGTCTTTGTTTTTGGTCCTGACCCAGGTACCGGAGTCTTCTGCATGGTTTCCTCGACCTGCACCTCCGACTCATCTTCCATACTGGATTCGTCAGAGGCGACATAGTGGGGATGGCGAGGATGACTTCACCTTGCATTGTTATCTCGGCGTCGATCTAACCCTCGCTGTGTGATTCTCCGTGCAAGAAATCTGCCTCTGCTGCCATCTCTATGTTATGCGCTGGGCACCGATCTCTTCTGCTTCTCAGCGTTTTCTTATTTTTAAGAGGTGCACGCTGAACAGCCCTGTTCCTTGTCTTCTGGTGATAAGCACAAATTACAGACTTTATGAGTGTCCGAATAGGAGTATTTGGCCCATCACTGAGGGAACTGTCGTAATAAGCTTTCTTTTTTCGCCTCCATTACTCGGAGAACAACATTCTTGACAGGTGTGGATGTCAACAAAGTGAAAGTCTGATGCGTGCACTCGATCGGTACATGGTTCCAACGTGTATCGGACCTGTGAGTTATTCTTCTTTGTTGATCTTCGATCATGTGGATCTTCTTTTTTTTGCCTGTAGGCTGCTTGGGCGTCAAAACTGTAGAGCTCCAACGCAGTCCGTCCGAGCCCGATGGCGGAAATAAATGATCTAACAAAGGAACAATCAATCAATCAATCAATCAGGGGTTTGTTAAAGCGCGACTACTCACCCGTAAGGGTCTCAAGGCGCTAGGGGGGGGGGTGCAGGTTCCATCCATCAAGGAGGGGGTCTGTCGAAGAGCCAGGTTTTGAGGTTTCTTGCGAAGATGGGGAGCGATGTTGACTGTCTGAGGTGGAGCGGAAGGGCGTTCCATGCTTTGGCCGCGAGGAATGAGAAGGAGCGGCCTCCTAATCTGGTCTTTCTGGTGCGGGGGACCACGGCGTAGGAGAGCTGGGCTGATCGTAGGGTCCTTTGGGGTGCGTGGAATTTGAGTCGGCTGTTCAGGTATGCTGGTCCGGTGCCGTGGAGGGCCTTGTGTGCGTGGGTGAGCATCTTGAAGGTGATTCTCGCCTCGACAGGGAGCCAGTGGAGTGTGCGCAGGTGCTGGGAGGAACCGTTAAACATGTGTAATACCTCAAGGAGGAGGGGATACGACGCATGACGCCGACCATAAAACCTTCTAGAGAAAAACAACTTGCAGAGTCCAGGCCCAACACTAGATGACAGGAGTGTGCATAGCATGTGTATCTGCAGCCAACACATGCTACGAATATAAAAATAACTATCCTTTTGAGTCAAACCCCTATTGGCTTACAAAGACTGGTAAATGCTTTTGATGACTATTTACTAATGAATGGCCTTGAACTGAATGTGAAAAAAACTAAAATCATGAAAATTGGTCAAACAAATCAGAAGTTTAAGTCATGGAGGGCCAGAGGAGGGCCGATTGAAGATGTTAAAACATATAGATATTTAGGGGTTGTGTTTGATAATAGAGTTTCTTTTAAGCACCATTTTAAAGATTTAAGGGCAAACACTGCGACTTTAATTCATGCTTTTAAATGTTTGCAAAAATCACTGAGCTGCCAATCCTATGAACACATTCTCAAAGTCATGAGAGCAAAGTTACAGCCAACCATTTCATATGGCTCACCCATCACCAGGGGAAAAGATGCGAAGCTACTGGATTTATTAATAGTCAAGGCTTATAAAGCAACTTTTGGGATTCCCAGGTCAGTGGGTCAAGCTGAAATAAGATTGGAGCTTGATCTCCAAAAACAGTGTTTGGTGTCACAAGGGGCTTTTTTGAAATGTATGTACTTTATGTTCTCTTCCGCCCCTGCTACCGTAGCGAACAACTGCTGGCTTGAAATAACAAAATCTACTTATGCTGCTGCCTGGAGATCCCATATCTTAACTTGCCTGAATGATATTGGTCTGCAAATTGGGCTTCATGAATTGAAAATGCCCAATTATAAATGAATCCTAAAAAAACAAAGCAAAGCTAAATCTCTTAATAAGGATAAAACTGTTTTAGCTGCAAAAAATCATCCATGGTATGTGATTAATTCACATCAGTCTTTACGCATAGAGCCATACCTTAATGCCCATTTCTCAGCAAAAATAAAAAAAACATTATTAAGAATAAGATTGGGAATAAACCCAACTAAGGAGGGTATGCCTTCTTGGATTCAGCAGTGGCCTAATACCAATTGTAGACTCTGTGGATGACCACGTGAATCTTGATAGCATATAGTATGCGTGTCCCAAATTGCTTAAAATATGGGCATATTTTTAAAACGCCTATTTTTGAAGATCGGGGACAGATCGGCTCGCCAGGCCCTTATTTTTTGTTTATCAGGTGAGTCGATTCCGCTGCTATACCAATTGATAAAGGTTTTAGTTGCTGACGAAAAATGTTTGCCATTGACTGTTCAAGATGTATTATAATTAAATCTTATGGCTTCAAGAGAAATCTTGAATGCATCTTTTCTGCTTATTTGCACTGTACGGCCTCTTGTAGAATTTAGTGTCTTTGCTGCCAGGGTAATAATTAAAAATGTAAATAATGAAGTTATCTTGTTTGCAATAGAAATTATTGATGCACTTTTATAGCCTGTTTGCACAATGGAACTACTATTTACCGCATGTCTGCACTTTAATACGTAATGATCCAGCCCATGTCTAATAGATTTTATAGTCCATTTCTATAATGATCAATAAAGTTAACTGGTTTTATTGCACATATATGAATGTATTTATAAACTGCCAAGAATATTTTTGTCATCGTTTAAAAAAAAAAAAAATGAATGATGCTCACAAATAGTTTTACTATTGAGAAGTAACTACATGTGATAATGTTTTTTTCTATATATTGTTTGATTGTTAAGATGTTTTAATTGCAATGATTTTTGTTAATCAAGCAATAAAAACTTCATTCATTCATTTATAAAAATAATTGGTGTCTTGGTACTACAATAGGTTTACACTATGCCGTATAACCCATCACTTATGTCTGAATTCTCACGCAGAATTTAAATCAGCTTTACTTTCTACAAACGACAGATAAAACTTTAGAAACGTTAGTATTATCGTAGCACACAAGAAGCTTTTGTGGACTCTCTAAAATACGTGTTCAGTAGCTGTGCAATTTTGCTACTGTCGATTGTTGCTGATATAGGCCCAAACCCAGAAATGTGAGCACATCCCACCAAGAGGGATTCCAGGAAGTGGACCATTAAGAATTCAACTATGTCGCAAAGGGCGAGGCTCTGGTCACCACTGCTTGGAACCAGGGACTCATGCAGGAAAAAGGTGCATACTCCTGTGCAGTACGCATGCTTAATAAGTGTTGGCATACTTTTGGTTATAAGGTGTACAAAACCGTTCCTGTCTCACCACTAGTTGTCTATGTGATGGGATATCAGATAGCAGGAAAGTAGGAATATTACTGAAATATTTGATCCTTTTTTAACATACATTTTTTGAATTTACTAGCAATACAAAGCAGAAAAAATAAAAGTAAAAGTTTCCAGTCGTTACTGTAGGGGTCCAAATCACACATGTCCGAAATTAGTCTTACAATACCCTTAAGGCTCTGACTACAAGTTAGGTAGAGCACAAGTAACAAGTTTTTATGTATTAATTTTTCTCCACCTGATTCGGAGTTATTTTTTGCACATCTGCTTTTACTGGGTGTGGGAGAACCGGACACAATTTTCCCGTCTGGTAATTCAGGCTGGACAAATTGCATAAGGCTTTGGCTGCAGTAACAGCTAAACCTCATTTAAGGTTATGTTCAAATGGGTGAACAACCCACATCCGTCCCACAGGTCCTCCACATACAGGGACCACCTGCTCAGAGTAGATGACAAATATATGCAGTACAATGATATGAGATAAAGAGTTCTGTGCGAATTTATGACTGGAAAAAACTGTCCAACACAGGAATCCCCATGCCATGGGGTTTTACTCATAACTGCATGGTACTGGGGTGATTTTTACAATGGCCCCAGTAACGTGCAAGTATATGTTTACTTTTGAATATTTTGAAAAAATTGAAAAATATACTAAATCAAATGGATTTTATATAATGAAATAAGAATTTACATGAATGCTTTTATGTACCTTCAAAAACTTGATGATTGTTCCTGAGAAGAGTCTGTAGCCCTCCACATTCATTCTTTAATCTCTGTAGAGTTTTTCTGTCTAAATATTCAGCCACATCCTTCAAAGGAAGACTGCCTGAAAACAATTGAGGGAAGGCAATTTGAACATTTTAATAACATGCCCACAAAACCATTCACATAAAGATAAATCAACACAGTTTTCATGCTTCATGAAACAGCTCAAGAAGAAACTAGCATTGACAAAGCCAAGACGTCCGTCTTTTTTTATTAAGTGAAGCGTTTGGGAATTGTCAGACATTTTTGTGTATGTTTCCCCACAGTTGATCTAGAATGAAAATCCTAATAAGTTGTAAACTTAAAATCAACTAACCGCAGCATGGCTTCCGGGAAAATACAATTGTTGGGGGAAGATCAAGGGTAGACTATTGAGTCAGGACAGTGCTCTTTGAAGTGGTGTTTCTTGTCCTGTTTTATGATTGTAGGAAAGATGGAGCTGATATGATGTCGATAGGGATAGTGCGCCAGATCCTGAAAGCATTAACAGAGAAGCATTACCTTCTGTTTTTTCCCTTCTTGCAATATTTTGTCACTAGTCTGCTGATAATGAGTCTCCTGGTCTAGCACGGTCTTCCAGATGTGGCTAGTTTGTGTGCTAATTATAACAAAACATTTTTCAAAAATTTATGAGCTGTCTAATTTGGTGATTCAGACTGTGCCAATCTGTCTAGAGATCCTTATGCTGGAGCAGTAGCTTAAGAGCACGCTGGGCGGTGAACCTGGAGGCAGATCTGCGTTAGCAGTAGCAATGCTCTATAAAACATTTCCAACCTACCCTAAACCAGTATCAGACACTTTAATTCACTTTACAAAGTAAATGAGTAGGGATTGTGTTATGTTTGCAGGTTTGTAAAGGGATTATTTTCTTCTTTCAATCAGTGCCACAATTTTCATTTTAAAATCAGGTTAGACCATGACAAGTATGCCACTTGTGTTTTATTTTTATTTGTAAAGAGCTAATGGACACAACCTGCTGGAGTTCTAGCCCCAAGAGACCTGTTTGAGTGAAGAAACAGACCCAACCGTTGTACAATAAGCTAATAAGAACATGTTCACACATAATATTTTTTAGGTTAAGCCTAGCGGCATCGCGCATGCACTACTCGCTCTGCAAGGCATGCTGTAGTAGGGTATGCTGTGGTAGCCTCGCCCACTCATCGCCCATATTTTTAATTGGCTGGTGTCATTGTCCTTGGTGAATGCTGGCTTCCGATTCATTATGAGGCTTGCTAGTCCCGCCTTGTTACCGCATTGTCTCCATTTGCTATCGCCCATAAGGACTGGACCTTTTACTTCAATCAATCAATCAATCACAGAATTTGTAAAGCGCACTACTTACCCGCGAGGGTCTCAAGGCACTAGGGAAAGAAGGGGGGGGGGTGCTGCTACTGGTCGAACAACCAGGTCTTGAGTAGCCTCCTGAAGGTCAGCAGGTCTTGGGTCTGTCGTAGGCTTAGTGGAAAGGTGTTCCAGGTCTTGGCGGCGAGGTGGGAGAAGGATCTGCCGCCGGTGGTAGTTCTTCGAATGCGAGGGACGGTGGCGAGGGAGAGGTCGGCGGAGCGGAGTTGGCGGTTGGGGACGTAGAAGAGGAGTCGGCTGTTGAGGTAGGCTGGGCCAGTCTTGTGGAGTGCCTTGTGTGCGTGGATGAGGAGTTTGAAGGAGATTCTCCTGTCGACGGGGAGCCAGTGCAGGTTCCTCAGGTAGGGGGTGATGTGGCTGTGGCGTGGTACATCGAGGATCAGGCGTGCGGAGGCGTTTTGTATGCGTTGCAGTCGCTTGATGAGCTTGGCCGGGGCTCCCGCGTAGAGGGCGTTCCCATAGTCAAGTCTGCTACTGACGAGGGCCTGGGTGACTGTTCTTCTTGTGTCTGTCGGGATCCACCTGTAGATCTTGCGAAGCATGCGGAGGGTGTTGAAGCAGGAGGATGAGACTGCGTTGACTTGCTTGGCCATGGAGAGCGTTGAGTCGAGGATGACTCCCAGGTTGCGTGCGTGGTCGGTGGGTGTCGGGGCTGCTCCCAGCGTCGTTGGCCACCAGGAGTCGTCCCAGGCTGAGGGGTTGGAGCCGAGGATGAGGACCTCTGTCTTCTCCGTGTTCAGTTTTAGTCGGCTGATCTTCATCCAATCGGCGACGGCCTTCATTCCTTCATGGAGGTTGGATTTGGCGGCGAGGGGTCCTTGGTGAGGGAGAGGATCAGTTGAGTGTCGTCGGCGTAGGAGATTATGTTGAGGTCGTGCTGTCTGGCGATGCGTGCGAGCGGGGCCATGTAGATGTTGAACAGTGTTGGGCTGAGGACGATCCCTGGGGTACGCCGCAGATGATCTCGGAGGCTTCGGATCGGAATGGTGGGAGGCGGACTCTCTGGGTTCTGCCGGCGAGGAAGGAGGTGGCCCATTCCAGGGCCTTGTCTCGGATCCCTGCGTCGTGGAGGCGTGCGCGTAGAGTGCGGTGGCAGACAGTGTCGAAGGCGGCGGAGAGGTCCAGCAGGATGAGGGCTGCGGTCTCACCGTTGTCCAGCAGGATCCTGATGTCGTCGGTGGCGGCGATGAGGGCAGTCTCAGTGCTGTGGTTGCTGCGGAACCCCGATTGGGATGGGTCCAGGATGCTGTTTTCTTCGAGGTATCGGGTTAGCTGTTTGTTGACGATCTTCTCGATGACCTTGGCTGGGAACGGAAGCAGGGAGATGGGCCGGAAGTTCTTGAGGTCTCTCGGGTCCGCCTTGGGTTTTTGAGTAGGGCGTTGATCTCTGCGTGTTTCCAGCTCTCTGGGAAGGTCGCGGTCTCGAAGGAGAGATTGATGACGTTGCACAGGTGGGGTGCGATGGAGCTGCTGGCTTTGTTGAAGATGTGGTGCGGGAAAGGGTCTGACGGGGAGCCGGAGTGTATTGTGCTCATGGTCTTGATGGTGTCCTCGATGTTCACGCTGGCCCAGGCTGGCAGGGGGTCGTGGTCGATGGTGTGCGGCGGGTCTGGTGCATCGATCTTAGTTGGGGCTGTCTGGGTGTTGAAGCTGTCGTGGATGTCGGTGATCTTGCGGTGGAAGAAGGTGGCGAGGGAATCGCACAGGGGTTGCGACGGCGGGATGTCGTTGGTGTTGGAGCTGGGGTTGGAGAGTTCCTTCACGATGTTGAAAAGCTCCTTGCTGTTGTGTGCGTTGTTGTCGAGGCGGTCTTTGAAGGAGATTCTCTTGGCGGACTTGATGAGGTGGTGGTGGTTACGGATGGCGTCTTTGTGGGCTGCGTGGCTGTCCGGTGTCTTATCACTGTGCCATTTCTTCTCTAGTTTCCGGCAGGTACGCTTGGAAGCTAGGAGTTCCGAGGTGAACCAGCTGGCTCTTTTGGTGGTGTCACTGTAGGTGAGTTTTTTCAGCGGGGCGAGGTGTTGGCACAGTCGTCCATCCATCGTCTGAGGTTGCAGGCAGCGTCGTCGGTGTTGGATGGGTCGGAGGGAGGGCTGAGAGCGAGGGTTGCCCGAAGTTGGTCTTCGGTGACTTTGCTCCAGCAGCGGCGTGGGATCTGTTGGGTGCGGTGGTGTGTGGTGGGTTTCTGGAAGGTGAAATGGATGCAGCGGTGGTCAGTCCAGAGGAGTTCCGTGGTGTGGCTGAAGGAGACGTGGGAGCTTGAGGAGAAGATGGGGTCAAGCGTGTGGCCAGCGGAATGGGTCGGTGTTGTGACGAGCTGGCTCAGACCGAGGTTGGCGAGGTTGTCGATCAGGGTGGTGGAGTTGCTGTCGTTGTTGTTCTCCAGGTGAAAGTTCAGGTCTCCGAGGAGGATGTAGTCGGTAGAGGTCAGGGCGTTCGTGCTGATGAAGTCGGCGATGGAGTCGCTGAACTGGGGTCGGGGCCCAGGGGGTCTGTAGACAAGGGTGCCTCTAAGGGTGGTGTTAGGGTCCGTGTGGATCTGGAAGTGCATGTGTTCGGCGGTGCTGAGAGTGTCGTCGGTGCTGGTCGAGACCCTGATGGTGTTCTTGTGGACGATGGCGATTCCTCCTCCTACTGCGTTGACGCGGTCTCTGCGGGTGATCTTATAGCCGTCTGGGATGGCTATGGCGATGTCGGGGGCGGAAAATACTTGGCTCGTTACACGGTCTGCTTTATCTACTGGGTGAGCACTATTTTATTTATTGACTCTGATGGGACAACTTTCAAGTGGCCACGCACCTTTAATAATTATTTATTTAATTTACGGCGTGGTCCGCTTTCAAGCGGCCAGGAGCCTTTAATAATTATTTAATTTACGGCGCGGTCCGCTTTCAAGCAGCCACGCGAATTAATTTTCTTCTGAACTTGCCCCTTTGGTATAATGGCAGCCGCGCCTTTCTTTTATTTGTTGCATCTGAAGCGGCCCCATGCCATTTTTTTCATCTCTTTATTTACTTTGGTTATAATGGTGGCACCCGCGCGGCTGCCGCCGTTGTAACAAAAGTAAATAAACAGAAAAAAAAGTGTGCGGCCGCCATTTTTTTAAAATGTGTTTACTTATGTTATAATTGCGGCACCGGCGCTTTAGCTGTAAACATCTTAAGCTAAAGCGTGGGTGCCGTGATTGCTGCCAAAGTAAAGAAATAGAAAACATGTTTTTTCAATTTCTTTACTTTTGAAGCAATCGCGGCACCCACGCTTTAGCTTAAGCGCTGGTGCCTGTGGAAGTAGGTACGATGAGGCAGAGATGAGATTTAAGCAGGTTTATTGCAACAAGTAAAAGATTACACTGCAACCCACAACTCAGTCTCCGGCGCTATTATCCAAACTGCCCAGGAAAACAGTTGAGGCAGTTTGCATAACAGCGTCGGAACGGAGAACCCACACTGAAAGAAAACTGCGCCCGAGACAAGCGGGTGAAGGACAGCTCGCTCTTAAAAAGAACGAGCGAGCTGTGACCACAACATCACCCTTTTTCTTTTAAACAAAAAGCAGAATGTAAGGCATCAAAACTATACAGGCAATAATTGGTAACAACAGATAATGTGCTAACATAAGAGGTTACAAGGAAAGTAAATGATAAGAATTTTACATCAAATAGAAATCTTTGAATCTTAGAGGTGCAGATACATTTCGTGGTGTCCTGTGAATAGAATCAACAATTGAACGATTAGCCGGAGAAATATGAGTGAAAGCACCTACATTGCTCGTACTTGGGTTAGGTGAGGGGACTGTCAAACCCTCATGAATAACATCAGTATTCGAGCAGTCTTGTGACAGAGGGTTGGAGAAAACAGAAGAAGTAGATGGTTTGTCAAAGAAAAACTCTACACCAACAATGTCAGCAACACACACACCCCTTTTTTTGCATTGACAATTTTGATAGCTTGTTCGTTGGAGATTTTAACAAGATTTCTCCTGTTCCACCATCCTCTGTCATTTAATAAAATTGCACAATTTGATACTCTAACAACTTTGACAGGTAGTGAAAATTTTGACTCACCCTTTCTGACTCTATTGGGTTTCTTTATTAAGACCCAATCACCGACACAAAACACTAGATCCTTGGTATTTTTAGCAACCTTATGATGATTAGAGATAGCTATTTGCTTGTTCTTGACTTTTTCCCTAATGGTTTCCCAAGTATCTTGTGAATTGGCAGAGGAGGTGAGATTTTTGACCCAATTGGGACATAAACCTGAGGTAGCGACTCTGTTGCGCAACAATTTAAAAGGTGAAACACCTGTTGTAGAATGAGGAGTGAGATGGTAGTTCCAAATTTTTTTTTTTAAGAAACTCTTCTACCTGGAAGCCACCAGACAGTGCAGTTTGTATACCCTCTTTAAGAAATTTGTTAATCCTTTCAACAAGGCCATTGGAAGATGGAGAATACAAAGCGACCGTAAGGTGTTTAATACCAAAACCGTTGACAAAATCTAGCATCTTCTGTGACTTGAAATGTGTGCCATTGTCTGTGACAAGTACCTTTGGAGAACCTTCAATTTCAAAAATGCGTTCAAGGAACTTAATGACCGAATTGGTATCCGGTGAAGCAACAAAGTTAAAATAAACCCATTTGGACATATAATCTACAAGAACAATGAGATACTTCTGATTTCCTGGTAAAAGTTCAAATGGGCCTGCAAAGTCAAGGGCAACTTTGTCCCACGCTGAATCAGGAAAAGGCACCATATGAATGTTAGGCTCACGAACCTTCCAATGCTTGTCTGAAATTAGACAAGTGCTACATCCAGAAATCCATGACTTAACCTGTGAATCAATACCTGGCCACCAGTAAAACTGTTTGAGATTGCGGATAGTGGCAGAAACCCCCATGTGTCCTTCATGACTTTTCTTGAATAATAACTCTCTCAGAGAGAGTGGGGGAATCAAAAAGTCATGACGTAGAAATAAACCATCTACCACTGATAACTCATCCAAAACATGAGCAAATGGTTTGACATCAGAAGACAAATTCCTGTCATGTGGCCAACCTTGTTTGATGTAATTGACCACCTTTTGGAGCAAAACATCCTTTGCAAGAGCGGTGAGCCATGACTCCTTTGAAACAATAGCTTGCTCTGAAAAGATGTCCTCAACAAGGGCTACCACACACTATACATCATCAGTAACAGGTGAAGTGGAATCAACAACAGGCATTCTTGACAGACAGTCAGCGCGTCCATTTTTGCCTCCGGGCAAGTAATGGTTCGTAAAATTGTATTCTTGTAATTTGGAAATGATACGCACCAACCTCGCAGAAGCCTTGCCAGACCCATTACCATTGAGCATGAAAATTAGAGGTTTGTGGTCTATGAAAATTTTGAAATGAGTACCCCACAAATAAGTTTTGAATTTCTCTACTGCCCAAGTGCAAGCAAGTGCCTCTTTCTCAATCGTGCTGTCGTTGGTTTCTGCAGATGACAAAGAGCGTGATGCATAGGCAACAGTACCTTCCCTACTTCCAAATTTTTGAGAAAGGACAGCCCGTAAACCTAATTGACTGGCATCTACTGTCAAAAATGAAGGTTGATCTGCATTGAATGGAGACAAAATGGGAGCTGTGGTTATAAGGTTCTTAACCTGTGAAAAAGCACTCTGAACAGCATCGGACCACTCAAACGCCCTTCCTTTGTGTAACAAATCCCTCAAAAGTTGAACAATTATGGAGTACCCATGGATGAAACGAGAATAATACTCGCATAGACCTAGAAAGGAGCGGATTGTGTCTTTGTTTTTTGGAGGTGTAGTGTCCTTGATGGCAGATACAAGAGACATTTTAGGACTGATACCTTGTTTGGAGACATTGTGACCAAGATAGTCTAATTCTTCAACCATGAATTTACATTTTCCTTCCTTAATGTGATGCCCACATTCTCAAAGACTGACAAAACCCTCTCCAAAATGAGATTATGTTCTCTTTGGGAATCTGCAAAAATGAGGACATCGTCTTGAAAGGCTTGAACACCTGATATGTCTGCAAGGATGTTGTCCATGAATTTCTGAAATACACTTGCTGCGGAGGCAAGACCAAACGGCATTCTTAAATATTTGAATGCTCCAAAGGGCGTGATGAAAGTGGTAAGGTCTTGGCTCTCCGCAGCAAGGGGTATTTGATGGTACGCAGACCTAAGGTCAAGTAGAGAGAAAACTTTGGCAGAACCAATGTTAGCTAGAAGGTCCTGAACTTTCGGTAATGGGTGACAGTCAATGATTATGTTTTTGTTAAGTGTGCGAAGGTCCACACATAGACGGATCTCCACATTTTTTTTTTTTAACGATAACCACTGGACTGACCCATTCCGAGGAGTCAGTAGCCTGAATAACACCTTCAGCACATAGTTTGTCCAATAAGATTTTCAGGTCATGCCTAACACTAAGTGGTACTGACCTGACTTTATGAACAATGGGAACCGAATTAGATTTGAGCTTTATAAGGTGTTCAAATTTATGAATATTACCAATTTCCTCTTTAAAAAGTTTGTTAAACTTATTCAAAATGTTGTGTACATTGGTGTCAGAATCCTCTTCTATGAATGAAATATAGTGTTCAGCAAGAACAATTGGCTTGTCGGCACCTGGGACAAGAATAATGCCCAACCTAGCTAAATCTTTCCACCCAATAATGTTCTTCCCCTTGAGAGCAACATAAATTTTTGTAGTAATCTGTCTGCCTAAACACGATAAGGTATCAATAAAATAGCCAAGCATATCGATGTCTTGTTCCCCAAAGGCCTTTGGGTGTACATCAGGCTTCTCCAGCTGTCTATTTTCCCATTTGTCAAGAAAAAGTTTGTCTGAAATAATAGTAATTGGTGCACCAGAATCTGCCATCATTTCTAAAGGGACATTGGCAACTATAGCTTCACAAAAGGGGCCTTTGATAACAATCTTTTCTGAATTTTCACAAGAGACAGTAAGAAACACTTTGTCCAAATCATGTGCACATGTTTCAGGAGTGGCTTCAATGGAGCTAATTCTGACTGTGTTTCTAGTACTTTTGCAGACAGACATAAAATGACCCAATTTTCCACATTTAGTGCCACGTTTGTATGAAGCTGGGCAATTTGGGTTGTTCCCAATATGGTCGCGAGAACCACACCTGTAGCAAGACATATTCACAATAGGTTTATTGAAAGGTACTCTATTCGGCCTTTTTCTAACCTCTAAAACGGAAATATGATCTCCTATTTGAGAGAGTGCAGAAACAGAAACGCTGTTGGAGGAAGAATCATTAGAAATAACTCTAGATGAAATAATTGATCTCTCAATCCCTTTAGCAATTTCAATGGTTTCTGCTAAGGTGGGGTCTCTGCATCCCAAAAGTCTTTCTTGAATTTTCCTAGAGTAGCAGCTGTAAACAAACTGGTCCCTTAAACAAGTGTCAAGAACAGGTCCGAAATTGCAGGTAGATGCCAAGAGTCTTAATGCTGATATGTAATCTTCAACAGACTCATCAGCGCTTTGCTTTCTACGCATAAAGTTGAACCGTTCTAAAAGGACATTGGGTTCTTCTGCGAACTTTCTGTTGAGTCTAGCAATGCCCTCTGAGTACACACTCCATCCTTCTTGTGCGCCTGGAGGAGGTTGGATTTGAGGCAAGTTGTTAAAAACTTTGGCCTTCATAGCCTAAATGCCCAAATAGTAATGCAAACTTCCTTTTTGGGTCATACTCAATTGCGTCATTTGCAAGTTGATAATTCTGGAACATACCCAACCAATGTTTCCAGGGAATATGGGGTTTACCTGGCACTGGAAGGAAATGAGGAATAGAAAGTAGCTGACTGTTGGTAGCCATGGTAACAATTAAATAAAACACGTGAAAACAATAAGTAAATAGAGTTAGGCAATCAAAATGAAACAGTGTGCCTGTAATAGAAAGCAGGCAGTGCCACAAAAGTAATACAAGTTAGTAAAGAGTGGTGTGCCTGTCACCGAAGTGCAGGCAGATCTTACCGCACCATTGGCATTGAAGTTGAAGGTCCTCCTGTGAGAGCTGGGAGCTTGTAGCTGAAAATCCCACACTCCGATGAGCGCTGAGCCTTGAAATACGAGGACGCGCTGAAAACACAGCAGAGCTTTAGTTGGACGAAGGTGAGACGAAGGAGGTACTCGCGTTGCCTTTGAACGGAGTACAACGTGCAGAAAATGCAATAAAAACGGCCGCTAGAGATTTCCTGAAATTGACAGGAAATCCCTCCCCTTGTGGTGTGAATGCGTGAGGCACGTCTCGGCACTGTGAGCCAATGAAAAAGGTGGGCGGAGACTGTGCAAATCCAACGTAGACTGAAGCGCGGAGACAGGAAACAGCAAACGTGGGCTCGAAAGCGTCGACGAAATTGCATTAAAAAGAAAGGTACGATGAAATCAAGTTGGTGGGTCGCTGCTTCCAATCGTCGCCAAATGTGGAAGTAGGTACGATGAGATTTAAGCAGGTTTATTGCAACAAGTAAAAGATTACACTGCAACCCACAACTCAGTCTCCGGCGCTATTATCCAAACTGCCCAGGAAAACAGTTGAGGCAGTTTGCATAACAGCGTCGGAACGGAGAACCCACACTGAAAGAAAACTGCGCCCGAGACAAGCGCGTGAAGGACAGCTCGCTCTTAAAGAGAACGAGCGAGCTGTGACCACAACAGTGCCGCAATTGATTGCAAGTGCAAATGCTTGCCTTCTAATGTTTCTCAGAATTTGTACTTTGCTCCTGGGTTTTGGAGGAGGTTAACCCCTAGTGAAAAGGAGTCACGAGTGGGGGTGGTATGTGACGTGAATATTTAAGGCCGCTTTCTGAAGGAGACAGGGTGACTCTTCCACTTGACAGAGAGTTGGTTAACATCCTGCCTGTGGGTCACCGAGTTAAATCAAACACATGTCGACAGCAATCGAACCTCACTACCCTCTGCCAGCAAGAAGGGGTCCGCAGCACTAAAACCACCGGCCATGTGAAGTTGATAAGAATTGCGTAATTTAGGTGTTTTGTTTCACGCTCAATAACAGCATACAAATACATGATTCATTAAAAGGTTACATCATGCCTGTAAATAAGAGGTATTGCAACCACTGAAAACATGAATAACACAAACGGTTATTACCGATTTAGAAATTAGCAATCGCCTCTGTGTTAGGTTCCTATAAAGTAGCCTGCGGTTTGGATGACATTTCCAGTCCACTCGACCTCTGGCCGTGTTAACCCCTCACCCTCATGGCATTAGACACCCCCCCCCCCTTTAGAGGCTGTCATTCCATTTACAATCAAGGACCTGTTATGCTGCCTGTATTTATTTCAAGTGACTATTGCGTAACACTAAACATGATCTCGGAGGACAGCTTCGGAATATTTGATGCAGACTAAACTCTGGGAGTTACAAACGTAAAAACATATCACGCAAGAGGAATAATCGCAGCTGGCAAGTGCCCTAATATCATGACGCTCCTTCAACAACCCCTAGCTTATTAGCCAACAGCATTTTCTATACTGGGGTTTCTGAGCCCTTGAAAGCGACACCACAAATCCCAGAATGCAGTGTGCTGTAGACTAGCAGCCAGAAATGGTAGAGACCTTGTTGAGGAGTGGCAGAAAATACACAGCCCCCTTGGCTCTCTGTGCTTGCTTTGCACTTTCGCTGTATGAAGATTTTGTACATCGTCACTTAAAAAAGCACATGCCCAGCGATAGCTTTGAGGTAATAACCCGGAATATAAACTGTAATTAATATTATTAATAATAATGATCAACTAATAGAGAGGATGCCCGTCCTGTAAGATTCATTTTCGCCTTTAAACAACAGTGATATGTCAGCTTAAAATGGCCAACTATTTTATGGACATTTCAAATTGCTCTGTCATGATTGTCTTCTGAGAGAAACGCGCTGTTACCGCATTGCAGATTACGAGCCTAGGGAGTGATATTACAGGCGCAGCACCAAGGCTGTTGGCTGACCTTAGAGCCCGGCTTGAGCTACACCTAAACCAACGGCAGTAATATCAGCAGAGTAGTGCCGGCGAACAAGGGAGGGAATACATTCAGCAGTTTATCCCCTTAGTACGGGGGCTCCTGTGATGTCAGAAGCTGAGCATATTTCAGGACTGGACAATTGTTTATTGTTGGCGTCCAAAACACGTGCTTTCTTCCCGTTCCTTGGCCTCCTTTTTTATTTAGAGATTATTTTTGCGTGCTGTTGGCGGTTCACTGTTTTCTCAGCGATGAGGGGGTGCACATTATGTCAAATGTTACAACGGTTCTTGGATTGCCAACACACACAGGGCTTTAAGTGGGCCCGGTCCAGCCCTGACAGTAATTAAAGACAAGCATTTGCAATGCAGTAGGTCTCGCATTTGCGATAGTTTAAGTTATTGGCTTTACAAATGACAATGCCTTTTAGCTGTTTTAAAAATCAAGCCATAAATAAAAGACATTGTCATTTACAATGCCAGTAGTTTAAACTCTCGCAAATGCGACACCTATTGCATTGCAAATGCTTGTTTTCTGTAGTGCACAGTTTAGAAAGGAGAGATAGAAAGAAAGTAAACTGATAAGGAAGAGGGTATGATAAGGAGACAAAGGAACAGGAATGTTAAAAAGGCTCTGCGATACCATAAGAAACAAGCATTTGGAATGCAATAGGTCTCACATTACTGAAAGTTTCAGCTATTGGCGTTGCAAACAATAATGCAACGCCAATAGCTCAAACTTTCAATAATGAAAGATCTATTGCATTACAAATGCTTGTTAAAGATGAGCCATCTGGCCCAGGAAGACACTCTTTATGTTCTACTCTGGTCAGGAATGAATAACTTCAAGAAGTCCACATAACGATGATATCTGGAAAATTCATGAAATACTGTCCAAGCTAGAGAGCTCTGGAAGACCCCAGCGAATTCAAACTCAAAAACCTCCTAAATAAGGTCAAGCGGGAGCTGTCTGCGTTTGAGGACAGAAACACCGTGGCACGGCGTCCTCGTGCATGGATGGGATTATTAATTATTCCATCCTCAAAACGCAGTCTGCCAACACTGGACTGTCTCCATAGGCAAAGTGTCCTGAAGGGTCTGATTGCAGATTTATAGGGAACAGCAAAGAAACAATTGTGCACATCACCTGAGTCTGCACCACTCTGTTAAGCAAAGGAAAATCCTTTCACTAACCGGGAGACGACAGGTATGCAAGTGCACCATCTGGGAAGCTTTTATTTTTTTTTTACATGATTTTGGTACTAATGCAGACATGATCTCTGTGCCTTCCTATTTCCATGCCAGTGTTTCCCACAAAAGCGGGGGCTGGGCGGGGCAGGCATGTGTGCTCCGATCACACAGGTATACAGTGCAACCTTTTGAAATCTAAATACGAAGGGCTAGATGCGGGCAAAATAAATGTGTTCACTACAGTTATTACCCAGGGAACGTGCAACCACTGCACGAGGAGAAGCTGGCACCTCATTCATTGGGTTTGGAGGTAATACTCCCCCATACACATGCTAAAGGGAAGCGTATGGCTTTCCTTTTTAAAGAGAGAACCTGTTTGCCACTTTGTTTAAGAAAGGATTTCATAAACCAAAAAAACCCTCTACTTTCTGCTAGGCACACGGCTGCACCATGCCTCTGAAAAAAGTTACGTTTTGAAAAGTGGGTTACAGTCGATGTTTTTTGTATGGCCAGATCATTAAGCTTATGAAAAACCTCGATAACTCTCCTGTGTTAAAAAATAAGGCGAGAAAGAATCATTTTGGCATAAAGGATCACTTACTTTTATTGAGAGTAAAGGCTGATTCCCCCCTCTCTCGCTGACTGCTCCTCCCCTGTTTTGCAGTTTGCTCCACTGTTACACAGTTTGCAAGCTCTCAGTGAAAAGGAGCAGGCACTTCCTGGCTCAAGCCTGCAAGAAGAGAAGGGGGAGATTTGTCTCAGCCCCGCCCCGCCCCCTGACTGCTACCATTCATGAATCTTATTCTATGCCTTCATTTACCCCTTTACTCTTCCCTAAAATGCGTGGGAAGCTCGAGCAAGGAAATGATGCATTTACAAATGCACGCCAAAAATTTGTTGTTTACATTTAGTCAGTAATCAGTAAGGCCGTCTCATTATGTTCACAGACAGGGAAGTACCACCAGTACAGGTAAATAGCCCTCCACATTTGTTTTCTGAGCATCGGCACAAAGGTTTCTGCTTAGGGTCTTTCAAGTTAGTCGCATGGCGGCCCATAAAGCGGGCGCCATGGCAATAAAAAATACCCATAAAAACGGGCGCCGTGCTTAAAGTAAGCGTGCCGCCCGGCCACATAACAGTGATTAAAAAATACATGAAAACGGGCGCCGTGCTTAAAGTAAGCACGGCGCCCGTCCACATAAAAGGGATTTTAAAAAATCATTAAAGCCCAAAATTAAAGTAATAGTCCCTAGGCCAACAAGCATTTGCAATGCAAAAGGTCTCGCATTTACGCGAGTTTAAGCGATTGGCATTGTAAATGACAATGCCTTTTAGTTACGTTTTAAAAACGAAAATAAAAGGTATTGTTATTTACAATGTCAATAGCTGAAACTCGCGTAAATGCGAGACCTATTGCATTGCAAATGCTTGTTTGTATCGACAGTGAGGCGTGGAGGGTGGGTACAGCAAGTACGTCTATCCCGGTAGTACACAGCGACTGCCAAGAACAGCACCCTACTGCTAGCCCTCAGCAGGATGCCAGGCCCACCTGCACTCTACTCTGGTGATGTGAGAACGTATATGACCTCGTAGCGCGTGAGGCTCTGGGTTGTTTTGCTTCATGTGTTTGTCTAGTACGTTGTCTCATGTGAAAATAAACTGAACTTAGCAGATTCACTAGAATGGCTTCTGTCACTTTATGCTCAGCGTTGTATATAACTCACACAGCCCCAACCCCCGAGCTCTGCCTGCCGCTCTACTACTTTAAGAACTGCTGCCCAAATCTGGGAATCACGCCTGGTGTGATCAGTGACACAGAGTGCAGGGAAAATAGAGGCAGAGTAGACCCAGAAGGGAAACGGAGTACAGGCAGCAAAGAGCTGAACCAAAGCAGAGCACAACTGAGGCAGAACAGAATAAAGACCGGTGTGTAACTGAGTCAGAACGAAGAAGCCAGAACAGAGATAGAGCAGAACTAGGGCAGACGACAGAGCCAAAAAAAACAAGCACCAGAAAATGTCCACTGTCGGAGGCGGCATTGGCTTAGTCGGAAGTGAATTGCTCCTTGAAGAATTCACATCAGATGCTTCAGAAGTTAAGAATAACAAGCTGTGAGACGCGCTCTGTGGTGGGAGAGGGGGAGGGGCATTGAAGCGAGGCGCGCGCGCTTGGGCGAGCGAGAGGAAAGCCAGATGGCGCCTCTGCTCGTGCCTGTGCGCGTAACCGCACACTGTATGCCACAGAAAGCTGTGGTCGGACTTTTAAAAGCCCACTCACAAAATGTCTCGCCAGAGCAGCGCATGCGCTGGCTCAGGCGAGACCTAAAAACACAAAGACCCTACAGCGTATGTAAACTGTAGTTGGCCGGTGCTCCTGGCTTGGAAACGGAAGTGATGTATCCGGAGCACCGGCCAACAAGGAGCCAGGTTACACGAGCAATAGAGTTTTTAACAAATGGCAAGCAGCAGCTGTAATTACACTCCGTTGAGTGATTACAGCAGGTCTTGCAGACAGCGCATGCGCGCTGATGCTCGACCTAAAAATGAGTTGGAATGGAATCAAGGATAACAAAAGAGAGGGAAAGGGAAAAAGAGAAAAAATGGGGAGAAGGGCAAGACAAGTAAACAAAAGGTGTAACAGATATAGAGAAATAGTACGAGGGAGAAAAAGAGAGGGCCAAATAAGAGGAGATGGCATGTAATTGCTAAGTTGCAACCAAGAGACCTGAATTATAATCATGGTTTCCACAGTCATGTGAACCTAAATAAACCATTTTTCCACTTCCCATTTTTCTGTTCTCTGGTTTGCCATATTGTAAGCGCTTAGAGAAGATTCACTTCACGTGGGTGCTATAAAAAGAGAACACACTCACTCAAAGGAGTTTGAGGACTTGTAGAAGAGAACAATGTTGGAGAGTAGAGGAGAAGGGCAGAGAAGCTGAGGGAGAAGAACAATATGAGTGTAAAGTTCTACAAATTACAAAAGTGCACTCTGCCTTCAACCCCTACCCTATTTTCCAGGGCATGATATTTCAATGTGGAAGCATACCGACCATAATGGCCACCAAATCCAAACAATCATCCAACCAAGCTGCTGACCCATGCACACAAAGCTCTACAGAATCAAGGACCCACTTACATTAACCACCACCTGTACTTCCATCAACCACCGAGACGATTATGCTCCTCCTCCCTATTACTTGCTCACACCCTTCGCGTCCACCGAGGCAGAAGTGGAGGACACTCCTCCTAAATCACAGCCAAGACCTGGAACAGACTCCCCGTGCAGCTCTGGACCATTTCCACAGTTTCGGAATTCCAAAAGGCCCTCTAGACCTGGCTGTTTGAATTAGCGTTCCGGGACCTGCAAGCGCCTGGACACCCTACTGGTGGATTAGCACTGCTATAAAAATCCTGACTAGTTGATCGATTGATCTGATGAAGCTAGGGAAGCTGCAGTCACATGCGGGATGGGAATAAAGAAGGGAGAAAAGATGAGTGGAGATGGGAAAAGTAAAGATATGAAAAGATTAGAGTAAAATAAGAAGCTGAAAAAAGAAGAGGAAGAAATGCAGTACTTAATTAGGGCGGGAGTTTGCAACTGGAGCCCACCATCACTAATTTTTTAGGACCAGAACTTATTCTTGCTGATTAGATATTTTTTAAGAACAGGAGAAGGAAAACACAAAAGGGGAAAGCTTGAGGAAGACAGAAAACACGTCACAAAGGGAGAAAACAGGGACTGCCAAGACTGAGATAAAGGAGTATGGAGTGTCTGATAGTGGATTAAAGAGGCATGAGTGCTTTTAAGGCTACACAGCCTTGGTATTTGGCGCGTCGACATTAAATAGCACCAAACCCAGGCTTCTGAGCAGAGTTTTGGGCACCTGCACTCATGCTTTTTCAAATGAAACACTGGATATACGGTTTCGTATTTAAGTTGCAAACTATACTGCCTAAAGAACTTCATTTTGATCTCAGCTTTCTCACTTAAAAAAATGTATAAATCCAGGCAAACCACTTTTCTCCCGGAGTCTGATTTCATAGTTGCCAATATGTGGAGCTCCAGGAGGCAATTCAGCTTGCACTCAGTGCTGAACACAAATAGCGTTGCTATTCAAATGCCAGAGAGAACGAGATCCTGAGCAAGATAGAAGAGAACCTGATCAAAGTTGATCAGAGTTGAGAGTTAAAGAGAGCACAATGTTTTAAAAATCATCAGCTTCGGACAAATTATTTTCACATAGTTGAGCCCCAACTTTAAATTCCTACTCCACGTCACATTAACCATGTTGCCAAAATCCAATGCAAATGATTACTGACTTAAAAGCCCTTGGCGATCTCATGCCTCTGAAAGTCCAGCGAGATGAGACAATCAATCATGAACAAATCTGTCTACTGTACTACAGTACTGCTACAACCCAGCAAAGCTTTCATAGGAAACCGACTGTCAGAGAAATCACAACCTGCAATGGACTAGGGCAGCACAGATGCTTCCTCATCAGTAACAAAAAGGAAACGCCATATTAAATCAGAAGGCAATTGTTGGCTCTTCAGATGGACTAGGGCAGCACAGATGCTTGTTCCTCAGTAACAAAAAGGAAACACCATATTAAATCAGAAGGCAATTGTTGGCTCTTCAGATGGACTAGGGCAGCACAGATGCTTGTTCCTCAGTAACAAAAAGGAAACACCATATTAAATCAGAAGGCAATTGTTGGCTCTTCAGATGGACTAGGGCAGCACAGATGCTTGTTCCTCAGTAACAAAAAAGAAACACCATATTAAATCAGAAGGCAATTGTTTGCTCTTCAGACTCAAAGATTCGTAGAGCAATGAATTACTTTGATGTGGACTAAATAACCTTGAACAGGAAAACAACACAGAGCAAAGCGATTACCCTTGAGAAGGAAACAGAACAGCTGTGCAAACTGAAGGAGCAGAGACTTACTTCCACAGTTCCAAGATTTTGCATTTTCTTGAGAAACACTTTCAACTTGGGCTTCTTTGGCAGTATCCAATAGTAAATTGGCTACTTGCAGAACAACCTGGTCAATGAAATCTCGCGGGAGTGTTGCACAGTTTCTGATTTGCTCGTTTTTTTCTCTTGGTAAAAATCCAGATATCCAGGCCTTGCTGTCAGAGGTTTTGCTATTGTCTTCCGGATATAGACACTGTTGATGTTCTGTTTCATCACTGCTACCAGCATCACTGGGGGAACATTGGTTAGATATCTGCATACGGTCTGTTATGCTGCAACTAGAGAAATCCTTTTTTCTGGTTACGTCAGACTGCTGATTAATATACTCTTTTCTTTGTTCATCAATCAAAGCTTCATCTCTTGGTTGATATGTCCTTGATTTTCCAATGAGGCATACCTTTATTCAAAAGATAAATATGATGTCATTAATTTTTGTATTGTTTAATTCCGTGAAGCATTTTGCCTCGATTACCTTGAACATGAGATACAATACATGCAGGAGAAGCAACTACATTTTTACCATTATTTTCCAAAGTATCTAAAGAGTATATTTGTTAAATGTTTCAGAGTTGTACAGGACAGCAGGTGTGCATGTGAAAAAATAGACAATCTAAATAAAAGATGGGAAGTTGAAAGAAGTAAAAAAGGAAGAAAAATAAAGTCCTGTTGCTCCTGCAGTTCAAGAAAGATTTGAGACACATCATCAATGAGCTTGAGAGCTATTAAGGACTCCCTTAGCAGCTCCCTCCTCTAATTCCATTGACGTCCCCAGCTGTGTGTCATTTCAATGACCAGCTATGTGCACAGTCAATAAAAAGATGCAACATATGCCTTGCCCACACCACAAAGCCGTCTGGGTCATCTATGGTAATACATGACACATTTGTTTGAAATTCAGTTGCTTTCATGTTCACCGATATTTGCCTACTCTTTATGCCTGTTGTGTTTCTACAATTTGCCTAATTTTTTATTTGACATATCACTGCCTGCTGACATTCAAACCATACTTTACTCTGCAGGTTCCAATATTATTTGCCTCTTTGTCCTTGACCCTACCCTCAATATGGTGTCTGTTAGAAATGGGGGTCTCTAGTTGACAAGGGTTTGCACCTTTGTCGAAGTAGGGACCCTTCTTCCTAGTCAGGGTAAGGGGGATACACTTCTAAAATAACCCCTGCTCACCCTCTTGGTAGCTTGGCATGAGCAGACAGGCTTATCTCAGAGCCAGTGTGTAAAGCATTTGTGAACACATACAGTAATACAGTGAAAACACTACAAATGGACACCAAACCAGTTTAGAAAAATAAGTAATCTTTATCTAAACCAAAACAAGACCAAACGACAAAAATCCACAATACAGTACTAAAAATATGATTCTTAAAAGGTGGAAACAGTTTAATTCCAAGATAATGTGCGATGAAACACTTTTACACAAAGTGACTTGGATGTGTCGAAAAATGCAAGAAAAAAGGGTCACAGGGAAGGTGATGCGTCGGTTCCTTACACTCAGGAAAGGTGAGTCATCGGTTCCTTGCTCCGGGGGAGGTGATGCGTCGGTTCCTTACTGCTGCGTAGGGGAGGTGCTGTGTCGGTTCCTTACCGGAGAGGAGGTGATGCGCCGGTTTCTTACTGCATGGGGAGGTGATGCGTTGGTTTCTTACTGCGTCCCCAAACGATGGAACAGGCTTGACGCTTCAATGCGTTGCGTGACGATCCGGTGCGATGCGTTGGTTCTTCTCCAACCGGGCCAGCGTCAGAATTGGTGCCTTGATCTCGGACGTCGGAGATCGGTGCACAGGATTAGTCACACAGCAGACACTTCCGCCGCGAGCTGGCGCTGCGTCGATTCATCAGCAGTGGCGATGCATCAGAAATCTTCTCTCCAACCGCTGCGATGTGTCGGAAACAGACGATGTGTCGATTTTCACAGTTCTTGCAGTTTCCAGTCCCAAAACAACCTCCAGAGACCCAGAACACTGGCAGGTACCTCTCAGCAGGTCAGAACTCCCAGCAAAGGAGTTCAGGGAGGACTGGGGGTGAAGTCTTTGTTTCCCTGAGACTTCAGAACAGGAGGCAAGCTCAATTTCAAGCCCTTGGAGATCTTCCTCAAGCAGGGGACACAGCAAACAGCAAAGTCCTTTTACTTTCCTTGGCAGAAAGTAGCCACTGCAGGCCAACCCCAGACAGCAAACAGCACAGGGGCAGTATTCATCCTTGGTTTCTCCAGCACTTCTCCTTGGCAAAGGTTCCTCTTGATTCCCAGAAGTGATCTAAAAGTCTGGGGTCTGGACGCCTCTTTTTATACAGTAAATCTCTTTGTTCTCTAGTGCAGAGAAGCTCTTTGCCCAGCCAAAACCAGTTCTGTCGTCTCCGGTGCAGCTTCCTGGCAGGAGGTGGAGACAGCATTGTCCTTGGGAGACCAGGCCCATTCAGGTGTGAAAGAAATCTCCTCCCCCTACTCTGAATGCAGCCCAGGTTTATTCAGCCCAGCCCTGACTCACCCTGGAAAGGCAGGACACATCTAAACCCCGCAAGTGGCTGTCTGAACAGAATGCACATCCCCCGCCCCTGTCACTCCAAAGCCAGACCGTCAATACACAACCTAGCACAGGCACACTGGATGGTTAGGCAAGAAAATACCTACTTTCTAAAAGTGGTATTTTCAAACCCAGAATATAAAAATCACCCTCACTAAAAGATGCATCTTAACATTCTGATTTCAGGCATATCAAACTTTATTTTCCCATCTTGTTCCCATGGGCAGTAATGCTCATTAGATGTTATGAGCAAACTCCCTATTCTCTCCTACGGGGACAGATAGCCTTACAATAGTGAAAAACGAAGTTGGCAGTATTTCACTATCAGGACATGCCACCCACATCAGGGCATGTTCTACCTTCCACACACACTGCACTCTGCCCACAGGGGTACCTTGGGCCTACCTTAGGGGTGACTAACATGTAAGAAAAGGGAAGGCTAGGGCCTGGCAAGTGGGTGCACTTGCCAGGTCGACATGGCAGTACCAGACTGCACACAGGCTCTGCAATGGCAGACCTGATACTTTGTTGCAAGGCTGCTTGTGTAGGTGGCACAATCAGTGCTGCAAGCCTGCTAGCAGCATTTGGTTTACAGGCCCTGGGCACACAAAGTGCACTGTACTAGGGACTTAACAGTAAACCAAATAGACCAATCATGGAAACACCAATCCATAACAACAATATATAAAGCAGGCCTTGAAAAATCTATTTGCGAGTGAAATTTTAGCAGGTCAAGCTATTTTTAGCACTTACTGGTACTAAAAGCACTACAGCACTTTACCCTGCTGGGAGTAAACTTAAGCTAGAAGAAACAGGTGTTCTGATCCTTCAGAAAGTGAATGAGCAATTAAAAAGCCTTTAAATCTTTTTTTATCTTGACACATTTGCCAACTGCTCAAGGACAGAGGTGAAATGTCAGTTTGTCTTTTTACTAATTGTTGCTCATGTGTTCCTGGAAAATGGTGTTTACTTTTCTTTCTCTTTTTATAGTTAATGCTTTTTGTCAAGTGAGCTATTTGACAATAATTGTGAAACAAAATGAAATAAAATGTCCGTTTTTTCTCTAAAACAACATTTGAACAGCTTGTAAATGAATAGTACAAGTAGATCAGAAATTATGAAAGAACTTTTTTTGCAATTCAGAAGTATGATGCAAACAAAGATTTAAATTGGAGGAAAACAAATCAGAACACTTGGTGATGTGCAAATGACAAATATTTGCAGAAACTTTATTTCCAAACATTGTACACTATATCGTTTTAAAACCACATGTCAGTGACAAATTCTGTGGCCATTTCAATGTAAAATCTGCTGATTGCAAATAACAGTGGGCTGCTACTTTATGCTTTAGTTATGTATTTATTAGTTTTTAAACATGATGTGAGAGACATTCCTGGCCAAGCCCTGATGACAATGCATTTAATGAACTTAGAGGCAAGTCTGCAGTCAAGTGTATCTTATATGTGGCTAGATTTTCATTCTATATGTAGCTAATGTTTAGCCTATTAAATCAAACAAAAGCGTTTTCTGTACAGCAGACGTGCTGAACTTGCGTATTTGAAGGTGCTCTCATATGTGATAAAAAAGGAAAGGGCGTCTCAGTGAATTAAAATACTTGCCCAGGATCACATAATTTGAAACCAGTTTATGGGTCAAGAGCATTAAAATTAGGTCGAGTAGATTATTTAAATCACTAGACCTGCAGGTCTAGTAAAAAAAATTTGATTTTTCGAGCCCTGCAAAGGGAGCACGTGCAGTTTGGCACTGAAACAGCAGTGGCACAGTGCCCATAGCATCTAGAACAGTAAAAAAAAGTCAAACACACAGCAACATAACAGGAGGCAAAGGCAAAAAATACAGGGGAAACCTACGCCAATGATGCCAGGTCTAACAGTGTCCTTCCCTTCGTGTTTTACAATTGTATTCCATACTCCATTAACCTTAACAGATATCCTGTCTTCCTCGTGCATGATTATCATTTCAGTAATGGACTGTGCTAAAGAAAATCTCTCTTAATTGTACTTTTAAAGAGATTTGCAATTTATGTCCTTAGTCTAACCAACAACATTCCGTAATCTTGCACGGCTACTCAATGAGGGTGCCCCTTAAGTTACACTGCGTCGAGACAAAAAGAGTGGTTTTGTACTGCTCGACTTTTATTGCTTTATGGTTAGAGTTAGGACACCATTTTGTGGTTGCAAACCGTGCGATTTGCAAAATCACAGCATTTGCGAACACAAAAAGTTTTTTTTACAATGCGCTAAATATTTTTTACAATTTGAAAAAACCTTTCTAAATCACAAGGAGGTTTTTGTGACTCATTCCACATCGCAATTTGGAGGGGGTGTGAAGGAGTCAAACAATCCTATCTATGATCAGGGCCACTGGAATTATGCGATTGTGTAGGCGTGGCGATTTTCGCATAATGATAGATTTGCTGCATTTGCCACATACTCCATTATCTGCCGTTTAATCTGCAGATTTTAACAACAACAAAAAATTTGTTTCAGACTCAAGTGGTTCAAAAGTTACAAAAAATGCAACGACACGTGTTGCTGCGAAGAGGAAGGCTCTTTACAAAGCTGGACTGGTCACTTTTCTATTGCATACTGTTATGTTTGGATATAAACTGGTACTACTGGGGTGCAACCAATGCCCACAGAGTATGATGAAATAATGAAGTAATTCTATTACAAAATGTGCCGCATTATGCTGCATACTTTTCCTTTTCTTGCAGCACAATTTACTCAACATTGCTGCATAATTTGGCCCTTTCTTGCCGCATATTCCAGTGGCTCTGTCTATGATTTATAACTGCAACTAAAAATTTTAACTACACCTCAAAGGAGATGGTAACTCATTCAAAAAGGGGAAGCTGACCCATTGGACAACTTGTTATGTTATGTTAGTAGAATTTATACAGCGCACAAATACCCATAGGTGTCTTGGCGCTTTCAATGCTACATACCGTGCTAATTCCCATTACTGCTGAAAAAGCCAGGTCTTCAGTTGTTTCCTGAATTCAAGAAGGGAGGAAATTTTTCTAAGATATAAGGGAAGGGAATTCCATTCCCTGATGGTGTTAAAGGTGAAACTCCTACCCCCCAATTCGACTTTTTAATCCTGACTGGCGACATCAGATGTGCATTAGCCGAGCGCAAATTTCTATTTGGAGAGTGCCAAAAAAAAAAGGTTCTTTAGAAATTACGGCCCTTCTTTGTGCAAAGCCTTATGGGCCATGCAGAGTGCCTTAAATTTTATCCGCTGGCCAACTGGCAGCCAGTGGAATTCTCGCAATATTAATCTGACAGACTGATATTTTGGTATACCCAAAATCAGTCTTGCGGCCGCATTTTGCACTGCCTGTAACTTCCTTAGAAGGGTGGATTGCAGATTAATATACAATCCATTGCAATAGTCAAGTTTGGACAATACTAAGGAGGTTACAACCAACTTTCTACAAGATTTTGGAATAAAGGGCAGAATTTTTCTTATGGTCTTAATCATAAAAAAAGAAGAGGACACAACCTTGGACACTTGAGCTTTAAAACTGAGTTTTTTTGTCTATAATAACCCCGAGATTTTTTGCTTTATCTACCGGGGTCGGGAAGGGGCCAAGATTATCCGGCCACCAAGCTGGGGACCAGGGTGGAAAGAGATTTCCGAACATAATCACCTCTGTTTTGTTTGAGTTTAATTTCAAGCAGTGAGAACTCATCCAATGACTTAAGGAAAGCATACAGTCATGGAGTTTTAGTGAGTGGTTAATGTCCTTATCTACTGTCGAGATCACCAGCTGGGTGTCGTCGGCATATGATGTGGGGATCAAATTAAAACTTCTTATCAGTGGAGCTAATTCCGCTACATAGATATTAAAAGTGTAGGGCTCAACGATGAGCCCTGCGGAACACCACATGGGAGAGTAAAAGAAGCAGACTTAAATTTACCCAGATGAACTGATTGGGTCCTCTCTGATAGGAATGATGTTAACAGGGAGAGGGCTTTACCTCTTATCCCAATTTCCTGTAGACGATAAATCAGAAGAGAATGGTCAACCGTATCAAATGCAGCGGATAGGTCAAGCAGCACCAAGGCTGCTGACCCACCGCTGTCTAATGAGGACCGGATTTCTTCTGTAGTCTTGATCAAAGCTGACTCTGTGCTGTGGTTATCTCTAAAGCCAAACTGGCTATGATCTAAAATTTGGTTCGTTGTAATAAAGGTAGAGAGTTCCACATTCATGGTTTTCTCAATTATCTTGGCAGGAAGTGAAATTCTCGCAGTGGGCCGGTAGTTGGCTGTATCATTTACATCCAAATTGTTTTTTTTTAGAAGGGGCAAGATACAAGCCTGCTTCCACACAGTGGGAAAAGATCCTTGTTCTATCATCTGATTAAATATCTCAGATAGGTGTGGACCAATAAAGTGGGAGATATTTTGTAGGATCTTAGGTGGGCAAGGGTCTTCCGGAGAACCTGACTTGGCCATGGAAATCAGTTTAATAATTTGCATAGGAGAGGTTGGTGAGAAATTAAAATGGGGGACTTTTTCATTAATTTCTTGTTCAAATTTTTTACCATTTGATACGGAATGAGTGAACTGATCATAGATTAGATCTACCTTCGTTCTAAAGGAAAAAGCCAGAGCATCACAAAATTCTTGAGTAAAATTAGCAGAATCATCTTTTTTGATTGTGGTCAGATGTTTCACAGTTTGAAATAATTCTTTACTGGAACCACTAGATTTTTCTATTTTAGCTGTATAATAAAGAGTTTTTTCACCAATCAACTTTTTTTAAACTCTAACAGCATAGATTTATAACGTTTTTTTCTAAAAGTTCATAGTTTTTACGCTAAATCCTTTCTTGCCTTCTGCAAGCCTGTTTATCTATTCTCAAGGCTTCAGAAAACCAAGGGGCAGATGGTAATTTCCTATTTTTATTAATGCAGATGCTAGGAGCTAGATTTGCAAAATTGGTCTCAAGCCAGTTAGTATATTTTTTGCTGTAATTTCTACCTCCTTCTCTACTTTCCATTCACTTTTGCTAGCTCATTGACCAAAGTTGTAGAGTCAATTTTATGCCATGCTCTGCCCATGATCTTTGAGTCAGCTATAGTGGTGCTATTAACTTACCTCATGGTATGTCTCTGAGACAGCCTCAGTCGCAGTAGGCAGTGGTCCAGATGTCTTGCCAATGGGATTTTTTTTTCCTTTAAAAAATCCAATTAGGGAATGCGAGTGCAGGGTTGGTAGGTTGCTGACCACCATCACTTCTTCGTAGCCAATCACAGGGGTCACAAATAGTGACCTGCCTAATTAACATTCATTAATCTGGTCATTATGCAACTCCCTGACACCGGACATTTAGCATCATGCAAAGTTACAGGCAGGTCCAAAAGGTCACTGCACAATTTGCACCCACAATTTCAGACTTGCCTGTTAGTAAATCTGGACCTTAGTTCATAGGCTGAGATTAGAGGAATAAAATCAGACCGCACTATGATGAGCGCAAGGAAACATAGTTTTAAAGAAGGAATACATTATTTGTTAGAAATGGGGGTTTCTAGTTGGCAGAGGTAGGTACCTTTGTCCAAGTAGGGACCCTTCTTCCTAGTCAGGGCAAGTGAGTTACACGCTGAAGATAACCCCTACTCACCCCTTTGGTAGCTTGGCACGAGCAGACAGGCTTATCTCAGAGGCAATGTGTAAAGCGTTTGCGCAACACACTCACACAGCAGCGACACACTAGGCACACCACAAAAGAAACTCCACACAAGGTTATATAAAAATAGAATAGCCTTTGTATTATCCATAAAAACACATTAGAACACAATCACATATATTATACTGTGCCACCAGGCACTTGTCATGACTTGACAGGGATTACATAAATCACTAGGCCAATCGGGCCACTGTCAATAACATCACAATTAGCCTGACCAGTAACTACTGGTAGAATTACACTGAGCGTAACACCTTATGCAAAACATAATTAGCAGTGCACCATAGTAAACACCTGCAGCGCGCACCTATTAGAAACCTCATGTATAAACATCATCAGCAGCGCACTATAGAGTGCACACATCACCTAATCACATCATGCCCACCTCAGGCATATGCAGATCACCAATACTGCATGTAACACTTGCGGAGTGCATACCTCGTAACTGCATCAGGCATTAGGCATAACCATCATTACTAGTGTCCATATTATCTTATGAGGTAGTAAATCTCCACTCAGCGTGGAGCACAGGAGTCTCCGCTCCCCCATTTAGGGAAATGAGGAAACCTCGTGGCAACGTCTGAATCCGGGGCCCCTACTGGGCTCGCCCCGTGATGCCACTCGAAAGAAATGCCCCCAACATCAAGTAAAAGTGTAGTTGCCTGCGGCCATGATGCGCAGCTGCAACAACGTCGGGAATGAGGAGCACTTCACCACCGCGGCCTCTGGCCGGTAAATACTTAGACGCGAAGGCCAGCACCGGCAGGGAGAGGGAGGGTGCTGTGACCCCTCAGCTCTCCTCTCCCGTGCCTCCTCCTTCCGATTGGTGACGTGCTTCGGCGGTAGGACCTGGAGCGAAGTCTCCGTCAAGCCAGCTCTGCTCAGTTCGATCCGGCCAGGGTCTCCTACTGCTCGGGCAACATACAGGGCTCTCCTCTTCCTCATGGGAGCCCTGCCCACAACCAGGCTCAGCCTCTGCCTGGCTTCCGGTTGCTTTGTACTTCACAGCGCGACTGCGTCTGCCGTATTCGAAGTTGGATCCCCCTTCTCGGGCTCCTGGCAATCAAATCAGAAGCGCCCCACATGCTGTAACAAGGCACAAGCCCACACCTGGGGCTCAGGAACAACAAAGTTGGAAGCGCCCACCACGCACTCCGGGCGAATGGGCACCTGACCTCCCAGAGCACTCAAAAAGCACCTTGCCACCAAAAGAAGCAAAGCGCCCCCGCCTGCACTTGATTACAGGACAACAAAAATAAAGCGCTCAGCCCGGCGCTAAGTCCCAAAAGTCACGCAGGGCAGTGCTGGGCACCGGGTGGAGGTTCCTCCAGGCACAATGCAGTCCACGCAATGTGCTCTCCTCAGTTCTCCCAGTTCCAGAAGTTCAAAAACATGGGGTCACAGTCCCAGTACTTATAGTACTAACAGTCTTTGTCCTGCCCTGGCACAGGGCCCTGAGCCCTGTTTAAACCAGTTCTGGGGCACTTTAAAAATATAATTAACAGTGCATAACAACCTCCATTGTTAGTGTAAGCCTTGGCCCCAGACACACCACAGGCTGGCACCACCCTATTCAGGTGCTACTCCTCTCACCACTCCAAATGCAGACCAGGCCCATTTAGGTGCAAGGGACAACTCCTCCCGCTACTCTAAATTTAGCCAAGGTCTATTCAGCTTAGCGCTGAGTCACCCAGGCAGGGCAGGACACACCTCAACCCCCCCCAAGGGACTGGCTGGAGTGAATGCACCTCCCCTCTCCCCCTGTCAGTCAGAACCAGACTGTCAATACACATCCAGGCAGGCACAAAGACACATGAGCACACAGAATTGCCTACTTCCTAAAAGTGGCATTTCTAAAATAGTAATAATAAATCCGCTATCACCAATAAGCAGGATTTATCACCACTATTCCAAACATACCAAACTTGATCACGCTACCCCTCTAATGTCAGGAATTACCACTGAAACACATCAGGGAATCCCCAATGCATCCCTATGAGAGGGCAGCCTCACAGCAGTGAGAAACCAAATAGGCTGTTTGTCACTACCAGGACATGCCACACAGTTAAGGCACATGTCCTACCTTTTACCTACACCGCACTCTGCCCATAGGGCTAGCTAGGGCCTACCTTAGGGGTGACTGATATGCAGTAAAAGGGGAGTTACAGACGTGACAACCACTTTATGTGCCACGGCACGCACAGTGGCAGAGGTCTGAGACAGGTTTGAAAGGCTACTTTGGTGGGTGGCGCAAGCAGCGCTGCAAGCCCACCAGTAGCATTTAATTTACTGGCCCTGGGTATATGGGATACCACTGTACAAGGGACTGGCAGGTAAATTAAATATGCCAAACAGGTGTAGACCAATCTTACCAAGTTTACAATAGAGAGCACATGCACTTTAGCACTGAACAGCAGTGATAAAGTTCCCAGAGTCATATAACCACCAACAACAGATCAGAAAAAATACTAAGAGGAAAGCAAAAAGTTCTGGGATAACCCTGCAAAAAGGGCCAAGTCCAACATTATTCAATAGGAGCTAAAAAATGTCAAAGACCATCAAAAGACATCAAAACCATAATGTCAAAGACCATCAGACAACATCGAAGACTGCTAAATAAGAAGTTATTCACTAGAGGTGTGCAAGCCAAGTGAAGCTTGCGGTGAGAGACTGACTTTGGTTTGACTTCTGTGCCATGGAGTCAACAAACTGCTCAGCCAAGCACCAAAGGCACAACCGTTTTCCTCCTTATTGCTGTTTTAAAAGTCAAAAACAACACTAGATGTATGAAAATGGAGCACAGGAAATCTAAAAGGAGCGCTTGTGCTGTGTATGAGTCTGCAGAGCTGAGCTGCAATTCGCAAGTGTTACAATGAAAACCTGCGGGAAGTCGACGTGCTCTTTGTTTTGCTAATCAATGTAATTGCTGTCTTTACTGTCTGCTAAGTTAGGGAAAGACAGTGATATTAACATAAAAATAGTTTCCTGTTTTGCCTAAATGCAATAATATTAACACAAAAGTAGTCTCCTGTCTTCCCTTATGCTTAATGTTATTCAATAAAGTCATTTTGACACTTTATAAATATACCCTGACAGACTGAATTTCCATGTGATACTTGTATTTATTAAAAATGATGTACTAATTTAGAATTAAGAAACAAATGAACACAAAGCACTGTCCTTTACTGGTAGAAAGGCAGAGAAGGAGATATTCCTCCTATGACTGAATAGCACAATGGGTAACCAGGAAAACTGGTTTTAAACCCCGTTTCTCCACTTGACCAAATTGAGTGATCCTACACAAATAACTCCATTTTACTGTGCATCAATCTAATTAAACCTCAAATCAAAGACCACCTTGAAGAAATACAGTTAAGGATGTGTGCTGGATAGGAGCCTCAACTTTATATGGCTTCAATTCTACATGGGTTCATTACCAGGTGAATAGGGGGAGTGGAACCATCATATTTCTCCTCCCTGCTTTGAATACCTGTTAAGGAGTGGGCCGTCTTTAAGGTACGTGTTTAGAAGCTAAGAAACCTTTCACCTTTTCTCAGTGTATTAATTGGCACAATCCCAGTTGTTAATTGATAACCAGGGTTCAATATCTTTTTGAAGTCCCCAAATGTCATCTGAAGTTTCTGCGTAGTAGTATCTTCTCTGTGGTGGCTGTTGTAAAATGGAACCCCCTTCCACTTACATCACGTCTAGAGTCAATCCTGTCGAAGTTCATAAACGCTTTTAAAGACTTGGCCCTTCCCTCATTCCACCTACTAATCTTCAGCCTGCCCATTAATTTTTCAACTTTTTTGAGCAATAGTTTTCTTTCAGTGCTAAGATGCCCTCGGGGTGATCTATAACCTAACCTGACCTGACCTAACCACTGCCACAGGAGGAGTGGGGTGGCACACTAAAGTATACAAAAAAGTGATGGATGGAATGTTTGAATTAATCCCAGCCACAGGTAATTACTTGGGTCACATCCAAATCCATCATTAGTTTGCACACCATGCCACCTCAGTTTAGACACATCCTTATACAAATCAGTCTTGGCCCTTCTCCAATGGGAACAATCCAGCCTGAGCTGCCAGACTGGGCCCTCCCTGAACAGGAACACAAGCAACTCAGGACCAATTTTGCCCTAGTTAGGGCTCATGAGCCAGATATAGCTTGGTTCCAGTGATACAGTGTACACAGGACCAACATCTGGGTATACCCATCTCTCAGAGAGATTAATTGCTCTAAGTTACAACTTTTCAGACTTTCTGAAAAAGCTCCTCTTGGTCACTTCAAGGGCTTCTACAACCTCAGGGACAGCACATGGGGGACACGACTCACTCCAGCAGAGGCCATGAGTAGGGTCCAGTTGCTACTGGACAGCAAGGCACTTCAGGAAATAAAGCCTCTTGCAGCTTGTTGTGTCCCTGTAGTCATACAGGTGGTCATCCACTTGACCCTTAGAGTCCCCCTCTTAGTCCTGGGTACAACTGGGAGCAGGTCCAGTCCTTGAGGTCTCCACACAGATCTCAATCAGCAAGCCCATTCTTCTTATTGTCACCGCAGGTCCAGAGAGTGTTCATATGAGCTGTGGGTGAGGTGACATTTTTGTAGGAGAAACTAGCCAATAGGCAGGGAAGACACCTGGACATTTCCTAACCAATAGTAGAAATGTTCCCAGGGGCAATCCCTCCCACTTTTTACAGTCCACCTCCCTACTCTGCACCCCCACTTGCCTTACTGCAAACTATACCAAATCGCACTATTCTGATGTAAATCCTACATGGCAGCACCTTTCTGCCCTTGAAGGCTGCTGTTGTGCCAGGGGTGTGTTTAGGGAAATTGACAGTTCTCTGCTCCTCAACTACAACAAACTGGTTCAGGGACCAGCTCTCCCTCCAACTAGGTTGGTGCCAACCTGGCTATAGAGAGTTCAGAGAACAAAAGGCTTCTCTTCCCCAGGCCTCCCTTTACACTTAACCTTGAATGGGCAGGACCCACTACGGGCACTTTCAAGTTAATGAAGTTCTTGAAATTTCCCCACCTAACATTCCTGGGCAGATATGTCACCTACTTCACACCCAGGTCTTCCTGCCAAAAGGCGTCATTGTTTGAATATTGTGAGAAATGTTCACACCCCATTAAGGGGAAGCACTGACAGGGGGGCATTAGTGAGGAGACTAATGCTATTCGGCTTACTGGAGGTTGAGGAAGACAAAGTTTAACATTTAAAGGTTGAAAGCTGCAGGAGTCAGGTAGGCCAGAAGCCATGTTTTCTTTGTCGTCCTAGTGAATGGCACACAAGTGGCTGCAGTACACAGTACACATTTAACTTTTTCCTTGCTCTTATTATATGCCCTGCACCATATAATATGGACTTAGTGGAAAGTTAATCCATGCCATTTAGGAGTTAGCCAATTTTACCATGTGCTAGGGGCCAGAGCACATTACACTGGGGACTGGATGGCAGTGCCTCAGTGTGCAAAATTCAAATACCAGCAGCGTCAGTCCACAAAAATGGAGGTTAACATGCAAAAAAAGGCACTTTCCGACAGTCGACTTAGAACACACACCTTCAATTGCGATGGAATATACAAGATAAAACTGTTCGAGTTGGATGGCACACCTTCACACAGATGTAACTAGAGGCATCGAGACAGAAGATAGCTCCTTACAGGGTAGGCTCTACCACTTTCTTAAGGACATAGCACTCACACACAGAATACCCAAGCACAGCACATCCATGCACTGTCCAGCACTGCACATGCTCAACGTCAACATCCCAACTTTGCAAATGTCTTGCAGCACAACGTTGCCCTGAAGTAATCAATCCTATGAAACTTCATCACAACACAAACACGGCCCCTACCAATATATTGGCAGTGTTTTGTCAATTATTTCAAGTCTTCTTTATAAACAGTACCATAAAAAGTGTATTATTAGCTGCATGTACGTTGCACAGCCCTGAGATCACAGTGCTGGAAACAGACAGTTCGCACCAGCTTTGGAGCACACTAATATAGAAGACCACTGTGACATTACACATTCATACCATCCTTATCTATAAAGAAACATAGTTTCTCACATATCTTTTTACTAGTGTGCTCACAATTAATATGCCTTTGTTTGCACTAGAAATCCCTGTAAGGTCATTAAAATATTTAACACGTAGAGCTTGAGCTGACAAGTCTTAGCAAATGAAGGACAGACATTGAATATCAACTGAGGGATGGACTGCAGCATACTGATATTCACTGAGTGAATAGTTGTCAATTTTGATGAAGAACAATGTGAGTTCTGATTTACAATCTGAAATAAAACCCAGGTGTTTGAAATTGTGGTATTTGTTGAGGGGGTGAAACCATACTCGAGCAACAACCACAATCTCCGTCAGGGTGAAAACAAGCAACCCCCAAATTAACTTGTGCTTAACCTCTGGCAACGTGGCACAAACAAAGGCAGGCTTAACTTAGAAGCAATGTGTAAAGTATTTATACAGCACTTCAAACAGTAATAAAGTGAAGACACAACAAAAGAAAACTTGCACACCAATTTAGAAAAATAGAGTAAAATGTAATAAATTATTAGAACCGGAGATATGCAATTTTAAAGATTTAAGTGAAAACAGTGCTAACAAGCACAAAGCAGCAACTGTGGTTATCTGTTCACGCTGGACTAAGACAAAGTCACAAGTTCAGGCTGACCACAATGGAGCTTGGACCAGATACAGGTATCAAGTTAGGCCTGCTGAACAAAGTACTCTAAATCCTGGTTTGCAGAGCGTTGCTATATACTGCATCGATGATGCGTCGTGCACTGACGGTTCCAAGGAAGCTGCAGTGCTGTGATGCAGAGACCTGCGGCCACCTTTGAGGATGCTGTTGAAAAGGGGCTTGCAATTAGAAGGCCTGTGTCGACAGTGCATAGTACAGCAGTGGTTACAAGGAAGCTGCAGGGCTGCAATGCAAAGTCCTGCCTCGTTGTCGAGGATGCCACCGATGAGGGGCTTGTGATGTGAAGGCCTTCGTCCAGGATGCATCGTGCAGTGGCGGTTCTGAGTAAGCTGTGGGCTGCCGAAGCGAGGTCCTGCGTCGGGAAGCGACATGCAGAGGCGGTTCTGATGTGGCTGTGAGGAGATGCATCATGCTGCGTCGGTTCTGCTCACAGGACTACAGTTGGGCTGGCAGAACACCTTCAGGCCCCCTCTATGGGTCCAGGACTGGGGTGGCACCACTTGAGGGGTAGGACTCACAGCAGACAGAGTCCAGGTGCTGAGCACAAGGTGGTTGTAGCCTTTTCTGTCCCTGAGGCTCTGAGTAGGAGGCCAGCCAGCTAGCCCTTGGAGTCACTCTGGTGGTCCTGGGTTCAAGATGCAGGTCCAGTCCTTTTCACTAAGGCAGCAGGTCAGCAGAGTAGAAGTCCTTCTTGCACAGCTGTCCTCCTGTGTCTTCCAAAGGTCCAGGAATGGGTCTGAGCCATTATTTAAACATGGTGCCCACTTTAAAGTAGGAGAAGGTTCTGGAGGTTTACACCCCCAGAGGTGCTTGGAATTTCCTGCCCCCCTGCCCTAGCCTCAGAGTGTGCTCAGGCAGAGCCTTTGTGATGTGCAAGTGTGGTAGGTGACAGCTCCTCACTCCATATTTCCCTTTATCTCACTGTCTGGGAGCAATACACAAAGACTAACTGCCAACTACACCTAGTCATGTGACCCAGGATACAGGCTGCAGGAACAAAATGGTTAGGAAACAAGATGCAAACTTTCTAAAAGTGCCAGTTTCAGAGCTGTTACTTACCATTGGTAACGCCTTTTCTGGTGGAGACTATATCTAGCCCCAGATTCCTTGCCTTTTAAATTTCTCCAGGCGTCAGACTGGATCCAGAAGATTTTTCGTGAGCAGAACCCCTGCGCGCTGGTAGATCGCGTCGATCTGATCAGCGTCTGTTATCCGCACCGAAAGTGACGTTGCGGTACCTATAAAAGTGCCAGTCAGGCGCACTGACGTCAGTTACTTTTCACGACTTTCCACGCCAGAAGCGTGGAGCCATGAAGAACACTGACCACTGGTGTGTCAAAACTAGGGACGTGAAAGGGGTCAACCCTGTCCCTAGAAATCGGTTCGCAGAGCGGGGAGGATGGGTGGGTCAGTAAGGAATCTATGGCTATATATAGTCTCTTGCAGGTAAGGCGTTACCGAAGGTAAGTAATTGTTCATCTGATAGAGACTTCTAGACGCAGATTCCTTACCTTTTGAATAGATACCCAAGCAATACCATCCCAGGAGGAGGGTCTGCGAACTAATTTCAAACGAGAAAGTCCTGCAGGACCGAACGGGCAAAGTGCCCATCCCTGCAGACCTGACCGCCCAGACAGCAGTGTTTGGCAAACGTGTGCAGGGAAGCCCATGTTGCTGCCTGACAGATGTCCAGGACCTGAACTCTGCGAGCTAACGCAGTAGTCGCAGCTTTAGCTCTGGTGAAACGAGCTCGCAAGCCATCAGGAGTTTGCATCTTGGCCAGTAAGTAGCAGATTTTTACGGGCAGAGGTAGCTGCCAAAAGGAATGCTGTTTTCAGTGTGAGAAGCCTGAGGGATAATTGTGTAGAGGCTTGAAAGGAGCGCACGTCAAAAAAGTCAAAAAAAAATTATGGTCCCTGTTGGACTTGGCCCTTTTTGGCTAAAGTTCCCTAAACTTTTTGCTTTCCCCCTAGACCTTTTTTCTGACATGGTGTTGCCAACTTAGATGCTTTGGGCACTTTGCCACTGCTGATCAGTGTCAAAGTGCAAGTGCTCCCGGTGTAAAGTGTAATGGTAATTGGTTGTCCATAATTGGTATGTTTGCCTTACTAGTAAAGTCCCTAGTAAAGTGCACTATGTGTGCCAGGGCTGGTAATGCAAATGCTACTAGTGAGCCTGCAGCACTAATTGTGCCACCCACTCCAGTAGCCTTAAAGAGAGATCTCAGGCCTGCCACTGCAGTGCATGCACGCAGTTTTCTAAACTGCCATGTTGTCCTGACAAGTGCACCCGCTTGCCAGGCCTTACCCTTCCCTTTCCATGCACATCAGACACCCCTATAGTAGGCCCAAGGTACCCCCCTGGGCAGGGTGCAGTGTATGTGAAAGGTACTGAGGTCTGTACCATGTCCTGAGAGTGAAATACTCTCCATTTCGTTTTTCACTGTTGCAAGGCCATCTTGCCCATAGAACAGAATGGGGAAGGATGTGCAATATGTTTCCAGCCTATCTTCCCATAGGCTTAAGATGGAGAGGTGAAGTTTAGTGTGCCTGAATTCACAATTTAATAACACATCTTTTTCTAAAGGTGGTTTTTACATTGTGTGTTTAGAAACCACACTTTTAGAAGTGGCTGTTTTTTTTTTGTACTAACAATTCTGTGTGTCTCTGCCTGGTTGTGGATTGACTGTCTGGATTTGAATGTGATAGGATCTGGGAAATGTTCTGACCCAGTGGAGGAGGTAAGACAGCAACAGGCTGACCTGCATCTGGAGTGTAGGGGGGAGGAGTAGCCCCTGGAGGTGAAGAGGCCTGGGCTGCCGCCATAAAACAATGGCTCCGTCTCCTGCTGAGTGATTGAAGACCCAGACCCCCACTATCAAAGGGAAAAGGTGTCACTGGCAGGGAGACACCCAGAACTGGTTTAGACAGGGGTCAGTGCCCCCCTGAACAAAAAAACTTCAAAGACATTTAGGGGTATAACTATGAGAGCTGAAACCCCAGAACGTTGGACTGATATCCATATTGAAAAAGGATTGAACCTACTTGGTGCTCAAGAGGAACCTCTCCCAAAGAAGAACAGCTTAAGAGACTGAAGAGAAGGACTGCCCTTGCTGTGTGTTCTGGGGCTGGCCTGCAGTTTACTGGTTTGACTAAGGAGAGGACAAGGGACTTTGCTGTGTGCTGTGTCCCCCTGCTTGTGAGGACTTTGCTGTGTGCTGTGTCCTGAAGTAGCGTGTCTCCAAGGGCCCGAGGAGAGCTGGCTCCCTGTTGTGGAAACACAGGAACATAAAAGTTTCCAGGTGGGTCTCAGCGACGCTGTGTGCGTGTGCTTTTTGCAGCCTGAGACCTGCGTAAGAACTGCCCTGTGATCGTGGGCACCCGGAGTCCAAGGGAGTCTCAGCGACGCTGTGTGCTTTGTGCAGCCTGAGACCTTCGTAAGGATTGCCCTGTGATCGTGTGCACCCGGAGTCCAAGTGAGTCTCAGCGACGCTGTGTGCGTGTGCTTCGTGCAGCCTAAGACCTTCGTGAGGGTTGCCCTGTGATCGTGTGCACCCGGAGTTCAAGTGAGTCTCAGCGACCCTGTGTGCGTGTGCTTCGTGCAGCCTGAGAGCTTCGGGAGGATTGCCCTGTGATCGTGTGCACCCGGAGTCCAAGTGAGTCTGGGCGACGCTGTGTGCGTGTGCTTCGTGCAGCCTGAGACCTTCGGGAGGATTGCCCTGTGATCGTGTGCACCCGGAGTCCAAGTGAGTCTCAGCGACGCTGTGTGCGTGTGCTTTGTGCAACCTGAGACCTTCGTGAGGATTGCCCTGTGATCGTGTGCACCCGGAGTTCAAGTGAGTCTCAGCGACGCTGTGTGCGTGTGCCCTGTTGCAGCCTGAGACCTTCGTGAGAATTACCCCGTGACGGTGTGTCCCGGAGCAGTCTTGTTCTCTGCGTCGATCGAGCAGCGTGACCAGAGCTGCTCCGATCGTCATTGCCATCGGCCTGGACCCGCATCCCCAGAGGAGCTGTGCCGCCGGCCCGAGCCTGCCTTTGCCAAAGAGAGACCTCGAACCTTCATCGTCAGGGATCCGAGATCCACTGCCCAAGATCAACGAAGTCGCATCGGAGGCCCAAGTCGTGAGGAGAGGAGAGTGAGATCGCACCCCCCCAGGTAACGCTCAGCAAGCGTGCGTGTGTTGCCGCCTGGGGTGGGGTGCGGGCTCCGAGAGAAACGCTCTCGGCCTTTCCCATCTTTGCAGCGCGAGCCTCCGCTCAAGACCGTATCGCGGCCCGTACTTGCCAAGGAGTGGCAGTACCGGGGCTGGAGTGTGGAGCTGCACTTATTTTCCCTCATAACGGTGTTGGGGGCATGTTTTGGCAGTAGCTGACCGCAACTCAGTAAGAGTGGCATAGAGACCGTGCAGAGCACCGCGATCGGTGCTGAAGTATCTTATTTTTGCATTACGAACTGCCTGATTGTTGCATTACGAAGTGCCCTATTTTTGCATTACGAACTGCCTGATTGTTGCATTACAAAGTGCCTTATTTTTTGCATTACGGACAGCCTGATTGTTGCATTACGAATTGCATTATTGTCGCATTACGAGCTGCCTGATTGGTGCATTACGAATTGCCTGATTCTTGCATTACGAACTGCATAGCATTGCATTAAGACTGCATTAGATCATTGAGAATTGCTCATTAATACTGCAAGAACCTACCAGTGCGTGCTGGCCTAATAACCGGCACGGTGAAATATTACAAATACGCATATGTTGGATTTTTATTGTGTGGTCTCATCGTATATCTTTTTTTTATAAACATATAATTGTTTTTATGAAACTCGTGTGGAGTCCATTTGTGGTGTCATCACTGTGTCACTGAGAGCGTGGATGCAAATACTTTACACATTTGCCTTGGAGATAAGCCTGGCTGCTCGTGCCAAGCTACCAGGGGGTGAGCAGGGGTTATCTAAAGGTGTGTCCCTCTTTACCCTGACGTAGAAGCAAGGGTCCCTATTTGGACTAAGGTGCATACCTCAGCCAACTAGAGACCCCCAGGTCGAACAGTCCCACTGAGGCATAATGAATGGGGAAGGAGGGAAGAGATGAGTTAGACCTTTGAGGAACCTATGTACAATAGGGGACTTGAACAGGCACCGCAAGAAAGCAGAAATGGCAGATAGATAGCCCTTGGGAGTGCCCAGAGCAGAGCCCTGCTGGATAAGAGAAAAAATGAAAAGCAGAACGTCTGAAAGAGGTGCAGAAAGAGGATCCACAGATTTTTCTGTACACCATGCCACAAATATTTTCCAACAGCAGGCGTGGTGGAGAGACTCCTGGCTGCCAAGATGACATTACAAACTTCCGGAGGAAGGTCAACAGCTGCCAACTGTCACCGCTCAATCTCCACGCAAGAAGGCGGAGAGTGGACAGGTTCAGGTGAAGAACCCTCCTCTGCTCCGGCGACATAAGATCTTCCTGAAGGGGCAGTCTAATGAGAGGATCGATGGCCATGCTCAGAAGCACGGGATAGCAGACTTTCTGTGTCCAGTCCTGAGCCGCAAGGATGACTTGGGCTTCTTGAGAACTCTCGGCAAGACTAGTATGGGCGTTAAGGCATACAGGAGGCCTGAACTTCACTCAAGATGAAAAGCATCACCAAGCGAGAGCTGCCTTGGTACCAGGCTTCCCGTGATGGAGGGCAGAAATGCTTTCAATGCCAGTCGGATCCCAATGTGCTCCAGCAGGTTGATGTGGAGTCCGGATTCCCCCGGAGACCAGAGTCCTCTGATCTCCATCTCTCCCAGATGGCCTCCCGATCTTGGCTATTTTGCAGACTCCGTTTTTGTTGGCCTTAGGGCTCTATGCACCTTACCACCGCTAACCAGTGCTAAAGTGCTTGTGCTCACTCCCTAAAACATGGTAAAAATGACATACACCTGATTGGCATAATTAATTTACTTATAAGTCCCCAGTAAAGTGGTATACCATATACCCAGGGCCTGTAAATTAGAAACTGCTAGTGAGCCTGCATCACTTATTGTGCCACCCACTCCAGTAGCCCTTTAAAAAAATGTCTCAAGCCTGCCATTGCAGCCTGCCAGGAGTTGTAAACTGCTAATTCAACTAGCCAAAAAAACGCCCTTGCCAAGCCTAAAACTCCCTTTTTAATACATATACGTCACTCCTAAGGTAGGCCCTAAACAGCCCACAGGGCAGGGTGCATTGTAATTAAAAAGTTGGACATGTACTTTAAAGTTTTACCTGTCCTGGTATTGAAAAACTCTAAATTCATTTTCACTACTGTGAGGCCTATTCCTCCCATATGATAAAATTGGGTTACCTTATTACATTTAATAATTGATAATGTATGATTGGAAACAGGTAGGAAAGCCATGTTTGGTATCTGAGATATCCTCTTTTTAAGTCAAAATTTTAAAAATTACACTTTTAGAAAGTTGGCATTTTTGTGCTGTAATCATTTGGTGCCTGCAGCCAGATCCTGGGACACATGACTAGGTGTGAGTGGCAGTTGGCCTATGTATATTCCTCCCAGACAGTAAGACAAAGAGAAATATGTGCTGGCAGGATTGGCGATCTCTGGCTTGATGCAGGGGAGGAGCTGGGCCCATCCCCATCTACACATCAATGGGCTGAGCCCTGCTCTCACACAAAGAATTTCACACTAGCCCATTGTGCCTGTAGCCAATCTGGAGCTAGGGCAGGGAGGAAGGAAATTCCAGACATTTCTGTGAGGGTAAGCCCCCAGAAGTTCCCCCCACTTCAAAGAAGGGATCATGGATAAAATGGGGACTCTTTGAACCACTCTTCAGATCACTTCTGGACCTGTGGAAGACTCAAAAGTAGGACTGCCCTGCTGCAAGAAGGACTACCCAGCTGCTCTGCTGCCTTGCTGCAAGAAGGACTGCTCTGCTATCCTGCTATCTGAGGTAGAAAGACAGGACCTGCACCTTGAACCCAGGAACACTAGGGTGACTCAAAGGGCTAGTTAGCTAGCCTCCTGATCAGAGCTTCAGGGACAGAAAAGGCTCCAACCATCTTGAACCTGCACCTGGACTCTGCTTGCTGTGAGTCATAACCCCTCAAGTGGTGCCCTCCCAGTCCTTGACATTTAGAAGTGAGGATAAAGGTGCTCTGCCAACCTTGCTATGGTCCCAACAGAACCAATGCATTGTGACGAAACCTGATGAAGCCTTGCAGCTCATCGGAACCGAGGCAGCGCGACACAATTTGATGTGGACCTCGCCTCACAGCTCTTCAAATTTACTCTATTTTTTTTAATTGGTGTGGGCTTTTTCTTGTGTTGTGTTTTCACTTTATTGCTGTTTCAGTGCTGCATAAATTATTCACACATTGTCTCCAAGTTAAGGCTGACTGCTTTTATGCCAAGCTACCAGAGGGTTAAGCACAGGTTAATTTAGTGACTTTTGTGGTTCACCGTGACAAGGATTGTGGATGTTGCTTGAGAAGGGCTCGTAACTCCCTCAACCAACAACCTCAATTCTCACAATAGGTTAAAACATAAAAACATGTAACCACTTGTACAAGATTAAAAGAACAAACTCAGCACACAAAATAAAACATTACTCATAAGCAATACCATTGAATATATTTCACCACAATAGGTACAGGTACTGTACTTCCCCAACAACCTGGCAGGCTTGTAGGCATACTTGAAATGCAAATCAAAATGAACTTTCACAGTAAGATAGCTGACATCACTGATCTTTTTCAAGACAGTTTAGAGACACGTCCACTTGTCCTTCCAATGCACAGCTTTGATAGCTTTATGAAGAGGGCATTCTGACAGTCCTGCTATCCCCTCAGAATTAACTTCTGACTGTAGGACTTTTCATAGAGTTTTGATCTAGAATGAAGATGGTCCTTGGCTTTGTATATGAGCTTGGGTAGATTCTTTGCACAGTTCCAGCAACAAGAACACCTTGTCAGGGGGCCCTTGAATAAATAGTAACACTATCAGTGGATATAGGGCACCTCGAGGCAATTTTAGTTCAAGATCTCTTTAAGAAAAACAGACAAAGAGCTCCCTTGAAATTCCAAAGTTGAACCCACCCAGATACCTCTTTGTATCTGGGTGATGACTTCGATGAAGCACGCCACTAAAAGAACCCCTGTGGGTGAGAGTTTTTTTTTTTAAAACAGGGATGCCTAGGTGGTTCTACCTCAGGCAGTAGTCCCCACTAAGATACATAGCATTCACAATCACTATATAATCACTGTTGGACCTGACATCCTTGGCATGGTTTTTCCCCAGCTTATTACCTTCCATTCACCTATTTCTGCTGATATCCTTTTTGCTGGCCTTAGGACTCAGCGCACTTTACCGCTGCTAACTTGTGCTAAAGTGATTGTGTTTTGTCCCTAAATTATGGTAGTATTGGCTTCCACCCAATTGGCACATTTAACTTACTTGTAAGTCCCCAGGAAAGTGGTACTACTTGTATCCAAGGCCTGTAAATTGAATGCTACTAGTGGGCCTGCAGTGCTCATTGTGCCACCCGCTTAAGTAGCCCTTTAAACATGTCTCAGGCCTGCCATTGTAGCCTGCGTGCAGTTTAAACTGCCATTGTTTAAACATTGCTAGGAGATCTGAATATTCACTTCAATAAGGATAATATTGAAATCAAAAAATTTCACACAGGATATAGCAGCAATCAAAATGATTCAAGTAGTAAAACACCCCACCCATGAATTTGGTCACATACTGGATCCAATTTTTTCCAACATCAAGGAGCTTACTATAGACACTCCTATTCCTATGTACTGGTCTGATCATCTTCTTGCACCCTTCTCTCTTAACATCACCAGGGAAATAGGAAAAAAAGCAGCATTCTGCAAAATTAAAGCGATCTTGGTCTAAGCTAGATGATAGGAAAATACCCAAGCTGAATCAACAGTAAATAGGGAAGGTAAAACAGACGAAAGACATAAAAACTTTGAGAATTGTCTTAAAGGCTCCCTGGATGCCTTAATCCCTATAAGGTTAACTGGGCCAGGTCGCCCCGCAAGACGTGCACCTTGGTACTGCGCCAATCTTAAAAAGGAAACAAAAAAAACAGAAAGACAGTGGAGAAAAATGTATGATGAGTCAAGTAAAGCGTTATATAAAAAAGTAACAAAAAAATATCGGTATGCCATCAGAGAAGCAAGCGTAACATACTTCAGTAACAAAATAGAAAATACCCCGAAAGAATTGTTTAAGCTGGTAAACAGCCTTATTAAGTCGGCTAAAACTAAAAATGGACCCACACCCTCACTTGAGTGGTGTAATAGGTTAACCGAGTTTTTTTTAAAGTAAGGTGAACAATATCCTGTTTACCTTTCCCACAAGCACCACTCAATACTCTACCAACACCCTGGGTACCTAAGTAAGCTACACTAACAGCTTTTCCCAAGCTTCAATTAGAGACAACCAAGGAGATGTTCAAAACAGTTAAATCAAGTTCTCCTTATACATAGCTTCTCCACATATACCAAGAAAGTGAGGGAATATCTTGCTGGCTGAACTAACAGATCTCCTCAACTAGTCATTAGAGATGGGTAAGGTTCCACAGGCGTTGAAACATGCGTTAGTGAAACCTCTCTTGAAAAAGCCTACTGCTAATTCTTTGCTGGTGTAGAGTTACCGCCCTATATCACTTCTTTGTGGGCTGAGCAAGATCCTCGAACAATTTGTGAATAGACAGCTGTCTTACTTTTTGGAAACACACTCGATCCTACACACTACTCAAATAGGATTCAGGCCAGGCAATAGCACCGAGACAGCCCTCTTGGTGGCAACCAAAGAGCTAAGAAGGATCCTGGATCAAGGCGGATCAGCAGCGATGATCTTGCTTGATCTGGGTGTATTCCACTTAGTCCTCTTTCAGAGGATGAAGGAGACAGGAATACATGGAATTGCTCTGAAATGGCTAACTAAGTTTCTAGAGCCGAGTCCCACCCTTTTTGGTGTTAACGTACGTCCACTGGCAGAAATTGCACAAACTTATGGGTTTTCCCTTGTTTTGTACGCAGACGACACCCAGATTGTCGTTTCACACCGTACAGACATTAAGAACACCTCACAGCAGCTGAATGCATGCCTCAAGCATGTTACAAACTGGATGTCGGACAGCCATCTAAAACTGAATGGAGATGAAACAGAGGTGGTAGTCGCAGGAAACAATCCTTTCCTCTGGAATGAATTCAATTGGCCAAAAGAGTTAAGACTGCTCCCAGCCCCAGCTCCATCAGTGAAGAGTTTAGGATTCTGGATTGATGAAAGACTTTCTATGGAAGTTCAGGCCAAAAATTTGGCAGCTTATTGCTTTGGACTTCTTCGCACTTTTAGAACATTTTTGAGTTGGCTTCCAATCCACTGCGCAGAATAATAGTCCAAGGTCTGATCAATTTGCGCTTTGACTACGGGAATTCTCTTTATCTGGGCAGTCCCAAATAGGTTACCAACCGCCTGCAAGTAATTCAGAACGCAGCAGTTCATACACTTTTTAAGATTCCTAAGTGCACATCACCAGCCCACGCATTCACTGCACTTCACTGGCTGCCAATCCAGAAGACAATACAGTTTAAGTCTCTCTGCTCAGTCCAACGAGCTTTACACAGAAAAGAACCCCTGCTCATTCAAAGTCTGATCACTCCCCACGTGCCCAAACAACCTTTACGCTCCGAGGGTCAGAATCTTCCTATTCTCAAGATCAAGAAAGTAAGAGGTGGCAGAAGCACCTTTTCATTTTTAGCTCCCACCTTTGGCATAAGCTTCCTTTTCAAATTGGGAAGGAGAAATCCGAAATTACCTTTAGGAAGCTATTGAAAACTTACCTATTCTAAGGACATATAGATATATTCACCATTACCAGCACTGGGAGGCCCGTTGGGTAGCCATGCGCTATAGAAATCCCAGAAAATAGAAATTTTCCCAGGCCTAAACCTTCCTTTTTAGGTCGAGCATTCGAGACCTCTTGTATATCCTTTGGTATATACTTATATGTGTATGTACTTTGTGGGCTCTGGAGATCAGCCCTAGGACTTGTCTGCTTCCGCTTAGGGACTTTTTTCTGGTCAACTGCCTCAATTTAACTGTCTTGATAGAAAATGACCAGTAGAGGTCAGTAAAATACCAGAATTGCTTTCTGCTGAGGGACTTTCTTTTTTTTTTTCTGGCAACTGCCTCTATTTAACTTTCTAGATAGAAAACGAGCAGCAGCATAGGTAAATAAAATACCAGAATCACTTTAGCATTCTCTAGATTCCAGTCCATAGAAATTGTCTTCCACAAGCACCCGTAGACAATAATATTTTTTTCAAATCTTGTATTTTCAGTAATATGACCACCGAAGGCCCTGATTTTATATTAAAAACAGAGCCTTGGACTTTACCATTTCCCGCTGAAAGGCAATATTTCTCTCTCTCCATGTGTTCCCATACCTGGTGTGTCACACAGTTTGGTGCTTACTTTCCCTCCATGTTAAAGAACAGTAGATGTTTCAGCACCCAGGCTAATGTGCTGCATAGCAAAATACATCTAAGGTCCCAAAGGCGAGACCGATTGCATTGCAAATGCTTGTTAATATATATAGGTCACTCCAAGGGTAGGCCCTAAACAGCCCATAGGGCAGGGTACAGTTTACTTAAAAAGTTGAGCATGTACTTTTAACTATTACATGTCCTGGTAGTGAAAAACTCTCAAATTCGTTTTTCACTAATGCAAGGCCTACCTCTTCCATAGGATAACATTGGGTTACCTTATTAAATGTAATTAGTGATAACTTTCAATTAGGCGAAAGGATGAATGTTGAGTTTGGTGTCTAAAGAATTATAATCCAAAGCCCTCTTTAATGATAAAGTTGGATTTTAAGCCACAGTTCTAAAAATGCTACTTTTAGAAAGTTGGCATTTTCTTATCCTAACCATTAGGTGCCTGTACCCTGGGTCACATGACTAGGTGTAGCTGACAGTTCGCCTTTGAGTATTACTACCAGACAGCGAGACAAAGGGGGAATGGGTGTTGGCAGAGTGGGCCATCTCTGACTTGACAGGGGAATGGTGCTGTCATCTACCGCACTTGCACATCACAAAGGTTCTGCCTCAGCACACTCACAAAAGGTTTGACATGAGCCCCAAGTGGTGCCGTCCCAGTCCTGGACCCTTGCAAATGGGTCTGAAGGTGCTCCACCAAACCAAATGTGGTCCCAGCATAACCAACACAGCACAACGCATCGCCTCACAGTTCCGCATCGTTCCCACCGCTGCATCCCCGACACAGGGACCTCGCAGCTCCTCTGATTCATTGCTGTGCAACACATCCTCGATGCAGCACCTTGTATCACAGCCCAGCAGCTCCTCAAAAAAGCTGATGCACAATGTATCCTCAACGCAGGACCTTGCATTGCAGCACCACAGCACCTCAGAACCGCCGCAGCACAACGGATCCTCGACGCGGGACCTCCTAATGCTTCGCAACCAGGATTTAAGGTACTTTGTTTAGCCGTCCTAACTTGGTCCCTGTATCCAGTTCCATCATGGTTGGCCTGAATTTGTGACTTTGTCCGTGTCTGGCACAGCCAGATAACCACAGTTGGTGCTTTGTGCTTTTCAGCACTATCTTCCACTAAATATTTTAAACTGCATTTCTTCGGGCCTACTAATTGGATTTTTGTCATTTAGGTGTCAAATAATTTATTCAAGTTTACTCTATTTTTCTAAATTGGTGTGGGATTTCTCTGGTGTTGTGTTTTCAATGTATTATTGTTTGTTTGCTACATAAATACTTTACACAATGCCTCTAAGTTAAGCCTAACTGCTTTAGTCCCAAGATACCAGAGGGTTAAGCAGAGGTTAATTTGAGGTTTTCTTGTGTTTAACCCTGACAAGAACTGTGGTTGTTGCTTGAGTAGGGTTTTACCTCCCTAACCAGTAACCCAATTTCCTACAATAACAAACACCGGAGCACTCTAAAAATGTGAAGCAAACCAACACAAATGCATTTACTGTTAAAATTGGTTACTTGGATCATACAATTTTTGTAAACATGTAACGTTTGTAGTCGCTACCAAATTGCAAACTGCACTTGAGGAGGGCAATCTTCTGGCCAAAAGAGTGTTTGCAAACTTTACCGAAGAGTAAAACAAAAAGCAGTGGCAAACAGTAACGCAGTGCAACAGTAACTGTGCAAGATTTGATCAAGTGTCTCAAGAGTGCAATAAAGTACAAAATAAGGATCTGTAAGATAAACGTAATTCCCTGTTTAAGGTTAGGTGCTTGAAGTCCCTTTAAATGAAGATATTTCATGACCTGTGGTCATTAAAGGATATGTGTTAACGATTCCACACTCAAAGTGTCCCAAATTTGATGACTGAGCCAGACAGAACGCAGTTTAATCTACAGTGACAAACAACAGTGTGTGTGCCCACAGGAAACAAAGGCCACACACTAAGGTACTGAGGCGCTTTGTCAAATCCAAATAACCCATAGGCCAACTGGTCAAAAAGCATTGGTAATGCATCGGTTTTGCCTATGTAATGAATAAAGAGCTGTTTCCATCAATCATCGCTCGGGAGAAGGAAAGGGCTCTCTGACAGATAACACGGGAGTGGTGGGGATGTGGCGCAGCGGCCAGAGCTGCTGACTCCAGAGCTGGGGATTCCGGTTCGAGTATCGGCGGTGCCGCGCAACATCCTGTGATTCTATGCAAATCACTTAATCTCTCCGAGTGATAAATTGTTATATAAATATGTTGCAATAATAAAAGGCAACATTTTATGAAAATCTAGTTCCAGCAAAGAGGATAGTAACAGTATTTTGGCAGCGGGAAACTGATAACCGAAATAGACGAGGAACCCGCATTGGTAAATGCAGGAAAATATGCTACAGCCAACAGAAATGGAGGAAAGGTAAGTGGCACACGAAGAAACCAACGAGAAGCCAGGAGTCCCTTTTAAGTTTATATTAAAAACAATAGATTTCTCAAGCACAGCGCAAACGCTGACCAAGCAAAACCTAAAAATCACCAAAAAAAGGGGAGAAAAACAGAAAGATGGCACAGGGCAGAGACACCATTTAAAGTACAAGCAAAGGAAAGGCCCAAACCTCGTGGTCTCAAACTATCGCCCATGAGCATATGTTGTCCTGATGTCTGATCATTATTGCAACAACTATTCACATAATGTTAGAAAACATCCCCACACATTAAAAAAGTAACCACAAAGGGATCACATCCACCCTATGCCATTGGTCTTAATTTAGAAGGAGTGGGGGGCTAGTAGGCATCTTCTCCAGATGCAGCTACAGAAACCTAGAACGTATACCGCTGCCACCAGCCAGGGCCTGTGTCAGGATGACCACCGGATGAGCAACGGCCTTCGGACTACAAACCAATGGAGCCCGAGCCCCCAGCCCCCCTTTCCCCGAACTTGGGGCACACCGAGGGTGCCCCAGATGAGTGCCAGCTCATGGTCAATGGGAAAATGGTAGGGATATTACATCCGAACAGTTCGTCGTGGACTTGTATCCTTACAACTGGTCATCAAAATAAGCTGGCATAAACCGGAAGCTCTAAACAAAAGCACCCAAAGTGACTCAGAAATATCAGTCCACATAAAGAACATAAAAGAAAGACGTGTGTAGTCATTGAAATAAAGTACCTGAAATACTTCAAGCCATACATACCCGTTTAGTTGAAGGAATCCTGAGACAGTCTTCTTCTACATCAAATCCACAAGTAATTCCCACCTCAGTGATAAAATCAAGGTATTCCCTGTACTGCGTTTTCTTGCATTCCCTCCGGCTGTACTTTCCATAGAAATTAAAGAAGCAACAAGGCAGTACAAAGTAACAGCAAGAATACGAAGACCTGGAACACAATTTAAATACAGGTTTGTGAAAATAGAAACATGCTGCGTTAGCTATTAGAGGGCTACTTGTAAGCGTCTTAGCTGTAAGAATGCAGATGCTTAAATTAACATATATGACAAACCTTTTGTTAATCACAGTATGAGTGTACTATTTAAACTCGCTCTATTATGCATACTTTTGGAACTAATATTTTTCTGTTCTGTACAGAACAAGTGCACACAAGTACATAATTACTTCCCACAGTACAAGATTGTACAATTTTATGCAACATTTTGGAAAGAGCCTGAAAGGCAACTGATAGTACATTTCAACCTACAGCACAGAAATAAAGAATTTCTACACTGTTATGTTATGATTATTTGTAGAGTACACAGTCACCTGGAGGGTATCCTGGCGCAGAGCAGGGGGTGTAGCCTAGTCGAGAGAGCTATTCGAAAAGTGAGGAGGACCTGATGTGTACAAGAACTTAAGACCAGTCATTTTTGTCCTTTTTCTCTAATTTAGAAAAACACTAGAGAAACAAGCATTGGAAATGCAATCGGTCTCGCATTTGTGAAAGTTAGAGCTATTGGTGTTGTAAATGCCAATGTTTTTTACTTATGTTGTTCACCACTAATCCTTTTTGGGTTCCGGAGTAGCGTGCTACTCGCAGAAAAAGAGCTTCAACGCCTCATCAGGGGTAGTAAGCGCTATATAATGACAATGTTTTTTACTTATGTTGTCCAATGTTACCTTTCTTTCTCAAAATAACACTACTTTCTGAAAAGCGCTTCAACACCTCATTAGAGGTAGCAAGCGCTATATAAATGCAAACCCACCCCTCTTCTATCCCTCCACTATCCTTTTCAATCCAAATAACAGATTAACATGTCCACCGCTCAAAATAATTTCCTATTTCCCTATACTAATTCACCACTAATCCTTTTTGGGTTCTGGAGTAGCGTGCTACTCGCAGAAAAAGAGTTTCGACGCCTCATCAGGGGTAGTAAGCGCTATATAAATACAATTACAATTTGGAACAGTGCTCCAGATAATGCAGTGTGAGTAACAGGTGAAAGGAGTCAGGTGTGTAGTCACGACGAGTTCCTGTAACTATTTCCAAAGAAGCAGGGATCATTGGAGACAGAGCACCATTGCTGTGACTGTGGCCTCTGTGCGTAAATTCGTAGAAGTCCTGCTGCCAGTACCAGAAGCAACAGGCCACCCTGTGACAAGAACAACCCTCTCGGCGTCTGTCAGGTGCGCAGAAGTCCAGCCACTGGCCAAGTGCGTGCAAACCCCTCCCAAGTCTTCCTCCCCCCTGCCCACTTAACTGCGTCCCTTTTACCTCTAAATTACACCACTGACAACATGATTTGGTGCCTTAAAAGGTCGCAGTTTATTCACACATAACATGGTTATGAATGACCAAGAAAATTGCGAAATGCACAAACATCCATGTTATTGTATACTTTCATTGTCTTTGTACATTCATTGTAGTTATTTGCTCCCAGACAGTATAGTTTTATAGCGAGGTTCCCCTTTTGGCCGGGCCTCCGTGTTTGCGGTTCCAGGCTCCAGCTTGCTACTGAATTTGGTGGGTGTCCGTCAGGACCCGCCCGGGCTTCAAGTGCCGTTCCGCTTGCCCTGGTCCCTTTGTTGGCCCCTCGCCTGCTCCTCAGGGGCCCTGCCACATGCATTCCATTCTACTCTGCCTGTGGCTGTGTCCTGCCATTTAGATCCCTCAGTACCCCTGCCATGAGGCATCCCAAGGGCCCTGTGTGAGCATCTCATCTACTCTGCCTGTGGCTGTGTCCTGCCATTTAGATCCCTCAGTATCCCTGCCATGAGGCATCCCAAGGGCCCTGTGGGAGCATCACATCTACTCTGCCTGTGGCTGTGAGCCGTCATTAGCTCCCTCAGTGCCCCTGCCGTGAGGCATCCCAAGGACACTGTGTGAGCCTTCCATCTACCTCTAGTAATTTTTCTCTCTTTTGAATATCTTTCCTGGGTTTCTCCCGCCTCACCTCTACTTTGCGGCTGCGACGCCCGCGTCCTTTGTTGTGGGGGGGTGGGATTCCTTCTTCTCCTTGCAGCGGGGGGGGGGGTATATGCTAACTCAGGGCCTTGCGCCCTTATTTAACCCCCCCCAGCTGCTTGCCAACTCGCCCCCTGATTGGGGGGGCCGTTGGCTACCTTGGGTCGCCCCTTCTTTTGCAGGCTTCCTCGACGCGGGGGAGGGCTTACAGTCTCCGGGTGGCGTTTGCCCCGGGTCCCCATCGGGTCCGGCTGCGCCTTCCTCGGCCCGGGTTTCAACTAGCAACCAGGCACAGTCCGGTTACCAACAAGTTACTGCTTGGTAACAGTATCCAACCGACTAAGACATTAAGCATGAAAGATAGCTCAGTGGGTTAGTACATAAAGATATGCATGGAATGTATTAAGACTGTTATTATACCAGCTTGGCACAGGGAACAAAAGATGATTAACCGTGTGAAGGAATATATTCAACTGAGAGTGAAAAGAAGGGGCTAAAGATGAAGAAGATGAGCTGTAAGATGTGCAAATGGATGAGAGGATGAGAGAAAAAAGTCATACATGTCTAACAGAGTGAACATTTCCACAGTCCCCAGTAATGTTTAATTTACAGTCTCACAGTTTCAGAATTGAAATTTTTTAATATTAATTATTGAGATCCAAATCATTGTTGTTACTCATTTATCTTAAATAGCTAACAACTATTGACAAAGAAATCACAGAAATATAGTTTATGTAATTAAGCCATGCCCTTAATTACATAGACCACATCCCTTTTAGAGAACCCCCACGTTTTTCATCCCACTTAAAGCGTTTGCCGGTCGTCTTTTTATTGCTTATCAATTTTATTTGGGTGCTAAACGAGTGGTAACGAGGTGAAACCTGTGCACATACAGAGTTAATGTGTACAAATGTGCAGTGCTTAATTTGAGCCAGGGCTTTCCGGTGCTAAGCACCAGCACTTAATTGGTTTCCGGTGCTCGGCACCGTCACCTAATTGTCGACACCATACTTAGAACAGTCCACCACATGGTGGCACTGCTCTTCTAATTTAGAGATGAGCAGAACAACAGTAGTTTAGGAATACAATATACATTAAAATCGCTAATACTTGCCTCCCGAGCCATTCCTTTAGCTTTGGGGACCTCGAATAATCTGAACTGTCGCATTTACATGCGAGAGAGATGGTTAGTAGTGTTTTGGCAGCGATGACAAGGGCGATAGGTGGTGCAAGCTGCAGTGGCCTCCTGGTCAGAGCCCTGGCACTTAATATTTTACAAATTAAGCACTGCAAATGTGTGTGCCTTGCAAAAAAAGAAAAAAGGCTTACACGCTATCAAACGCGCGGAAATAATGCTATCCGCAGAAACTCTGTATAGGAATTACAAATAATACCAAGCATCCCATTAACAAAATCCTGGATGTGTTTTATTTGACTAAATAAATTGCCTAGATATTGCAGGGCCTAGTTTTAGGCCTCCTTCGGATGAAAGCAGTTGTGTGTGTGTTCGCATCTGTAAAATGCAGAGGACGCCCCCGTATATGCTTATTTAAAATGCTTCCTTTACAGAGCAGGATTCATGAGGAGGAGGCACGTGACTTATTTATCCTGGTTTTGGAAATCCCGATTTGACCCCGTGTTACAGCTCCGGTCGAGGGGGCCGAGATATTTGAACTGTTTTGTGAGGCTTGCCGCACAGCCTGCTCTGCAGTTGTGGATTTTAGGTCATACGTTCCTTGGGCTGTAAAGAGGGTTTAGGATGTGAGGAGCATTGCTTGATTATTGCTAACTTGTAAAGCGTCGTGTGCGCCTTTTTGCTACTTCAAGGCGCTTTACAAAAAATCTGGACTGCTCGGTTTACACACACTACAAAATAATAGCACCCGCACTTACAAAAAGCCTAAATAAGGCTTGGCACAGAAATAAACCAAATGACCCATATTGGACCCCCTCGCCCCTTCTTAAACACCAGACTAGATATTTGTGGAGTGTTTCCAGCACGTGAAAGGAAGGAGATGCCGTGTAAGAATTAATCTCTGTTTCACACTTGAACAAGTTTGTGGTATCTGCCGTCTTCGAAGCACTCACAAACAGACCGAACACCTAAATTAGGCGCATGCTTTGCAGCCTGCAAGCGTCTAGAAACCGCACCGTTTAAGGTGGTGCGCTATGGGAGTGACCAAGGGTGTGTACTGAGGGAAGCCCTCGCACTTTTTTGATGAGCACCGTTCAATCTTTACACCTTGCCCTCCTAAATCACTCGTAGGTTTACACAAAGTCTGTATAATAATTGCATCAGTGTGTGAGGTCACCCCCCCTCTGCCCCCCCTCCCCCACACTCCCAGCTGTGCATGGGGCACGCAGACCCGGTCCAGGGCAAGGTGCATTCGTTAAAAATGTTTTTTATATACACACCTCCTCAAAACGCTACATTTTATTGTATTTTAATGCAGTTAATGTGGTTATTCCTTCATGTTTAAAGACTTCCATTTTATGCCGCTGCTTTTGTCTGATTGTATCAAGTAAGGAGAGGCAATGTAGGTGCTGGTGTCCTGGAGGATGCGGGGCTTTGGGTCATGGGAGACACACACAGCCAGTCACGGAAGAAGGGGAGAATACGTATCAATGCGATTCCGCCATAAAACATTTCTCGGGTGCTTGAGGAATTTCAGGGATCTACAAGCTGAGAGCACCTCCTCTTACAACAGAGCGGTATGGGGCTCTTTTACAAAACAAGCATTGGCATAGCCAATAGGTCTCGCTTTTGGGCCCTTATAAGTGTTTAGGCAGAGCTATTGACTTTGCCAATGTGTTTGATTGCTGCAAAAGTAAAGAAATAGAAAAAAACATCTATTTCTTTACTTTTGCAGCTAATCGTGCACCTGACGCTTTACTTTTAACATGGTTAAAGGTAAAGCGCTGGTGCCGTGCTTATAGCAAAAGTAAGGAAATAGATGTTTTTTCTATTTCTTTACTTTTGCAGCAATCGTGACACCGGCGCTTTACCTAAACCATGTTAAAAGTAAAGCGCGGGTGCACGCAATTGAGCAAAAGTAAAGAAATAGAAAAAACATCTATTTCTTTACTTTTGCTACAATCATGGCACCCACGCTTTACTTTTCATTTTAAAAGTAAAGCGCGGGTGCCGCTATTATGCGAAACTGAAAGAAATAAAAAAGTGACGCGGCCGCGCAAGTCAAACTAAACAAGCACGCGAGTGGTGTGCGCGCACTTGCGAGCAGCAGGCGTGACCACACGCTCGTGCACCATGGCCTTTTGCTTGCGCATAACCGCAGGGAAAAGGCCATGACGCACGAGCGTCTGGTCAGCTTTTCAAACTCCCTAACTAAAAGTCTCGCAGAGCAGCGCTTGCGCGCTACTCGAGGCTCGACCTAAAAAAAGCATTTGTTTGTCAACTTGACAAACAAAAGCTTTTTTTTGTAAAAGCGCAGAAAGACCGGGTTTCACTTTAATAGCGGCCGCTGACCTTTCTTTAGACGAAGCTCATCTAAAGAAAGGGGCGCAGCTTCTATTAACATGAAGGCACGCATGGGGCGCTTGAAAACAAAACAAAACCAGATGGGAGGAGGGAAGAGAGGTCATCACACACTGTACTGTGTGTTTTCGTGTTACTTACCGGTAATCTTCATTACCCCGATTAGGGTCCTCCTCGTCCCAGTCCTAACATAGTGAGGCAATCCTGCCTCCCGACAGCCAATCAGAACGCTTATAATATTTTCAAAGGATATATAAGCCCCTTCCACCCACCGCCATGCCTGTTATCAACAAGTCCTGACACAAACACAGCGGGAGGGAGGGAACTGGACTGGGACGAGGAGGACCCTAATCAGGGTAATGAAGATTACCGGTAAGTAACAAGACATTACCTCCTCATGGGTCCTCCTCTTCCCAGTCCTAACATAGTGAGGAACTCACAAGCAGAGAACCAAGAAGAAAAAACGCAGGACACCAGGGATCCTTGCAAAAGTACAAATAAAGGATTAAGGAACAGCAGCGTGCAAAACGGCAACAGCAAAACAGGCCACAGAGGCAAGGAAAACAGCAAAGCGAGAATGCCGAACAAACGAGTGAAGGGACAGCCAAGTGGTCGCTCCACAAAACACCTGGACAGAGACCCCGCCTCCACAGCCCAGGAAGCGGACACAGAACGTGTCGAACGACCCAGCACCAGAGACGGAGGAGGCAGACCCACAGGATAGGCAGACCGCCAAACGCACATAGCGAGTGAAGGTGGAAGGAGAAACCAACCAACCCTGAGCCACACCCCCACATGAGAAAAACAGGGCAGGTGCAAGACGAAACCCCAAGGTACGGAGGAAGAAAAAAAACAAAGGGTGCTAACAACCAAGGATGAAGGAACTAAGGAATCCCCATCCCCAGGCAAAAGAGGAAGGAATCACCTCCAGCAGCAAATGGAACCCGGAGGAAGCTCAGGGAAAAAAAACGGGCCCAGCCGCAAAACAACCCCATTCCAGAAACTGCAAATAAGGGAAGGAGAGAAGCAAAGCACCCAACTCACCCAACCGCAGCACGGAGGAGATGGACAGCAAAAAAGCCACAGTTGCGGACAACCACAACAAACAGCCTCCAAAAAAGGCACAAAAGGGTGCAACTGCAGACCCCACAAAACAGTAGGCAAACCCAAGAAGGCACAAGCACAGGAGAGATCGGATGTGGAAGCCGAAAACAACAAAGAATCCCACTCACCCAAGGAGCAACAACCTCCAAAGAGGCCCGAGACCCCGACACGCCTGAACCACAGACCAACGAGCAGACAAGGCGGAAGGGGAAAGTTCCATCAAAAACCCATCTCGGAGAAAGACAAGAATAGAAGCCGGACCACCAACCACGGATCCAGACCAGGAGAAGAGCACCAAGAGACAAAAGAGCCTCAACGCGCACCACAGACCTTAAGTTGTGAAGGCCGACGCGACAACGGAATGCCACAGGCCACCACAGAAGAACAGCCCAAAGACGCCAACGACAGCCGCTCATGAGCCAGGCCGACAGATGCAGGCGACAAAGATAGGGCAAAGACAGGTGCAGACACAGAAGCAGAGCCGGAGACAAGGGAAGCCGGCAAAACCCGCCCCCCTCCAGCAGCAGCAGGAGCGGAAACCAAAGGCAGCGAGGTCAAAAAGGAGCAACCAACAGCACAGACACCTTCACCCCCCGAATCCTCTGCAGCACCCCCGGGAAGAGGGAAATAGGAGGGAAGGCATACAGAAAACCCGAAGGCCAAGGAAACGAGAGAGAAACCCCCAAGCCTGTGGACAGACCACCCCGGAACAAAACCGGGAGAGAAGAGCGACGTGAGGGGAAGCAAAAAGACAGATCCAGAGAGTCCTGATCCGAAGACAAAGGCCCCGGAACAGAGGAACAGACAGACGGCACAAAACAGAGGACGGGAGGAAGAGGCCCAAGCCGTCCCTACGAAATTCAGATGCCTCTGAACGTAAACAGCCCTCAATGCCAACAGATGAGATTTCACCCAGACACAAATCACGGAAGGCAGCAGGTACAGAGACGCGCACCTGGACCCCCTAAGAAGGCGCAAGTAACAACAAGACACCTGATTGTCGGGACGAACCAACAGACACCACAGCCACCAAGGACCCCAACGCGGCCCCCCAACCCCAAGGACAAGCGTCTGAGGTCAACAAGAGGAGAGAAGGGAGCAGAAAACGCACCCCCATACCAGGGTGGGAGAGAAAAGCCACCATACCAAATTAGGAACCAGAACAGGGAAGAGAGGAACCAGAGCCACGCAACCTGTATGGGAAGGGTCCCAACGAGCCAACAGAAGAATCACCAAGGACCTGAGGCGCAGGCGAGGTCAAGGAACCACAGCTGCGGAGGCAGCCACCAACCCCCGGACCTGCAACCAACCCCGAGCCAGGGCAGAACGGGGCCCAGCAGGACCCGCAGAAGAGTCAAAAGGGCAGAGAACCGAGCCGGAGGGAGAAAACAGCCCCCTGCAAAGCGGCGAACAGGCCTCCGAGAAACTGAAGTCCCAGAACAGGAAACAGGTGAGAAAAGGCCAGATCCAACTTGAACCCCAGATCCTGGAACAAGGCCGGCAACGCCACCACCGCCAGAAGAGCCACAAGGAGGGTGGAAGCAGAAACCAGACAAAAGCAACATAGGGATACACAGGGAAACCCAGACTCAGCAAAACCCCCACAGCAGGAGCCAACACCGTGGAAAAACACGGGGAGCAGTAGAGAGGCCGAAAGGCAACACCTGAAACTGGTAATAGAACCCGTCCACCGCAAACCGCAGGAACAGATGACCTGCCGGATAGACGGGAATGTGAAACAGGCGACTCCCAAACCCAGGGAAGCCAAAAAATTGCCCACCAGGAGGAGGGGAACGACAGACAGCAAGGGGATCATCCAAAAATGACCGAGCCGCACCAAACTGTACAAAGCCCGGGGAATCAGAAACCGAGCGGAAGGAACCATCGGGTGCCGGGACCAGGAACAGAGAGAAATAGAACCCCAGGCCCCGCTCCGGCACTAGAACCAGCACAACAGTGCCCCAGGACAAAAACAGGCCGACGCCAGAGAAGATGGCAGAGCGCATCACGGGGCCAATGGACAACGGGGTAACCGTGAAAACCGTCTAAAAGGGGGACGGCCACGGAACGGAATCCTGTAACCAAGAACGATGACCGACAAGACCCACCAGGCGGAAATCAGACCGGACCAACGATCCAGGAACAACCGAGCCGAGTCCCCAAAATTGCAACATCGCCAACAATGCAGACAGGGAACTCACAACCAGTGAAACACCAGGAGTTGAACACATAACCTTCTGAGGAAGAGACCGCAACCGGAACCACCAGGCCACGGTGACTCCTTCTGGACATAACAATATCTGACCAACACCCAGGGGCAGCAGCAGGCGCTGCAGAGGCCGGGAACCAAATGAAACGCAGCCCCCCCGACCACGGGCCCGACCACGAAAGGGCCGAGAAGAAGACAGAGAATTCGGAAACTCCAGAAGAAGGAAAAAAGACAAGCCCCTCTGTTGGACTTGGCCCTTTTTGCAGGGTCATCCCTAAACTTTTTGCCTTCCTCCTATATTTTTTCTGACCTGTTGTTGGCTGTTTTATGACTCTGGGCACTTTACCACTGCTGATCAGTGCTAAAGTGCATATGCTCTCCCCATTGTAAATTGTGTGATGTATTAGTGACTCCATGATTGGATGATTGGTTTACTTGTCAGTCCCTAGTAGAGTGCACTGAGTGTGCCCAGGGCTTGTAAATCCAATGCCGCTGGTGGGCTTGCAGCACTGGTTGTGCCACCCACAGAAGCGTCTTGTAAAATGTGCCTCAGGTCTGCCATTGCAGAGCCTGTGTGCAGCCTAGGGCTGCCATGTCGACTTGGTGAGTACACCCACTTACCAGTCCCTAAACCTTCCCTTTACTGCATGTTGGTCACCCCTAAAGTAGGCCCTCGGGCAGGGTGCATTGTAAGTACAAGGTAGGACATGCCCTGGTGTGTGTGGCATGTCCTAATAGTGAATTACAGCCATTTTCGTTTTTCACTATTGCAAGGCTACCTGCTCCCCATAGGCCAGAATGGGCAGACTGACTATTACACCTTATAGTCAGAACTGACCCAGGGAACATGGTAGAAAAACGAATTTAGTATGCCTGAACTCAGAATGATAAAATACATCTTTTAGTGAAGTTGGTTTTAACATTCTGTGTTTGAGAATACCACTTTTAGAAAGTGGGTATTTTCTTGCCTAAACTTCCAAGCCTGCCTCTGCTAGGTTGTGTATTCCTTGTCTGGAGATTGAGTGACAGGGGCTGGGGGTGGCTACAGGAGACAGGGTGAGTCAGCACAGGGCTGAATAGAAAGATCTGCATCCAGAGTGGAGGGAGGGGTTGCACCTGGGTCTGAATAGGGCTGTGCCTGCCTTCCACAATGCTGGCTCCACCTCCTGCCGGGCGGCTGAGCACTCTGCCCCACATTCTGAAAGGAAAGAAGGAGTCAGAAAAACAAAGTGCTCCAGGACTGACCAGAACTGGTTTTGGACTAGGCAGAGGCCTCTCTGCCTTCAGAGAACAAAGAAAAAAGGTGTATAAAAGGGGACCCAGACCCCTAGGAAATTAGATCACTTTGGGAAAACAAGAAGAAACCTTTGCTGAGGAGCGGAACCAAGAAGAAACTGAGGAGAAGACTATCCCTAAGCTAGAGGGATCTGCCTGCAGTGGTTGCCTGACTGCCAAAGGAAGGAGAAAGGACTTTGTGTGCACTTTATTCAACTTGTAAAGGATCTCCAAGGACTTGAGAAAAGAGCTTGCCTCCTGCTGAAGTCTCAGGGACAACAGACTTCAACCACCAGCTCCCCAAGAATCCTTTGGAAGTGCCTGCTGCTGTTTTGGGCCTTCTGAAGGGACTGCGTGTCGCAAGGAGCTGGAAGCGCGACTCAAGAGGGAGAAGCGTGTCGCCGTCGCAGCCGTCGCATCACGGAGATGACGCCGCTGTAGCTGACGCATTGCACCGCATCTCGAGAAACGTCCCGCAACCCCGAAGAAGCGTGTCGCCGTCGCAGCCGCTGCCGTCGCATCGTAGATGTCGCCGCTGTAACTGTCGCATTGCACCACATCAAGAGAAGAGTCTCGCATCGAGGAAGAAGCGTGTCGCCGTCGCAGCCGTCACATCGTAGATGTCGCCGCTGTAGCTGACGCATTGCACCGCATCGAGAGAAGCGCCTCGCATCCACGGAGAAGCGTGCCGCCGTCGGAGCTGCTGCCGTCGCATCCCGAAACCAGGGTGTCGCCGCTGCAGTTGTCGCATCGAGCGGAAGCGTCTCGCAACGTTGGAGAAGAGTGTCGCAGCCGAAGCTGTTGCCGTCGCATCGCTGAACAAGGGTGTCGCCGCTGCAGCTGACGCATCGAGTCGAGACTTCTCGCAACATCGGAGAAGCGTGCCGCATCAGGAAGAACTTGACGTCTTTATTTCTTTGCACCAGAACTTTGTCGCATTTCCATCGCTGCAACATTGCTTGTTGTGGAAGCGTCCCGCATCGTAAGGTACATTGACTTAAAGTGTCGCATCTTAAGAACTGAACTGAACTAAGCTAAAACTACCATTTTAAGTACAGTATTGTGGATTTTTGTCGTTTATGGTCTTGTGTTAAAACTATATAAAGAATACTTATTTTTGATATAAACCTTGGGTGGTGTCCATCTGTAGTGTTGTCACTAGATTACTGTATGTGTTCACAAATGCTTTACACACTGCCTCTGAGATAAGCCTGTCTGCTCGTGCCAAGCTACCAAGGGGTGAGCAGGGGTTATTTTAGGAGTGTACCCCTTTACCCTGACTAGAGGCGAGGGTCCCTATTCGTCACAAGTACCTACCTGTGCCAACTAGAGACCCCCAATTCTAACATTGGTGGTCAGCGGTGAGGATTCTGGACTTGCATTTGTGACTCATGTACAGTGATTGGTGAACACTACTAGTGAGTGCAGACCAAACGCAACCACATACTGTTTTTCTGTTTTATGGTGTCCTCCTGGAGGTATTTTTGATACCATGACTCTGGTTAGTTGTTGCAAAATGGAACTCGACTTCTGGCACATGTTTGTCTACACAATGAAGGAACTACGTGTGTTTTGCAAGGAAAGGGGGTTGCCTGTGAAGAGAAGGTCCAGGGAGGATCTAGAGGCATCCCTATTTCAGTATGAGTTACCCAGCTGGAAGGCAACACTACCAGTTGAGTCTGAGAAGGAGGAATTCCCTAGAAGTGAGGGAGAAACAGAAAAAGATAGCTGGCTTCTGGCTTATGAGCAGAAGCTGAGAGAGATTGACGAAGAGCTGAGAGAGCTTGAGGAGGCTCAGAGGGCCTTAGCCCAAGAAAAAGAAATTTGGGCAGCTCAGGAAGTGAGCTTTGCTGAGTTGGAGGTGGAGTCCAGCTCAGATGGTGGCAGCAAAATTAAGTTATTCAGTGCTGAGAGAGTAGTGCACACACCCAGAGATGTGGCGCCTGACTTGGAGGGGGTTAACATACACCAGGAGGTTCAAGGACATGAGGTAGCTCCAGTAGTGCGCAGTGTCCCTGAGAGGAATAGGGAAACTGACACAGGGATTCATGGTCCTAGTAGTAGGAGGGACACTCTACTGACTCTAGATGGGAGGTGCAGGGAGAGGGGTTCCCCCACAGTTGAGGTCCTGGTATGTGAGTGTGAAGACCGGCCAGAAGAGTGTGGGTTGAATGACAGAGACAGTCAGATGCTGTCTTGCCAATCTCAGGAGAGTGGTGTGGGGTACGTGTGCGAGGCATTGGATGGTGAGGTGAAGGATAGTTTGGTTAACCCTTGTAGGGGGCTGTGTGATCCAATTGTGGGAGAGCATATTGTAAGTCCCTGTTTTCCAGAGCTATGCCGACACCTGTTGGAGAGTGAGTTCTCTAACCTCAGGGAGCTCACAATGGAGGCAGACCTTTTGGTGGATTCCAGAGGGTCTGAAGAGGCATTGGGGAGTGACCCTAAGAGGAGTGGCTCAGGTGTCTTCCAACCCAGAGTGGTGGGAGAGGTTCAGTGTAGCCCAGCTAGGTCCCGTGGTAATGGGAGGGGTGTAGGGACTCACGTCCTGTCTCAGTGGAGAAGGAGTGAGTGTGGGGCTGCGTGTCCCAAGGTGCCCGAAACCCAGTCTCAGAGCCTGGATGGTTCTTTAAAGGAACACCAGGTAGGGAGCCTAGGCTGTCCTGATGGGCCGCCTGTTGAGGAGGATCTCCTAGTGTCTAGAGAACCTGGAGCGTCTGTAAATGGAGCTCCAGTGTTTCTGGTATCTGGCAGTGCCGCTCCACTTGGGAGGGTGCAGAAGTCCAGAGTGAGGGGTGAGAGGGGGAGAGAGTCCCCAGTGGAAGAACCAGTGGGTCAGGGACCAGCCAGAAGGGCTGAGTCACCAGTGAATGACCATGGTGACACCACTTCTGTCCTGGGGGATCTTCAAGTGCTGTCAGATGGACAGGGGTCGGGAGATCTGCGCCAGGCAGACTGTCACACAACACCTGAGAGATGTGTTACCCTCTGGGGGGGCATGCGTGCTCCCCAGGAAGTCCTGGTGCGCCAGGCAGATTCTTACACAACTCTAGAGGAGTGTGTTTTCCTTGGGGGGGGTTGGTGTACCCTCCCGGAAGTCCTGGGTTGCCAGGCACAGGTCCAGCCTAAGGGTACAGACCCTGGGTTGGAGGGCCAGGTTCAGGGTGTCCCCCTGACCTGGAGGAAGGGGCAGCTGCTAACAGTGCCCCTACCAGTTTGTCTTCTGGGGGCACCTCTCCAGGTGGGAGGGTGCAGGACCCCAGTAAGGGGGCGGGGAGAGGACAGCCTCACCCCTGGCCTCTGCCCAGTCTAAGGGTACAGACCCTATGCTGGGATCCCAGTTGCAGGATAGAACCCCTGAACTGGTGGGCGGGTGTGCAGGACACCTGCCACAGGTGCCCTGACAATTCTGGAAGGGGGTACCGCTCCTGATGGGAGGGGCAGTACTCTGGAAGGGGGTGCAGAGGAGGGAGTCCTCGCCTCTGACCCCGGTTCAACTGGAGGGTTTAGACCCTAGATTGGAGGACCAGGTTCAGGGTGTCCCCCCTGACCTGGACACCCAGTTGCAGGATAGAACCCCTGAACTGGTAGGCGAATTGTGCAGGACCCCTGCCACAGGTGCCCTGACAATTCTGGAAGGGGGTACCGCTCCAGGTGGGAGGGTACAGAGCCCCAAGGAGGAGGACCGGGTGTGGGAAAACCCACCCCAGTCTCCAGTCCAGCCGCCGGGTACAGGCCCGGGGCTGGTAGATCAGTATCAGGATGTCATACCTGACCTGACAGGAGGGAGGGTGGACAAAGGGTGCCAAGCACCTGGGGCTAATGCCCCCCGCTCTCTGATGCCACAGAGGTTTGAAAGCCCTGAGAAGCATAAGGCCTGGGTCTCATCCCTGACCACTGTCGGTGGCCACTGTGGCTTGCTGTCTGTCTGTTGGGACACACCTGTGAGCAAGTTAAGGTTAGGTGCTGCACAGGTGGGGTCCACAGGTGAGGAGAAGGGTTCCCCATGGATTAGCTTGGTGGGCCCTGAGAGTATGGACCGAGGGATCCAAATAGGTTCAGATTGGCGTAGAACTGGAGTATGCCCCTGCTGTTGCGGGCCAGGGTCCATGTTCTATCGCCCAAAGCAGAGAAGCCCATCAGGGTAGTGATTGGTCTCCCCTGCGTTTTGGCTGGAAGGGGGTTGTGTTGGACTTGGCCCTTTTTGCAGGGTCATCCCTAAACTTTTTGCCTTCCTCCTATATTTTTTCTGACCTGTTGTTGGCTGTTTTATGACTCTGGGCACTTTACCACTGCTGATCAGTGCTAAAGTGCATATGCTCTCCCCATTGTAAATTGTGTGATGTATTAGTGACTCCATGATTGGATGATTGGTTTACTTGTCAGTCCCTAGTAGAGTGCACTGAGTGTGCCCAGGGCTTGTAAATCCAATGCCGCTGGTGGGCTTGCAGCACTGGTTGTGCCACCCACAGAAGCGTCTTGTAAAATGTGCCTCAGGTCTGCCATTGCAGAGCCTGTGTGCAGCCTAGGGCTGCCATGTCGACTTGGTGAGTACACCCACTTACCAGTCCCTAAACCTTCCCTTTACTGCATGTTGGTCACCCCTAAAGTAGGCCCTCGGGCAGGGTGCATTGTAAGTACAAGGTAGGACATGCCCTGGTGTGTGTGGCATGTCCTAATAGTGAATTACAGCCATTTTCGTTTTTCACTATTGCAAGGCTACCTGCTCCCCATAGGCCAGAATGGGCAGACTGACTATTACACCTTATAGTCAGAACTGACCCAGGGAACATGGTAGAAAAACGAATTTAGTATGCCTGAACTCAGAATGATAAAATACATCTTTTAGTGAAGTTGGTTTTAACATTCTGTGTTTGAGAATACCACTTTTAGAAAGTGGGTATTTTCTTGCCTAAACTTCCAAGCCTGCCTCTGCTAGGTTGTGTATTCCTTGTCTGGAGATTGAGTGACAGGGGCTGGGGGTGGCTACAGGAGACAGGGTGAGTCAGCACAGGGCTGAATAGAAAGATCTGCATCCAGAGTGGAGGGAGGGGTTGCACCTGGGTCTGAATAGGGCTGTGCCTGCCTTCCACAATGCTGGCTCCACCTCCTGCCGGGCGGCTGAGCACTCTGCCCCACATTCTGAAAGGAAAGAAGGAGTCAGAAAAACAAAGTGCTCCAGGACTGACCAGAACTGGTTTTGGACTAGGCAGAGGCCGCTCTGCCTTCAGAGAACAAAGAAAAAGGTGTATAAAAAGGGGACCCAGACCCCTAGGAAATTAGATCACTTTGGGAAAACAAGAAGAAACCTTTGCTGAGGAGCGGAACCAAGAAGAAACTGAGGAGAAGACTATCCCTAAGCTAGAGGGATCTGCCTGCAGTGGTTGCCTGACTGCCAAAGGAAGGAGAAAGGACTTTGTGTGCACTTTATTCAACTTGTAAAGGATCTCCAAGGGCTTGAGAAAAGAGCTTGCCTCCTGCTGAAGTCTCAGGGACAACAGACTTCAACCACCAGCTCCCCAAGAATCCTTTGGAAGTGCCTGCTGCTGTTTTGGGCCTTCTGAAGGGCCTGCGTGTCGCAAGGAGCTGGAAGCGCGACTCAAGAGGGAGAAGCGTGTCGCCGTCGCAGCCGCTGCCGTCGCATCACGGAGATGACGCCGCTGTAGCTGACGCATTGCGCCGCATCTCGAGAAACGTCCCGCAACCCCGAAGCGTGTCGCCGTCGCAGCCGCTGCCGTCGCATCGTAGATGTCGCCGCTGTAACTGTCGCATTGCACCGCATCAAGAGAAGAGTCTCGCATCGAGGAAGAAGCGTGTCGCCGTCGCAGCCGCTGCCGTCGCATCGTAGATGTCGCCGCTGTAGCTGACGCATTGCACCGCATCGAGAGAGCGCCTCGCATCCACGGAGAAGCGTGCCGCCGTCGGAGCTGCTGCCGTCGCATCCCGAAACCAGGGTGTCGCCGCTGCAGTTGTCGCATCGAGCGGAAGCGTCTCGCAACGTTGGAGAAGAGTGTCGCAGCCGAAGCTGTTGCCGTCGCATCGCTGAACAAGGGTGTCGCCGCTGCAGCTGACGCATCGAGTCGAGACTTCTCGCAACATCGGAGAAGCGTGCCGCATCAGGAAGAACTTGAAGTCTTTATTTCTTTGCACCAGAACTTTGTCGCATTTCCATCGCTGCAACATTGCTTGTTGTGGAAGCGTCCCGCATCGTAAGGTACATTGACTTAAAGTGTCGCATCTTAAGAACTGAACTAAGCTAAAACTACCATTTTAAGTACAGTATTGTGGATTTTTGTCGTTTATGGTCTTGTGTTAAAACTATATAAAGAATACTTATTTTTGATATAAACCTTGTGTGGTGTCCATCTGTAGTGTTGTCACTAGATTACTGTATGTGTTCACAAATGCTTTACACACTGCCTCTGAGATAAGCCTGTCTGCTCGTGCCAAGCTACCAAGGGGGTGAGCAGGGGTTATTTTAGGAGTGTACCCCTTTACCCTGACTAGAGGCGAGGGTCCCTATTCGTCACAAGTACCTACCTGTGCCAACTAGAGACCCCCAATTCTAACACCCTCCGCACAGACTACCTGTGGAGTAAGCCAAAAAGCCAGAGAACCACAAAAGGCCGGTAACGGACCAAGGCATCTGCGCAGCGTCAACGCACCAAAGCGCGGTCCAGAAAGACCTCCTACCAGCCACCGCCACCCCAGCAGCCGAGGAGAGGGCCCTCAGGGCAACAAAACACAGCAGACAGAAACTGAGCCAAGACCTCCATCTGCGCCAAGATAGGAGTGAGATCCCCCCGATCCGGAAGACAAACAGATACCCAAACCCCAAGAATGGACCTGCGAAGCAGAGGCTGAGGAAGTGCAAGCACGAACCCCAAAACGAGAAGCAGCAGAAGAACGCATGAGAGCAGACTCCTCCGAAGACAAAGATGAGGAAAAAGTCAAGGAGGTCAAAATAGATAGACCCCAGGAATCAGAGGAAAATGAGTATCAAACACAGTCAGGAGATATCGTTTCCCCAGAAAACGAGGAATCCCCCGCACAGCGACCTCAAGCCATGCGACAGCCAGAACCTCCTAGACGACATAATGGAAAGGCTTGGCCATGCACCACCGAGGAGCAATACAGGGAGTCACCCCTCCGCAGACAATGAAGCAGGCGTAAAGCCGAGAACCTCACAAAATGGACCAACAGGACCGAAAAAAAAAATCTTTCACTGGACATACCCTCCAGCAGGGAAAATGACCACGTACTCCCACCCTCCGGAGAGGAGGAAGCAGAAGGCTCAAGCAGCGCAGCCCGCATGGGAAGGCATCACAGCAGAATGAACCAAATCCCGCAGGCTAGACCCGGAAATCTGCAACAGGGCAGCCACCTGCAGCTCCCAAAACATGATCATGCATAAACAAAGATCCTGCAGGCACTGGAGCGGAAACCTCAACACCCCTGGCCACATGCAGCACTATCAGGAAGCCACAGCACACACCAGGAAGTGCCCAGCAACTCCCCTAAAAAACTGTCCCCAAACAACCAAGACATAGCAACACGAGTCCTGGGAAAGAAAAAGGGACAGCCCTGCAGTCTCCCCCACAGCCACAGAACAAGCATTATGGCCGCGGGAGCCGGATGCCGCTAGAAGACCCCAGCACCGGAACGACCGGAGGCCAGAACGCAAGAGAAAGCTCCCCGCCCTAGCCCAGCACATGCGCGGGGAGCGCATTCACGCCAAGGAGCAGGAACGCGGCCGACCGGAACACCGGTGCGGCCGCGCGCAACAAAAGAAGTAAAACAAACACTTCAACAGTAAAGAAAAGAAAAAACTCACGGCACCGCAAACCCAGCCCGTCAAACTCGGGAACCGGCAAGCAGGAAACACAGAGCACACCAGCGTTCCGACCGACGTCGGACAGCAAAAAAACCAGGCATGGCGGTGGGTGGGAGGGGCTTATATATCCTTTGAAAATATTATAAGCGTTCTGATTGGCTGTCGGGAGGCAGGATTGCCTCACTATGTTAGGATTGGGACGAGGAGGACCCATGAGGGGGTAATGGCCAACCAAAATGCTCTCTGAGTGAAATCGCTGAAAAGAGAGCTAAACACACAAAGGATGGACTTTTACAGAAATGCACCAATAAGAAGCCAGCATTTCTGAATGCCACAGATAGTAACCAATGGCAATCGGTGGGTTTTCCAAACCCCACAGAAGAGATATAACAGGTCGATCAAAGCTCAACCTAAAAAGGTACAGTACAGGACCTTCCCAATTTGCGTGACAGAAATGGTATGTACAGCTAATGGCCAAACAGATCTGTTTGCCTAGTGCATTCAGTTCGTCCTGTGAGACAGTATCTGGACTAGAAAACTAGAATCACGGTTGCATAGAATAAATCACTAGAAGTTCAAGAAAAATGGCAAGGCTCATTAACGGGGCATGGCTTTGTCAACCGTGTTGCAGCATTTTCAGCATATGCCACGAAAACACTTGAGGCCTTAAACACGCTCCTCCATAATGGCAGAGGAGCGTTGCGTCCCTGAACTGGTCAAAGTCAGTCACAGAAAAATAACATGATAATAAAGCAATAATATCATTTTATTTTTCAGTGACTTAGCTGATGCCAGTGTAGGGTGTAGCGAGGCCGGGCCATGGCAGGGGGAAGAGTGATGGGCACTGTAAAGTGCGCATGTCAGTTTGGTCCGCCGTCTTAGGGCAGCCAAACCGACATGCACATTTCTATTTCTCCAATCCAGTTGTGTTGCACAGCCGGGTTGGAGAAACAGCACAGACTCTCATGCACTGTCTGAGTGGCAGACCAGACCGCTGAGACCAGTCCTGTCACTTCTCTCAAGCTAGTTATAGCATGAGAGCAGCGTCTAGATTAGGCAGGGAGCCTGTGCTTTCACAGTGACCCTTGGTGTCCATCGGCAACAGGTACGTTTAAAAAAATATATATTATTCCCCCCTGCCTCCCACTTTAATTTTGCAGCGGCCGCCACTGCGAACACTGAAAGAACTGAAAAGGGAGTGGGAGTCCTGGACATGTTACATAACATGCCTGTAAACAAGTAACTTGAGAATAGCCTGTGCCACCAGTGTGGTGGAATGTGTCAGACTCTATTTCCAGTTGTTAGATGAAAACTTCACACAGAAAACCACTGCCAAAAACAGGTCATCATGAGAAGTCTGAACTGAGGACTAAGGAGAACGCAGTCTAAAGGGCCTTAACGATGAACATGCGGAATGGTGCTTCATTGTTGTCACCGTAGGCAGCTGCCTAACAGCGCCACCACAAATGATTACCATAGACCAACAAATGGTTTTCTTGCTAAGGGAAGAGGGCATCCAATTAGCAATGTTGTCATTTTTCACGTGTGGCCCCAAAAATCCTTACATTGAGGCTGCGTAAGATACATGAGTACAAAACTGAGAGGAGCCTAATTTTCGTCCACACATGGCCCATGTCCTGTTGAGCTAAAAACCACATTTACAAAACCGATGATCAGGGCTCCATACCCCAATGTCCCCTTTCAGCATTAGTATACTAACACAAAACATACAAGATGTACATGTGCATGCATAGAATATATACATTAATAATCTACATACATCTATAAACATAGAAACGGGGACCTTATCAATAAATATGAAGTAGTTATTAACAGGGGAATCTCAGAGGAACCAACTGGTAAAAGAAAACCTACCAGGAGATAAGTTTAAGTTCTCTATGGTGGTATTATAGAAGACACTGCCCCATTACGACCCAGTGCTTTACCGTTGGGTCTCAAGCTCAGACGATTAAAAACAATGAAACACTGACATTACGTTTTTGGACATCATAAAAAGATCATCACGAGTCCTAAGATGTCTTGACCTGTTAGCGTGCGCTGTCCCACATTGTTCCCCAAATTCAATTCTCGGTTTGTCTCGATTAGGGAAGAGCCACTTCACAAAACTGATTGTATATGTAAGTTAAGATTATATGTGCAAATAGCCTCTTTTATGAGTGTAAAACCACGTCTGACATTCACAAAAATATTTACACACTAGTAAATGTATTCACTCACATAAATTTTTTTTGCATTAATAAATCACCACACAGGGAGAGGTTGTTCCAGGGCAAGAATGCCCTTGAAAGTTTGTGCACACTCACAGACACACTGGTTTTTTGGTAGTCACAAGCTTTTTCTCCATACTCTTCCCACCCATGTTGTGGTCAGGCATCTACAGCCAAGGGAAAGCGTAAATCCCTTTCCAGGGTGTGAATCAGCAGGGAATATCCTAAAAATTGGTGGGATCAGTGCTTAATTTGAGTAGGTGACTGCTGATGGGGGGTCCACTGGCACTCATTTTTGGGGACTGCCGCTCAATTTTCCTCATTGGACATTATCCGAGAGAAAGAGAAGGAAATACACATGAAGGGGAAAGAAGGAGAAAGAGAAAGATGGACAAAACGTCAAAAAGGGAGAAAACCGGTAGGTGCAGGAGTGAGATAAAGGGGCAGGGAGCCGATTAAAGAGGAATGAAGTGGAATCCAGATTATGCGGCCTTGGTATGTGGTGTGCTGACATGTAATAGCACCGGCCTCTGGCTTCTGGGCCGAGCTTTGGGCATCAGCACTCATTCGTTTACAAATTAAGCACTGGTGGGGATGATGGGTAAGAAATTTCTCAGTGAGAAAAAAACCCAGGAAGTAAAAAAAAGTTTGCAAGAGCATCTGCGCTTGCTTGAGGAGTTTTGCATGTAAAAAAAAATATATATATATGTAAGCGCACACAACAGCAGGTTTGAATTTTTAATAAGGACTGCAGCAAGCACAGCTTATGGCCACCAGAAACATCAGGCCAAACGCGTTTCGGGCTTCCCAGCCCTTGATCACTGGCCAACATGACGAACAGTGAAAATGTTGCTAGGCACTAATTACCTCATTTAAATACGTAATGAGTCCGCCGCCCCCAAGTGGGCATCCTGTGAGTCTCGATGCATTTTGGTAAGTGTAGTCCAGCAACACAATTTCTCCCCCAGTGGGCTCGCTGCTTGCGACATGTCTATAAACAAAGCTCAATGCCCTCCAGTGGGCTCTCTCGTCCCCCATTTAGTCAGCTCGCTGCAGTATCTCCTTTTACCTGGCATTTCCGCTCGTGACTACAATCCTTGTCACAGCAGACCCGCTCTATCTCGCGGTGGTGCAGCCCTCACAGCTGGACGGGCCGTTACAATTTTCCAAAAACTTTATCCTCGCACGAAGGAGCACACAACAGCAGGTTTGAATTTTTAATAAGGACTGCAGCAACGACAGCTTTTGGCCACCAGAAACATCAGGCCAAACGCGTTTCGGGCTTCCCAGCCCTTAATCACTGGCCAACATGACGAACAGCGAAAATGTTCCTAGGCACTAATTACCTCATTTTGGCCAGTGATCAAGGGCTGGGAATATTAAAAATATTAGACTTAGACTGATGTTTACTTAGCCTATCAAACAGATCCAAGGACCTTACAACCCCAGACACAGCATTCAATGTGTCCCTACATAAGTGATCTCAGATTCAGAAAGGTTTCTGAGTGCGATGGTAACTTCTTTCAGCAAGCACATATTTTCCTGTATTCCAGCATGTCTCTTAATCTAAATCAGACTAAAAACGACACAAAATGACTACCCTCAGAGACTTTAAAGGTCTCTTCCAATAAATGTTTATTGTAGGACTCTACCTTTCATTTTTGATTCAACGTTAAGCTTATTATAATCTTGCTACATTGATTGGCAATTATTTTCGATCCATCAAAATTGTTAAGCAGTTGAAATATTCACATTATAGTTTGTACAGCATTTGTCCTTTATTTCTTAAGGGTTTCATCGAGAGAGTTGTTCTTATACCCACGACACCCTTTGCACAGGCCCTCCTTGAAGGCCAGCAAACTGTACAGCAAAACCATCTGGCACATATCTGTCTGTTTGTTGATAATGGACAGAAGAGTTTACCCTTTGCACTTATCCAGCCAAAGACTTTGATATGTGGAGTGCTTCCTCATTGTCGTAAAGAAATCAAGTACAAAGAGAGTACTTGATATTACTTCAATTTTCGGGGATTTCAGTTCGATCTGAGCACCTTGCTAAGTCTGAAAGACCCAGCTATGATGGAGGTACGCATGAAGAGAGCGATCACCCAATGGCATGAAGAACAAGATTTGCAGGCCTGTTTACAGAAAGGGAGCACTCGGAAGGATACTGTAAGTAAAGTTTGGGCAAGGGAAGGTTCGAACTCAAGCTGGACAGCCTAAAATAAATAAAGCCAGCAAATGGAAAGCAAGTAAATGTGAGTTACAAACCACAAAGCCAATGGCAAGCAACTGGCAGAATGCATTCCAAGGTCAACTTTCTGAAGGTCCCCAAGTTGTCTTTAGTAAACCAGACATATGCGCTGTCTGGTAAGCTGCATCCTAAACAGAGAGTTTGAAAAGGGCTCCTTAGCATAGGAGGAAATTAAGAATGGAGGAGAAAATCTATGTGAATAGTCCTGGAGATGATTCTCAGAGCAAGTGGAAAGGGACGGATTTTATGTTTAAGAGGCTCAGACACATTTGTCCTCTTAACCCTCAGTGCGAAGTCTTCAGTTTAGTTCATTCCAGATCTCAGGGCAATACTGGCCAAGAAATCATTCTTTAACCGAAGGAATACTAAACAGTGGAAAAGAACATGATACAAGTAGTTACAACACAATTCGTTTTGAGGCAACAACAGCACCATGACACATTTTAGCTTTCCAAAAATGCGTCATCATGATTAGAAATATTCCAAGCAAGCACCCAAAATAGAGAAGTTCTTTAAAAAAGGTTAGGGCAAATGTGGGTTTTAGAAATAGGTAAACCTAAAATGTTATGGTTGGGGTATACGATCAGGATAGAGGATGCGTGTGCTTGGAAAATATATTTTTGAGATAAAGGAATTTGTTTCAGGGATTTTTTTTAATTGTAGACCCCCTAATGCAAGTTGCATTTTGGTTACTGAGAATTCTTTACAGATGGCTCTACATAATGGTCTTTGTTATTCACAATGCTTTTCATTGCAACACGTTTTCTAAGAACTCTAGAGATAAGAGAAACACATTTCCCCATTCAAGAGCTACAATCCTATTGTATCATGCACAATAATAGAGGAAAATAAAACAGAATTTTCAGCGGAGCCAGGGTAAGCAAGCACTGAAAAAGCTAAAAGGTATAGTTATTTGCAAATGAAAGTGGCTCTTCATGTGTTGGCAGGTTTGTGCGTGGTTTGGTGAGTTAGCGGATAAATATAAGAAGGTGTCAATGGTTAAATGGATGAGTGCATGGAAATTTCAAAGAGGAGAAAGTGGATGGCTCAGAGCCGAGTGGATGAATGGGTGAGTGCATGAGTAGATCAGTAGCTACAGACAAAAGCCACGAAATCTACAACTTGAGGCCTCAAACAAAAGAACTGTAATGTACTGGATTGCATTATAATGTACTGCATTACAATACAAGGTATAGCTTTGCACAGTACTCTTGCATGGTATAGTATTTTGCAATGTTGTATAGTTTTGCATTGTGCAGTATTGTTGCAATGTGTTGCACAATATTGCTGCATGGCATAGTATTGCGCTGCGTTGCATTGTTGCACAGTACTTTTACATTGTATAGCAGTGCCTTGTACTACACTGTATTAGTAAAAAGCAACTCAAGCAGTGGCAGCAGGAAAGGACAGCAGTAGGAGTGTGTGAGTGGCAGCGAACTAAGTGGAAGTTACGTGGAGGGAGACTTTCTGGGCCGGACTGGGAGCTCAAAGCAGCCCTGGCAATTTTCCCGGACCAGCCTCTGGGGAAGCACTGCCTGGCCCCGGGAGGCTTGAAACACTTGCTTTCTGCTTTTGTTACTGGGGGGGGCGATATTGCAGCACCGCTGCAAAACCGGTCCTTAGTAACAAAACCAGCCCCGCTGTTGCAAAACTGGCCCCCACCTATCCAGCCTCCTCGGGAAAAACCTGATGCCCGCTACGGCACCAGGAAGGACTAGAAGCAGAACTGGTGCAAGTCCTTGCACTGCAGACTGAGACAGAGCTTATTTGAGTATCTGCTTCCAACGTCTCCATATGCAAGTGAACTGAACTAAACAGAAGTGTTAAATTAGTGAAATATAGTTCTACTATTTCAAAGCAAATAAAAACCCCTTCAATATAGGAGTCATTTCACAAAAATACAACACAAATGTAACACTAAAAAGAAAACTATATATTTGCAAATTATTTAGTACTTCAAAGATTAAATCCATTTAATTTTGTGCAAAATAAAACATGAATGTATTCTTGTGTGGATGATTGTGAGTATGTCTCTACTGTGTGACTAATTATTGGAATGCAACTACTGCAAAAAGAATTTGGGTTGTGTGGCGGGGTCGCAATAACGGGTCGGTGACCAGATCTCGGTATATATGATTTTATTTTTCCAAACACACGTCTTTGAGTGAGGGTGAGTCTCTCCGGGGTATGTGTCGCTGGTTCGGAGGGCTGTCCTCCTGATCGGAGTCGTTCCGGCCGGGTCCGTTCCTCCTCCCGGTGTCCCGGTCTCTGGCGATACGTCTTCTCCGTGGTGGATGTTGTGGGGGGGGATCGTGTTGAAGGATTGAAACTCCGAAGGGGAAAAAGAAAAGAACACTCGTGTGAGGGTTCCGGTCCGGAACGATGAAAAGGGGAGGGTAGTGAGGGGAACACCTTCAAGCAACCCGTGAAGCACTATTGTCGGCGCAAGTGATAGTGAAGGGGCAAGGTGCAAGCGGGAACGGCTCTTTTCCCTACTCCCCGTCTAGTCAGAGGAGTCCCTCCTCCCAAGCCACCCTGTAAACCGGTCTCGTACCTGGTTTAGCCACGCTCCTCCAGGAGCGTGGCTCGGCGAGCGTGGGGTCGTTGGCCTCCTGGCGTATCCTGTAGTCCTCGAGGTCTACCGCCGTCTTTCGTCCTCCGCTCTCCTTCTTCCCGTCTCACTTGGCTCTCGATCTCTCCGGACACAACTCCTTCTTCTTCTCCGGTGGCGAAGCACACTTCCGTGGGTGTATCCTCGTCCCTTATTGCTTGGCATCCCATGACGTCAGGGGAGGGGGTGGAGTCCCGTCATCAAAACTTCCCCAATTAAAGGAGCCGCTCTGTTCGTTCACAGCGTTTATGTTTGTGGTGCTCCACTCGTCCTGTTTCGAGGAGATAAGAGGGGTGATAGAGGTATGGCAGACCACCAGTCTAGGTCATTCTCCTGTTCGGCCTCCGCTATCCCCACCCTGTCACACTCCCCCACCCCAGGATTCTCCCGATCGGGGAGAGGGAAGACCCGGGACAGATAGTCAGCGCTCCCATTGTCTATCCCCTTTTTGTGTCGAACCTCAAAGGAAAATGGCTGTAATGACAGGAACCAGCGGAGAACCCTTGGATTTTGCGATTTGGACCTGCACATCCACTGCAAGGGAGCATGATCTGTATACAGTATAAAGGGGCGACCCTCTAGATAATATCGCAACTTATCTACCGCCCACTTTACTGCCAAGCATTCACGCTCTATGGTGGGGTACTTAGCTTCCCTTGGAAATAGTTTTCTACTAGCGTATAACACAGGGTGCTCAGCCCCGTCGTCAGCGACCTGGGACAACACCGCTCCCAACCCGTGATTAGAGGCGTCTGTGTGTAAGATGAAGGTTTTGTTAAAGTCCGGAGAGGCCAGAACAGGGCTTGTAATGGTATCTTTGAGCTTCATGAATGCCTCGTGCATCTCCGTGGTGGGATGTGCTAGCCGTTGGGGTCTGATCTCTTTTCGTAGAACGTCTGTCAGAGGGGCGGCTATCTCCGAAAACTGGGGGACAAAACGTCTATAATACCCCAGTAACCCGAGAAACGCCCGTAGCTCCCTTTTTGTGGAGGGAAAGGGAGTGTCAGCGATCGCTCGCACCTTTTCAGCCTGTGGGGCTATCATTCCTTGTCCTAAGACATATCCCAGGTACTTCACCTTTTGGTAAGCCGCTCGTGATTTCTTGGCGTTGATATGTAGTCCTGCATGTCCAAGGGCACGGAGGATCGTTCGCAGGTGTTCCAGATGTTCATTCCATGATGCACTGAAGACCACGATATCGTCAAGGTAGGCCGAACAAAAGGAAGGGAACCCATGGAGTACGGTGTTCATAAGTCTTTGAAAGGTGGCCGGGGCGCCATGCAGACCAAACGGGAGGACATTAAATTCATATAAGCCTTCGTCAGTCGCAAACGCAGTCTTTTTCCGGTCCTCTTCTCGCAAAGGGACCTGCCAATAACCTTTCGTTAGGTCGAACGTTGTTATGTATTTGGCCTCACCTAACTTTTCGATAAGATCGTCGACTCTGGGGATAGGAGTACGCATCAAACGTGGAAACGGCATTTAATGCTCGAAAGTCCATACAAAAGCGGGTAGATCCGTCCGGTTTAGGGACCATCACTATCGGGGATGCCCAGTCACTTGTAGAGGGGCGGATAACCCCTAACCGCAACATCTCTTGTACTTCCCGATTTACTGCAGCCTTTTTTGCGGCTGGTATCCTATATGGCCTCTGTTTGATTGTTTTCCCAGGTTGGGTCTCAATCCGATGTTCTGCCAGTGTAGTTTTCCCTGGGAGGTCCGAAAAAAGAGGAGAGAATGGTAGCAAAGTCTCGAACAGGTCAGCTCTTTCTTTATCTGGCAGTTCTTCATTTATCACTAGGTGGTTTAGGGTGGTACTTCCCGACTCCGAGGTGGGTATCGTCAGGTGAGTATCCCTGGGCAAGGGTCCCAACCATTTCTTTAGTATATTGATGTGATATGTCTGTTTCTTCTTGGGGGACATCTGAATCTGGTATGTGGTCTTGCCAAAGACCCCCACCACTTTGTAGGGACCTAGCCATTCGGCTTGAAATTTCTTCGTAGCGGAAGGGAGTAGTACCAGCACCCAGTCTCCGATAGACAAAGTCCTCCATTTCTTCCCTTTGTCGTAGCACTTCTTTTGTCGATCTCTGCTTTTCTCGAGATTCGAATAAGCCAGATCCCTTAATTTCCCTATGCGGGACCTCAGTCGCTGGGTGTAGTCTAGGAGGGATTTCCTTTCCTCTTCTTCTTCTTTCTCCCAGGCTTCTTTGGTCATTTCCAATAGTGTTCTGGGCTGTCTGCCGTACACCATCTCGAACGGAGAACAGCCCAGACTACTTTGATTTTGGGCTCTTAGGACATACAATGCGAGTGGTAATAGTTGATCCCAGTCTTTTCCTTCGAGAGTCAACATCTTCTTTAGTGTGGTCTTTAACGTTCTGTTGTACCTCTCTACGAGTCCGTCTGTTTGTGGGTGGTAGACTGAGGTCCGGAGTTGATGTAGGTTTAGGGAGCGGCAGACCTCTTTCATCATTCGTGACATGAACGGTGTGCCTTGATCCGTTAGGATTTCCTTCGGGAATCCCACCCTAGAGAAGAATTCCAAGAGCTTGTCGGCTATGTTCTTAGTAGTGGGGGCTCTGAGCGGAAAAGCCTCAGGGAATCTTGTAGCGTAGTCTACAATAACCAGGGCGTACTGGTTCCCTTTCGGGGTTTTGGGAAGGGGTCCTATTAAGTCCATACCCACTCGTTCAAATGGACTCCCTATGATGGGTAGAGGTTGGAGGGGAACGGCTGGAGGACGATACAGGTTCTTCTTCTGGCATATTGCACACGATTGGCAATGTTCTTTTACATCCTTATATATGCCTGGCCAATAAAAATGTCTGAGGACGGCTTGGGTGGTTTTTCTGCGCCCATGTGTCCAGCTGCGAGGTGAGTATGCGAAAAGAATAGTACCTGTTCCCTAAAGGACTGGGGGACGAGAAGTTGGGGGGATCGTTGGCTGTTCCTTTTCGATACAACAGCCCCTCTTTGATCAAGAATCCGGGATAGGAAGCTGATGGGGTATTGAGGTTTACATGGGCGGCTTCCCAGGCGTTGAACAAAGTGGCATCATTGGCCTGTGCGAACTTAAAACTCCTGTCAAGAACCCAAGGATCTGGAGTGATAAGGGCCGCTTGGGGGGCTCTGGTGTCGTTTTGTCTCCCTACGTTGTTGAAAAAGAGGTCTAGAAAATCTGGGTTATCTGTCCCTAGAATCAGCTCTTCGGGCAGGGTTTCTAACACCCCCACTCGTGCCTTACAGGGAGATCCAGGCATCGGTGAGATAGTGATTCTCGCTAGAGGGTATGGTCTAATGTCTCCATGGACGCATCTTATGTGTACTATTGTGTCTGGGATGTATTGGGAGGGACGGACGAGGCCTTTCTGAATAACCGATTGTTTACAGCCAGAGTCTAATAGAGCCCTTACCACCCTCCCATTAACACGTACACTTACGTAGAATGCGGAGCCCATCTCAGCACTGTATAGGACCGACCTAGGGATGTAGCCCACTTCCATAGGTTCCTCCGCTGGTTTACGTTTCGGGCACAGCCTAGAGATATGGCCCCAATCCCCACACTCAAAACATTGTGGTCCCCTGAAGCTTGGGATGTCTGGTTTAAATGTTCGAGATTTTGCATGATCGACCAGGGGTTTTTGGTATTTCCTGTCCAGCTTAGGGGGGGGCTGTTTATGGGGTCTCTCAGGTTCCCATACTGTGTTCCTGGGCTGTGCTCGAGAATACGTCGTGGCCATCTCGATGGCTTGCTCGGGGGTTAGGTGCGTGTGTTGTTTTAGCCATCTCTGCGTTCCGTAGGGGAGGGCTTCCATAAACTGTTCCAAATACACACGGTTCATAATGTCTTCTTTGGAGCTGGTGGTTGGTTTCAACCATTTGTCTGCGGCCATCTTAAGACGAAAGAAAAGGGTTTTTGGATTTTCCCCTTGTAGTCCCCTCTCCTTTCTGAACCGTACTCTATAGGCTTCAGCGTCTAGGCCTAAGTGGTCCAGTATAACTTCTTTTATTGTTTGATAGGGGGTAGTGCCCGTAGCATTGGCTACTTGATAGGCGGCTTGTGCTTCGCCTGTCAAGAGGGGGGCCAGAAAGAACGGCCACTTCTCTTCAGGCCATCCGCATGCCCTAGCTGCTCGCTCAAAATTTAATAGAAACGCATCCGGGTCTTCTCCGGATATGTATTTCTGTAGGGCTATCCCAGACGGCCCGGGTGTTGGAGCTCTTCGGTCTCCGGATGCTGGACCAGCGGGGTCCTGTACCATCTTCTGCAGTCCCTCCATCTGAGCCGTGATGGTATTTTTAAACACGTCCCTATCGGCTTGGGCGGAGGACATCTGTCGTTCGATTGCCCATTCAAGCTTCTCCTGGCCTGCTATCAGGTGTTGTATAACTGCGTCCATCCCTGGGTTGCCGACGGACAGAGGTGATGATCCCACTTCTGACACCAGTTGTGGCGGGGTCGCAATAACGGGTCGGTGACCAGATCTCGGTATATATGATTTTATTTTTCCAAACACACGTCTTTGAGTGAGGGTGAGTCTCTCCGGGGTATGTGTCGCTGGTTCGGAGGGCTGTCCTCCTGATCGGAGTCGTTCCGGCCGGGTCCGTTCCTCCTCCCGGTGTCCCGGTCTCTGGCGATACGTCTTCTCCGTGGTGGATGTTGTGGGGGGATCGTGTTGAAGGATTGAAACTCCGAAGGGGAAAAAGAAAAGAACACTCGTGTGAGGGTTCCGGTCCGGAACGATGAAAAGGGGAGGGTAGTGAGGGGAACACCTTCAAGCAACCCGTGAAGCACTATTGTCGGCGCAAGTGATAGTGAAGGGGCAAGGTGCAAGCGGGAACGGCTCTTTTCCCTACTCCCCGTCTAGTCAGAGGAGTCCCTCCTCCCAAGCCACCCTGTAAACCGGTCTCGTACCTGGTTTAGCCACGCTCCTCCAGGAGCGTGGCTCGGCGAAGCGTGGGGTCGTTGGCCTCCTGGCGTATCCTGTAGTCCTCGAGGTCTACCGCCGTCTTTCGTCCTCCGCTCTCCTTCTTCCCGTCTCACTTGGCTCTCGATCTCTCCGGACACAACTCCTTCTTCTTCTCCAGTGGCGAAGCACACTTCCGTGGGTGTATCCTCGTCCCTTATTGCTTGGCATCCCATGACGTCAGGGGGAGGGGGTGGAGTCCCGTCATCAAAACTTCCCCAATTAAAGGAGCCGCTCTGTTCGTTCACAGCGTTTATGTTTGTGGTGCTCCACTCGTCCTGTTTCGAGGAGATAAGAGGGGGTGATAGAGGTATGGCAGACCACCAGTCTAAGTCATTCTCCTGTTCGGCCTCCGCTATCCCCACCCTGTCACAGGTTGCCACAGAGACAGTAGAATGTGTGGTACTGGGAAATGCTGTTGCTCCTCCTGCGCTGCCTCAGACCTTGTGTCAACATCTTGGCACAGCAGCAGTCTTACATTGGAGATTCCTCTCAGAGGCCTATAGAATGCCAAAGTACTGTGACAGGAATACCCATGTGTAACATGGTCACATATCCACATCAAGATGCATTGGCTCACCAACGTCATGACACAGTGGCCATCTTTAAAGGGGGGATTACCCTCTGTAGGAAAATGCTTCTTTTTGCTTGATCACCCTCATTTATTTGGAGTGATGCTGCTGGTGTTTTTTGGCTCTGTGCACTGGGACTCTGCTAACCAGCCGCCTGCACATGCGCTTTGACCCCTAAAACAAGTCAAAATTGACCCCTAAAACATATTCCTAATTGGCATATTTAACTTACCTGTTAAGTCCCTAAGATATGTGTACGCAGGACCTTTACGTTAAATGCTATAAGTGGACTGCAGCACACATTGTGCCACCAGTAGAGTGACAGTGAAAAACATGACTGCAGGCCTACTACTATAGCCTTTCTGGGCATTTTTAAAATGGCAATTTCGACCGGTCAAAATAACCACCGTTGACAGGCCTAAACTCTCCTTTTAAGTATTCGTATATCACCCCTAAATAGGCCATAATGCACAATAGGGCAGGGTGAATGGTATATAAAAGTAGGACATTTAAAAATGCAATCACAGCTCCACTATATTCAAAGTCTAGGTTATGGGTCTGAAAGGCATTATAATAGTCCCCTTTAAAATTCATCTCAACCACTTCCATTCCTATTCATACAGCTCATTAATTTTCCATTTTCTCACCTCAATCTTCTCACAGAGAGCATTGTTTTTACTTCCGACTGCAGATACAGTCGCAGTACCATACAGCAACAGAAAGCATTCTGATAAGGCAAGACCAATGCTTTTGTCCTAGTATCTTGGGGAATAAAGAGCAAGAACCAAAATATGGAGGTTTGAGCCAAATAGATTATTGAAATTCTGAAAGAACCTGAGCTTTTTGCCAAGAGTCACATGTGGAGTTTTCTTTATCCTCCAATATCAACGGATTTCTTCTTCCAACAACCACTACTTTCCAAAGGCACTGACCTTCTAGGTCACTCCCAGTCTGCACTACTCGAAGATTTGCAGAGCCTCTGATTGTGGACTCATTAATGATTAAAAAAATAAATCAGTTCTCAGCTCAACATTTCTCAAGCACTTCTTTTCAACAAATCCCCTTCGGCACCTCTTATAATTTCATTTGCCTTCAAAACGTAGTAAAACCTTCATCACTGAGCATTTTTACTTGCACTTTACAGTAATTACAGAAACCTGGATTCGTAGAATCAGCATAGAATTAGTCATGGAATCAGCACACCAGCTGTCTTTCATACTGAACTTGCCACTTATTCCACACATGCGCCTAACAACCCACGAGGCAGATGAATAGGAATTTTCCTTAACTAATCCAACACAGCCATTCACACCCCAATACAAGACGTACCATCCTCTACTGAATACCACTGCATCACAGCCACCTCTCCCTTCACTGCTAACATTGTGGATGTTTATCACTCACCAGAAGCAATCAGGTCATTCTTTGATAACACTGAAACCTTCTTAGAGTCACCCAATGCCTGCATAATTCAGGATGACTTTACTCTTAATATTGACAATATAACAAAGTTAACCCTCTGTATACAATTTATCTCCAATCAGACACTACAGAACTCCCACTCCTCACTCACTCACTCACTCAGCCATCGGCAATCACTTGATCTGAAACTCTAAGTCTCGCACTCACTACCAACCTACCATTTATCTGTCTCCTCAGGCCATGGTATTGAACACATTTCAGTCACTAGCATCACTTTCCTGCATCTGCTAAGAAGCATATCATCAACAAAAAGAGATACCCTCCTAGATCATAACCTGCATTGCTAGACCAACTTGATAATGTGCCCGGGCCACTCTACTACTTCATTCAATTCAATGACACTCAGAACTGCCTTTGAAATGCATTAACACATCCAGGTAGATTTCTTCAAGCATAGATTATATAAAAAACAAAATGTAAGTACTTGCCCATAAAAGGCAAAAGTATAAAACTACTGAACATCTTGATGATTATACCCTAGTCCGGACTTTGTCGATCACAGATTCAGGACTAGTTTACCACCCTCACCTACTTGCAGGTACAGTTCAGGCTTCTCTCTTAACCTTGCGTCTCTCCAACGCATTCACCCTAATACAGTCTCTGTCCTAGCTGCTTACTTCTTTTCTAAGATGACTAACATCAGCAAAACCCTTATACAATGTTATCTAACCCAGCTGGTCCTGAACCCCCTCCAAAGCCATTAAACTATCTACTTCCACACTGACATACTGAGCCAAGCTATTCCCCATGGGCAAGATGACTAACCCTTCCTGCACACCTCCAAACCTTTCAGCCCTCAAATAATCAAACCACTTGGCATCTTCATGAGTTCTATCCTGCCTGACTTCACTCTTCAATCAATATTACTTGCCTGGAATCTACCATCAACGTTTCAAATCAGCAAAGGTTCTTCACTAACTGAGGAAACCCAGCAATGGGACAGCCTAGTGTATTTAGCTCTGACTAAAAACAGCAAATCCTTTTGGGAATCTGTCTCAGCCTTGAGACAGATAGGGGGTGCCACATTAGCTGCCACATTGTAAAAATGTGCTCACACGGTTCTATAATAATAAATGGGCCTAGATGAGTTGTATTTATTTGGTTTAAACGCTGATCAATTCGTGAAGATATGTATAGATTTCCGTGCGAAGGAACAATAGGGAGGACTCTTAAAAATTCTTCTTGTGTGACAATACATTATAGGGTTCCATAACAATAAATGGACCTAGATGAGTTGTATTTATTTTTTATTTTATTTTTAGGGCGTGTTTTCCCAATTTTGAGTATACCCAACTTAGGATCACGTAATATTGAATAATTTCCAGGACAGTATTGGCACCATTACTTACAGATAAGTAAGGTGAGAAAGATATACATTTTTATAGAGGTGACCTTTTGATATTGTAAAAGGTTAGGTTTTTGAACATATTCGGCTTATCTGACCCTCCCTTCCCCCTCCAAACCCCCCCCCACCCCTCCCCAAACCCCTTTTCTTTACATTAGGATACGACATTTGTGTATTTTTCAAACTTTGGATTGGTGGATTGTGATCCTCAACATATTTGTGACGACTTAACACATGTTTTCGATGAATATATATGAGGTGAGAATAGCCTTATTATAATAATGAATATTAATATATAATTGTATTTATAAATACTCTCTTGCTGCTATGTTTTGGTTTTGTGGGCTTTTTCTTCTGTTCCTCTTCTCTTCTTCTTGATTTGCTGTTTCTAATACGTCAAATATCTATTAGGAAGATGCTAATTGTTAGGTTCTGGCACATAAAGGTTAGATAAAGTTTTCTTAATATCTCCCCTATGTCTTGTCTATTTTGAATGTTGTTCCAACAAGGAACTCTCTATTGATTTTTTCCCCACTTCTCTCTTTTTGATAAATATATTGTGCATGTTTTTTATATATAAATTGGGCTTTTTATATATAAATTGGATTTTATTATATGTCATAGTTTCTCTGTCTGTGTGTTTTTTGTGTTTTTTATTACAAGTATGTATTGTTTTGGTATGTCAATATTTATTGATAGTGTTTTTGTACATATATAAATGTTTTGTAATTTCAGTTGTTTAAATAATTGTTTGGTATTGAATGTGGTATATTGTATGTGTATGTGTGGTTGGTTTTGTGCACTTATTGTATAAATTTGTGGTTTATTGTTACTTAGATATATGTGGTCTTATATACAATTTTATTAATATTTCAGCCCTGATGAAGTTCCAATAGGAACGAAACGCGTTGGCTGACTTTTTGCTGCCCTATACTCTTTTTGATATAAAATAAAGAAAATACATTTTGGACAAGTTGGTAACATTGTGGACTTCTTTGACCGGTGCACCTTCCCTCTTGCAACAAAAAAGCTGCCACATTAGTAGTGAGGCATAGGAGGCACATTTTTCCACAATCTATGCAGCGGGGACCCAATCTACACGTGCAAGTCAACTGACCATAAATATTCCAATGTGGCTGTGTCTCTACCCGAAGTTTCTTCTGCAATACAGCAAAGTGTAGGGGTAAAAGGACCGGGCCCGGATGGCATCCCCATTGATCTGATAAAATGTAACGTTAGCCTATGGGCACCTCTGCTGACCAATGTTTACAACAATCTATATTATGCATTATTGCCCATTTCTTGGGCAACCTCCACAATTGTACCGATTTTTAAAAATGGTGACCAATCCTCTTCAAGCTGTTACTGTTCAATATCTCTAATAGATATTCCAGCCAACATTTTTGGAAGGGTCTTATATAATAAGATCATCGAATGGGAGGAAGTTAATAAGATTTTAAATCCCTGCCAGTAAGGTTTTCGCAAATAAATTGGAACACAAGAGCAGATCCTGAATCTCACCTTAATATTGGGCAAGTACACCATAGCTAAGCGTACCTATGTGTACCTAGGATTTATGGAGCTTACTATGGCATTCGATTGTCTTAATGGATCAAGGCTCTGCAAATATTATTGGAAACGGGGATGGAGGAACCACTTGTGCATCTTTTGGCTTCTATGCACATGAATACAAAGGCCAGAGTGAGGTTTGGTCAAGGGGGCGAGCTTAAGGGAGAGAGTCACATTGGCGTGGGGTTCGCCAGCGGTACATGCTTGCCCCTTTACTGTTCATTCTGAATATAAACAAACTTGCCACCTGTTTAGCATCAAGTACGCCAGACGTTCCGATGGTCCTTGGCACTCCATGCCCTGTTTTGTTATATGCAGTTGATGCAGTTTTGATGGCACACACCCCAAGAGCCCTGAGATCACTGGTAAAATCATTTGTGGAATTTATGGGACTTGTTGACCAATTTTGCAAAATCTTTCATTATGGCTTGTGGCCCGAAAAGCAACCCCCTCTCTAGTATTTCAGTCGGGTGCAACAGTCTAGTCAGTGCTAACACATTTTCTTACTTTGGGGTGGTATTTAGTTGTAATGGTTCTTGAGCACCTGATATAATTGAGTGGAGAACCAAGTTATCCAGGGCAATTGGTTCTCTTTTCAGTTTACCGTTCCCCCCCAGGTGGTTGAGTATTTGCCCCTATTTTACAAATTTATTCCATGCAATGTGTACCGGTTGCCCTTTATGGGGCAGGAGTTTGGGGTGCCAGGGATATATCAGTGCTCCAAACAGAAGAAAAACGCTTCTGTCGTAATCTTATCTGTTCCCCTTTCCACATCACACTTCATTTGCCATAATGAGTTGGGATTAAGCTATATTTGGATCTAGCTCAAATCCGTCCCTCCTTGCTATGGCTCTCAATCTGGAAACATGAAGAAGCAATGTTAACAAGAAACATTATAAAAGATTGTTTAGGTTGTGATAAAGGACTTGACATCCCGTGGCTAGCATTTGTAGAAAAATCTTTTACTGCCATTGGCCTTCACCAAGCATTCACAGATGTTGAAACTTGTGTAACATTGTGTAGGAAGCGAGTTCGATCCCTATTGTTAAACCATGCGCGGGAGAAAAGGTTAAGCGTAGAATTATCAAAGACCTCAATTTCGACTTACCTTCCCCTGAATAATGACAATACCCTTAGTAAATATTTGTGTGGTGGGAGAGGACGATGGCAATGGTCTTTGATGTTTCGTTTCCAGGCAGACACAAAAGAATATTTACTTTATTTTCCTTTAGGTTTTCAACACAACCTTGAATCACTTGCATACCCTTGCAAAAATATTTTCAAACAATCAATGTTGCATTTTACCTTTTCTTGCGGTTTTTATAAAAATATACCAGAATGTTTTAATACCCTTGATTAATTCCAAAACTTGACGCATTGTATTCAGTCACTGTTCTTTTTGAAACAACTTTATGACAATGAAATATGCTTTTATGTGAGCTTATTTTTAAGGGCTGCTGTACGCTCTAGAATATCAATGTGTCCTGACTAAATTGTTTTTCTTCTTCTTGTTTAAACAAGTACAGTGCAGCTTTTAAATTGTAAGAGCGTAAGCTCGATTTAATGCATGTATCCGTGTTTTGAAGCATACAGCACTTTAATGAGAGATCTTTCTCTGGATGTTATTTTTAGGTTGCACAAGATTACCTTAACTATGAACATATGGGTATTTTTACAATTGGTTTCTGGTTTTATGTGTTTTATTGTTTTAATCTGTACTTTTATGGCTGCAGTGCAGCCGAATAAATATGATTTCAATTGACTGAATTAGGAAACCTACAGCAAATTTGTAAAAGCAAGTCAATTAATGTCTTGTCTCAGAAAACCATTTCTTCTGAAAAGTCTGGTAATGTCTTTTATTTAACCAGCTCACTGTGTTCATTACCACTCAACCTCAACCTCTTTCATTATGAATTCTATGTCAGGACTGGAGGCGAGGATTATGCCTTCTCTCTTCGCTTTTATTTAACAGCAGCCATCAATAAACACAATATAAACTACGTTTGCCATGAACACTTGGGAAAAATGTAGTAGCAGAAACAATGTCCAATAGGGAACAGTTCCATAACAACCAATCAAGAGGCCCATCAGCCCCAACATAGTCCTTCTTCACTGGCCCTTCACCCTCTTTCTTTGCTGCTGCGCAGCCGAGATAAGTACATCATACTATCTTCTATGGTGATGTTGGGGTTCTAGCATGCTGTAGCGCTTACCTTGTGTTCTGCTTGCCTTGATTTTGCTAAAATTATGCTGCTTTATTGACGCGTCTCTTGTTTGCCCTCTGTTTTTTCTCTGTACAGGTTTATGTGGCGCGGCACCGCCGCGCCTATTTGCTGCCTCTGATTACGATTGTGGCAGCCCAGGACCGCGGGGACGTTTCTCGCTCCGACGCGGCCCCGTTCTGGTGCGGCTCACGTTGCGGTCCTCCCGCCGCTAGAGGGCGCTGGAGGCTGCACAGGACAACGGCGTGCTGGGTTGAATTTCCTCAGAGGAATTCACACGGCGCGCTGTGGGTCCGTGAGCTGCTGGCCTAAGGGAGATGCCCGGCAGGCTAGGTAGGCTGATCGGGCCTCCTTCATAGCAATTAAGGCCGATCGAGCCAGTTTCTCTTGACGCTCTGCAGCCTGTGAGAGCCCCACTGCAGGGAAGGCTGCAGAGTCGGTATTTCCTTGTTTACGCCCGTTTGGGTCAGTATTTGGGCTCCAGTGGCCTGTGGGACAACTACCCAGGCCAGCGTTAGTTATATATTTTGGTGCACCAGTAGAAGTTGTCCCAGGGCTGCGACCCCATTAAGAGTAGCGAGACTCTCGCATTTTAAAACTTCAGGCTGACACTCAGCCTCCCAAAATAAAAACTGCTGAATTAATTAAAGCCTCTCCAGCAGGCCTTGGTCTGTCCTCCAGACCCTTCCTTGTTTTGACGTACACCTCGCTAGTCCTTGATTAATACATAATGGATTACGAGGATGGAAGGGGTGGAAGACCCTCTGGCCGACCTCCCTACGGACGATGATTTTTACGACGCAGTCGACACCACTATTTACAGAGCAGTGGCGGAGGCCATGACTCCTCTTGAGGAGATATCGTTGCTGAGGGGAGCAAGGAAGAGAGAGATGGGTGCCGTTCTTTTAAGATAGTAACGGGGGGGGCGTGGCCTGGGAGCCGAACATGGCGGACGCGTCTTCGTAGAGCTCCGCAGTTCGCTCCTTCCAGGGACATCATCCGCCATAATCCTGGTCCCATACACTCAGCTTGGGTGAGCGGATTGCACACGGGCACGCGGCGATCGTGCTGAGGTGCTTTGGAGGCGGCAGGGAGCCCGATTCGGCCGCCGCACCCGCGACCCGCCGGATTGGCGGGGACCACACACGCATCGGCGGGCGGCTGTGGCCGAGCTGCGGCGGCCGCGCTTCACCGGCGACGCGGCTGGGGCCGACATCATCCTGCCCGGCGGCCCCCCTTGTAGCTGCTGATCGAGCCCCGGTCCTGAGGGGCGGCGGGGGGTGCACTACAATCGCGGCGCCCCTCCGCCGGCTGTGTCTGCCTCCGATTCCTGCTGGAGAGGCTTTGGACCTGGTGAGGCCTACCCTGGGCCTGGATTTTGCCGGTGGGGCCCTGCGGGCCTCCGGACTGCCGCTCTGCCTGAGGACTCCGGTGCACTACTTCATTGCGGTGAGCTGGGCGGGGGACCTGTCGGGCTAGACTCTGGCACCCATCTACTGCTACCCCACGCGCCTGACCCCCTGAGGAGGACGGAGGGCTCCGCCGGTCGGGGACGGGTTTGGACGGGGGAGTCGGCCCGTGCCAGCCAGCTTCCTCCCCCCGGACTGCCCGGGGCGGCCGCACTGATCGTCCTGACTGCCCCCGTATATTGGAGGCCCCGGGGGCTCTTTGACGTGATACCTGTCCGCGCCGCCTGGGATTGGGTGTCCGGGCTGGGGACACAGTCGTGGCGCTCCGCCCCGCCCTGAGGTGGGTGGTGTACCCTACCGCTCCCCCCTTTATCTCTACCTCTGGCTGTGGCACTGACTGTTTTGGAGCAAACCCCCCATACCATCATGGGCAAGGGCAACCCCGGTGCGGCGGCACTCAAACAACCCACCATCGACCAATACACCACAGCCACCCCGGCGGGTAAAGGTGCCGCAGAGGGCATCTCATCAGACACAGTGACACTCCTGGAGGCCATCAATCAGTCACGAACCGCCCTTGAGGCCCAGATCGGTGCGGTGGGGTCCAAAGTGTCGTTCCTCCGCCAGGACCTTCGGAAGGCAGTCGATCGAATCACCGAGGCCGAGACGAGGGTCTCCACGGTGGAGGATACTGTCTCTGCCCTCCAGAAGAAGGTCGACAAGCTGGCCATGGTATCTAGAGAACTGGAGGCTAGGGCCGAAGATGCGGAGGGACGGGCCCGCCGCAACAACATCCGCCTGGTGGGTTTTCCGGAGGGTTGCGAGGGATCCTCGATGGGTGGCTTCCTCTCAGACTGGCTCAAGGCGCTGCTACCCGCAGACGACATCTCTTCCTGCTTCATGATTGAGAGGGCCCATCGCGCCCTGACCAAGAGGCCGCCGCCGGGGGAGCGCCCACGACCGGTTATTGCTCCCCTTTTAAATTATGCTGACCGCGATGCCATTCTTCGCTTTGCCAGGACACATAAGGAAAAAATGGTCTTTGAGTCCCATCCCATCATGGCCTTCCCGAACTACACCCGGACTGTCCAGCAGCAGCGTCAATCCTTTGTTGCGGCCAAGCGGCGGCTGCGCGATCTGAACCTATCCTATGCGCTCATGTTCCCGGCCCGTCTGAAGGTCATCTACAATTCAAAAACGTACTTCTTTGATACTCCGGGGGAGGTATTTGCGTGGACGGATGAGCGACGCCACCTGAAGCCACATTCCCCGCCCCCTTTAGACTCTGACTCTTCTCAAGGCTCGCATCGGAATGGGCAGCAGGATGGAGACGCTACTCATCGACGACATCGATCCCGTTCTAACTGGCGCTCCCAGAATAAGAAAGACTCTGCAGACTGAGGCAGCCCGAGGCTGGGACACGCTTTGGTGTATTGACTCTTCCCTGTCTCATTCGACTGCGGAGCCCGTTGGCTGCTACTACAAGCCGGGATATCCTGCCACTATGAGCTAGGGACTTCTGCTCTTTCCCTGGAGGGAGCGGGTCCTACACGCCTTCCCTGTTTTGAGTTCTCATGGGTAATGTTGGGAGGGGGGGATCCCTTGGAGGGTCCGCCAGGGTCTTCACGTTTGGGGGCCAGGACGAGATTCCTCCGCGACAGGTACTCCGTGTTTTAGGATGTATAGGGGTTTGGGGGGAGGCGGGAGGGGCTGGGGGGGAATTTGCTGTTTGTTTCACAGTTGTTCTTTATGATACACGCACCACGATGTCCCATATGTCCACATTGTCCTCTGCTCTACACCTCACCGATAATTCATGACACACGCAGCTAATGGCACTCCCCTAGGAGATCTCAATATCGTGTCCTGCAATGTACGGGGCTTGTTGAATAAGATTAAAAGAGGGGCTGTACTGCACCTGGCAAAACGTTACTCAGCTGATGTCTTGCTGCTGCAAGAAACTCACATGCTAGGCAACAAGGCCCCGTGTCTTTCTCGCTATGGATATGCCACGGTGTACCACTCCGGCTTCTCTAGGGGGGCACGCGGTACAGCCATACTTATTTACCGCAGAGTCCCATTTCAAGTTACTCAGCATTGGTCCGACCCGGGTGGCCGCTTTACGGCCGTTTCCGGCACCCTGGCTGGGGAACAGATTTCAATTGGGAGCATATACGCCCCACCTCCTCTCGGTCGGACGTTCATAGACAGACTGACGCAACTCTGGGGGGATTTCCCTGACGGCTTGACTATCCTTGGTGGGGACTGGAATGACGTAATGGCTCCCCCGGATAGGTGGCGGGCACGACCTCCGACCACCCCTCCTCCTAGGTCTAAACTCAACATCTTGGCGCATACATTGGGTTGGGCGGACACATGGCAGGCCTTTCATCCCTCAGAAGCGGGATTTACGTATGCATCATCCGTACACCCCACCCTCTCACGTCTGGATTACATGTTCCTCCCATGTAGCTACCTGCATCGGGTGTCACATACCTCTATCCTTCCACGTGGCTTGTCCGATCACTCACCCATTCAGCTCAAACTCCGCCTGCAGACCAGTCGTCCCTCCTATCATTGGCGCATGTCTCCTTGGTTGCTTAGAGATCCCGGATATCAGGAGATGCTCCATCGAGCCACAGCAGATTATTTCGCTTTCAACACCGGGTCCACTCAATCCCAGATAATATTGTGGGAAGCCTTCAAGCCTATGATTCGGGGGGCTGATATCAGCTATCGCACTGGGGAAAAGTGGCGCGGCCTGGCACAGATTCAAGACCTAGAAGATAGACAACTTGCTCTCCAGGCCTCGTTAGTGGAGGGCTCCGACGCCGGTGCCCGCCGCAACCTGCTCCATGTCCAACAGCAGCTCCAGCAGCTGCTCACGGACAATGCCAAGGATGCCTGGCTGGCAACCCAGCACAGGATATATCAATGGGGCGATAAATCTAGTCAGATGCTCCACAGACTATGTCAAGCAAGGGCCTCCCCGACGCAAGTCCCTTTATTGAGGTCCCCTGCCGGCGACATGTGCGTCTCCCCGGGGGCAATGGTGCAGGCCTTTGCCGATTTCTATGCTGCCCTATACAGTGATCGTGAGGGACTCACTGAACCGCTTATAGATGCTTTTCTTGTAGATATCCCCCCAAAGCGCCTCTCTGATGAGCAGCGAGATGTTCTCGACAAGCCCATCTCTGTGGAGGAGCTGCAGGCGGCCCTCACCAATACACACCCGGGCCGTGCACCGGGCCCAAACGGGTTCCCCTGTGATTTTTTGCGCCCCCATATGGGAACAGTCGGTCCCCACCTTCTTGGCGCGCTGCACAAGGCGTTGGAGCAGAAAATCTTGCCCCAGGACTGGCGCCATGCCGAAATTGTTGTTTTTCTCAAACCGGGTCGCCCTCCGGAAGCCCCGGGCTCATACCGCCCCATATCCCTATTAAACTTCGAGCCAAAATTACTGGGGAAGGTGTTAGCTGATCGCCTCCGCACCTGCATTCTGGACCTCGTTCACCCAGACCAGTCTGGCTTTATGCCGCAACGCTCCACTAGGCATAACATACGGCACGCGCACAATGCTGTTGCCGAGGCCCACCGTCTGGGACGCCCTGCGGCTGTCCTGCTAGCTGACATCGACAAGGCGTTCGACTCCTTGAGTTGGACCTATCTTTTTAAACTTTTGGAAGCTGTCAACCTGGGGCCCCGGTTTCGCGCATATGGTAAATTGCTGTATACAGATCTTACAGCCTCGATTCGTGTGGCCGGCCACCGTTCTCCCTCCTTCCCCATCCGCAAGGGGACCAGACAGGGTTGCCCCCTCTCTCCGCTTCTTTTCGCTTTAGCGATAGAGCCACTGGCTGCGTGGGTACGCAGGGATGCGGTTTATCGGGGACTGGTCTGGTCGCCTGAGTGCTCGGACAGGATAGCACTCTATGCTGACGACGCGTAATTTTCTTTTCTGACCCTTGGGTCACCGGACCGAGGGTGCTTCAGATCTTGCGGGTGTTCGGTGAAACGACAGGACTACATGCCAACCCGTCCAAGTCGATCCTTTTCCCCATATGCGGCGAACAGGGGAGTCAAACCTGGGCCTCGCAGCTGGTCATTGCGGACGGGGGGTTCAGATACCTCGGTGTCCATATCACTAGATGTCCCACCATGGCGTGGTCGCGCATCATAGCCCCCTTGCTTCCGGCGGTACGCGAGGAGACGACGGTATGCTCCCACCTTCCCTTATCCTTATACGGCCGGTCCGCTATATTCAAAATGGTGTCCCTGCCGCGCTTGCTTTATAAGTTGCAGAATTTCCCGTATCCGATCCCTCCGTCGTGGTTTCTTCAAATCAATGCGCTCCTAAATAGATTCCTCTGGGGGGGAGGGGCGGTCCGGGTGGCTCTAGCGACCTGTATCCAATCCACCTATTGTGGTGGCATTGCAGTAGCAGACGTACGGGCGTATTATTGGGCGTCTCAGCTCTTAGTCATTAATGAATGGTGGTACAATCCTCAGACTGATCCGGCCTATGCGGTGGAGCGGCTCTTCCTGGCGGAATACCCACTATTGGATCTCTTATACAGTAATTCGTCCTTGGAGGCTCTTCCCCCGGCATGCCGTACGGTAATCCAGATCTGGAGACGAGTATCCCGGTCCATGGGTTGGTGGGGTATGCTGACAGGCATGACTCCCCTTTGGCGGGGCCCGTCTCCACTCTAACCGGGTTCCAGAGATGGGATACTATAGGAATCTCTACATTAGGTGATGTGATGCGAGGGCCCACGCTTAAATCCTTTCAGAGGCTGCAGGAGGAGTTTGACCTACACAAGTCCCAGTTCCACAAGTATCTTCAGCTCCGCCATGCCCTGTCCCCCCTGATAAAGCACCTAACGTCCTTACCCGAATTCCACCCACTAGAGGGCAGACTGTTGATGGGGGATCTGGGAGGACACAAAATCCGCCAACTAAATCAGACCCTGACCACGCACTTCAAGACACGCATACACCGGACAAGGGCAGCATGGGAGGCAGATTTACCGGCCCTCACTGACGATGACTGGACTGAGGCCCTTGCCAGCCCCAGGTATGCCGCCATCTCCTCTAGGTACAGGTTGATTCAGTTTAAGTATCTTCACAGAGTATATTCCACCCGCCTTCGCCTTTGGAAGATGGGGGCAATTCAGTCCCCTACCTGCCTCCGTTGTAATTCTGACGACGGGTCCTTCCTCCACACGGTCTGGAGCTGCACTAAACTACAACACTTTTGGTCGGGGGTGCTGTCCTGTCTGGGGCGGGTGTTATGCTGGGACCTCCCGGAGGATCCTCGACTAATACTTCTTCATGGCACGGAAGACATAGGGGAAAAACAGATATAAGAGGCACCTACTATTCCTCGGTCTCACCTTAGCCAAGCGCGACATTGCGCAGCATTGGAAGTCTTCCTCTCCCCCCGGGGTGGCGGCTTGGAAAACAGCCCTAGATAAATGTATGTCGGCTGAAGTGGCGGTGTTTCAGGCACGGGGTTGCCCGCAGAAACATGGGAAGATTTGGACCAAGTGGGCTAAATACCGGGGTATTGACTTATCCATCCTTTCACAGTCAGCGAATCCCGACCCTATTGAAAGGCTAATCATCAATGACTCCCCAATCTAATGTGCTCATTGGCTGGGGCAGTGGACATAGTTTTATGATCGTGTATGTCTTTATTGTTCCATGTGGGAAGTGTGGTGCAGGGTTGGGGGGAGGGGTGGGATGTTGGATCGCATGTTTCGCAGATCCTCTGGTGAGGTCCTCTTCGGTATCTTTTGTTTTTGCATTTCGTCATATGTCTATATACCGATTACTGGGGTTCGCCCACTGGGTGTTATAAACTCAATAAAATTTGTTGTTAAAAAAAGATAGTAACAGGGGACAGTATGTCCTTATCTTGATGCCCTCACACACCTCGAAGGATGTCATGCTTCATCATTGGGCGGTGCTCCTCGTTGGGCCGGAGCTGCAATGCCCTACGGGTCCCCCGAAGGGTCACTTTTTCGGAGATGTTTTGAATGATTTAGCCGTATGGGTGTGTGCGGGTCTGAGTTGAAGTGGTGTTAGGTGCAGTATTAAAAGATGGCTATAGAGGGGTAGAAGTAGGTTTAATAGGAAAAAAACTCCTGTCGTCAATAAAAAACCAAAAGGTTGTGTGCTGCTCGAGGGTGATGATGACCCTCAGTAGCTAGACGAGTGTAATGTCCGTTTTGGACATAAAGAGGGTCGACATGTTTCGCGCAGTGTCGTGGTCTCAAGAGGAGATCCTATGCGCTTCTTCAGGACCAGAGAGAAAGTGAAGTGCGTGCTAGTGCAGTGTTGTGGCCTAGTAAAATATCGTAGTGCCACTCATTGGAGTTGTAGAATAATTTCATCTAGAACGACAAAGGAACAAGAAAATTAAAACATACAGTCAACGTAAAGGAACCCAATCATGGGGTATTATCTCTGTGTGGAGCGGAGGTCCCCCATTGGTCGACCGTAAGCTCGCAGTGCAACCAACTACTCTTCTCACCCAGTCATGCAGAGAGACTTTCCCGCCAGATTGCCCAGGCGTTTGCAAAGCTTGCTCCACCTCCCACAGCCCCCCCCCACCTCCAACCCTGAGGACCCAGGGGGCCCCTTGTCGGGTACGCAGCGCCTCCAACAGCTAAACACGCCCGTGATATGGGGGTAGACTTCGATGCCTTTGATAGGCTTAAACAGGCTTTTTTAGCTACTCAGCCCCCCTTACCAGTGGGAGACGAGGGTCTTCAGGGCCCTGTTAATACTGTCCCTTCCAACGACACTGGTGATACAGATAATGAACCGGGGCCATCCAGACGGTCGCTCCCCTCTCGCCCCTCCCAGACTTCACAAGGTACTTCTGACATGCTCGACCCTGATGACATCATTCACCCTCGGTCCTCTGAATGGGCCCCGGCCAACAAGGTTGCAAGGTCGCAAGTTACGTGGCGGGGCGCATTCGTCGTCCACTGGAGAAAGAGGCCCGTAATTGTCTCCTCGCCAAGGGTGCCCGCCCATCTCTGGTGGCGCTCACCCCGGAAATAGACCCACGTATGGCCACATTCCTACAAGAGTTCATTAAGGACCCCAAGAAGGGTATAGATAGGTCCTGGCGGGCATGCCAGGACAAACTCCTTGAGACTCTTGGTCCCCTAACTAAAATTCTAGAGATGGCCGAGGAGGCTAAGTCATCTGGCTCCCTGATTTCTCTGGAGACTCTTTCCGGGTGGGCCCAAAGAGCCATTATATTTCTGGACAATGCGAATTGTGCCCTGTTCACAGAGCGTTGCCGTTCACTTCTGATTAAGGTGGACCCCAAGCTAGGTGACCTGGCAGACTCAGAGGCAGGGGCCATTGCGCAGGGTGGGCTCTTTGGTGAGCCTTTTGTCAAGGAGCTAGGAAAATTTCTAAATACCTTTACCTCCTTTGACAAGGCCCAGACATCTATCAGGAAGGTGTTCTCTTGTGTTTTCCGCGGGGCCGGTCGAGGTAGGGGCCGCTCAAACGGCCGCCTGTCCAACCAGTACCCTCAAAAAGGGCAAGGCTCCAGGAACCAGTATTAGGACCAATCACGCTTTGGAAATTTCTACCCCACGAGAGGCCGGCGCGGCAAAGGCAGAGGATACCGTGGAGCGGCAACCTCCTCAAGCACCGGTGAGTGTTCTCTTTTCTTCCCGCTTAAGGATCGGGGCGGCTGGTGAATTTTTTCCAGACATGGTTAAAAACCGGGGTCCCAGGGACCGCTGACTCCGACACGGTAGCTTGGCGCGAGGCAGGTAGGCACGCCCGAGGCTTTGTGTGAAGCAGCTGTGCAGCACACTCCCACACTGACACAGTAAAGCACACATAATAAGGAGACACCACTCCAGTTTCACTTATGAAAACAAGTATCTTTATCTACTTCTTGTGAGGGTTGGTAACGTAGGGTTCTCACAGTATGCAGGGTAAATGGTTGGTTGTTTCCTCAAGTCAATTCAGGCAACACTTCTTATGCAGACAGATTCAATGCAGGCAACAATTCTCAGGGAGATATATCTATGCAAGTCAGGCAACAACTCTAGGCAGATATATATTCAATGCAGGCAACAATGCTCATGTACATATCTCTTCAAGATGGGCGACATGTCTTATGTAGATATATTCAATATAGGCAACATGTTTTATGCAGACATATATTCAATGCAGTTAACATTTCTTAGGCAGAGATTCACTACAGGTGACAATTCCCAGGCAGAGGCTCAATGCAGATTCAAAGAGGACATGTCAGCAGGGGGGGAGTTCCCAGACAGTTCTTACTCGTGTCTGAGAGTCTCGTACCAGGAACTTCAGGCCCCAGGAGCGCCTGGGGCTATCCCTGCTGCAACCAGGGTGGGGCCTCCGGGTTGGCTTAGGACCCCCCCCCCCGACTCACCGCTCTGTCTCTGCGGGGGAATTTAGGCCACAAGTAGCGCCGGCTCCGGCCTGCGCAGGACGCCCCCTCTCCAGTCAGCCCGCTCCTCCTTCACTTGGGGCTTTGACTGGGGAAAGCGGATCGACTCGCTGTCATCGCCGGGGCCCTCTGCCTCCAGGGACCCGGCCTGTGGGACTCAGGGGCTCCCGCACTTCTCGGAGCCCCGCTCGCGAGTGCCGGAAGGAGCCCGGGCCTCCTAGATGGTTCCTTGTCCGTCAGCCAATCAGGGCACAGAACCCCGGGGGTGCGGCCGATGACGCTCCCCTTTGCGCGCCCAATCCCAGCGCGGCACTCCCGGTTGGGACGGGGTATTCCTTCGCGCCTTCTGGGCTCGACTATGAACGCGGCGGCCCTTCCTCGGACTCAGGGACCGCGGCGGTGATTTGGGCCCCAGCAGCGCTTCCTCCCTCAGCGCTCGTTCGAGGTTTCCCTGGCCAGCGGCGGTGAGTCCCCCACGCCTGGCGCTTCTTCTCCTACAGCGCAGGGGCCGCGGCGGTGATCTTGGGTACAGGGCGCTCCCTGCCACAGCGCCGAGCGGCACGTTCAGGTCCTGGGGCACACAGCGCTTCGCTGAATCAGAGCTTGGGTTCACTTGCAGGCTTTGGGGCCTACACAGCGCTTCGCTAGCACAGCGCTTGGGTTCACTTGCAGGATTTGGGCGGCACAGCGCTTCACTGACCCAGCGCTCAGGGTCAAGGGCAAATTGTGGTTGTACAGCGCTTCGCTGGCATAGCGCTCAGTACCTTAAGGATCCCCAGGCAGCAGCGGCCCTCTCAGGTTCACAGCGCTTGTAGTGGGTCTCAGGTGTCAGTTGTAGGGGAAAGGAATAGGGCAGTCCTGGGCAGGCACACTGGAGTTGGTATCCCTGGTTCCCCTCTCACAGGGCAAGGTCAGCAGGCAGGCAGGCAGGGTAACTCATCTAACTTGGGGCAGCAGTTCCTAGGATCAGTCAGCCTCAGTAGTGTAGCAATCCCCCTAGCTCAGCAGCCTTCACTCCATTGGAGGGTCCCCAGGTCCAGTAGTGCAACTCACTTATCAGGTTCCCTCCTTTTCTTTTATACCCCTAGGTCAGGTGACCCTTCAAAAGGCGGCAAGTTCTGGCGGCAACCTGGGGGGTTGGAAGGTTCTAGAGGAATCTGGGGACTCTGTGGTGTCTGTCTATGGTGACAAGAGGCGGGACGGTCAAGGTTACAGTAGCATTAAGTCCCAGCCTTATCCCAACTACTAGTGCGCAGATAGGACAGTGGCCTCACCGCAGTAGCAGGGGCCTGTGGCAACCATGTTGTTAGGAGAGAGCACCTGCACCTCAGCACTGTTTAGCAGCTGTAAGGCGCCCAGAGTTGTATGTCCAGCAAAAATTACGGTCAATAACGAGGCAAAAAGGGAAAAAAAAGGTAGGGGGAGACCACCCTAGGGCTGACAGGTCTAACACGCGTCCCCCCCAGCCGAAAGTGGGGAGAGCTACCCAACCTCTAGGGAGTTCTCGTCACTAAGGCGGAAGAACCTAGAGAGACCGTCAGCGTTGGCGTGGTCTACTCCGGGTCGGTGTTCCACCCTGAAGTCCATGCCCTGGAGAGAAATGGACCCCCTCAACAATTTAGGGTTTTCGCCCATCATTTGCATGAGCCAACGAAGGGGCCGGTGGTCGGTCTGAATCAGGAAGTGAGAGCCAAAGAGGTATGGCCTCAGCTTCTTCAAGGCCCAGACCACAGCAAAGGCTTCTCGCTCGATAGTACTCCACCGTTGTTCCCGGGGGAGTAGCCTCCTGGATAAGAAGGCCACAGGCTGGTCTAGCCCTTCCTCGTTGAGTTGCGAGAGTACTGCCCCAATGCCATGTTCGGAGGCGAACGTTTGAACAATAAATTCCTTACTGAAGTCCGGAGCCCTAAGCACCGGAGCAGTGCACACAGCTTGCTTGAGGGAATCGAAAGCTTTCTGGCAAGCTTCGGTCCAAATCACTTTTCTCGGTTGCTTCTTAGACGTTAGTTCGGTCAAGGGGGCCACAATGGTGCCATAGCCCTTGACAAACCGGCGGTAGTAACCCGTGAGGCCCAGGAAAGCCCTGACTTCCGTCTGGGTTTTGGGGGGCTCCCAGGCTAGGATGGTCTCGATCTTGGGCTGGAGGGGCTGTACCTTACCCCCGCCCACCAGGTGCCCCAGGTAGACGACAGATCCCTGTCCGATCTGGCATTTGCTGGCCTTGATGGTCATGCCGGCCCCGCTGCAGGGCCTGAAGCACGTCCTGGAGATGCTCCAGATGGTCCTCCCAGCTGCTGCTGAAGACGGCTATGTCGTCCAGGTAGGCAGCGGAGAAGGTCTCGAGGCCAGAGAGCACATGGCTTACCAACTGCTGAAAGGTGGCAGGAGCGTTTTTCAATCCAAAGGGCATCACTCTAAATTGGAAGTGGCCCTCTGGGGTGGAGAACGCAGTCTTCTCCTTGGCTCCGTCCGTCAGGGCGATCTGCCAGTATCCTGACGTGAGGTCAAAGGTACTTAAGTACCGGGCGGCCCCCAGCCGGTCAATGAGCTCATCCGCCCTAGGGATGGGATGAGCATCCGTCTTGGTCACAGAGTTAAGTCCTCGGTAGTCCACACAGAACCGAAGCTCAGGTGTGGTGCCCGGTGGGGCAGCTTTAGGTACCAAAACCACAGGGCTGGCCCAGGGGCTACTTGAAGGCTCGATCACCCCCAACTCCAGCATCTTAGCGACCTCACTCTGGATGCTGGCCTTCACCTTATCCGACAGCCTGTAAGACTTGGTTTTAACAGGGGGGCTGTCCCCTGTGTCCACATCATGGGTACACAGGTGGGTGATCCCAGGGGTGAGGGAGAACAAGGAACAGTACTGCTCCAATACCTGGCGGCAGTCCCTCTGTTGCTCAGGGGTCAAGGCCGGGGAGAGAACCACTCCCTCCACCGATCCATCTTTCTCTTGGGACGCCAGAAGGTCCAGAAGAGGCTCGCTCTCCTCCTCCTCGCTCCCATCAGTCAGGGTAAGCTCAGATCTCTCATGGTGCGGCTTGAGGCGGTTGACATGCAACACTCGGTGGGGTTGCCTTGGGGTCTTAAGATCCACTATGTACGTGGTCTGGCCCTTCTTCTCCAGTAACTCGTACGGGACAGTCCACCGGTCCTGGAGGGCGCTAAGCTCTTCGGGCTCCATGACCCACACCTTCTGTCCAGTATCCAGTTCCACAGAATGGGCATTCCGGTCGTACCACTCTTTCATGACCGCCTGGCTGGCCTCCAAGTTGTCAGATGCCTCTTTCCACAGCTTAGCCATCTGGCGGCGGAACGCCAACATGTAGCTCACTACATCCCGGGGAAGCCTCCTAGGAGTCTTCTCCCACCCCTCCTTCACCAGACTGAGGGCTCCCCTAACAGGGTGCCCGTACAGAAGCTCGAAGGAGCTGAAGCCTACCCCCTTCTGCGGCACCTCCCTGTAGGAAAACAACAGACAGGGCAAGAGGACGTCCCACTTCTTCCTCAGGTCCTCAGGCAGACTCCGGATCATTCCTTTCAGGGTCTTGTTGAAACGCTCGACGAGCCCGTTGGTCTGGGGGTGGTAAGGGGTGGAGAACTTGTACATCACCCCACACTCCTTCCACATGGCCTGCATATAGGCGGACATAAAGTTGGTGCCCCTGTCCGACACCATGACCTTGGGGAAACCCACCCGGGTAAAAATCCCCATCAGGGCCCGCGCCACCGCAGGTGCAGTGATGGTCCTCAGAGGGATAGCCTCCGGGTACCGGGTGGCGTGGTCCACCAGAACTAGGATGAACCGGTGCCCAGAAGAGGTCGGCGGATCCATAGGCTCGAAAATGTCGATGCTCACCCGCTCAAAAGGGGTACCAACGACCGGTAGTGGTTCCAGGGGGACCTTTAACTTGGTCCCTGTCTTCCCACTCGCTTGGCAGGTCACGCAAGTCTTGCAAAAGGCATCCGAGGCAATCCTCATCCTGGGCCAATAGAAGTGTGGGACCAGACGAGCAAAAGTCTTATCTTGGCCCAAGTGTCCCGCCAGGGGGGTCTAATGCGCTAATTCCAACAAAAAGGCCCGATAGCATTGGGGGACCACTAAGGCCCTCGACGACCCATGCACCGGGGCCTTGGGCTCGCTGTAAAGAAGGCCATCTTCCCAGTAGATGTGGTAATTTCCAGTAGTATTTCCGGCTGCTTGAGCTTCGGCCTGTCGCCGCATGCCCTCAAGGGTGGGGCACTCCTTCTGTGCCCGACAGAATTCCTCCCGGGTAGGCCCTCCTTCCACCTGCCACTTTGCAGGGGTTGGCAAGTCCCCCACGGGAACAACGTCACCCTCCGTGGACTCCGGTGCAACCGCCGCGGGTGCCCCATCCATCTCACGGGGTGCATTCTCCAAGGAGTTTTCCTGGTCAGCAGTGGGCTGGGCCATTGTCCCAGGCTCCAGTCCTGGTTGACTCCCTCGCCGGGCAGCCATGGACCGTGTGATCGCACAGGTCCATTCTGGTAGTCCCAGCATCTCTGCGTGTGCTTTGAACTCTACCTCCTTCCAGGCAGTATGCTCAAGATCGTTTCCCAACAAACAGTCGACTGGCATGGCAGGGCTCACCACAACTCTCAAAAGGCCTGAAACCCCTCCCCACTCAAAGTTAACTTGGGCCACGGGGTAGTGACCCACACTGTTGTCAGCCATCACAACCGGGTGGAATACATCAGGAATCACTTGCTCCGGGGACACCAGCTGTCTCCTTACCATCGTCATGCTGGCACCTGTGTCCCTCAGAGCCTCCACCCCCTGTCCGTTGACAAGGACCCTCTCCCTGTACTTGGCAGTATTTGAGGGTACCTGGGTCTGTGGGACCATCTCCCTGTCTCCCAGGGATACTAGGGTCAAGCCTGCCCACTCACCCCCCTTATCTAGGGACAGCTCCTTCCCCAGCACTACACTAGCCACCCCGGGGTTCTTACCTCCATTAGGGGCGGGGGTCATTTTACGACACTGGGGATCCCCCTTGTAGTGTCCAACCTACCCGCACTCATAGCACCGGACAGTTTTGGGCTGCTGACTTCTGTCAGGATAAGTAGGCTTCTGGTGGCCAGATTGGGGCTGAGATCCAAACCCTCTCCCTTGCGGTCTGTTTTGGGGGCCTTTGGAGAACTCCTTCTTTTTATCTCCCCCCTCTCTCTTCTGGGGGAAACCCTGTCCACCCTTCTGGGGGTCCCCCCCGGATCCCTTGTTGGACACCCTGGTACTGACCCAGTTATCCGCCTCCTCAGGAAGCTCCCTCGCGGTCAGCTTGCGGTCAACCAGGTGTTGGCGCAGCTCTGGAAAACATTTATCTAGAAGGTGCTCGGGGGCGTGGCTAGCCGCTTAAGATGGCGGACGCAAGCTGATGAGGCTCCGGACCCTGGGGGGACTTATCCTGTGAATCGCCGTCTGTTACACAAGCAACGCAGCTTCTGGAGTCCCGGACTCTGCTACTACTGACCCGGAGGGACTTACTTATCGGAGCTGGGGCGGCAAGACGAGCGGCGGCGCCCAGCAGCGTTTACGAAGTGTGAGGCCTACTCGCGGAGCTCCGTTACTGCAGGGGAGCTGCGGCCCTCATCGGACCTGGTGTGCCTGGCGGCCCCCTCGAGCTACCGACGGAGATTCCTGTTGCCTGGGGGTGCAGCGCCGACAAGGTGCGCACTCGCAGGCTGTGCTGAGGATACGGAGCTCGGCCGACATCGGTGGGACTGCTCGGCCCACGGACCGGCGGAGCGGGCAGAGGTGAGAGTGGACGCCTCCCGGCGGAGCTGGGCCTGGGGTGGGTGCCCTTTCCCTCTCTCCCTTCCTACCGCACCTGCCGCCTGCCGACCGAAGGGCCTGGTCCGGGCCTGAAAGAGACGGGCTCCAGGTGAGGGGGGGCCTTCCATCTCCTCCCCACTGGGCTGGACTATTGATAAAGAACCGGCGGGGGGCGCTGCGCGGAGCTACAGGCAGACCCCCGATGTCCTGATGCCTCCCTGCGCGGCCGGAGAGTGCGCCATCAGAAGAATAGAGTGCGGTGTGACACAGAGTGGCTGGACCCAGCATTGATTAGCCGGGAAAACGGTCGGCGTCCCTCTCCCTCCCCGGCTCTGAGTCCCCCAGTACTAGCATGAAGTAGCTGGACCGCCGCTACGATACTGACCTGGGACACCCTTCTTCACGAGGGAGACACAGCAGCGTCATGACTGGACGAGACTCTGGTGGGCGAGTGAGGGCGGCCATACAATACGATACCGGGCCATCTCTGGCAGGAGGAGGGAGTCGCCCTCGACTTGCTGTGCCTTTGGGGGGCCCCCGGAGCCGCTGTACAACATCGGAGAGGGGTACGGAGACAGGGGCGGTGCCCACCAGGCCTCGGATCTGCAGGAGGGACTGCCCTGCTGTGTCCGCTCTAACCCGGGAGTGCACCGATAGGGGCCCTCCCCGGCCTATACTGAACTTGCCAGACTACCGTGGGGGTCAAATATGGGGAGACCCAAGGGAAAACCTGTGGATAGCGGCTCCGGTGCGGGGGGCCCCTCGGGTGAGGGTGAAAATGCCACCAGACCCAGATCACCTGACGCCACCTCCTCTGAGTCCGCCGAGACCCCCCCGGACAAGCTGGACCTAATCCTAAAGGAGGTCAGGGAATCCCGTAGGGCGATCGAGCTGCAAATTGGATCCCTTACCAGTGGTCTTACCCTACTTCGGGCAGACCATGGGAAACTGGCAGATACAGTTCGTGAGCACGACAGGGCCCTATCCACAATGGATCCAATAATAACGGATCATACCATTCAACTTAAACAACTGCAACAGCAGGTCAACGGCCTCCAAGACAGAGTCAAAGACGCAGAGGGAAGAAATCGCCGGAACAATATCCGCGTGATTGGACTTCCGGAACGCAGCGAGGGACCCAAGCCGGCGGACTTTATGGAAACCTGGTTTAGAGACTATGTGGCCCGGGATGGTCTCTCCCCCTATTTCTGTGTGGAGAGGCGCACAGAATTCCTACTGGGGCACCGAGGGCAGGAGCGACCCCACGACCCCTGATTGTTAAAATCTTAAATTACAGGGACCGAGATGTGCTCTTACAAAAAGCGAGAGAACAAGCACCAATTCAATTTGAAAACCAACGGGTCTCGCTCTATCCAGACTATACCATCATGGTACAGCGCCAGCGGTCCTCCTTCCAGGCCGTCAAGAAAAAGCTCCAAGCGGCACACTTAAAATACGCTCTCTTGTTCCCTGCCCGTCTAAAAGTACTGCACGAACGGAAATCCTATTTCTTTGACAGCCCGAATGATGCAGAAGAATGGCTGGAGGTGATGGGGCTAACATCGAGTCAGGAACAGCTATCGGGCTCATCCCGCCGGGGCACTACTAAGCCAAAGACACCCAGCGCCCATCGGCGCACGAAGAGCACGCAGGACTCCAACGTCGTAGGCCCCACACATGACCAGCAGATGTCGGGCAGGGCGGAAGCATTGGCCATGGTAGGATCCTTTCGTGAGGGCCACTCAAAGATCGCAACGGATTCGGAAGACAGCACCATTCATTCGGACTCTGAAAGTATTACTCTTTTCCCTTTAGTGACACCTCAGACTGTGGATCACTTGGTGGATAATTGAGGGGGTGGGACAGGTCGCTCATCTTTCTCCCGCTGAGGAGGGTGCTTGCAACCTGTCACTGGGCTGCTGGCCACCTTTAGGCCCTTTGCAAACATATGTATGTCCCCATACTAATATTCTGTAGCAGAGTGTATGAGTTGTGCATGGCTCCTGGGTGGCTTGAAGTCTATCGCCGTCTGGCGCCACTACAGACGACAATGATGCTCTGGATGACACCCCACGAGCTTTCAGCTCTTTGCTTAGTCCCCTATAACTGCATTTATGGCGATCTTCTTTAGTGCATATTAATATTTGTCTTGTAAAGAGACGCTCCCCCCGGGTCCTGTTGAGCCACTGAGGCTCAGTTATCTCATACCCGACACTATGAATGGCGGCTCCGCTCCCCACAAAGCGAATGCACCATAGTACGGGTTCGGAATGTTGCAATTTTTGGTTTGGCACAGCATAGTTTAAGGGCTGCGCCGTGTATTCTCTGTTTAAATAGTGGTTATGTAGGGGAGGGGTACTTCTGGTCTGCAACAGCTCACGGGCTTCCTAATAGTAGGGGCCTTATTTACTATACTATTTTATGTCTAGGGGTCACACTACGGTAGGCTCTTATAATTTGCTCACTTGGAACGTGCGGGGACTGGGGGCGGTCCAAAAGAGACATCGGGTACATGCTCATCTGCTCAGGCGTAAGGCCCATATTGTCTTTATCCAGGAATCACACCTTACTGAGTCAGAGGCTTCGAAGACTCGCAAAAAATGGAGAGGCGCTATCCACTCCACTAATTATTCTGCATTCGCCAGAGGCGCAGCAATCTGGATCCGGCATGGGGTCCCATTTACAGCACTTGAACGTCGTATAGATGATAAGGGCTGATATGTTTTATTGAAGGGAACACTGGATGGCATTGCTGTGATTCTGGGAAGCATATACGCCCCCAATTTTGAGCAGGACAAATTTTTCCAACGGCTGGGTACAGCCCTAGTGGGGTGGGATACAATACCCTGGATTCTGGGGGGCGACTGCAACACAATATTGGACGTAGCATTGGACAGGTCCCACCCCCCGCTACACGGAGCTGGCAAGAGCAGGCAAGCAGAGCTTCTCAAAACCTGGTTGAATGGCTGGGGTCTAACGGACGTGTGGCGACAGTTGCATCCCTCCCACAGGGAATAATCCTTTTACTCGCCCGTCCACCAACTCCACACCAGGATTGACAGATTCATGTGCTCACACTCCATTGCCACTTGCAATAGTCAGTCCACTTATCTAGCCAAGACATTCTCGGACCATAATCCACTAGAACTCACCCTCAACTGGGGACGAGTGCCGACCCCGTGCCGACATGGACACTGAGACCCCAACTGCTGGAAGACGGCCCGTTCAGGGCCGCGCTCTTCACTACCATCAATAATTACTTCTCGGACAATTGGAATACTGCCTCTACCCGCCTCATAGAATGGGATGCGTTCAAAGTAGTGACAAGGGGAGCCACTATAGGACAGGTGGTGGGGGCTAGGCAAGAGGTACATCAGCGCCTGATTAAGGTAGAAAATCTGATGACCTCGTTAGAGCCAGAAGCGGTAACGGACCCGGCAAAACTTGAAGCCCTACAAGATGCCCGTATTGACCATGCCGATGTTCTGGAAACTCTACGGGTTATCGATTATAGGGCTTTTACACAGCGGAAGCATGTTGATGCAGATAAGGCTGGGACATTACTAGCTCGTATAGTGCGCGACAGACCGGAACCACCAGTCATTACTCACATCATAACTCCTGAGCAGAGCTCAGTACATTCACAATTCGAAATAAATAAAGCGTTCTGCGAGTACCTTAGTAAATTATATGCGGTCCCTCCACACGTGAATGATCAACAGATAGCTGACTTCTTTCAAACATTGCCGGTCCCCTCCTTGCCAGAGGGCATACAAAAGGAACTCAAAGGCCCTATAACACAACAGGAGATTAGGGCGGCGATCAAAGGCCTTAACCGCAATAAAGCACCCGGCCTCGATGGCCTGCCTATAGAATTCTATGCAACTTATTCGGAAACCCTGGTTCCTAAATTGGAGGAAGTCTATAGGTCAGCATTGGAGATTGGACACCTACCACAATCCACCATGCAGGCGTTGGTTGTTTCGCTGCTTAAACCGGGACGCGATAGTACAGATCTTGCTAACTATAGGCCCCTATCCTTACTGGCCACTGAATACAAAATTCTGAGCAAAGCCTTAGCTAACCGCATACAACCTCATTTACCTACCCTCATAAATAGGGATCAATGCGGCTTTCTACCGAATCGGAGCACATCCCTCAACACTAGGCGATTGCATTATATCATGTCATCTACTCCGGCGGCATACCCCGATGCAGGATGTCTGGCGTTGGACTTAAAGCAGGCCTTCGATTCCATAACGTGGGATTATATGTTTGCTGCGTTACATCGTTTCGGTTTTCCTAGTGAGTATCTAAACTGGATACGTCTGCTATATACCTCCCCAACTGCTAGAGCGCGTACAGGACATCACATCTCTGGGGAATATATGATACACAGGGGTACCAGGCAAGGGTGCCCGCTATCCCCCTTGCTGTTTGTACTAGCGCTAGAACCCCTAGCGATAGCCTTGAGACAAACAACAGATCACCTAGGAATACCAATAGATGGCAATGCGCACTTAATTTCTATCTATGCGGACGACATCCTGCTGTTCCTGAGGGACTTAAACGCTGCTGCGGAACCTCTTCCCACTATATTTTCTAAATTTGAACACATTTCAGGCCTGGCGATTAACCCGCAGAAGTCCAATGCCTATTATTTCCAGGATGGCACTCACCCGGATTTGATACATTTCGGCCCCTATTCCCTTCCAGTAGCACACACTACCTTCAAATACTTTGGGATACAAGTATATAGAACGCAGGCAGACCAGTTAGAGGGTAACCTGATGAAGGCCATCGCGGCACTCCGCTCCAGTGTGACATTCTGGAACTCGCTACCGCTCTCGGTGATGGGACGCATTGCAATATCCAAGATGGTGGTGTTGCCCCGTCTATTGTACTACTTCGTCAATTTGCCACTGGTGATCCCACACTCCATTTTCAGCACCTTGAACACGATCCTTCTAGACCTTATATGGGGAAAGGGTCGCCGGAGACTGAGCCTCCGGAAACTCCAATTGGAGTCTACTAAGGGAGGACTTGGAGTCCCTGACTTTAGGGCCTATTACTACGCCTGCCAACTTCAGTGGCTCTCCCGCTGGATAGCAAGCAGGAATTTACAAGAAATAGGTTATACACCTCGGGACATAGCTCGAGGGAAATTACACACCTTATTATTGCCAAAAACCAAACTGCCGGCAGGGGGACCCCCCTTACTCACGACTGCGTTACACTGCTGGAAAAGGGCTCTATCATATACCTCGGGAGCGACACCATATGCACCTAACATTCCGGTACTGGGTATTCCCACATCTGGGGGAGTGCTAACCAAGACCAAACTCCAAGTCTGGATGGAAACGGGAGTGGAGGAAGTGGGACAGTTCTTTGGGGATGGCAGCCTTCTTGATCATGCAACATTTGTCCAGAACACCGGGGCATCCGATCGGTTATATCTAACACATTCAACGGTAACATACTATATTAAGAGGGTATGGGCACCGCAGCGTAGGGAACCTCCACAACACGAATTAGTTCATTTACTCTATCTTATGGGGGAGGGCGGCCACCTGGTCAAATGGCTATACACGGGTATTAGGGCACATACAGCTATAGCTCTTACGGAGCTTAGAATGCAATGGGAGACTGATGGAGGCACTGAAATTACTGATAAAGCCTGGGCAACCATGCTCGAACATCCCAAACGAGTATCCCGTAATGCCAAACTCAAATTCATCCAAACAATGATACTGCATAGGTCTTATCTAACCCCACAGAAAATCCATCGGATGTATCCAGAGGCGCAGCACAGCTGCCCCCGATGTCAGGGAGACGAGGCAAACTTCCTCCATATGTTGTGGGGGTGCCCAAGATTGGGAGATTACTGGGATGGAGTGCTTCAGACGCTCCAGGAGGTGACACATCTACCGGTCCAGAACAATATCTTGGAGTGCCTCATGGGTCTACGTAAGCGCACTACAGCACAGAAGGTACAGCTGCGGTTCCTAGACCTTGCTTTAGTACTGGCTATAAGAGCAATCACTATGAGGTGGAAATCCCCTAGAAGTCCCCTGCTAACCTCATGGCAGAAAGACATGGTAAAGTGGGGGGGGGAGCTGAGAGCGCGACACTTCGCAGAGAAGAGGACAGGGGGTTACGAAAACGTCCTATTTCAATGGACTGGGATATCTTGCTAGAAAGTTTTAAACAATTGGATACCGTGTCTGACCTTCCTAGCCTCACACAATAGATAAGAGCCTACCGGACATAAGCAATTTAGTACAACAATTCCCACGCAGAGCAACACACTGGGTCACAAACCGCAACAGTAATGACAGACCAGAAGGGAGGGGGGTGGGTAGGGGGTAGTTTTAATTGTTATAATGTTTGGTTAATATTGGAAACCAGCTACGAGTGGCTATTCTGGGCGTACTACTGTCCTCTGGGACTGGGAAAACCCCGGCTTTATATCCCCTGAGGGCGAGGTTTATCAGTTGACTCACTGTAGTCAGGATGCTTGGTCAATAAGATGTAATGTCGGACAGCTAATGCGTGAGACGCCAGATAAAAGAAAAGAAAAAAAAAGCCGTATGTACTGAAATGATTTCGCTGCAATGTTGGCTTGGTGACTAATAAAGTGTGTTAAAAAAAGAAAAAAAAAAAAAAAGAAGGTGCTCTCTTAAGAACAAATCGTACAGTCCTTCATAATCAGTCACCTCGCTGCCCCGCACCCAACCCTCCAATGCTTTGCGGGCGTAATCCAGGAAATCTACCCAGTTCTGCGTGGGAAGTTTGTGGCTGTTTCTAAACTTCTGCTTATACTTCTCAGGGTTAAGACCAAACTTCTTAAGTAACACTTCCCTCATAACAGAATAATTGGTCTGGTCTGCCTTGTCTAGCGTCAAGAGTGTGTCCCTCCCCACCGGAGACATGTACCTGTACAGGCTACCCCCCCAATAACTCTCGGGGACCCCATGGGCTGTTAAAGACACCTCATAGGCCGCCAGCCACTTGTTGATATCGTCCCCCACATTAAAACTGGCCACAACATCTTTGGGCATGTAGAACCTAGACTCCCGTGAAGCTTCAGTAGGTACGCTGCCACCATTTGCGTTGCTGGTAGCCCCCATTTGTAGTGCTTTGATTTCCAGCTCCTTCAGGCTAAGCTCATGGACAAGTTTTCTTTCCTCCATAGCCAACCTCTTCTCTTCACGCTCCTTCTCTAACCTGGCAAGCTCTAGTTTAAGTTGTCTCTCCTCCCTCCTGTCCTCGAACTCCTCTGCAGACAAACTCCTTACTGAGACACTACTGCCTGCCCTGGAACGCCTTCCTGGCAATACATTATCACTGGTATCTATATGCAGTAGGTCCAGCTCTCCTGGAGCGTCCCGCTCTACCTGCCCCTCGTCCCCCCTCCCTTCCGGGTGGGCCAATGCCCATGCTCTCAAGGTTTTTTGAAGCTCCTCTCTTTTGGCGCCTCGCTTGAAGAACACCCCTTTCCCCTGGCAGAACTCCCTAAGCTGCGCCTCCGTGTACGTTTCCAGGTTGGCCAGCTCGAATTCCATCTTGCTAGGTAGGGCCACAGACAATTTCAGGGAAAACCACTAGGACGTATGTAACAGGCTTAACACAAGAGCACTTACAATCAGGCAATCAGGGAGAATTTTGAGCTTGCATTACATCAGGTGTCAGATTGTGGCGCACACTGAGTCACTGTAGGGTGCTGCCCAAGCACAAGTCCTCATCCCACCGCTGAACACCAATGTTAGAACCGGGGTCCCAGGGACCGCTGACTCCGACACGGTAGCTTGGCGCGAGGCAGGTAGGCACGCCCGAGGCTTTGTGTGAAGTAGTTGTGCAGCACACTCCCACACTGACACAGTAAAGCACACACAATAAGGAGACACCACTCCAGTTTCACTTATGAAAACAAGTATCTTTATCTACTTCTTGTGAGGGTTGGTAACGTAGGGTTCTCACAGTATGCAGGGTAAATGGTTGGTTGTTTCCTCAAGTCAATTCAGGCAACACTTCTTATGCAGACATAGATTCAATGCAGGCAACAATTCTCAGGGAGATATATCTATGCAAGTCAGGCAACAACTCTAGGCAGATATATATTCAATGCAGGCAACAATGCTCATGTAGATATATCTTCAAGATGGGCGACATGTCTTATGTAGATATATTCAATATAGGCAACATGTTTTATGCAGACATATATTCAATGCAGTTAACATTTCTTAGGCAGAGATTCACTACAGGTGACAATTCCCAGGCAGAGGCTCAATGCAGATTCAAAGATGACATGTCTGCAGGGGGGCAGTTCCCAGACAGTTCTTACTCGTGTGTGAGAGTCTCGTACCAGGTACTTCCAGGCCCCAGGAGCCCCTGGGGCTATCCCTGCTGCAACCATGGGCGGGGCCTCCGGGTTGGCGTAGGCCCCCCGACCTCCCCGACTCACCGCTCTGTCTCTGCGGGGAATTTCAGGCCACAAGTAGCGCCGGCTCCTGGCCTGCGCAGGTCGCCCCCTCTCCAGTCAGCCCGCTCCTCCTTCACTTGGGGCTTTGACTGGGGAAGCGGATCGATCTCGCTGTCATCGCTGGGGCCCTCTGCCTCCAGTGACCCGGCCTGTGGGACTCAGGGGCTCCCGCACTTCTCGGAGCCCCGCTCGCGAGTGCCGGAAGGAGCCCGGGCCTCCTAGATGGTTCTTTGTCCGTCAGCCAATCAGGGTGCAGAACCCCGGGGGTGCGGCCGATGACGCTTCCATTCGCGCGCCCAATCCCAGCGCGGCACTCCCGGTTGGGACGGAGTATTCCTTCGCGCCTTCTGGGCTCTACTATGAACGCGGCGGCCCTTCCTCGGACTCAGGGGCCGCGGCGGTGATTTGGGCCACAGCAGCGCTTCCTCCCTCAGCGCTCGTTCGAGGTTTCCCCGGCCAGGGGCGGTGAGTCCCCCACGCCTGGCGCTTCTTCTCCTACAGCGCAGGGGCCGCGGCGGTGATCTTGGGTACAGGGCGCTCCCTGCCACAGCGCCGAGCGGCACGCTCAGGTCCTGGGGCACACAGCGCTTCGCTGAATCAGCGCTTGGGTTCACTGGCAGGTTTTGGGGCCTACACAGCGCTTCGCTAGCACAGCGCTTGGGTTCACTTGCAGGATTTGGGCGGCACAGCGCTTCACTGACCCAGCGCTCAGGGTCAAGGGCAAATTCTGGTTATACAGCGCTTCGCTGGCATAGCGCTCAGTACCTTAAGGATCCCCAGGCAGCAGTGGCCCTCTCAGGTTCACAGCGCTTGTAGTGGGTCTCAGGTGTCAGTTGTAGGGGAAGGGAATAGGGCAGTTCTGGGCAGGCACACTGGAGTTGGTATCCCTGGTTCCCCTCTCACAGGGCAAGGTCAGCAGGCAGGCAGGGTAACTCATCTAACTTGGGGAGGCAGTTCCTAGGATCAGTCAGCCTCAGTAGTGTAGCAATCCCCCTAGCTCAGCAGCCTTCACTCCAGCGTAGGGTCCCCAGTTCCAGTAGTGCAACTCACTTATCAGGTTCCCTCCTTTTCTTTTATACCCCTAGGTCAGGTGACCCTTCAAAAAGGCGGCAAGTTCTGGCGGCAACCTGGGGGGGTTGGAAGGTTCTAGAGGAATCTGGGGACTCTGTGGTGTCTGTCTATGGTGACAAGAGGCAGGACGGTCAAGGTTACAGTAGCATTAAGTCCCAGCCTTATCCCAACTACTAGTGCGCAGATAGGACAGTGGCCTCACCGCAGTAGCAGGGGCCTGTGGCAACCATGTTGTTAGGAGAGAGCACCTGCACCTCAGCACTGTTTAGCAGCGGTAAGGCGCCCAGAGTTGTATGTCCAGCAAAAATGGCGGTCAATAAAGAGGCAAAAAGGGAAAAAAAAGGTAGGGGGAGACCACCCTAGGGCTGACAGGTCTAACACATGGATTTCCATCACAGGGGACGCATGGGTCCTCCAGATGTTCCAGGGATTCTACATAGACTATCTCGGGGATTCCTCCCAGCGGGCACAACCCGGTCCCATCCAGTTCTCACAGCGGGAGACCGCCCTGATAGACGAGGAGGTTGCTTCCCTCCTCTCCGAGGGCGCTATTTCCATTTCTTCTCCTCATCCCCGGGGGTTCATAAGCAATATCTTTTTGGTCGAAAAGTCAGATGGGGCCAACGACCTGTGATAAACCTCAGCGAGTTCAAAGAGTGGCTGGTTTACCGCCATTTCAAAATGGAGGGAATCCACCTTCTTAGGGACGTTCTTCTGCCTTCCTGGTCGTCCCAATTTTCCCACCTCATTGCCGGTTCCTTCAGTTCACTTGGCGACAACAGGCGTACGAGTTTTCCACTCTTCCCTTCGGTCTTTCCTCAGCCCCATGGTACTTCACCAAGGTCCTCAAACCGGTGGTGGAATACCGGAGAGCCCGGGGTGTCCGGATGATTGTGTACTTGGAAGATCTGCTTTGTCCCACCTCAGGATGGTGGTGGATCTGCTTCAGAGCTTAGGCTTTGTGATCAACGAGAAGAAATCACTTCTGACACGTCTCAAAGCTTAACCTTTCTAGGATTCGTATTAGACTCCACCTCATCTAGTCTGAGACTTCTCTCCAGGAAGGTGTCGAAGATTCAGCACGAACTAAGACGTACTCTCACCAAACATCATGTTTCGCTCAGGCAGCTGGCGCGAGTTGTAGGCCTGCTTTCCGCATCGATCCAGGACATCTTCCCAGGTCCTCTCCATTATCTGGCCTTGCAACGCCTGAAGACTGCCCACCACCGAAGGGGATGTTCTTATTCTCACAAGGTGTGTCTTTCGGAAGAGGCACAAGAAGAACTTCAGTGGTGGTTAGACCACATGGAGGCCTGGAATGGCCGCGCGATCTTCGGCTCGGCCCCAGACTTGATCATAGAATCCGAAGCCAGCAGAGTAGGCTGGGGGGCCAGATGCGGCCCTTTTTCCACAGGAGGTTTGTGGTCTCCAGAAGAACGAAAGTTAAATATCAACTGCTTAGAACTTCTAGCAGGTTCCTTCGCAGTCCGCTGTTGGACGAGAGATTCGATCCAGTCATGTGTCCTTCTGAAGATGGACAACATCTCGGCGGTCCACTACATCAACTTCTTAGGGGGCACGCGGTCCAAGGCCCTCTCGCATCTCGCCGCAGGTTTTTGGCAGTATTGCCTGGACCATCAGGTGTCCGTTACAGCGGAGTACTTTCCCGGCTGGGAGAACCAGGAGGCGGACTTTCAGTCCCGCTATTTCAGGGATTCTAGTCTTTGGAAGCTCAACCCGGAGATTTTTGCAATATTGAACAATCGTTGGGGCCCTTTCTCTGTGGACCTTTTTGCCTCGAGACTGGACCACCAGCTGCCCCGCTTCTTCAGCTGGAGGCCGGACCCTCTGGCAGTGGCCACAGATGCCTTCCTCCAGGATTGGAGCGGGGGAGAAGGGGTATGCTTTACCCCCCTTCACAATGATTACAAGGACGACAGCGCAGGTCCGCAGGCAATGAGCGGAGATGGTTCTAATCACTCCCCTTTGGAGGTCGCAAGTTTGGTTTCCGGTTCTACTGGAACTTTCCTGGGATTCTCCAATCCTACTCCCCCAGTTTCCGACTCTCCTGTTGAATCCCGACAAAGTTCCCCATCCGCTGATTCAAGGGAACTCGTTGTGGCTCATGGCGTGGCGGATTACAGGGGACGATGGGAGGTCCCTGGCCTTTCGGAGGAGGCTGAAACCTTCATGTCCAAGGCCTGGGCGGATAGTACCGTTAAGAGATGCAGATCCGCATGGGGCAGATGGGCTCGTTGGTGTATGCGACGAAGTCTTAATCCCCTGAACGCAGGTGTAGTCCACATTTTCAATTTTTTAGCGCAGTTAGCTTCAGGTGGTCTTCCTCACCGTTCAATAAACACCTTTCGGTCAGCCATCGCAGCCAGCCACGTGCCTATCAACGAAGCAGCGGTGGGGAACACCCCTTTGTATGCAGATTGTTGCGGGGTATCAGGCTCAATCTTCCTCCGGAACCCCACTACTCCGCCCTTTGGGACGTTAACCAAGTTCTCAACGTATTCCTCTCTTGGCAGTCCAACCATTTCCTGTCCAGGAAGGAATTGTCGGCCAAGCTGGCTATGCTGCTCTGCCTCATCTCTTGCCACCGTGTCTTGGACGTGAGGGCTTTAGATGTCACGAGCAGAATTTTCTCCCCTAATGGAGTAACGTTCACTCTCCACAGAAGAACGAAATGCCACACAAGAACCATAACCTACCCAGAGTTTCCTGACACTCCAAAGTTGTGCATGGTTCAATGTCTGAAAGCCTATGAGGAAATGACGGAGGAGTTTCGCCCTCCTGGGGAACGGCAACTCCTCATTGCTCTGTGTAAGCCTTTTAGAGCGGTTTCCTCACCCACCATTGCTGGGTGGGTCAGATGGGTTATGCAGGAAGCAGGCATTAACCTTCGGATTTTTGGTGCCCACTCGACACGAGGTGCGATGGCCTCCAAAGCATTTGGCTTGGGTGCCCAGTTGGAGGATATCCTCAACGCGGCTGATTGGTCTTCGGACTCTACCTTTAAGAGGTTTTACTTCAAGCCGGTGCTGAATATGGCTCACCCCGTGGTGAGCAGGCTTTGAACTAGCATAATCCTTGTCTCCAGTCCCGACATAGAATGAAAAATTTCCTAGCTATCGCAACGAAAAGTTTCAATTCTATTAAGGACTTGGAGGCGAGGATTATCCCACAATAGGGTTTCAAGAACAGATCGCCCTCACCGTTTCAGAGTAAGTAATTCTGCTTGAGTTTCAAAATAATGAAATGTTCTTGTTAACGCACTTGATTTGATGTCACAATAATCGCTTTCACTGCAAAAACAAATTTGGGCAGGTTTTAGTGGTTCCGAGTTCTTATAGTGACATTGTTTCCTTGTCTTTGTAGGATCTGATGCTAACAAACAGGATTCATCGTCTGACTTCATGCGACGAAAGAGGGTGAAGCGCCAGTGAAGAAGGACTATGTTGGGGCTGATGGGCCTCCTGAATGGTTGTATGGAACTGTTCCCTATTGGACATTGTTTCTGCTACTACATTTTTCCCAAGTGTTCATGGGAAAGGTAGTTTATATTGTGTTTTAATGATGGCTGCTGTTAAATAAAAGCAAAGAGAGAAGGCATAGTCCTCGCCTCAGAGTCCTTAATAGAATTGAAACTTTCCGTTACGATAGCTAGGAAATTTTTCATTACTAGCTCTATCTCCACAGTAGCAGAACTTTGTTAGAAAGGTGAATAATGTCAAGGAAGGGCTGCAATCAGGTTTCAAGCCATGTTCCACCAAGGTTATGTACCCCTAAAATTAGTCTATGACACACTACACATTCTGGTAAAATGGACTACTAACTCTTCCTCTTTTGTAAACTTGCAGTGGCCTCTGATGCATTGAATTACTGCACATTAAGGATTCTCAAAGAAAGAATGGGGTTGAACACCGCATTTATCAACTGGTTATCATAATACCTGGATAACCGGTGTCAATGTATAAAAATTACCAACTCTCTCCACCAACCCTGCTATGCTACAACAAGGGCATGCACAAAGCTCAATTATCTCCCCCGTGCTATTCCCTCACGCTCATAGCTCCATTCTAAATCAGTCTAACATCTCTTACCACTTCTACGCTGAAGACACTCAGCTATGTGCGAAAAGAGCGTCATCCAACAAGGTAGAATTCCTGGTCTTATTAGGAAAGATTTTCAGCCAGGGACGAAGCTTCAACACCTTAAATTAAACTCACTGAAAGTGGAATTCTCTCTCATCTCCCCTCTTAACTGTTAACTCCTGCTCCAAGCACGACTGAACACACTTTCTGTGCTAAACTGCCACCGATCCATTGCAGATGTAGTAAACTCTTTTGGTTTCTCCTTCAACAAGAAGTCCAATCCACAAGCCAAATGGGAACACTTTCAACTCAAACTCCTTCGAGGAATAAAAACAGTCATTCCAGATAGAAGTTTAATACACGTCCCGGGACCCTCTAAAAGTAGCCCTTCATACAGAAGCCAGGTTGGTCACGAAGTTAAAAAAGTGCAGCCACATCTCACCAATACTGATCTCACTAAAATGACTTCCCACAGGGGCACGTATTCTTAGACCAGAATGTCTCACATTCAAAGCCCTTCACAATGATGTTCCGTGTGGTCTAAGAAAATTGTTGTCCCAGGCAACCAATGTTGTGTTTGCAGTTGTGTTACCCTTTTTTGGAAATGCCAGCCTTTAAGAAGGAAAAATTGTTTAAGGATTTTCTGGCGGGTGAAAAAACAGTACAAAATTATAATAAAATGTATTTATATCATCCTTCTCTTGAATTGCCCCAAGAAGAGAACTCAATTACACCGGCTATCAGAGCTTCCATATCTTATGTATCATTGAAATGAGTTGACGCTGCTAATATTTCTGTAAATATTACTTTTACCCGTGGAGACTGGTAAACTATCCTCTTCCCGCTTTGTTAACTTTTTGTGCTATTGTGAGTCTTGTACACCATATTACTCCTATTATTATCACTACAACCATATTTAACTATATGCCACTGTATTTATCACTTATAGATACTATGTAGATGATGGTATGTTAATGCTGTGGCCTTCTTTTACCTTATGTGCAATCTCTGGAAAAATTTAAAAACAACTTTAAGTTGTAATCTGCTCTTAAAAAATCACCATTCTGTAAAGTCTTCTGACCCTCATTTGGTGTTGTTCATGCTACATAAAACTGAAAATAAACAAAGCCAACTTTAATATTTCTGCTCTCCACAACAAACTTCCATCATTGCTAATAATCTATGCCCTAACTTCTGCACTTGATACTATCACTATATTCTCCAGTCTCCACGCACCGCCTTTGTTACAACAAGCCGATCCTCGTACCTCACAGATCAATGTTTTTCAATCTCATGGTGTTTATCGCTCTCCCCACCAAACTGTCCAACAGCTGAAGACCCCAAATGCTCGGTCCTCTGCCCTTTCTAGAGGATATAATTTCATCTTTTGTTTTATCTCATCATCTTCCCTTTTCCTTCCGTTGCCACCAATCTTCAATCTAAAGCCTCAGAGTACCGTACTGATATTTGCAGTTGAATGCAGTTCATTGCCTTGAGTTCATCTTTTCAAAGACTGAAATCGTTTATTTTTCTCCATATAGTCCAATTCCAATAATATTTTCTGCAGATACTTTAATTCCTACATTATTTGTCATAAATCTTGGCATATACTTTAAACCGATAATAAGTCTGAAGTCCTTTATAACGAACTCAGCCAAATTCAGCCAAATTCAAATTGTCAAATTGTCAAATTCCAAGTGCTTAAAGACAAACAACAGAGTACTTAACATTTGCAAAATTAGTTGTGTCCCTGCATCACAATGTACATGGCCAAACATTATTCTCAGCACTGGTCCTTACTAAATTAGACTACTGTACTAGGAGGGATCTCCCTTTATTCATTCTTACGATTGGACATAGTTCTAAACTTTGCTAGCAGGATCTTTATAATCTACCAAGCACAGCACAATAGCTGAACGTCGTCCCAAATTGGTTGGTTCTCAGCAACAAAACAAATAATGTACAAGTTATTAATGATTGATTGAAAACCTTTCAAGAGCTTTTCTCCTGGTTACCCATCTCAAATGCTGACCAGAAACGCCCACCGATCCATAACTCTTACCCTTATTGGCTCTCCTAAGCCTTCATCCACAGTCTCTTGTTCCTTTCATTGATCTAGAAGAGCCTAATCACTGGAACCAGCTCCCTGACCACTCTCTTATAGTCATTTGTACCCACCATCAAGACTTAGGTCAAATTGTTACTAATCTCCTGTCTTGACTCTCTCATGCGTTACTTGCGGTAGGAGTTGCAACTCGTGTGATTTTAACACACTTTTCAGTTGCGGTTTTATTAACATTCACTCCTCCACATAGTGAATTAAAACGGGCTTAAAGAATACATTTTCTTTACGGCAATTAACTAATATGTCACATACCTGGCTGCAATCACGGGTAACCATGGAGTTAGCTCATCAGAGTGATTCCCAATTAACCAGTCAACATCTGGAAATAAAAAGTCATCATTTGGTGTAATTGCACATTCCTAAAGGAAAGAAAATATTTTTATTTATTGAATAAATGCCAAATGATAATACAAAGAGATAAGAAGACCAACAGTCACGTGTTGTCTCATGCATATTGTCATAAAGAGGCTAGGCAGTTGTTTAAAAGTAGGTTTCATTAGATTTGCGTAAAGGGATCTGATGATCCCGACTCGTATGGATGCAAGAGGACCTTTGTGGAATAATCACTATAAAGTAAATTAAAATAAAAGAATGACAAATCGGGAACATACTAGATTACACTAGGTAAGCGGCACTTTTCTACATAACCTAGGAAATTATTTAGAGCAACACTTACAAGTTTACATCGAAAGGCTTGAATAACATAATAACAACAATAATATAGCTTACAAATGCATCATAAAATGTGTGCGCATTTTTGATCCATCAGTCTATGGAGGGTTTGATTTATCACCAACTGGAGACTGTCCTCCATCCTCTGGAAACATTGGTGGAGTATTTATTGTATAACAAGGAAACATGTTCTCACCTCTACTCTGAGTTTTCATCTTTTCCTCATGACGAGATTTAACCCAGCCGTGGAAGGGGCAACTGAACCCCATCACCCATAAGACCATCCACCTACACACTGTCTCAACCAGAGTACAAACTGCGGAAACTCCATATAGTCTTCTATTAGCAGGCATTAGCACTGGTGCGAATGGGGGAGTGCTCAGCACATTATCTCTAGTTGTTTGGTACTGATAACAGGGCTAGCGGCAAGGCTAGGTGGCCTATTGGGCTTTAGTAATGGTCTGCTCAGTCTCTACTGTGCACCAGGATGCAGGAAAGAACAGTTCCTGTTGTTGCAAATGTTACAAGCAGGCTCTTGTGAAAACTTCCAAGGCGCAGTGCACAATGTTTGCAATCTTGACTGTTTCCAAGCAGGTAAGTGGGCTTACGATAAGACTCAACGTGGGACCCGTTTCTGTTGGCTTTGAGACTCTGTGCACTTTACCACTGCTAACCAGTGGTAAAGAGCTTGTGCTCACTTCTTAACACATGGTAAAATTGGCCTTCTCGTGATTGGCACATTTCATTTACATATAAGTCCCTAGTAAAGAGGTACAACATGTACCCAGGGTCGGTAAAGTAAATGCTACTAGTGGGCCTGCAGCACTTATTGTGCCACCCACTTAAGTAGCCTCTTAAAACATGTCACAAGCCTGCCATTGGAGCCAGTGTGCAGTTTTAATCTGCCAATTCGACCTGGCAAAATAAACCTTTTTTCATATATGGCAGAATGCATGGCATCCTGGGCCTAATGCACCATTTGGGCACCCACTGCTGATCAAAATAAACATTTTGCCAGGCCTAAAACTCCCTTTTTGTTACATATAAGTCACCCCTAAGTTAGGCCCTAAACAGACTATAGGGCAGGGTGCATTGTATGGACATGTGTTTTTAAGTTTTACATGTCCTGGTAGTGAAAAACATTTCACTACTGTAAGGCTTATCTCTCCAACAGGATAACACTGGGTTACCTTATTACATTTAATAAGTGATACCTTTTGTTTGGGAACAGTTAGAAATTTCATGATTGGTCTCTACAGAATTATAAATTAAAATGCTCTATAATGTTAAAGTCGGATTTTAAGCCACAATTATGAAAATGCCACTTTTAGAAAGTTTGCACTTTCTTGTCCTAACATTTCGTGCCTACAGCCTGTGTCCTGGGTCACATGACTGATTTTAGTGGCATTTGGCCTTTGTGTATTTCTCCGAGACTGTGAGACAAGGGGGGTAGGGGAGGGTTTACAGGTTGGCAGGATGGGCCATACTGCCACGATGGGAACTTCCATTTCAAAGGTGCTGCCTCAGCACATTCACAAAGAACTTAACTTAACAATAGGCTTTTGTCAGCCCAGACCCCTTGGAGCTTGAGCAGGGAGGAAGGAAATACCAGAACCATCTGTGGGGTAACACTCTAGACGTTTCTTCCACTGTAAAGCTGGCACCATGTGGAAAAATAGGACCCACAGCCCCACTCTTCAGTTCACTCCTGGACCTGTGGAGGATGCTCAGAAAGCCTGCCATGTATTTGAGAGGACTGCCCTGCTGCTTGAAGTCTTCGTTGTACCCTCAGAGGACTACCCTGCTGCATGAGGCCTGCCTTGCTGCATGAACCCAGGACTAGCAGATTGACTCCAAGGGCTAGCTGGCTGGCCTCATGTTCTGAGCTACAGAAATGCAAAAAGCTCCAACAACTTTTAAATTGCACCTGGACCCTGCCTGACCAGGGACACTGTGTCCATCAAAAGGATCTTCATATACCACAAGATGCTATGGCCTACGTTTGTTATGTGAAGAACTCCGAATAGGTAGTTCCCATTACAATGAGGAAAATGTATTTTCAAAGTAAAATTGGTCCCGGCAATTCATATGCCAGCCAATATCAGCTGCAGTCACCTGATGTTGTACCTCATGTCTCACCCTGGCATAAAAACCATTTGTGACTGAATGAACTAGGGAAGGGACTACCTTCACTGATCTGTTGACAAGAGCATGGTGGCAAAATACTGGTTTCTGCATTAATGAGAACAGAATGAAAAGATGCATGAGAGTCTTGAGGTGACCAAGTCTTGGGATAACCGTGAATGTTGTTCCTTCTCTTTAGATTATTTTGCATGTTTTATAATTTGTCTGGCAAGGAATTCAATAGTAATGTTGCTTGTACCGAGAATGGGAATCTTCCAAAGGACATTTATTATAGACAGGGACAACCAGATGAGGTGTTAATCTTGAGTGCAGTGTCCAGCTTTGGAAATCCTGTTGGAACTGTCATTGCAGCTACCTTGTGCCTTTTCCATGGAGTGTTTTGTGGAGGATATAAGGGGCTTTAAAAGCTGAGCGTCTCCCTAAAGGTAGCCATTGTAATGCTAGAAGCACTGGAGTAATGTGCCACCTTTAGTGGAGGTGAAGTAGTAATCTTGCTGCATGAATTTGGATCCTTTATAATTTTTGTAGCATGGGGCAATCCAAACATCAATACTGCAAGGGTGAGAATGGCCCACAGTTTCAGATGATACCCTAGGTAAGGAATGATTGTATTATATTGTAATTGCATTTATATATCACTTACTACCCCTGACGAGGCGTCGAATCGCTTTTTCGGCGAGTAGCATGCTACTCCGGAACCCATAAAGAATTAGTGGTGAATTAGTATAGTGAAATATGAATGTAATTTGAGTGGTGGATATGTTAGTCAGTTATTTGGATTGAGAGGGATAGAGGAGGGATAGAAGAGGGGAAAAGGTTTGCATTTATGTAGCGCTTGCTACCCCTGATGAGGTGTTGAAGCGCTTTTTCAACGAGTAGCATGCTACTCCGGAACCCATAAAGGATTAGTGGTGAATTAGTATAGTGAAATATGAAATTAATTTGAGTGGTGGACATGTAAGTCTGTTATTTGGATTGAAAAGGATAGTGGAGGGATATAAGAGGGAAGGATTTGTTTTGGAGCTAATAGCACTAGGAGGAAGCTTGGGGTGAGTAAAAGAGAGGTGAAGGGGGAAGAGTCAGAGGGAAGGGTTTAGAAAGGCTTGTTTTGGGGGTCGGAATAGTAAAAGAGGTATGAGATGATGCAAGGAGGGGTAGAGTAGGGAAGAGTCTACAAAGGGTTATTTTGGGGATCATAGTAGTGGTATGGGTTTTGGGATGAATGAGAGGATATATTGATAGAGGTAAAGGGTGAGAAATAGGGTAGTGCATTGGAAAGAGTAGTAGAAAGAGGTTTGAGATGAGTCAGAGAGTTGAGGTAGAGGATATATTGAGAGCAGTATAGGGTGAGAAATAGGGTAGTGCATTGGATACGCTGAATTAGAAGAAAAGTAATAAATATATAGATCCATAAGTACATGGAAGGTATATAGATGCATAAAGGAAGGTAGTATATGTAGATTAAAGATGCATTAAATAAACTCCGGCTTTAGAATGTTGTTGTACTTTAAATTACATTTTATTTATTTATATACATTTTTTTGTAATTCAATAGTGAAGCAATTGTAGATAAATAGTTATGATAAAAGATTTACTTATTCATGCAGTCACATATATACATGTTAAAAACATAGAATAATGTAACTATCAGTAATATGTACATTTGTTAAGCAGAACTAATGGATATCTATATTTTTTAAAAACAATTATTCTGCACGTTTATACAAAGCAATACACATATATAGGTGCATATCTATTGTACAAATAAATTCTTCTATACAGAGGGATATGTTGTATATTTCTGTTTGCGTATGGTGGTTATGTGGGGAAGAGACAATTCTTGAGTAGTTTTCTGAAGATAAGGTGGTTATCTGTGGATCTTATGTTGGGGGTAAAGAGTTCCATAGTTTGGCTGCTTGAACAGAGAAGGATGTGCCACCCATGGTTTTTTTCTTGTACGTTGGGATTTTGAGGCGATCTAGAGCAGAGGTTCCTTTGCTGAATGTATTTGGTGATTTTATTCCTGATGAAGAGTGGTCCTGTTCCATGTATCACTTTGTGGGTAATACAAAGTGTAGGAAGCTGGCTCTGTATATACTATACCAAAATGAGGTATAGTGTGCACAGAGTCCAGTGGAACCCCAAAAGTAGGCAGAGGTAAAGGTAGATAGCACCTTACTCTCTATTTGTGGTAGTGTGGGCGAGCAGTAAGGCTTTATCAGAGGGTAGTGTTAAGCATTTATTGTACACAGTCAATCAGCAAATTATGTCACAAACTCAAAGACTGAACTCAGACCAATTTGATTTGTATAAAAATATTATTTAGTTGTCTTTATTTCCTAGAACCAAGTAAGCCTGGCACAGGTAAGTGTATTTGATAATTTTCAAGGCAGGTTGAACAATACAAGCAAGATGAATGAAAATTACTTTGTTACAGGTTTGTAAATGCTTTCAATACAGTAGAAATTACTGTTAGATTACTTTGAATTACTTTTCAGATTACTTTCTGGATTACTTTTTCTACTCAGTGTGATACACCTAGATATCACACTGGGACAGTTCCTAGAGATAAGGTAAGTAAACAATTTTTAGTTCTTTGCAGTTTTTCAAAGTTCAATTCAAAACCAACTCCTCACTTAAAACATTTTACTAGGAAAAACAGTCAATGGAGAGAAATGAAGTTATCGGTTAACAGGTAAGTACTTTGTTGTGGGAGTTGGCATTCTGGGGTTAGAACCAGGGTTCCCCCAGGGTCAAGGATGCACTCTCAAAACACCCTCAGCGGCACTAGGGCAGCCAAATGCAGAGTGCTGAGGCCCAATGTTATCCAAAGAGGGATAGGGGGTCTCCGGTTGGTGGCTGCTCACGAGCAGGCCACAAGGTTGTGGGAGAAAAGCTTCTGGTGTTAGGCTCAGGGCAAAGGGGGATCCGGTTTAGCACACAAAGTGCACCCGCAGTGGCGCAAGGGCAGCTGGGTGCAGGGTGCTGTTTTGGCATCGGGTGCCCTGTTTTCAATGGGAGTTGCCGGTTTTGGATTTTGGCTGCAGGCTCGGTCCAGGAAGACTTCCGGGAGGAACCAACAGCTGGGCAGGTAAGTTGGAGGGCTCGGGACGTAGGTGTACCTCGGGTTCTTTTCTCCAGGGCGCAGGGCAGCTGGATGCAGGGGTGTCTTTTGAAGTCAGATTTCACCTTACTGGGCCACTCGCGGTTGGGGGCGGGTCTCCGTGCAGAGGCTGCAGGCGACGTCAGGGAGTCCTGGATGGGTCAACCCATGGTGGACTCGGACTCTGGAGCATGGGGGGACATCGCTGGGACTGGTGGGTCACTCGAACTCAGGTCGTAGGTGACGGGTGCAGTGGTGGTTCCAGGCATCGGGTTTCTTTGTCCTCAGCAGGCTCAGAGTCTTGCTTTGGAGAATGTTTTGAACAGAGCCGCTGTTCACCGGAGATCCGGTCTTTGTTGAAGGCAGTCAGTCCTCCCAGGGGTTCTGGAGGTCGCTGGCTGCAGGACAAGGTGACCTTTGGCGCAGGATCTCTGAAAACTGCAGACGGCCCGGTAGGGCTGGGGCCAAGTCAGTTCTTCTCTGCAGTCTCCTCTGCTGGGCGTCTTCTTTTGTCCTTCTTCTTAGGTTGCGGGAATCTGCTGTCTTGGTTCAGGGCTGCCCCCTAAATACTGTATTTAGGGGGCGTTTTAGGGGTCTCGAGGTCAGTAGCCAATGGGCTACTGACCTTAGGGTGACTACACCCTTGGTGTGCTCACCCCACGTGGGGGAATGGGCACAATCCCTAATCCTGATTGGGGAGTGCCTGCCATCTGCAAGATGGCGGGCACTGAAGAGTGGGCTTCACCTCGCCTCCTCCACCTGAGGGATGGGATTGGCAGAGGTGGGCACACCTTCTGGGCTGGCTAATTTTTCCCAACTGTCTTCCTGCCAAAAAGGAGGGGAAACAGGAAGGGGGCCTGCTCCTGATAGCAGGAGAGGCTGGGGGTCGGATTACAAAGGCGGCAAGGCATTTGAAGCTCCCCTGCCACAGATGGCTCTTCCTGGCCTGGGGGAGGTGTGACCACCTCCACCCAGGAAAGGCTTGGTTTCTGGGCTCAGTGAGCGAAGGCTCCCACCCCAGGGGTCCAGAAACATATCTTGTGGTGGCAGGCTGGTGTGTACCAGTCAGGGAACCCACCAGAGGCTGGTCGTTTTTCAGGGGGCATCTCTAAGATGCCCTCTGAGTGCATTTTTCATTAAATTCCACACTGGCATCAGTGTGGGTTTAATGTGCTGAGACGTTTGATACTAAAGTTCCCAGTTTTCAGTGAAGCCATTATGGTGCTGTGGAGTTCGTAATGACAAACTCCCAGCACCATATACTCTTAATGGCATTACTGCACTTACAATGTCTAAGAATTGGTCTAGACACTGTAGGGGTACAGGGCTCATGCACCTGTACCCTCACCACTGGTATAGTGCACCCAGCTAGAGGGGCGGCTGACCTATGCAAGGCAGTGGGTTGTAGGCATGGCACACAGGGATGTGCGCCAAGTCGACTCTTTACTTTGTTCTGCACCAAAACACGCAGCCTGCAATGGCAGTGTGTGTGTAAAGGTACAGGGCCTCTAAGGGTGGCACAAAAGTGCTGCAGCCCTTACAGGTCTTCCCTGGCCACAGTGCCCTTGGCACCCATGGTACCTTTTACAAGGGACTGACATGTGGCCAGAGAGGAGCCACTTGGGGGTACAAAGTACAGTTTTAGGAAAGAACACAAGCCCTGGGAACCCGAATGGCAGGGACCAAGGGCAAATGGAGTCAAAGTGCATCAGTAGTCTGGCAAAAAGTGGGGGGGTTACTGCAACAGAAACCCAGCTTCCTACACAAAGCAGCTTGCATGTGGGTCTTCTGGCAACCAATGCAGGGCTTTCAAGTCAGGGGAGATGTGGCCTTGGGGTTTTATATGTAAGAGTAGTCTGGCAGCCAAGTTTTGAATCTGTTGTAGTGTTTTCATGGTCGTTAAAGGTGATCCGTGGTAGAAGCTATTGGCGTTATCGAATTTGGACATAACAAGAGAGATGGTAGCCTGGACCTTTTGTGGAAATCCAAAATGGGGGAAGATTCGTCGCAGAGTTTTTATAGTAAGAAAGCTTGATCTTGCTAGTTTTTCCACTTGGGCTTTCATTGATAGCTTGGAGTCCATGGTCATTCCGAGGTTTCTTACTTCCTTCAATACGTTAGGCGGTGTTCCCAGATCATCAGGCCACGCGGTGAGCAGGTCATAATGTTTCCAATTGCCACATGCGAATATTTCCATTTTGGAAGTATTTAATTTGAGATGGCTCCACGTCATCCATTGATCCACGGCTCTGAAAATTGGTGAGTTTCCAATGTCTTTGGGGCATTCCAGTTGAAGGAGTATTTGTGTCTCATCTGCATAGTTATAGCATGTGAGGTGAAATCGATTGAACAGTGCTGGTAATGACTTCATGTAGATGTTGAAAAGCATGGGCGAGACGATAGAGCCTTGAGGTGCCCCTGCTTTTGTGAAGTACGGTTTGGACGAGAAAAGGGGGGCATGGATGACATTAGTTCTGATGCGAAGGTAGGTTTTGATCCAGTCTAGAGCAGTCCCCTCGATGCCAGCTTCATAGAGTCTTTGTATCAGAGTGTCATGGTCAACCGTGTCAAAGGCAGCCGAGGGGTCCAAGAGAAGTAGCGCAGCAACCCCGTAGCAGTCAACTGTGTTCTTCAGGTCATCTCAGATGGCAAGGAGGGCAGATTCTGTGCCTCCTTAGTGGTTGCATTGTGTGTGTTTTTTTAGTAATTTCATAAATGTGCAATCAGATATAGGTTTGAGTTAATGGTTACACCAAGACTTCTCTCTTCACTCAGTGTTTCTGGAGTGTTCCATGGGCCATATCGAGGTGGCTGTTCCATTGTCCACATGTAATGAACTTGGTTGTTGTGGTGAGAGCTTAAGATGGTTAGTCAGCATACATTCATTGAAGGCAAGGAGGCACTTGTTGAGTCTAGATGTTCACCTTTCCACAGGGTTTTCCAGTTTTAGGATGGTCTCCATGTCATATGTGGTAGTAAGGAAATAATCTATTCAAATAGAGGGACAAAACAGAACGCAAATGTTTTCAGCAGAAAAGGTGAAAATAAGAGTGTTTGGGAAGAAAATATAATGTTTAAGGTAGGGAGAATGATACAGGTGAAGAAGGTAAGTATAGGACTACCATCATGGTTAGTGCAACATGAGCGACTGAAGGCTAATCCAATGACTAATATCCATAAAACAATTGGATATCTGTCTGAAGGAGGACGGGGGGGCCGGTGAGAAGATTTGTTATTCTTTCACATAATGATGGTATGAAAAACCACATGAAGAAATAATGTCATGAAGAAACCCAGAACTGCACCTTGAGGACGCCTTCTGTTAGTGAGGAGGGTGAAGATAACTTACAGTTCCAAGCAACTAATGAAGAAAGGTTGGAGAAGTAAGAGTAGAGCCCCTTAATGACTGATACAGTGTGCCTTCGGTAATAGCTAGGATAGTAAAGTAGGTGATCAACAGTTTTTAGGTGCAGCAAATAGATTAAGGAATACAAGTACAGATGAGAGGTGATTGGGAAAAGCTGAGAAGATGAAATTACAAATGTGCGAAAGCGAGGTAAGCCCTCTTTAGCAAGACCTTTTAATTTTGATGGGCCCAGTAACCGCAGTTACCAGCACCATTCAAATATGAGACCAGAAGTGTTTCCAGTCATCTGTTTATTTTTACATGGAGAGTTACTGATAACGTCCAGGGTGGTGAAAATCCGGGCCACTAATGAGAGTCAAGCAAGAAAAGACTATCAGACGGCACTTAGTAGGTTATAAGAGGGGAACTATAGGCTAAGGAAATTGAAAACAAGGCATTGAAGTATTGCCAAAGAAACAAGCCAAGACAATGGGCAGTAGCTAGAAGGCAAGGGAGAGCGGTTGTATTCTTTTTAGTGCTTAGTGAAGGCTGCACCATGAAGACTTGAGACATCAGGTAGATACCAGATTTAAGGGACAGTAATAATTGCAATGCACAGACTACTTAACAATAGGACATTCTTTAGATGCCACTTCAGATGTACTGTGGTGTGTGTAAATTTCAACATTATTTTATCTATTGGTGATCTGAATTTAAACACACCCCTACCCTAAGGTGCATCTAAGTCAAGGTGGTGTAAGTTGAACAGTTATAAACATTCAATGCTACAGGTGGTCATCAGAGAAAATAGCCCTATACAAGGAAGGCGTAGTGCTGATTGTTTGTTGCTTTCCTATTTATTCCTCAATTCAGCACCTGACTCATGCTTCCAAATGAAATGCCGCAGCAGTGATCCTTTTACTAGTGGAATAAAAGCAAGCACAAACTGTCTCAGCATGATATCAGCAGGCTGGACTGCAACAATGAATCTGGAAGTCTTTACATCTGGCCCAAGTGTTTCACTTGCAATCCATTAGAGCACAGCAACTCACTCAGAGTCAGGATAATCAAATTCCAAAAGATACTTTATGGGCAGATTTGAACTGCTACCAGAAGGATACTAATGAAAATCAAATAGTAGATAACAAGCTAAACACATGAGATGCACTGTAAATACTAACATTCTAATACAAAATCTCTTTGTAGTTTAGCTTACAACTAGTACTTCCATTCAGTGAGTCATTTACTTAGAAGAGCCTGCTGAAGGCAATTCTTGGAAGAGATGGAGCACAGCAGGCTACATCTCCACTCAATTCATTTTCGGATCAAACCTCGCAATGGAAAGCCTCTGCATGGGCAGGTAATTATATGTACAGATCAAGAAAGAAATTACAATTACACAACGCATGGTTACAGTGCACGATGGTCTAAGAAAGAAGTGCAATTACTAAACCAGTACAATTGATGACTACTTAACTTCAACCTTGTCTCTTCTGTCATGAACCCTGAAAGTCAGATTTGTATCCTGGTGCATCCAATTCACCACTCATCTGTCATAGGGCAATTAAAGGACCACAAATGAATTAAGTAATAAAGGTATACATCTACCAGCACCCTATGACAATTAACAGATGAGAAGTGTGCTACATAAGTGTAATAATTATTAAGTGTACTAATTATTACTGCTCTGCAGCGGAGACTAGTTGGAAAAACAAAACAAACAATCATTTACAAAGACAAAAGGTCTGGTCTTGGCAGGTTGTTGTGATGGCTAATTGCTGCTAGGTTTATAGCAAGAATGTACCACAAAAAAGAAAAAAGACAAAAAGAGAGCATGCAACCATCTAAACGTGGCCGCCATTTCCTTGCGTTAAACATTTTAGATGAAAAAACATTCACAGATGTAGCCCTTTTATTAGTGAGTTTTTTATTATTTGTGAAAGAGACAAGAATAAATCGCCACCCAGCCAAGAACTTAAATCACAGGCCACTTCAATGCTGCAATGTCACAAACACTTTATAAATGTAAAAAAGGGGCAGAAAATAAATCGCAATCTAACTAGGCACCCAAAGTGCCGGCACAATAAATAGCCGTTATTCAATTTTGATATTAAAAAACTAAAATGAAAAATCCAAATTGGAACCAGTTTTATTACTACATAGAAAGGGACTATTTTTAGATGGATGTAAGCAACGTTTCACACGCTTTGTGCTGTAACTTAAAGAGAAGGGAACCTATGGCTAAAGTGGGCTGATGCATTGCCCTATTCTGTGTGTTGTGGTGGGCCAAACTAATTGTGAATGTCAATTTAACAGACCAATGAATGAAGCCTGCTGACCAAAAGCTCCTTCATGTATATATATTTTGTATGCACTCTCTGGAAAAACAATAGCCTGGTGAAGCAGCAAAAGCAAGATGTATCAGTGATGTCAAAAATTATCTTAAAGAACATGTCATGAGAGATGTAATATATGAGGTTGTAAGCCGTGCATGGCGGGGGCGCGAGTTATAGTTAGCTCTGCTAACTATAGCTGGTTAATTTCTGATTCCTTCTTTTTTATCAAAAAGTTAATGTTGTCACTGACATATTCACCAAGATATAATTTTACTTTAACCTTTGTTTTTTTATATCACTGGCAGTCCCCAGTTGGTAGTTAGAGTTAGGACCCAATTTCCATAGGAAAAGCGTTTTCTGTTTTGCTAATAACTTTGGAGCTGTTTGACGAATCTTCACAACATTTTCAAAACTAGTTTGCCAGTCACATCAGTTGGTCTGGAAAGTTTTGGGGTGATTAGTCAAGCAGGGGGCGAGAAAAAGGGGGTCGCAAAATGCATTTTCCCCATGCAATTTCCCATAGGGATTTTAGAAATGACCACAGCCAGAATCACTGAACGGAATTACACCAAATTTGGCCCAAAAAAGAGATCTTGGTCCAGAATGAGTGCTTTTTGTAATTTGGTGTAAATCTGTTCAGTAGCTTTGGAGTTATTAAAGAAAAAAGACTTCTGTATATCTAGAGGCGCGGATCCACCAAGGCGGATCCACGCATCAATGCCATGATTGGCTGGCTGCAACCTGAGAGAAAAGTTGTGGCTGCCATTTTGTCAATCGGGGCACAGTTCCAGGGGGAGGTGGGGTGGGGAGGAGATAAAGTGTAAATAGGTGATAAAGGGGCAGTATAGAGGTATCCTGACCCCATGTAACTAATGGAGGGGTCTGTGAGGCATGGGAAAGAAATTGTCCAAAAATTAATTTTTGCAGGGGCACGTGATGATCCACGGATCCCCCGCCGTGCTCAGCACGCCCGCAGTGTGAATTGGCGGCAGATCATTGGCACCAGATCACCATTTAAAAAACACACTCTCACACACCACTCACACATTCATATACCCACTCACACACCCATACAGCCACTGATATATCCACTCAGAGACCCAGAGAACCACACACACACATACACTCACAGACCCATACAGGCACTCACACACCCAATCACACAGCTATGTAAACACCCATACAGCCACTTACACATCCACTCACAGACCCACAAAGGCACTTACATACCCACTCACAAACCCATAGAGCAAAACCAATGACACACCCACTCATGCACCCATATAGCCACTCACACACCCACTCATACATCCACACATCACACACCCACTCACACACCCACACAGCCACTCAAACACCCACTCAGAGGCCCAGACAACTACTTACACACCCATACAGACAAGGATACATCCACTCAGAGAACCAGTCACACACCCAATCACAGATCCACACAGGCACTCACACACCCAGTTACACATCCATTCAGTCACTCGCACACCCATACACTCACTGATATATCCACCCAGAGAACCATTCACACACCCATTCACACACCCACTACCACACCTACTAAGAGACCCAGAAATCGACTCACAGACCTACACAGGCAGTCACACACCCCTTCAGAGACCAAGAAACCACTCACACACCCATTTACACACTTATACAGCCATTCACACACCCACATACAGAGCCAGAGAACCACTCATACATCCACTCAAACCTACACAGGTACTCACACACCCACGTACACACTCATACAGCCACTGACACACCAACTTACAGACCCACACAGCCAGCTACACACCCACTCACAGAACCACTTACATACCCAAAAAACTATTCACACCTACTCACATACCCATACAGTCACTTACACACCCACTCACAGATCCCGAAAAACACCCACACAGGCACTAGACAGCTACTCGCACACAGTCACTTTCACACCCAGTTAAACACCCACACACCCACTAACACACCCACACACACACCCATATAACCCCTCAAACACTCACAGTTATTTACACAGCTACTCACACACAGGCAGTGATACAGCTATATAAATCGTAATAAGACATGTTTGTATTAAATGTGTTGTTGTTTTGTATTAAATGTGAGCTTTTGGTGGGGAGCGGTAGTGCAGATTTGTTGCTGATCCGTCTGCAACATAGCCAGCAGACCCCTTATTTGGCCAGGGATCCACGTGAGAAATTAGAAAAAAAGATTTGAAAACAAAAAGAACCAGTGTTTGGGGAAAAGGGCTGGCTCTGAAAAGAGCCTTTGTGTTTATGGTGTGTAGATGATAATTACACATAGAACAGGATGCAGTCTTAGGTTGTTGAGGAACTCCCTGTTGCCTGTGAAATGGATTCCATCTTTTCAATATATTCCGTCCATGTCGAAGTGTAAGTTGTTATGGTATATAGAGCCCGTGTTGTGGTCTCGGAGAAATGTAGAAACAGCTTTATTGACATGCTTCCTGGTTTTCTCTATCAGCGGACAAAATTGGGTTGACCACTACCACTTCTGTCTTTGGCAAATGTGGGAAAACACCAAGGCAGTATGTGGGAAAAGTGACAAAGTTGTTATGGTATTTAGAGACCATGATGTGGTCTCGTAGAAATGCAGAAACAGCTTTATTGACATGTTTCCTGGTTTTCTTTGTATGTGACCAAAATCGGGTTGGCCACTGCCCCTTCTGTATTTGGCAAATTTTGGAGGACACCAAGACAGTAAGTGGGAAAAGTGACATTAATTTAGCAAGGGTATCCTTCATTAGGATTTACAGTTCTAATCTAGTAATTGTGTCTAGGTCATTGCCAGCACAGAGATCAATCATATGGTCTGGATGTTGGCAATCCGTAATGCTTTCAACCAAAGGCAGCAATTGATGTCACTTTAACCCTCTCTGACAAACCCAGGTAATGTCTACATTCGGGAAACCTAGGACCCTGTCAATGCCACTCTTTCTAGCACTCTCTCTGGCCCAAAACACAAAACCATAGCCAGAACCCAGATTCTGACCATTTTGGAGACAAGCAGGAGTAGCACACAGGAAAATGCTGCAGCAGAACGAGGCAGTTTTGAAGATGAAAGGCAGTTACAATGGAGGACAGCAAATGAAATATAAAAGAGCATATTTAATTGGATGGAGGAAATGTGCAAGGAACTAAAATTAGGTGACTTTAAGAAAAACGTTAACTATGTGATTGGCTTTGAAAACATTAAAAAAAGTTATTTTGTTTGGGATATGCTTGGAATTGCAAACAGTCAGCCACACCTGCTACAGTTATTGTGAAGCTAGTATGCTGTTGAGAGAAAGTCTTATTAACTTTTGACCTACTGGTAAGCTGAGGCTATTAGAAACATGGTTACTATGGAAATGGAGCTAAAAGAGTGTGGGGGATGGGAACACAAGAGACTACAGTGTGAAACTGAAAAGCAGACTGGTGTACAAAAATTGGTTAGTAGGGAGTGTATGTCTTGTAATTGACAATATTTTACAAAATAAAACATAAAAGAAAAGCATTTACAGCAGATTGTTGAATGCTTTTATGGGCTTTCAAGTGGATCTGCCGCGGATTCACACGGAGGCCGCACTGAGTCCCACGGTGGATTTATGGATCTGCAAAAAAACAACCAAATTCGGCTTCTTTACAGGAAACATGGCAAGGGCTAAAAAATAGTGATCATTTAGAAGTGGTATAACAAAAATAAAAGATGAAAGGAAGTCTGTGATTTGCTTAGTACAGTAGTATGAGTGAAAGCACAGTGGGAAGGGTAACCATTACTGGTACTTTTGCACTGAGAGTGGAGGAGTATTGCCATATTTCTGACTTGAGATTTGGAGTGGGAAACAGATATTAAAATAAAAGTTGGACAATGGACAACACCAAAGAGATTTTACAGGTATGTTAATTAGGTTGTACCATAAAAAAGTATACATAAAAAAAAAAAAACTATGAGTGTATATAAGCTGAAAGAAAATGTGTAGTTCCTAGACACTACAGTAAAAGGCAAAATAGAAGGGAGGTTAGATGAGAACATTAACAAAACATATATAGTGAGCAGAAAAGGAGGTAGAGGAATAGATATACTGAAATTATACTTATTAAGCAAGTATGAATTCATTTGTTTGAAATTAGATGTGGGTGGTTGCTTATAGTATGTAATTTAATACTATGTAATTTGGACCCACTCATACATTTAGGCAGGCACGTACACATCCAGTTTCACTCCCACAAAAACACTTATGTAGCCACCACTCACAAAGCAGACAGTGACTGACACACTAAGTCACACACCCATTTACTCACCTATATATCCACTTACATTGCCATTCACACACCCATACAGGCACTGTCACATCCACTCACACACCTATTTAGTCATTCATGTACCCAGCACTCAGACAGTCAGTTACACACACTCTTACATACCCACAGACCCAGTTATACACCTAGTCACCCACCCATACACTCACATACCTATTTACAATACCATACAGCCACTCACACACCCAGTCAGACAGAGGCACTTACACATCCACTCACACAGCACCACTAACAGAGCCGCTTGCACAAACAGTTACACACCCAAACACACACTAACACAGCCAGTTACCATACCTAGACACTCATACAGTCACTAACACACCCAGTCACTAACACACTCAGTCACACACACAGCTACTTACACATTCAGTGGCACACCCACAGAGGCACTGATACACTCACTCACATATCCACTCAACCACTCACACACCCAGTCAACCACCGGTACAGCCACTCATATACCCATTTATACACCCATACTCAGACATTTACACACTGACATAACCACTTCTGTAGCTACTCACTCGCTTATAGTATGTAACGTACTAGTATGTAATGTAAAGTTAAATGTATTTGCTTTTCAGATATCTACTTGTGTTTAAAGAGAGGTGGAACGTGAGGTGAAAAAATAATTACAATTATGCTTTTTGACAGCATCCATAAACTGGGCAATAGATGAAATTTTTAGTGCAACTGGTATATGGCATTTGCCACAATGAGTTACCATGTCTTGAGGTTTTGGTGAAACAGCGGAGATGGTAACCATCTGGTTGGGTGATAAGGGTCCCACAGATGGTCTAGCTGCTGCTGATGATGCACCACCTTCCCTCTCTCTCATCATCTTGTCATACATCCTTGTACGTATTGTTTTCAGATGTTTCCACATAGAGGATGTGCCATGTGAATACTTCTTCCCCCTACCTCTCGACAGGTTTTGGCTGCATATATTGCATTGGACAATTTTTGAAAGTACTTTTTTTTCTCCTGAAGGGATACAGAAATATTTCCAAACATAGGAGGACATCTTTGGAGGTGGTAAGTCTTCTTCTTCTTTGTCTTGCCCTTCCCCTTCTCTTCTATATTCAGCAGAAGACATCCTGACTTTAAAACTCTGTACTTTTGAAGGAAAGCCAAAAAAAGGATGGAGCTGTGATTTTCAGTCTGTCTCCAGACAGAAGTGAAACCTGTATAACTGATTTACAGCGTGGTTTGCTATGTGCATTGGTGGAGACTTTTCGTATCCAATGAGAAGTTGAGGTTTGGGTGTGTTCCTGGAATCCTGGCCAATTCGCACTGGCATTGCGGCAGATTCGCCAAACTCTTACAATAAATATGTTGTGAAACAAAGATATGGTTTCACTGATGTAAATGTTAACATTTGTAGGGCCTGTATATGATATATATATATATATATTTTTTTTTTTACATTTGATCAAATCTGTGGATCCACTGCGATTTTGTCACAGGAACTAGTAACCAGAGAGTACGCCTATGGGCTCCCATCTCGAATGTGCGGTGGCTCAGCGGTTCCATAAAATGAATTTTTTAAAAAGTGAAAAACTTGGAGTATTGCATTTATAGAAAGACTAAACGTGCTTACTTGCACACCGGATTCCAACTTATTGTTGGTGGGGATTTTTATACTAAACTGGGATCTACACTAGAGGCCAACACCGCTAACATGTTTGACCTAGTAAGCAGAGGGTGTATGTCCACTTACAGATCAGAGAGCTAAAGCTCTCTCCCACCTTATTAACTCTTTTGACCTCAGTAATGTCTGTGAATTGTTAGATCCCTTTTTCCCTTCCAATGCCACTTTGGTTAAGGGGGTCTATGGTTCTTTCCTTGATTATATTTTCATATCTAGAGACCTAGTGGGCCGGGTCTCCAAGGGTGGAATGGAGGAAAGTATATTCAGCAATCATTACCCCCTATGGCTTGGTTTAGATATTTATATGAGGGGTAGAAGAGCCTAAGGGGTAGCCAAGGGTTCTCTGGCAGTTAAGGTGCAAGAGCTCCGTCTGGCCTGGAGGAATGCTGACCTAACAGCCCTTACATCAGAGCTCTGTGTCAGTCGTATGAATACACTCAATTGTCTTAATCCCTCCAGTGACCAACAGGTCGTGGCTAACCAATTTGTCCAAATGGTATAACAGTCTGCAAACTACTATGAAGTCAATTACTCCTGTTAATCAGGATGCAAAATGGTTGGACACATCTTGTCAAAAAGCCTCTGCTGATTTACACAAGGCTTTGAAGGAGACACCAAGAGATAGCCATACAGTCCAACAGTGTAGAGCAGTATATAAGGCTACCCTTCACCATAGGAGCAAGGAGATTCAATTGTCCTCTTGGGAGAAGCTAGTATCCGCTTGTAGGCAGAATGACCATGTCATGAGTGATGTAATATGTGAGGTCATAAGCAGTGCATTGCGGAGGCGTAAGTTTTAAATAGCTCAGGTAATTATAACTGCTGAATTTCTATGGTTTTGTGTGTGTAAAATCTGAGCACAACTATAACGTCCCTGTAACCTTTGTTTTATTCAGTGTAAATTATATATTTATTTATTTATTTATATAGCGCCTGAATCGACCCCCAAAGGGGTATCTCTGAGCTTCGGATGGGCAGCGGGAAAAGCTAAGCTTCTACAACATAATCAGAGACAGAAAAGAATAGTCTTAAGCTGCTTTCTAAATTGTAAGTGGTCGGGCATTGTCTCAGATGTAGAGGGAGCTTATTCCAATAGAGAGGACCCAGGTGAGAGAGAGCCTTCCCGCCCAGCCTGGCTTTCCTAACTCGGGGGACCACAAGAAGAGACTTAGATCCAGAGCGGAGGGACCTAGAAGGCAGGTATGGTGTAAATTTCTCGGAAAGATAGGCGGGCCGAGATTGAAGAGAGCTTTATGAATGGTGCAGCAAACTTTGAACTTAACCCGTTCGCGTATTGGGAGCCAGTGAAGCTGACAAAGAAGAGGGCGGGAGGCAGTCTTGGAAGGGGCATTGAGGACCAATCGCGCTGCGGTGTTCTGGACTACCTGCAATCTGTTGAGCGAGGACTCATTAGCAGAGACCAGAAGGCCATTGCAGGAGTCCAGGCGGCTTAATATGAGTGCCTGAGTCAGAGTCTTCCGAGTTGAATCGGGAAGCAAGGGAAAGACTCGGCGTAGTAGGCCCAGCGTATGGAAACAGGAGCCAGCTGTCTGAGCAGCGTGCTCCTTCAGAGTAAGAGCCTGGTCCAGGCGAATGCCCATGTTCTGAACAAGGGACTTTGGGGCAGGGGGAACACCAAGGTCCGCCGGCCACCATTCGGGGGTCCATAATAGGGGGGCATCTCCAAAGAGCAAGATCTCGGTCTTCCCAACATTACATTGGAGGAAGTTACTCCTCATCCAATTTGAGATAGCTCTCATATCAGAGGAGAAGGCCGACTGTACCGATGGAGTAAATTTATCAAAAGGGAAAAGCAGCTGTGTATCGTCGGCGTAAGAAATGGGAATAAACCCACAAGTCCTAAGAAGGTTGGCCAAGGGAGCAACATAGATATTAAACAAAGTGGGGCTCAGACAGGAGCCCTGGGGCACTCCCTTGGTCAATTCCATAGACGCCGAACGATACGGGCCAAGATTGACGGTCTGAGAGCGAGAAGATAGAAAACTCGTCATCCACTGGAAAGCGGAGTCTCTAAGTCCGATCTACTTCAACCTCCTGAGCAATATCTGATGGGAAACCGTGTCGAACGCAGCAGAAAGGTCCAACAGCACCAGAATCGTAGATTGGACCCTATCTAGGGTCATCCTGATGTTATCTGTGACCGCTAGCAGGGCTGATTCTGTGCTGTATTTGGGCCTAAAGCCTGACTGGGAAGGATCTAAGCTATCAGTGATTTCGACATGGTTGGATAGATGTTTGTTAATGTGCTTCTCCAACAGTTTTCTCAGGAAGGGAAGAAGCAAGATGGGGCGGAGATTGAAAAAATCCGTCAAAGGAGCCTTGGTGTTCTTACGGATGGGCATAACCTGTGCTGCTTTCCATTCTGAAGGAGCATGGCCCTCTCTCAAAGAGATATTGAGAAGACACTTGATGGAAGGAGACAGTTGACAGGCCAGAGAGGTGACAACTTTGGCAGGGATAGTATCTAGGGGGAGCCTGATTTTACAGCGCAAAGCAATATTTCTACATCTGCCAAGGTCACAGGGGGAAAGCTCTCTAGCAACTGGGAGGTTGCCTGTACTGGCTGATCAAATGCCATGGTGACCGAGGGCTGGCTCCCTGACGGGACAATTTTATCGTAGATAAGCTCTATTTTCTGCGAGAAATATTGTGCGATGTCATTACAGAGCGTTTGCGAGGGGACCTCCGGATTATCGCAGGCCTTAGGGTTAATGAAAGACTGAAGGATATGGTAAAGGATTTTAGGAGCATTGCCAGCCTGGTCTAATTGAGATGCAATGTAAGCTTTACGTGCAGCCTTTACATTTTTATGGTAGCCGGACAGAGTGACCAAGAATCGGTCTTTATCCCTCTCGTCATGGGTACTGCGCCTTTCGTGTTTCCTACAAAGTTGTTTATGAGCTCGGAGCTGGGGAGAGAACCAAGCAGTCTGAGGACGCTTAGGGAGGTTAGGAAGTGATTTTGATGGTGCAAGTTGGTCGATGGCGCTGGAGACAGCAGAATTGTATTTGGCAAGAGCATCCTCTATGTTGTCCGGTGCAGTGCCCAAGGTGCTAAGAAGGAGGCTTGAAAGCGCTCCGGGGTGACTTTCTGCCATTGTCTGCGAGTGTGGAAAATGACAGGGTTGGATCTTTTCATTTCCCTAGGACCTTCAATGGAAAATTCAATTGACGCATGATCCGACCAAGTCAGTTGCTGTGGAGGTTCACACAAAATGCTGGAAGAGTTGGAAAAAATTATATCCAGTGTGATATCCATTTTGGGGGGAGGGGGATTATTTTTTTTTTTTACTCTCCAGATGTCATGAATCCGCAGACTGTACCCTACATTATTTGGCAACATCCCAGAGGTCAATAATTAGCCATGTCCTCACGTTTTGTTAGCCTTCATACACCTGTGTCCCATGATAAGCTGGCTGTGTGCATAATATGGTGTTTGGCTTCATTTCCTGGTATCCTGGCAGCCGGGTCCTCATCACGTCATCAGATTCCTATTCAGCAGCCTTCCTCCAGCATTGCGGCTTTGTTTCTGCTGGTGATCTTCAACCCTCCGTATCATCCTCAACACCTTGCTCTCTATGAACCGCCAAATCCACGTCGTATCCTCCTCCTGCTGCCACATGCTCTGTCTACTCCGAAAGGCCTTCAAATGGATCCCCACCGAGTCCAGGAGAACTACCACCCAGGCGCTCGCCAGCAGGAAGCTTGACTACAGCAACACACTCTACACCAGCACGACCCAAAAACTCCAAAAGAAATTGCAGTGCATCCAGAACACCTCCACCAGTCTTATCCTGGACATCCCCGCCGAAACCACAACTGCAAAACCTCCACTGGCTCCCAATCAACAAAAGAATCACCTTTAAGCTCCTCACGCACGCCTACAAAGCCCTGCACAACACAGGACCTGAATACCTCAACCATCGCCTCTCCTTCTACACACCGACCAGACAACTCCGCTACGCCCATCAGGCCCTGGCCACTATCCCACGGATCCGCAAGACATCGGCTGGAGGAAGATCCCTCTCCTACCTTGCGGCGAAGACCTGGAACTCCCTACCTCTGCACCTCAGGCAATGATCGGCACTGCCTCAATTCAGGAAGAACCTCAAGAACTGGCTCTTTGACTAATCTGCAGACCCCATCCCCCGCGCCTCGAGACCTTTACAGGTGAGTAGTCACACTTTATAAGAACCCTGATTGATTGATTATCCGGCACAGCTGGCTATCTTCACCCATCTCATCATCCGGCACAGCTGGCGACCTCAGGCGCGGCTCAACACTCAGCTAAGGGTAATACTGCGCTTGTTGAGAGAGCTAAACTGTTGTGGGATGAATGCACGTAACCGTTTTGACTTTTGATAGCGCGCTGTCATTTCTGAGACTCTTGTCCACCCACAGTGACTGGGCTTTGTGCGCTGTAGCCTAGAACATACCTGCATTGTAATCTGCTCATCATTATGAACATTGTTGGGAGATCTCCTGATTATTGAGCATTGTATTTAGGAACTCGGGTGTGTTAAAAAACCACCAGCTCACATGCCCAAGAGGCGGTTGCCTAGTAGGGCTCCCAGAGTGCATATTTTGGTTTATCTTAAGTTATTTTGCCCAGTTTTGAGTGCTTGTGTGTGTGTATGAGCGTATGAGTGTGTGCTCTCTTTCTGAGGAGAACCCTGACTATAAGGACTTCGAGTGTAGAGTGTGGTAGTGTAACTGTACATGGACATTTATCCGCAACCTCAGGGTGCTAAAAACACAGAAACAAGTACAGAGGTTGTTCCAAGAGAGTCGACTAAGGTATCAGGTGATTACATGTGTTTGGTTAACTTGCGCATAACACTTTAGTTCTCCCCGTAGATGCATCACTAATCTCTGTCCCCTTGTTATTGATACCCAGAAGAACTGATAGAAGAAACACTGGTGTCGTCCAGGGCAATTCCGAAGAACGGAAGCCCTGCTAGACCAGGCGGCTTGGCGTAGCAGTGTCTCTCTTGTCTTTCAATTCCCCTTCCCTTTCAGGACACCTGTCAAGACTCCTGTGAGTCCAATAGTGGTATCGAGAGGTGTCTCAGGAAGTCGGGGACAGTCAAAGCCCCTGCAGCTGTCCTGCTTTTCAGGTGAGTGGTCAGGTCACAACACCAGACTGCCAGGTTGCCAGCATGCACCAAAGCAGAAGGGGTGCTAAGCTTTGTACAAGGACCACGTCAATGTTATCAGTCTTCACTCTCACTGCTCACATAGAAAGGCCGGCATTCGGGTTTGCTTGAAGTGTCCATTTATTTTCCCAACTGGAAATGGTTAGCACAGTTCAGCTAACTTGTAGCCTTGCTCACAACAATGAGCTCCATTTTTTAGGTGCCTTAAATACCCGTTCATGCTCCAAGTGCCGCATTAAACAAGAAAGACGTACTATGTCTTCGTTATCGCAGTTAGTGGACATGGTTATACAATTCTGACACTGTGCATGATTCAAAGTTCAAAATTCATGATCTCAAACATGCATAATTTGTATAGCCCAAGTGGGCTGGGATTTGTGATTCGACTTGATCAATTGCCTACTTGGTTTAAACATAATTCTATATGGATGAATTAAACTGGAGTAGCTCACTTGGGCAATACTTAGTCTGAAGCAGACCCTTTGCTGAGGACATGCTTCACCCGAAGACCAATACTTCTGGAAACTCATGGAGTACTGATTAGTTTTATGTAAAGACACTTCCATGTTGAGGCAGGCAGGATGCACAGCCAATCAAAAGAGTACATATATTCTATTACTGCTGTGAACATGGTGTGATCTGGTGAAGCGATTGCCAGTTATTCACTGCTTGTGCTGCACAGGAGGCTGCACTGTTGTATATGATTGGATGAGGAAAGCTTAGCAGTTGCTTATAGGTGATAAGGCACTGGGAAGTGTATGAGCACCTGGCACAGTATTTAGCTGCTACATATCCCTGCTTGCCATCAGTAGATGGGCAAAAGTGAAGTGATGAGATGCTGTTTATTGGGTGTCTTTCTCTGTCAGTCTGTTTCTTTGAGGCAGTGGGCTTGAGGCAGCCAGCCTCTGGTGACCCATGTTAGAATAGACTCTCATAGGGCCAAGTTGTGTGTGTGTATATATCTTGAACTGATACTGCACATAATGTATTTGTTCTGTTTCTCCTCGTGAAGTTTCCATAGATGCCACCTAAATTACGCCTGCTTATCAGGTGTTTGTTTGATTGTGGGGGACTAACACTACTGCTGCCTCTATTATATATAGTGTGTGTTTGATGGTGTGAATTTTGCAATGCTGCTGGTCACGCTGCACTGGTTCTGTGTGTGAGAGGGAAGCTTGCATTGCTGATGCCCATTCCTTACCTGTTCTGCGATTGTTGTCTTTTTCATACCGAAGACTGGGAAAAACCTTTCAAGATGCCAAATCTAAAACAATTGGCACTGTCAATGCCTGCTTCCATTGTTCTTGCTAATATGAATACCCTATTTCCTCTGGCAGCATGATATTTGAAGATTATGTATGTTAGAATGTCAACAATTATAAGAAATACAAAATGATGTACTATATATTTGGAATTTACATGAATTGGAAGGAAAATATATGTTATAGAAGCTACTTGGAGAGAGACAAAATATTGCAATAATGTAAAATATCTCATGACCTATAAAATTTACCTCCAGGTTAGTCTGTTCTCCATACAGCTTCCAGATTTTTCTTCTTCTTACATCCAGTCCCTTACCACGGTGCTAAAATGTGTAATGGACGGTATTATTAAAGGAGAAATGCAGGATCATTATCCAGATGTACATATTACAAAAGAAAAGCCTCAGTCACAGATTTAGCTATTTGTACGAATTGGTTACTGGGTATGTTACATGGCTGCACTTGTAAACGTTACATTTGTCATACACTGTCCAGAAATGAAGTAAGCGGGAACACATTTCGTTGTCCAATATTTCAAAATATTTTGTAGGGAGCCCATCTCCCCACTGCGAGACCTAGACAGAACATCAATTAACAACATCCTAGAACAGACAGCCAGTGACCTCGAAGTTTGTCAAATCATGTCAGATCACGGGTGGAGACACAATGCAGGAGATGTCTGCCAGGGGATAGGGAGGACAAGTTCAAGTAAGTGAGAATTGTCTTTCTCAGCTGCAGTATTGTTGTTAGTAATTTGAACTGCCACGCATGAAACATCATGTCAACAAGTTGTCATATTGCACATGAAAGTCACTGGGGAAAAGTTGCCACAAAAAAGTTTCTCCAGAAGATGTGGTTCCTCTTGCTAAATGCCGTTGTAGACCGGACTACAGAAAAATTGCCACGTTAATATACAAGCAGACTGCCATGTCCAGCAAAGCGCTGGATTTACGCAAAACGGACAAGTTACTTACCTTCAGTAACGCCTTATCTGGTAGAGACATGCTTTAGCCGCAGATTCCTTACCTTTGAACTTCCAGGCATCAGGGTGGATTCGGAAGATTTTTGATAGTAGTACCCCTGCGCGCCAGTAGGTGGCTTTGGTCGACTCCGCGTGACGTAGTAGGCGTCATGTTCATCATGACGTCCGCGTCAATATAACTGCCACTCCGGCGCGCTGAAGCCAGAAGCGCAGAGCCATGAAGTGACTGACCGTGGTGTATTAAAAAAAGGCAACTAGGGTCCTTAAAGGAAAAAGCCCTCAACACTAGAACCAATTCGCAGTGCGGGGAGGATGGGTGGGTCAGTAAGGAATCTGCAGCTAGATCATGTCTATACCAGATAAGGCGTTACTAAAGGTAAGTAACTTGTCCATCTGATAGAGACCTCTAGCCGCAGATTCCTTACCTTTGAACAGATACCTAAGCAATGCCATCCCCGGAGGAGGGACTGCAGAAAGGTTTAGACCAGGAAGTCCTGCAAGACAAAGCGACCAAATAGGCCATCTCTGCAAACCTGGGAATCCAAGCAGTAGTGTCTGGCAAACGTGTGCAGCGATGCCCACATGGCCACTTGGCAGATATCTGAAACGGGAACACCACATTGGAGAGCCGTGGTGGCCGCTTTTGCCCTGGTGGAATGGGCTTTAAGCCCTTCAGGAGGATCCTTCTTCGCTAAGGCATAACAGATTTTGATACAGAGGATAACCTATCGGGATATAGTCTTCTTTTGGACAGCACACCCTTTCTTTGCACCCATGTACTCTATAAAGAGTTGGTCATCCACCCAGAACACTTTGGCTCGATCGAGATATAATGATAACGCTCTTTTTAGGTCCAGACGATGGAGAGGCTCCTCTTCCTTGGAAGGGTGTGGAGGTGCTTAGAAAGTGGGTAGAGTACATTTTGCCCCATATAAAAGGGTGTTACCACCTTTGGTAGAAAAGATGCCCTTGTGCGGAACACCATTTTATCCGGAAAGACCGTCAGGCAAGGAGGCTGTGATGACAAAGCCTGCAGTTTGCACCCTCGTGGCAGAGGTTATTGCCACTAAGAAGGCCGTTTTGATGGTGAGCAGCCGCAGAGGGCAGTTGTGCAGCAGCTCAATTGGTGCATACATCAGAAAGGTGAGAACCAAATTATGGTCCCACTGTGCCACAATAAAGGGTGAAGGGGGGAACAAGTGGGTTAACCTCTTCAAGAATCTCTGCACCAGAGGGGATTTGAAAAGAGAAGGCTGATCAGGCAGCAGAAGAAAAGAGGAAAGGGCCGAAAGACAGCCCTTTCAGGCGCTCAGAGTAGAGCCCTGCTGGGTCAAGGAAAGTATGAAGAGGAGGATATCAGATAAAGATGCAGATAGAGGATCAGTAGACCGTTCTGTACAATATTTACAAAATGTGGACCATCGGCAGGCATATACCATCATCTACCGCCATGTTTGGAAAGGGTTGTGGAATGGATAACAAGCAGCTGTTTGAAGCTGAACGGGGACAAAACTGAGCTGATGGTCCTTGGAAATAAAGCAGTCCCTAGGCCTCTGACTAGCTGCCCAAACTGTCGAGGTATGTCACCAGCCCCGAGCTCCTCTATTAAAAATCTTGGATTCTGGATAGATAGGAAACTAACAGTGGAGACCCAAGCAAAGAAACTGGCAGGTACTTGTTTAGGGCTACTCAGAACGCTCAGTAAGATTCTGGAGCTTATCCCTTTGCAGCTAAGAAAGGCAGTAATACATGCATTGGTCACATCACGCCTTGACTATGGAAACTCCCTTTATCTGGGGGCACCAAATTTGTTATAAAAGAACTCCAGGTCGTGCAGAATGCTGCAGTTAGACTTTTGTGTCCCAATGCAGGAACTGTTGTGTACAACTGTCGTGTACAATACCGCTCGTATCAGATCTTGTTCTAATATGTCGATTGCCGAAGACACAATGTTGCCTAAGGAGTAAATTCTAGAGGTCAAAGTTGTTAACCCATTATCCACTACAGCTAATGCCTTCTCTAAGTTAATACGGTCTATTTCCCGTATTCTTTCTGCGGCCTCCTGTTGGGATATTTTCCAGTTTTCATTATAGTAGGCATGAATGCCAGCATATATGAAACGTTTCTGACGTGTTTTCCTTGGGCCAAGTAAAAATCCCTAAGGTCTACATCAGGTGTGAGTAAGGTCAAGTGATGTTTTACTTCTGTGAGTGTTGAGGTCTCTAGCCAATCAGGGCACAACTTCCCAACACTATAGGATGTCACTACCCCTGGGTGTTGTCTCTGTACATAGCGTGTATCTGGCCTATGGATACTAAAACCTTCGGTTGTATTCATAAATCTCTGTTGACAGGTGTTTGTGTCAATGGGCCAAATCAGCCATTTTGTCCAATCAGGATCTGATCTGTTGTACTGGAGAATGTCGTCTAATCCTACCCCTTGTGTAGTTGAATTCTGCCCCCCACCCATCTGTGATGGTGTAGGAAACCCGGGTGAGTTCAGTTCCTTGTTCTTGGCTAGTCCAAGACAGGATGTCTGTTGCACAGTTTCATTTAGAAATATCATCTGCTGTGGAATGAGGCATGCTCTAAAAAGCGCTTCTGTTCCCTGGACTTGCCAGTCCCTAGAACCCCAGATTGATTTTAAATCTATAGTGTCCTTCCATAGGTCTAAACCCTGTGTAGACAACTGGGCCATAAAGGAAGCAGAGTAAATCTGTTTGGTGTTAGTCAACATAATTTTCTGTGCTGGTGTTGTTGCCACTTTGTAATAAAATGACTTTGGGTCAGATGTGTTGAACCCCGAAAAGTATGTGAATTTCTGTGCAAAAGTTTGCGAACTACCTTTTGGAGGAGTTGGGCAGTGTTCCCACTGGTGGTATTCAAATACATTTCTAGGTGTTATGGATTTGTGCAAGAAATGATGACCATAATGTTGGTAACAGTACAATGTATCATAGTCTGAAGTACCTTCTAACATTTCATTGTTCGGAAATGCTGCAGTTTTTTCTAAATCAGACATTAAATTATTTACAGTTTCAGTGTCCCAATCATCAGAAAATGTACTGGAGGTAATGATATCACTTAAAGAAATTTTAAATACATGTTTAAGCTTTAAAAGTTCAGTCGGACTTATATGTAATCCTAGATTTGCACGGTGTAGTGCTGAATGGCTGGTGTTTTCTTTCAGTAAATCAATAAAAATGTGTTTATCAAAAAAAAAAGTTCAGTCGGACCGAATATATCAAAATCAATCTTGTCCCATACTATACCGTCCGGTATAGGAACTGCTGTGATGTTCACTGAAGACAAGTCTCTTTGTTCACGATGTGAAGACTGGTATGGTTTTAAAATCAAATTGACTCTTTGGGCTGTAGAGCTCTGCTGGAGGTATCGTCCATTAATAAGCATACTAAAAGTTATTATTAAACCTAGCCAGAAAAGAAAAAAGAAAATAACAGTGATATACCATAGTTCAATCCAAGGTGACACCAGGTAAGTCTTTCTAAAAAAGTTCAAAAAGTCATTAAGTTTCTGTTTGTGTGATTTTTTGGCTGGCATTGTTTCCGGCTCGCTTGGATCCAGTGAAAACGTATCAAAGTTCATAAAATAGCCAGAAGCAGTTCGATCAATTGTTGGAAATGCATCGGGATTTGTTGAGATCGGATTTTGCTCTTGACGAGGCATGTTGACGTAGATGTCTGTAGTCGGTCTTAATGCAACTTGGTTGTTAAGTTGAGTTTCTTCTTGTTGAAGTGGAACTAGTTCCATACCATTGTTGCTTAGTCCATCATTCCGTACAGGTGGCTCTTCAAACGTGATGAGTCTTTCTGTTTGGACTTCTTGTATTGTAGCGAGAGGAGGGCGTCTGCTACTGTGGAGTCCACGTGGCCTACTGTTTAGTATCGGCCACATAGTGTGGTTTGATTAAGTCGATTGAGACAAATCTTTTCTCCTTTTTCCCAGCAAGAGGTGGCAGAAGTACAGTTCTTGTGCCTTGGATTGCTAGGACCGGTACAGGCTTTTTGTAGAATGGTCCAAATTCTTTCTTGTCTGCAATCTTTTCTCTGACCAGATTCCCGACTTTTGGGATCCAGACCGGTCTTGCCGTTACTGCCTTGACTTCCTCAGTGGCGGTCTTTTTCAAGTGGACGTTGCTTTGTTGTGTCCTGGATTCATTTAGATCCTGTAAAACAGCCAAACGATCATGGATATCAAATGGTTTTTCATCCGCCACTGTGCCTCCACAATCAAGATCAGGTACCCACATTCTTGACCCAAATAGGACCTCGTAAGGAGTGACACCCCCTAGAGAGCTTCTTGGCTGATTGTTTATTGCTCGTTGTACCCCATATAAGTGATCGACCCATCTACCGCCCTTGCCTAATACCCTAGCTGTTAAAGATTGCTTTAAGTCCCGGTTTTTCCTCTCCACGACCGAATTACCCTCAGGATGGTACGGAGAGGAGTACCGCAATGCTACGCCCATTCCTTCCATGGCCTCTTTGTAAGCCTGAGAGCTAAACGCCGGGCCACGGTCAGAATGTAACGTGCCAACTGCGTATGTGCCGATAAAGACTCGCAAATCTTTTATAACAGTTCGAGCATCAGCCGAGCGCTGAGGCCAAACCCATAGGAATCTAGAGCAGGAATCCACTGCAACCATGATATATTTTTTGGCCCCATCAGATTGTAGGGGTCTGCAGTGGTCCAAATACACACATGAAGAGGTTTGTCTGATTTCAGCAACGGTGTCTGCGCTGGGCGTGTTACGGTGGAGCCTTTCATCTGCTGGCAGATGTCGCACTTTAAGACATAGTCTTTGGTCTGCTTTGTTAACCCTGGCCACCAGTAGCGCGGTTTCAGTAAAGAAATAGTCGCTGTAACGCCTGTATGCGCAGAACCCAAACCCTCGTGTGCTGCTAGAATTAAGCCTTGCCTACGATCCATATTTGGTATTACTCTACCCCTATTCCTGAGGTTATACCTCCTTTCAGAGGCCTCCTGTTGAGGAGACCTACCTCTGGATTGAGATCTGCTGTCTTTAGACTTTTGTTGTTGTTTATTTTCCCACTTCTTTTTAGAAGAAGTAGGTGTCTGCTTTGTAGTATCCTTTTCAGGACTGCCCACCAGTTGTGGTTTTAATGCTTTCCCACCTAGACTGTCTCTGCCTAGTTCTGCATATGCAGTTTCAATTATTTTGGGTAGTTCGTGTTGTTGATCTATTGGACCGAACTCCCTTAGGCGTTGGCGGATCGCCACTGAAGCTGCTTCCCCTTAATGTTAGCTAGTATTATGGCTGATACCTGGTCAAAGTTATTTAGTAACTTCATCCCTAAGTTAAGGGCAGGCTCTGCTCCGTACTCATTTTGTATCTGTCTCAATACGTCTGGCACTACTGCTAAGGACGGGATACCATGTGTTCTGGTATATATGGCAGCAAAGACTGAACCCCAAGAGGTGCAATCCTCTACTTGTGGTGTGATCCCCATGGGCAAGCAGATTGTTAGAATTCTGTGTTTTTCATAGGTGGTAGTATTCGGGAATACTGCCTCAAGCCGAGTTATTTTCTGAGCTATCCAGAATGGTATTTGTTCGCGTTTTGCGGGCATTTTGCCCATTACCGCGTGTAATGTTTGAGGAGTAATTTTATTTCCTGTACCCTGAGCTGGAGTACTATTTGCTGCACCTGGTGCAGGTTGGATTGTTAAAGTCCTCATGACGAATTGTGTTAGGTTTCTGTAGATTTTGATTAAATCTCTGTGTTGTACGAGTAATTCTGGCTGTGGCATTGTTCCAATGTCAGGATGCGGTGTGTAAGCCGCTAGTATTGGCCATGTGGCCCCGTCTCCTCCGAGCGGGCCTAATCTTACTCTTTGTCGTACGTGGGGTAGGGCGCCATTAAACCAGTAATAATGTTCCTGGTAAGTGAGTGGAATCTCTATGTCCTCAAACGGACAATATTCCCGTGGTGCATTTCCTGCTATGTAGTAGTGAAATGTCTTTGTTATGGCATTTGCTGCTGGGAATGTAACCCATGAATAGAACACCTCTGTTTTGTTTGATTCGTGTGCCTCAATCACAAAAACTACCATGCCACCCCCCGCTTGTAAACCAATTTCTAATATTCTTAGGGTGACTGTCCTTCTGAATTTTGGTGCAATTTGTATTAAATTTCAGGATCTTCTCCTTCTTCTGAAAAATTCAGTTCAACTCTGTCTGTCCTTAGCTCATTGTCAGACATGTTTAGAAGAAGAAGTATTCCAAGGGGAACTAAGATAAGGTGTTATGCACAATTTTTAAGAACTAAATGTCCTTCAAGGTTGATTAACCAACAGCCAATAAACAGTATTCTCGTACTACTCGGCTGTGGCGGATATTGTGCCCACCCACTCCAGACGTCTCTGGGGTTTTGTGAGTAGGTTCTCTAAGAATAGTACGACTGAACAACTCAGATTCTACTGTTAAATAAGTACCCAACCAACGTTGGCGGCGCCATGTCGTGTAGTTCCTATGGTACCCATGCAGGACCAGCGCGTTTGGATAACAAACTGTGGGCTTGGTGACTGACTGGCTCTGTGCACCCCCACCGCGTATGTTAGCCTGATTTGCATTAGCTAGCTCACAGTGCCACTAGAATCTCCTCTTAACGGGGAGAGATTAGTTCCTGGCAACCTTAGACCATGACAACCCAAATTCCTCAGAATCGTGGAAACAATATACTACTTTTCGCTCAGTCACTCGTGCTTACTTATTCGGTTTGTCTCAGAGAGTTACACAGAATAAACAGTCGGGGCGTTTCAATAAGTATTTATTGAACAGTTGTTATTCTAGTGTAAAATATATGTGCTGCGGCAACCAGCAGACAATAGCAGAGATATATTATCAGCAGTACGATACAAGCAAAGGGATAGAACAGTTCTACCATATTGCAATAATCATGAATACATACATGAATATAAAAAGGATTATGAAAAGTGCGCGTACTCCTACGATGCCTAACTAGATGTGCCTGAGTGTACCTAGCATATGTGTAGGGCTAAAAGTCTAAGAGCCAAGAATCCTTCTAGGATTTAGTCGAACCCCCATACCTGAATAGAGAGAGTGTGGGACCCCGTCCTGGTCTCGAGTTGGACACCCCGCAAGGGCTGTGTTAGACCGCTATCAGCTGGAGCGACTGCATGCAGGAGCCTCAGCGTCTCTGGTCAGTGTGTCCGCATGGAAGTCTCGGTTCCCTCTGTCTTACCGGGGTAAGATGTGGTGTATTTATACCCTGAAGATTCTAGTTGCTTCGTATGGTTTGTATTGGCCCTTGTTAGACTTGAGGAAGACGTCAGGGGTGAACTTTGTACATACATATTATGCAGGTGGTGTATTCCTAGAGAGCCATGCATAATTGATGAGTACAGTGTGGGCCTGTGTTTGGGAAAAACCCTGCTGTATTCAAAACCACAGACTAGATAATGTTCAGCCCTCAGAGCTCGTTGTGTACTAGCGAGGACCAATGTAGGTGAAAGATCATGCCTATATAAGGAATCATGACTATAATAGGACATGTACAGCTATGCCCGTAATAGGGCATATGCGGCTTTGACCATAATAGGGCAAGTACGAATATGACCGTATTAGGGCAAATACGAATACGTCCATTTTAGGGCATGTATGAACGGGTCTACATTAGGGCCTCTATACGGGACATAAAAGAACCAGTGGGAAAGCATTTAAGAGCACTATACTGGTTGCCGATCGAGGCAAAAGTCAAATTCAAGGCACTTTGCCTGACACACAAATCCATAAACAAGGGCCCCTGTAAAATCAGAGACTTGGTGGGCTCATATGTCCCCAACAGATGCCTTAGATCCTGCTCTGAACGTCTACTAAAAACTAGAATCAAAAGAGCCAGATGGGGCGGTAGATCCTTCTCACATTTGGCACCCAAGTTATGGAATTCACTACCACGTGAACTTAGATTCCTGGAAACAGAGTCAATCTTCAGGAAAAAACTGAAGACTTGGATTTTCTATCAGTACTACTAAACTCCCCTCTGGCTTCCTGCATCGTATCTGACTCCTAGCGCTGGGAAGCCCTTGGGCAGCTATGTGCTTTACAAAATCCTATAACATAACATAACAAATCCTATAACATATACCGACTACGTGGAGGGACGCCTGACTGCCAGAATAACCTGACAGACTTCGGGAGGAAGGTCGAAAGATGTTGCAGCTCAATTTCCATGCAAGGAGGCAGACAGTGGACAGGTTCCGATAAAGAACCCTCCCCTGCTGCTCCGACAGGAGATCTCCCCGAAGGGGCAGCCTGATCAGAGGATCGATGCTCATTGCCAGAAGCTCGGGATACCAGACTCTCCGTACCCAGTCCGGAGCCACAAGAATGACTTGTGCCCGGTCGCTCCTGATCTTCTCACTCTGGGTAGAAGTGGTATGGACGGAAAGGCATACAGGAGGCCGGATCTCCACTCGTAATGAAAAGCGTTGCCGAGCGAGAGCCGCCTTGGAAACTACAGCGTTCAAAACTGCTGACATTGCACGTTCTCTACAGATGCGAACAGATCTAACCAAGGCTCTCCCCACTGCTAAAAGAGTTCTTGAGCCACCTCCCAGTGGAGACGCCACTTGTGATCCGCTAGACACCTTCAGCTGAGTTTGTGCGCTCTGGCATTCAGAGAACTTGCAAGATGCTGTACCACCAGGGTAATGCCCTGCTATTCCAGTCAAGTCCAGGGACACAAAGCCTCTAAACACAGGGTCCACGACCCCACCCTGCAGCACCACATGGCGGTCGTGTTGTCCGTGACGGGAGTACTGCTATCAAAAATCTTCTGGATCCAGCCTGACGCCTGGAAGTTCAAAGGTAAGGAATCTGCAGCTAGATGTCTCTATCAGATAAGGTGGATCTCCTGGCAGTACACTTCTGTGTATCAGCTGACTCTGGATACAACCTTCTAGAAGTAAAGCTTGGGGTAGTCCAGAGACAATAAAAAGGGACAAAAGCAGTCTTTTTAGTGGCTACAAACTTGCACGGTTCCTCATATCCCTAACAGTAACACATCGACAGATAACGCCTCTGTGCCCTAGGGCTAATGTGCAGAGAAGTATTCCTTAAATAACCACAGGAGCCAGAGGATCTGTTAAGGTAAGTTTTACTTGCAGTTATGAACCAGTACAACCAACGGGGCAGCCAAGGAGAATCAACTGCCCACCTTCAAACACACACATTCCACCCCTACATTCTAGATCTATACCACCATCAGTGTTCCACCCACGATCCCTGGCACAACCCAACACATCTTCCCCCTATATAATAACAACACACAACTTTTTTAAGCACAATATTTTGTAGAAATCTAAATTACATTCTTATTAGGGCTGGGCGTAGTTGGCGTAGCGCCACAACGCAGAATTTTGGAAAAAATGTGTGGAAAACGAGCGCACGTCCTGAGGGTCCGTGTGCCCGGGACAGGGGTCCCTCATGCCTGGGCAGGCTCCCCGATCTCCCCGGCCTGGCTGGGTTGAGAAGCACGGACCGGCCCCGGGGACTGCGTTTCGGTCAGGGCCTGGGGTTTGGGAGCCCCCGTCCTGCCGCCTGCCAAGTGTCCATCTGCCCGGGACAAGGGTCCCTGGTGCAGAGCCCCGGAGACCTGCAAGGGCATGCGGGAGCCCTACCGCTATGGCTCGGCTCGGGGCGGGCAGATGGCAGTCCTTTCGGTCCCGGCCATCTGGTCGCACCTCTCCCCTCGGCCATCTGGTCGCACGCAATGCTTTCCAATGGGGCGACCAGAGGTCCCCTGAGCCTCGCGGTGCGCACGGATTCCCAGAAAGCGGGGTAGCCTTCCTCCGGATTACTAGGGGCAGGGCATGCCGGGACACCCCTCCTGGGCTACCGGTTCTCAGCTGGGGACCAGATGGGCTGGGCCCGGACAACACCTCCCCAGCGTCCGGGGATCCCTCCTCCGGCCTGCGGCGTGGCAAAGTGCCCAGGACGGGCTCCACGGGTCCTGGGCAGTCCTCCCCCGGGCGTCCGGGCCCGAGAGCTCCGGCTGGCCTGCCCGTGCCTAAGGCCCGGCCGGGGTCCCCCGTGCACCCGGGAAGCGGAGCCCCCGAGCCCTGCAAGGGCAGGCGGGAGCCCTACCGCGAAGGCTCGGGGTGGGCAGATGGGCGTCCTTTCGGTCCCGGCCATCTGGTCGCTCCTATCCTTCGGCCATCTGGTCGCACGCAATGCTTTCCAATGGGGCGACCAGATGGCCGGGCTGGCCTGGAAGTCCCGATGAGGGCTCATTTGCCTCCCCGATCCCAGCCAGGGCTCCAGGAGGTCGGTCGCACCGTGCCTAGGGTCCCCTCAGTCTCGCGATGCACACGGGTTACCAGAAAGGGGGGTAGCCTTCCTCCGGATTACTAGGGACAGGGCACGCCGGAACCCCTCTCGGCCTAGCGGTCCTCAGCCATCAGGTGGACGGGCCAGGATGATGCCCCAGCCTGGGGTCCGTCCCCGGGCCAGCCGTGTGGCAGGATGCCCGGGACGGGGTCCCGTGGGCCCAGGGAGCCTCCCCCTGCTCGGCTGGGTTCAGGGGCTCCCAGGGGCCCTGGGGAGGGCGGCCTCCCCACCCCGGGCTCCGTCCTCAGTCCTGCCGCGTGGCAGGGTGCCTGGGATGAGGTCCCGTGGTCCCGGGGAGGCTTCCCCTGTGCCTCTGGGCCCGGGAGCCCCGGCTGGGTCCAGGGGCCCCTCCGGGCCCCGGGTCGGGTGCTCCAGCCCTGGGCCCCGTCCCCCGGCCTGCAGCTATGCCAAAGGTCCGAGACGGGCTTCCGTCGTGCCCGGGGAGCCCCCCTCGCTTTGCTGGGTTCAGGAGCTCCGTCCGGGGCCCCTGAGGGCCCGGGGGAGGGCGGCCTCCCCACCCCGGGCTCCGTCCTCGGTCCTGCCGCGTGGCAGGGTGCCTGGGATGAGGTCCCGGGGAGGCTTCCCCTGCGCCTCTGGGCCCGGGAGCCCCGGCTGGGTCCAGGGGCCCCTCCGGGCCCCGGGTCGGGAGCTCCAGCCCTGGGCCCTGTCCCCCGGCCTGACGCTATGCCAAAGGTCCGAGACGGGGTTCCGTTGTGCCCGGGGAGCCCCCCTCGCTTGGCTGGGTTCAGGAGCTCCGTCCGGGGCCCCTGAGGGCCCCGGGGAGGGCGGCCTCCCCACCCCAGGCTCAGTCCTTGGTCCTGCCGCGTGGCAGGGTGCCCGGGACGGGGTCCCGTGGTCCCGGGGAGGCTTCTCCAGCGCCTCTGGGCCAAGGAGCCCCGGCTGGGTCCAGGGGCCCCTCCGGGCCCCGGGTCGGGTGCTCCAGCCCTGGGCCCTGTCCCCCGGCCTGACGCTATGCCAAAGGTCCGAGACGGGGTTCCGTTGTGCCCCGGGCTCCGTCCTCGGTCCTGCCGCGTGGCAGGGTGCCCGGGACGGGGTCCCGTGGTCCCGGGGAGGCTTCCCCTGCGCCTCTGGGCCCAGGAGCCCCGGCTGGGTCCAGGGGCCCCTCCGGGCCCCGTGGTCTTGGGGAGGCTTCCCCTGCGCCTCTGGGCCCGGGAGCCCCGGCTGGGTCCAGGGGCCCCTCGGGCCCCGGGTCGGGTGCTCCTGGGCCCTGTCTCCCGGCCTGCCTCTATGCCAAGGGCCCGGGACTGGGGTCCGTCAGTCCCGTGCAGACCTCCCCCGCTTCGCCTGCTTGCCGAGGTGTCTGCGGGCCCCGGGTCGGAGGGCCCGTCAGCTCCCCCCCTCGCAGCCCCCATGGCTGGGGCCCAGCTGGGGCCCTGGGCCTCCGGTCCCCCACGCCCCGGCGCCCACTCACTCTTTCGTTGGGGCACAGAGCGGCCAGATGGCTTCCCTTTCGTGCCCGGCCATCTGGTCGCACCTTTCCCCTCGGCCATCTGGTCGCACCCAATGCTTTCCTATGGGGTGACCAGATGGCCGGGCTTCCCTGGAAGTCTCGATGAGGGCTCATTGGCCTCCTCGATAACAGCGAGGGCTCCAGGAGGTCGTGTACTTTTGCGCCTTGGGTCCCCTCTGTCACCTCGTGTGCACGGATTACAAGAAAGGGGGGTGTTTTTCCTCCGGATTACTAGGGAGAGGGTCACTCAGACCTCCGTGAGGTCCGGCGATTCTGAAACAGGGGAAGGCAGCACCCGGGCCCGCCCGCCGGGGCCCCCAGGGGCCCGGGTATGCACCTGCCTCTCAGCCCCTTCCCGATGGTCCTTTTTCTCCGAGTTTGCTCAGTCAGACCTCCGTGAGGTCCGGGGATGCTGAGACGGGGGAAGGCAGCACCCGGGCCCGCCCGCCGGGGCCCCCAGGGGCCCGGGTACGCACCTGCCTCTCAGCTCCTTCCCGATGGTCCTTTTTCTCCGAGTTTGCTCAGTCAGACCTCCGTGAGGTCCGGGGATGCTGAGACGGGGGAAGGCAGCACCCGGGCCCGCCCGCCGGGGCCCGGGTATGCACCTGCCTCTCAGCCCCTTCCCGATGGTCCTTTTTCTCCGAGTTTGCTCAGTCAGACCTCCGTGAGGCCCGGGGATGCTGAGACGGGGGAAGGCAGCACCCGGGCCCACCTACCGGGGCCCCCAGGGGCCCGGGTACGCACTTGCCTCTCAGCCGCTTCCCGATGGTCTTTTTTCTCCGAGTTTGCTCAGTCAGACCTCCGTGAGGTCCGGGATGCTGAGACGGGGGAAGGCAGCACCCGGGGCCCCCAGCGGCCCAGGTATGCACCTGCCTCTCAGCCCCTTCCCGATGGTCCTTTTTCTCCGAGTTTGCTCAGTCAGACCTCCGTGAGGTCCGGGGATGCTGAGACGGGGGAAGGCAGCACCCGGGCCCGCCCGCCGGGGCCCACAGGGGCCCGGGTATGCACCTGCCTCTCAGCCCCTTCCCGATGGTCCTTTTTCTCCGAGTTTGCTCAGTCAGACCTCCGTGAGGTCTGGGGATGCTGAGACGGGGGTAGGCAGCACCCGGGTCCACCCGCCGGGGACCCCAGGGGCCCGGGTACGCACCTGCCTCAGCTCCTTCCCGATGGTCCTTTTTCTCCGAGTTTACTCCGTCAGACCTCCGTGAGGTCCGGGGATGCTGAGACGGGGGAAGGCAGCACCCGGGCCTGCCCGCCGGGGCCCCCAAGGGCCTGGGTACGCACCTGCCTCTCAGCCCCTTCCCGATGGTCCTTTTTCTCCGAGTTTGCTCAGTCAGACCTCCGTGAGGTCCGGGGATGCTGAGACGGGGGAAGGCAGCACCTGGGCCCGCCCGCCGGGGCCCCCAGGGGCCCGGGTATGCACCTGCCTCTCAGCCCCTTCCCGATGGTCCTTTTTCTCCGAGTTTTCTCAGTCAGACCTCCGTGAGGTCTGGGGATGCTGAGACGGGGGAAGGCAGCACCCGGGCCCGCCCGATGGGGCCCGGGAATGCACCTGCCTCTCAGCCCCTTCCCGATGGTCCTTTTTCTCCGAGTTTGCTCAGTCAGACCTCCGTGAGGTCCGGGGATGCTGAGACGGGGGAAGGCAGCACCCGGGCCCGCCCGCTGGGGCCCGGGTACGCACCTGCCTCTCAGCCCCTTCCCGATGGTCCTTTTTCTCTGAGTTTGCTCAGTCAGACCTCCGTCAGGTCCGGGGATGCTGAGAGGGGGGAAGGCAGCACCCGGGCCCGCCCTCCGGTGCCCCCAGCGGCCCGGGTACGCACCTGCCTCTCAGCCCCTTCCCGATGGTCCTTTTACTCCGAGTTTGCTCAGTCAGACCTCCGTGAGGTCCGGGGATGCTGAAATGGGGGAAGGCAGCACCCGGGCCTGCCCGCCGGGGCCCCCAAGGGCCCGGGTACGCACCTGCCTCTCAGCCCCTTCCCGATGGTCCTTTTTCTCCGAGTTTGCTCAGTCAGACCTCCGTGAGGTCCGGGGATGCTGAGACGGGGAAGGCAGCACCTGGGCCCGCCCGCCGGGGCCCCCAGGGGCCCGGGTATGCACCTGCCTCTCAGCCCCTTCCCGATGGTCCTTTTTCTCCGAGTTTTCTCAGTCAGACCTCCGTGAGGTCTGGGGATGCTGAGACGGGGGAAGGCAGCACCCGGGCCTGCCTGCCGGGGCCCCCAGGGGCCCGGGTATGCACCTGCCTCTCAGCCGCTTCCCGATGGTCTTTTTTCTCCGAGTTTGCTCAGTCAGACCTCTGTGAGGTCTGGGGATGCTGAGACGGGGGAAGGCAGCACGCGGGCCCGCCCGATGGGTCCCGGGAATGCACCTGCCTCTCAGCCCCTTCCCGATGGTCCTTTTTCTCCGAGTTTGCTCAGTCAGACCTCCGTGAGGTCCGGGGATGCTGAGACGGGGAAGGCAGCACCCGGGCCCGCCCGCCCGGGGCCCCCAGGGGCCCGGGTATGCACCTGCCTCTCAGCCCCTTCCCGATGGTCCTTTTTCTCCGAGTTTGCTCAGTCAGACCTCCGTGAGGTCCGGGGATGCTGAGACGGGGAAGGCAGCACCCGGGCCCGCCCGCCGGGGCCCCCAGGGGCCCGGGTACGCACCTGCCTCTCAGCCCCTTCCCGATGGTCCTTTTTCTCCGAGTTTGCTCAGTCAGACCTCCGTGAGGTCCGGGGATGCTGAGACGGGGAAGGCAGCACCCGGGGCCCCCAGGGCCCAGGTATGCACCTGCCTCTCAGCCCCTTCCCGATGGTCCTTTTCTCCGAGTTTGCTCAGCCAGACCTCCGTGAGGCCCGGGCATGTTGAGACGGGGGAAGGCAGCACCCGGGCCCACCTGCTGGGGCCCCCAGGGGCCCGGGTACGCGCTTCCCGATGGTCTTTTTTCTCCGAGTTTGCTCAGTCAGACCTCCGTGAGGTCCGGGGATGCTGAGACGGGGGAATGCAGCAACCGGGCCCGCCCGCTGGGGCCCCCAGGGGCCCGGGTATGCACCTGCCTCTCAGCCCCTTCCCGATGGTCCTTTTTCTCCGAGTTTGCTCAGTCAGACCTCCGTGAGGTCCGGGGATGCTGAAATGGGGGAAGGCAGCACCCGGGCCCGCCCGCCGGGGCCCCCAGGGGCCCGGGTACGCACCTGCCTCTCAGCCCCTTCCCGATGGTCCGTTTTCTCCGAGTTTGCTCAGTCAGACCTCCGTGAGGTCCGGGGATGCTGAGACGGGGGAAGGCAGCACCCGGGGCCCCCAGGGGCCCGGGTATGCACCTGCCTCTCAGCCCCTTCCCGATGGTCCTTTTTCTCCGAGTTTGCTCAGTCAGACCTCCGTGAGGCCCGGGGATGCTGAGACGAGGGAAGGCAGCACCCGGGCCCGCCCGCCGGGGCCCCAGGGGCCCGGGTATGCACCTGCCTCTCAGCCCCTTCCCGATGGTCCTTTTTCTCCGAGTTTGCTCAGTCAGACCTCCGTGAGGTCCGGGGATGCTGAAATGGGGGAAGGCAGCACCCGGGCCCGCCCGCCGGGCCCCCAGGGGCCCGGGTACGCACCTGCCTCTCAGCCCCTTCCCCGATGGTCCTTTTTCTCCAAGTTTGCTCAGTCAGACCTCCGTTAGGTCCGGGGATGCTAAGACGGGGAAGGCAGCACCCGGGCCTGCCCGCCGGGGCCCCCAGGGGCCCGGGTACGCACCTGCCTCTCAGCTCCTTCCCGATGGTCCTTTTTCTCCGAGTTTACTCAGTCAGACCTCCGTGAGGTCCGGGGATGCTGAGACGGGGGAAGGCAGCACCCGGGCCTGCCCGCCGGGGCCCCCAAGGGCCCGGGTACGCACCTGCCTCTCAGCCCCTTCCCGATGGTCCTTTTTCTCCGAGTTTGCTCAGTCAGACCTCCGTGAGGTCCGGGGATGCTGAGACGGGGGAAGGCAGCACCTGGGCCCGCCCGCCGGGGCCCCCAGGGGCTCGGGTATGCACCTGCCTCTCAGCCCCTTCCCGATGGTCCTTTTTCTCCGAGTTTGCTCAGTCAGACCTCCGTGAGGTCCGGGGATGCTGAGACGGGGGAATGCAGCGCCTGGGCCCGCCCGCCGGGGCCCGGGTATGCACCTGCCTCTCAGCCCCTTCCCGATGGTCTTTTTTCTCCGAGTTTGCTCAGTCAGACCTCTGTGAGGTCTGGGGATGCTGAAACGGGGGAAGGCAGCACGCGGGCCCGCCCGATGGGTCCCCAGGGGCCCGGGAATGCACCTGCCTCTCAGCCCCTTCCCGATGGTCCTTTTTCTCCGAGTTTGCTCAGTCAGACCTCCGTGAGGTCCGGGGATGCTGAGACGGGGGAAGGCAGCACCCGGGCCCGCCCGCCGGGGCCCCCAGGGGCCCGGGTATGCACCTGCCTCTCAGCCCCTTCCCGATGGTCCTTTTTCTCCGAGTTTGCTCAGTCAGACCTCCGTGAGGTCCGGGGATGCTGAGTCGTCCCGGGCCATCTGGTCGCCTGGCAGAGCGACCAGATGGCCCTGCGTGCCGGGTGACCAGATGGCCCTGCGTGCCGGGTGACCAGATGGCCCTGCGGGCCGGGTGACCAGATGGCCCTGCGGGCTGGGTGACCAGATGGCCCTGCGGGCTGGGTGACCAGATGGCCGGCCGGACTGACTCCAACTTTTGTCCTTCCCCAAAGTTCTGTAAGCCCCCACTATGTGGGGGCTTAATAGTCGAGAAAAATGGGCTCCCCGGGCAGGCCGCCGGGGCGAGGACGTGGACTAGGCTTAACCCTCCTTGGTTCCAGCCGAGGGTCCAGGTGCTGGGGACCGGGGGGGTCCCCCGGGGCCCGGGGAGGCTCTCCCCAGCCTGGCTAGGGTTCGGAAGCTGGGCCCGGGGCTTGAGCTCCGTCCGGCAGGCCCTGGGGTGCGGGAGCCCCCCATCCTGCAAGCCAGCCGAGGGTCCGGGCGCTGGGGACTGGGGTCCACCGGGGCCCGGGGAGGCTCTCCCCAGCCTGGCTGGGTTCTGAAGCTGGGTCCGGGGCTGGGGCTTGAGCTCCATCCGGCAGGCCCCGGGGTGTGGGAGCCCCCGTCCTGCAAGCCATCAGAGGGTCTGGGCGCTGGTTATGGGGGTCCATCAGGGCCCGGGGAGGCTCTCCCCAGCCTGGCTAGGGTTCTAAAGCTGGGTCCGGGCCTGGGGCTTGAGCTCCATCCGGCAGGCCCCGGGGTGCGGGATCCCCGCATCCTGCAAGCCAGCCGATGGTCCGGGGTCCCATTGGGGCCCGGGTGGCTCCCCGGCCTGGCTAGGGTTCGGAAGCTGTGACCGGGCCCGGGGCTTGTGCTCTGTCCGGCGGGCCCCGGGTGCGGGAGCCCCCGTCCTGGAAGCCAGCCCAGGGTCCGGGCGCTGGTGTCGGGGTCCACCGGGGCCCGGGGTGGCTCTCCCTGGCCTGGCTAGGGTTCGGAAGCTGGGACCGGGCCCGGGGCTCGTGCTGCATCCCAGGGTCCCAGGCTGCGGGAGCCCCCCGTCCTGGAAGTCAGCCCAGGGTCCGGGCGCTGGTGTCGGCGGTCCACCGGGGCCCGGGGAGGCTCTCCCGGCCTGGCTAGGGTTCGGAAGCTGGGACCGGGCCCGGGGCTCGTGCTGCATCCCAGGGTCCCAGGCTGCGGGAGCCCCCGTCCTGGAAGCCAGCCCAGGGTCCGGGCGCTGGTGTCAGGGGTCCACCGGGGCCCGGGAGGCTCTCCCCGGCCTGTCTAGGGTTCGGAAGCTGGGACCGGGCCCGGGGCTCGTGCTGCATCCCAGGGTCCCAGGCTGCGGGAGCCCCCGTCCTGGAAGCCAGCCCAGGGTCCGGGCGCTGGTGTCGGGGGTCCACCGGGGCCCGGGAGGCTCTCCCCGGCCTGGCTAGGGTTCGGAAGCTGGGACCGGGCCCGGGGCTCGTGCTGCATCCCAGGGTCCCAGGCTGCGGGAGCCCCCCATCCTGAAAGCCAGCCCAGGGTCCGGGCACTGGTGTCGGGGGTCCACCGGGGCCCGGGGAGGCTCTCCCCGGCCTGGCTAGGGTTCGGAAGCTGGGACCGGGCCCGGGGCTCGTGCTCCGTCCGGCGGGCCCCGGGGTGTGGGAGCCCCCCGTCCTGCAAGCCAGCCGAGGGTCCGGGCGCTGGGGACGGGGGTCCACCGGGGCCCGGGGAGGCTCTCCCCGGCCTGGCTGCCTTTCAGAAGCAGGGACCGGGCCGGGGAGCAGGGGTGGCTGGCTTTATCCGCTACGCTGGCGGAGCGGAGTTTTCTGCCCACCCCTAATTCTTATACGCTAATATATGGAAACTGAAAACACAATCTTCTCTTCCATGTTATGTCGGAATTACACAACCTCTCATCCCCATGAACCATTGAAACATATGCCACAATAAAACCTTCACCTTACATAGTCACACAACCACACAGCTATCTTCCTTTCCCTCTGTGTTCTAGTACATACACGGTCCCTATCCTTAGAATCCCCGCTGGGTTGCTTCTCCCCCACATCTGACCTTTTTATGCCATGTGTGATCCTTGGTCCTCTTTGCAAGGCCAACTTCTCTTTAGTCCACCAATTACCATCCTCCCATCTGACCACACGTTCCTTTACAAACAACACTTTCTTGGGATCAGAAAATGTTTCATTCCCTGTGGTAAATATGCCTAGTAATCTGACCCTGACCCAATCACCTTCCTGAACTTCCACTCGCCGCACACTTTTCTCAGATACATATTTCCTTTGTGCATCCGCCAGTTTTTGTTCTACACACACTTTTTCCACAGACACTTCCAAGCTAATCGTCCACGGACGCACCATTGTTTTGGCCTCCTCCCTTCCCTTGAGTAATGCAAAAGGTGACATTCCTGTAATCGCACCGGGCATTGTATGAAATGCCCATATCAAACCTTCCACTTCTTTTTTCCATTCCAACTCATTCACCAATGACAACGGTACATTATCCTTGATAACTCAACTACACCTTTCTACCAAGACATTACTCCTGGGATGGTACAAGGAAGTCGTCACGTTTCACACACCCCCGCCCTCCCCCCATTTACTCATGTATTTACTAAATTCTTCTGATGTGAACTGCACGCCATTATCGGTAACTAATTCCGACAGGGAACCCTCACGCATAAACAATTCACATAAAAATGTCACCACTTCCCATATGTTGACTGACTTTACAAACATTACCTATGGCCAATGAGAATAATAGTCTACCAACACCATACCATATCTGCAGATCTCTTTCAGCATGTTCATGGGTCCAATGATGTCCATACCGAACTTGATCCATGGTTTCTCTGTCACGGACACCGCTTCCACAGGACTTGGCATGGAAACATTTTAAGAGCATCATCTACCTTTTCCTTTGGCCATCCTTTAACCAGCCATGAAATTAATTCTTGTAACACTTTATCCTGCTTAATGCTTCAATCTATTCCTCCTCCTTTATTCACTCTCTCAACAATCACGGTACACACCATCACACAAAAATCATCATTTTTGTCATTCTCTGCACCAACCGCCCTAGGCAGACGTGACAAATAGCAAAAATATTTTCACCCCTGGAATGTATTCCAACTTGAATTGAAATTCTTGTAGCCTGTAATGCCATTTGGCAATCCAAGGGGTTGCCTTACAGGCTCCTCGAGTAGAAAACAAACGGACTAAAAGGTTTGTGGTACATACGCAACATGAATTCCATATCCCACAGATACCTTCTAAAATAATTCACACCCCACCAACACACTAAGGCTTCATCTTCCATAGCAGGGTATGTTGCCTCTGCTCCTCATAATGCATGTGACGCAAATGCCACCACTTCATCCTTGCCATTCCTCGACTGCATCAACACAGCATCCAGCCCGTATTGACTTGCATCTGTCACCACTGTGCTGGGATCATGTTTGTCAAACAGTTTAAGAGGAATGGCATCCGTCACTTCATCCTTTATCACACAAAATTCCTTCTCCACTTCATCCGTCCATTCAAACCTAAAAAATTTCTTTAACAATGCCCTCATACATTTTGTTCTTTCTGCACATTTTGGCACAAACCTTGCGCAAAACTTCAACAACCCAAAAAATGATTGGATTCCTGCACACCTTATTCAGGTGTGCAGGAAAATCCTTAATGGCCTTAACCATGCTCTCTTTCGGTGCCACACCTTTCGCTGATTCGCTGTGACCTGGGCAATCCACACTGGTCACTCCAAAGTGGCACTTACTTACATTCAATGTGACCCCTTTTTCCTTCAATATAGGTAAAACCAATGCCAAAGCCTTATGTTCCACATGATCCGCCCCTAAGACCGGAATGTCGGCCTGGACGCATTTTACTTTGTCAATACCCTTGAACATGGCCTCAATCTTATGTTGAAACACGTACGAAGCTGAAGCTTGCTCAAAGGGCATATGCTTGAACCTAAACGCTCCACTAGGTGTGACAAAGGACGTCAAATAACGCAAGTCATTATGTAATACAATTTGATGGTAAGAGGAGGGCATATCAAGCGTAGTGAAAATTTTGGCCCCCTTGAGCATGGTCAGCATCTCGGTAATGTTGGGAAGAGGATGTCTATCGACCCATATCCTTTCATTATGGCCTCACGCCGATACACATCCTCAAGGTGCCATTGGTTTTCCTAGCTAAAACTACTGGAGAAAGCCCCTGAGCTCTCTATGGGTTCTATTATGTACTGTTTACATAACTTCTCTAGTTCTTCACAGAACTCCTCCCTCATGGCAATGGGAACATTCCTAGCTTTGTGAACCACGGGTTTCACTCCTGACTTCAATTGAATTTGATAGGCGAAGCCCTTAATTTTCCCCAATTCACAAGCAAACACTTCTGGAAAGACTTCTGTCCAAGCACATTTTCTTTCAGATATCAGTCCCACCACATCCTTGCGTAACACAACTTGTTCATGGCTGTTGGGATCTAGCATAATGCCAAGATTCCTCTGATACAGCCAATCCAGTAAATTCAAACCTCCAACTACTGCATAAACTGTGCCTTCCACCTCATTCCATTTAAAATTCAACTTCGCATCAAACTCATCCATCACTTCAATCGGCTTGTCCCCGTACGCTACCGGTTTCACCCTGGACTTCTGTAACTGTATATTGTATCATCTTTTCCATTTATTCACACTTATCAATATGAACAAAGAAGTAGAGTCTGCCATCATACTGATTTTAACCCCGTTGACTTCAATCACACAATGGGGTTTCCTAATAGTGTTTCCAGTCATCGCTGATACCTCCTTGTCTTCCAGCAACACTTGATCCGGTTCACTTTCACCCACCATGAGCACAACACGGCCTTCATCTGAATGAGACTGACCATCCTGATAAGGACTGATTCACGCCACATTTTTAAAACTTTTCCTTTCTTTGTCCCACTTAGCCCTACAATCTTTCATGAAATGGCCCTTTTTTATTTTATTTTTTACATTTGCTACACCATTTATCCATTGCCGGACACATGGGAGAATTCCCCAAATGGTTTCTACTACCACACCAATAGCATTTGTGCGTTTTTTTCCTCTCTTCAAACGTAGACCTTTTCTTTTGACCTATTTTGCAACTGCATACACTTAGTAGTAGCTTCAATACCACTCACAATTTCTATAGCCTTGTCCAAGGTGAGGTTATCAACAGTTAACAATTTTTCTTGTACTTTCTTACTTCTAGACTTTTCCTCCTTAAATACTTTAAAAAAGCACGTGGATGCCAACATCCTAAGATCGCTAACAAAATTTTCCACAGATTCTCCTGGCAATTGCTCCAGTCTATAAAATTTGAGTTGTTCCATTATAACATTTCTTTTCTTCTTGAAACGTAAATCCAACGCTTTCATTGCCGATGCATGCTCATCAACATCATCCTCCCCCAACACAGGTGATGGAGGTAAATGCTTCAGTACGTTCCTACCCTCCGTACCTAACGAGTGTTGTAATAAAGCAAACTTCTTTCTTAGAGTAAATACATCACCCTCAGTGGCTTCTATCTAAGCCTCAAAGCCTTCTTTCCACTGTTTCCAATCCACATGGGCAAATCAGGTGACGACAAAAATGGTACAGGGGGCATAACGGACTGTTGCATGCTGAAATGCTACACGATACACGTAAAAATGTAATATAATTAGGTTTCACAGACACAGCAAGCCTATTGGATTCACCCCAAGTACCACAGAATATTATATTGCAATGAAATGACAATTTCAAAGTGAGAAATAATGATGGTGCCCAGTTATATGTGCCAAGATCCATACAGTTAGGGTGTGCGCATCATCGGTGGAATCTTTGCATATTAGTGATTCACGTAGAAAGGTGTGTGAACAACTGCACTTATATATTTAACTATGAATTAAACAGCTAACAATGATCTCCCAATTGGATTGCGCCGGGAGGCACAGAGTTAAGGTGTGCGCACTGGTACAAAGAAACGCTGGCAACAACCACAAATACTGCCATGAATCTCACTATAGAGGTGTGCGAATCACCGCTAAATGGCACCAACAAAACAATTTTATGAGTTAACCTATGTTAGCCAGGTAAAACTGCAGCTGTGCGAATGCAGGCGATTCCCCAAGCAGCTAAATTAAAAAACGCAGTGAAACGCACCAGGCCGGAAAAGCGCCAAATGAGGTTTTGCCTTCCCGTGCACGTCTGAAGCAGTGAAACGCACCAGGCCAGAACAGCACCTTCTCTGTACACCAACACTGTCCTTCAGGCTCCAGCGCAATGCTACGCAAGGAAAAGCGACACACGATGAGGACCCACACAATGTTGAAAGCCGTGAAGAGACAGTCCACTACCCCCATGTTTGCAATGTGTAAAGGGTTCACCGAATCATCGCCAATGCAGAGTAGTGTTCCTTAAATAACCACAGGAGCCAGAGAATCTGTCGACAAGGTGACCTCCACGGTCCGTGCTGGGTTGTGAGCAGCTTCATGAACCGCTACCTCAAAGCCTTTGGTGCCATGGCCCGGCAATCGGAGCACAACTTCATGTCGTGGTCGCGCTCCAGGCACCAGAAACGCACGAGGTGGTGGTCCGTTACCGACATGGCACAGTGACAGGCACCGCACGGCTTGAACTCCGAAGTCTTCCTGTTGGACATCCTAACACACCAAAAGGAGTCGACAAAAGGTCGAAAAAACTCTGTCAAAAAGTGACAAGCGGTAGCTCTCTTCAACGGATTGGCACTGGCTGGCGCGGAAAGAAAATAACTGACGTCAGCACGGCAGAGTGGCGGTTATTGACGACGCGAACGTCACGACGAACACGACGTCTACGACGTCACGTGGAGTCGACCGATGCCACCTACCAGCGCGCAGGGGTACTGCTATCAAAAATCTTCTAGATCCAGCCTCAAAGGTAAGGAATCTGCGGCTAGACGTCTCTATCAGATAAGGTGGATCTCCTGGCAGTACACTTCTGTGTATCAGCTGACTCTGGATACAACCTTCTAGAAGTAAAAGTTGGGGTGGTCCAGAGACAGTGAAAAGGGACAAAAGCAGTCTTTTTAGTGGTTACAAACTTGCATAGTTCCTCATATACCTAACAGTAACACATCAACAGATAACGCCTCTGTACCCTAGGGCTAATGTGCAGAGAAGTATTCCTTAAATAACCACAGGAGGCTAAGGATCTGTTAAGGTAAGTTTTACTTGCAGTTATGAACCAGTACAACCAGCAGGACAGCCAGGGAGAAGCAACTGGCCACCTTCAAACACATACACAGTCCACCCCTACATTGCAGCACTATACCAATCAATCAATCAATCACGGCATTTATAGAGCGCGCTACTCACCCGGGAGGGTCTCAAGGCGCTGGGGGAGGGGGTAAGTTACTGCTCGAACAGCCAGGTCTTGAGCTGCTTCCTGAAGGCGAGATGGTCCTGGGTTCGCCGAAGGTGAGTGGGGAGGGAGTTCCAGGTCTTGGCCGCCAGGTAGGAGAAGGATCTTCCTCCGGCGGTGGTTCTGCGGATGCGTGGTACGGTGGCGAGGGCGTGGCTGGTTGATCGTAGCTGGCGTGTGGGCGTGTAGAAGGACATGCGGTCGTTGAGGTACTTTGGGCCCAGGTCGTGGAGGGCCTTGTGTGCGTGGGTGAGGAGTCTGAACGTGATTCTCTTGCTGACGGGGAGCCAGTGCAGGTCTTTCAGGTGTACGGTGATGTGGCTGTGTCGGGGGATGTCCAGGATGAGTCGTGCGGAGGCGTTCTGGATGCGCTGGAGTCTCTTTTGAAGTTTGGCTGTGGTTCCGGCGTAGAGGGTGTTCCCATAGTCCAGTCGGCTGGTGACGAGTGCCTGGGTGACGGTCTTCCTGGTTTCAGTGGGGATCCATCTGAAGATCTTGCGGAGCATGCGCAGGGTGTTGAAGCATGAAGATGAGACGGCGTTGACTTGTTTGGTCATTGATAGGGAGGAGTCCAGGATGAAGCCCAGGTTGCGTGCGTGGTCCGTTGGCTTGGGTGCGGTGCCCAGGGCCGGGGGCCACCAGGAGTCGTCCCAGGCGGAGGGTGATGAGCCCAGGATGAGGACTTCCGTCTTGTCTGAGTTCAGTTTAAGGCGGCTGTTCCTCATCCAGTCGGCGACGTCTCTCATCCCGTCGTGCAGGTTGGCTCTGGCGGTAGTGGGGTCGTTGGTGAGGGAGAGGATCAGCTGGGTGTCGTCGGCGTAGGAGATGATGTTGAGGTTGTGTCGGCGTGCGATGGCTGCGAGGGGGCTCATGTAGACGTTGAAGAGGGTCGGGCTGAGTGAGGATCCTTGTGGAACGCCGCAGATGACTTCGGTGGCTTCGGATCTGAACGGGGAGAGGCGGACTCTCTGGGTTCTTCCGGCGAGGAACGAGATGATCCATTCCAGTGCTTTCTCTCGGATTCCGATGTTGCTGAGGCGCTTCACTAGGGTGCGGTGGCAGACGGTGTCGAACGCCGCGGAGAGGTCCAGGAGGATGAGGGCAGCTGTTTCCCCGTTGTCGGTTAGGGTTCTGATGTCGTCGGTGGCTGCGATAAGGGCGGTCTCGGTGCTGTGGTTGGCCCGAAACCCGGACTGCGAGGGGTCGAGGGATCCATTCGTCTCGAGGAAGGCGGCAAGCTGTCTGTTGACGGTCTTCTCGATGACTTTGGCCGGAAACGGAAGGAGCGAGATGGGGCGGTAGTTCTTGAGGTCGGTGGGGTCCGCCGTTGGTTTCTTCAGGAGGGCGGTAAGCTCGGCGTGCTTCCAGCTCTCCGGGAAGGTGGCGGTGCGGAAGGAGGAGTTGATGATGTCCCGGAGATGGGGTGCGATGGTGGCGTCGGCTTTGTTGAAGACGTGGTGTGGGCAGGGGTCGGTTGGTGATCCGGAGTGGATGGAGTTCATCGTGCGGGTGGTGTCTTCGGTGTTGATCGGGGTCCAGTTGCAGAGGGTGGTGGTGGCGGGCATTGGTTCGGCGGTAGGGTGCGTTGTTTGTGCGTTGAAGCTGTTGTGTATGTCGGTGATCTTGCGGTGGAAGAACGCGGAGAGTGAGTTGCAGAGGTCTTGCGAGGGGGTGATGTCGTTGTTTCCGGCGCTGGGGTTGGAGAACTCTTTGACGATGCTGAAAAGTTCCTTGCTGTCATGGGCGTTGTTGTCCAGTCGTTCTTTGAGTGCCGACTTCTTGGTGGCACGGATCAGCTGGTGGTGTTTGCGGGTGGCGTGCTTGAGGGCGGTCCTGTTGTCTGTGGTCTGGTCGAGTCGCCAGGTTTTCTCGAGAGTGCGGCAGTTCTTCTTGGATTCCTTGAGTTCGTTGGTGAACCAAGGGGTTTTCTTGCTTCCGGGTCTGCTGGGAGGGTTTTTTAGTGGTGCGAGGTCGTCGGCGCAGGCGGTCAGCCACTTGGCGAGGTTGCTGGCTGCTTCGTTTGGGTCCGTTGTGTCGGTGGGTGTGTTCTGGCTGAGGGAGGCGGTGAGCTGCTCGGCGGTGATCTTGCTCCAGCTCCGGCGGGGAGCCTGTTGCGGGTGGTGGTGGGTCGCAGTCTTTCTGAAGCTGAAGTGGACGCAGCTGTGGTCGGTCCAGTGGAGTCCGGTGGCGTGGCTGAAGGAGATGTGCTTGCTGGACGAGAAGACGGGGTCAAGCGTGTGGCCGGCGTAGTGGGTGGGCGTGTTCACCAGTTGCTTGAGTCCGAGGTTGGCGAGGTTGTCCAGCAGGGCGGTGGTGTTTCTGTCGTTGTTGTTCTCCAGGTGGAAGTTGAGGTCCCCTAGGAGGATGTAGTCGGCGGAGGGCATGGCGTGCGGGCTGATGAAGTCTGCGATGTCTTCGCTGAATAGTGTGCGTGGTCCCGGGGTCTGTAGATGAGGGTGCCTCGGAGGGTGGTCTTGGGGTCCGTGTGTATCTGGAAGTGTAGGTGTTCGGCGGCGGTGAAGGTCTCGTCGGAGTTAGTCGAGATGCGGATGGTGTTCTTGTGTACGATGGCGATGCCTCCTCCCGTCTGGTTGACGCGGTCCTTCCGGGTGATCTTGTATCCATCCGGGATGGCTATGGCGATGTCAGGCGCTGAGGAGGCGTTCATCCAGGTTTCGGTGAGGAAGGCGATGTCCGGTGCTGTTGCGTCGAGCAGGTCCCAGAGTTCCACGGCGTGCCTGTGGACGGAGCGGGTGTTCAGCAGGATGCATTTCAGGTGGTTGCTGCTGTTGCTCGACTTGGCGGAGGTGGTGCACGTCAGGGGCAGGTGAATCGGCAGGTTTGGCAGGTGAAGGGTCCGTGGGTGCGTCTCGGTGAGGCTCGGTAGCAGGCAGGGTTCCGGCCGGCATTGAGTGCGGTGAGTGTGGCGGCGTCGTAGGTCCGTCGAGTGGTGTTGCATCGGTGGGATCCAGGGGTTCTGGCGCTGGGCGCGGTCCAGTCGCGGACGGGCGCAGACGGGCTTGCCTTAGGCGCGCCTTAGCGGCGCGCGCGCAGCGCGCGCGCGCGTGCAGCGGCCGCCATTTATGGGGAGGTGGGAGGGAGGAGCAGCTGGGAGGCGGGAGGCAGGGGCAGCGAATGGGCAGTCAGGGGGCGGGGCCGCAGGGACGCAGCGGCGGGAATGGCGATAGGCAGCGAGGGGCACAGAAGGAAAAACGGGGGGAGAGCAGGTAAATCACGGGCACAACAACAGTGGGGCAGCGAGGGGCACAGAAGGAAAAACGGGGGGAGAGCAGGTAAATCACGGGCACAACAACAGTGGGGCAGCGAGGGGCACAGAAGGAAAAACGGGGGGAGAGCAGGTAAATCACGGGCACAACAACAGTGGGGCAGCGAGGGGCACAGAAGGAAAACGGGGGGAGAGCAGGTAAATCACGGGCACAACAACAGTGGGGCAGCGAGGGGCACAGAAGGAAAAACGGGGGGAGAGCAGGTAAATCACGGGCACAACAACAGTGGGGCAGCGAGGGGCACAGAAGGAAAAACGGGGGGAGAGCAGGTAAATCACGGGCACAACAACAGTGGGGCAGCGAGGGGCACAGAAGGAAAACGGGGGAGAGCAGGTAAATCACGGGCACAACAACAGTGGGGCAGCGAGGGGCACAGAAGGAAAAACGGGGGGAGAGCAGGTAAATCACGGGCACAACAACAGTGGGGCAGCGAGGGGCACAGAAGGAAAAACGGGGGGAAAGCAGGCAAATCACGGGCACAACAACAGTGGGGCAGCGAGGGGCACAGAAGGAAAAACGGGGGGGAAAGCAGGCAAATCACGGGCACAACAACAGTGGGGCAGCGAGGGGCACAGAAGGAAAACGGGGGGAAAGCAGGCAAATCACGGGCACAACAACAGTGGGGCAGCGAGGGGCACAGAAGGAAAAACGGGGGGAAAGCAGGCAAATCACGGGCACAACAACAGTGGGGCAGCGAGGGGCACAGAAGGAAAAACGGGGGGAAAGCAGGCAAATCACGGGCACAACAACAGTGGGGCAGCGAGGGGCACAGAAGGAAAAACGGGGGGAAAGCAGGCAAATCACGGGCACAACAACAGTGGGGCAGCGAGGGGCACAGAAGGAAAAACGGGGGGAAAGCAGGCAAATCACGGGCACAACAACAGTGGGGCAGCGGGGGCACAGAAGGAAAAACGGGGGGAAAGCAGGCAAATCACGGGCACAACAACAGTGGGGCAGCGAGGGGCACAGAAGGAAAAACGTGGGGGAAAGCAGGCAAATCACGGGCACAACAACAGTGGGGCAGCGAGGGGCACAGAAGGAAAAACGGGGGGAAAGCAGGCAAATCACGGGCACAACAACAGTGGGGCAGCGAGGGGCACAGAAGGAAAACGGGGGGAAAGCAGGCAAATCACGGGCACAACAACAGTGGGGCAGCGAGGGGCACAGAAAGGAAAGGGGAGACAAGCAGACAAAACTGGCACCGGGGCCACAAGCGGAGGGCGATCTTACCTACAGGAGCAGCGGGCAGACAGCACAGGCGGAGCTGTGTGGTGGGGGAGCGACCTACCTGGCAAGGTCAAGTGCTACCAGTACTACCAGTGTTCCACCCACGAGCCCCAGGGAAACTTGCACTGTTCCTCAAATACCTAACAGTAACACATCGACAAATAAAGTCTATGTGCCCTAGGGCATGATCCAAAGACTGCGAAAATCAACAGCACAGTTCTACGCGCCGAATGCAATAACAACCTCTCTGTCAGATCCTAGCTATTAAAAGCACACTCCAGAGTTCTACCAACTTATATTTGACTGGTCGTTTTGGAACTGCTATCCCTGAACAGTAGCACTACCCCCCACCACCTCTCATAGTATAATATATTGACAAGGGGGGAAGCCACCAGACATCTATCAAATCATTCTTTCGGTGGCAGTCGAAGTGGTGTATTGCAAATGGTCAAGAAACCTCACATGACATCAGCAATTTATTGAACAAAAGTGACTCATTAACCTTTTTTCAAAGGCTTGGGCTCGCGGGGTGGTCACAGCCTGACATAGTGACATTCTTTGGGGAAGGCGGACACCCCTATCCACACACCGATGGGAAATCACCTGGAGGAACAGGAGGAGTAACAGCGAAGCCCTCAGGCGTGAAGTACAGGTAGAAACTAGCTCTCCCGGGAGTAGTAGGCCATGTGAAAAACAAATTTAAAAAAAACGTTTACTTTGGAATGATTCGCAATGTCATGTAGCAAGGAACCAGACATCCATTTTGGACCTTCTGCAGGATTCTGCTCCGCGCTTTTGCCATAATCCTAAAAGATTTTCTGCTTTACAGAACACATCTCTGGACAAAAGTTTCATCTTTCTGCACAGAAACATAGTTTGCGGGTAGCTTGATCAGTAATACTGGGGGGTGTGAGCTTCAGATTTCCCAGCAATCATGCTTGCATATCTTGTTAACATACATTATCTCAGAAGCGGGACAAGAGGAGAGCTTAAAGGGCAGTGAAAAGGGAGAGCAGTGCAGGGTGTTTATGGTACTTAAAACAAAATATTTTGTAAAATAAGCAACATTTTTTAAGAACTTCAAGACGAAGAGGAAAGAGCATGTGTGTGTGTTTTAGTTTGTGTGTACATGTAAAAATCCTAGGTGAAATCTGACAGCCACTTCACTCTACCCGACTGAAAGCACCTGCTCCCAACTATTTACTACAGAATACATTTATTAAGGGGGTGTAACACCCCAAACACCCCTGTGAAGCTATGTCCCTGCACATGGAGAACTAAAACTTGTTTATGCAAAACTAACCCGCCCCAGATGGGTGACTCTGCCCCCTGGGTCTCTAGGCCACTGCTCCACCACCTTCCAGACCTTGAGGTGGTGTAAAAGTGGCCGCAGTTTATTAGCAGTAGGCCATAATCCACATGATCGGTCATAGATCGTCATGACAGTAGTCAATCATATGCCCACAATCACGAAATGGCATCAGCCATAACTCATTTTGTCCATTCGCAAATCATTGATGCCCAGTCTTAAGCTGGTGGGTCATCCCCAAAAATCATTTTTGACAGCACTCTGCAGCTCAGTTCCAGTCCGTGCCGCAGAAGCGAAGGCCCCATGGAGTTACGCGTTGCAGCTTCTAGGCTTCCCTTGCTACCGATGTGTGACATTTGCGGCACTCTCTGGCCATGCCCGAGCTGCAAGTGCTGTGTCCGCTCTATGGCTATCCCCCTTTTTAGCTATTTTTTTGTCACTCGGTGTCCCTGCCGCAAGGCATTCCAAGGACACTGGTCTGGAGCTTCTTCCCATCGGACGGCCTACCGGCCGCCCTACTATATTATTGATGCCGGTTATTGGTGCTGCTTCCGCCACGATGTCGGTGGTTTCACAACCACTGACAGCTCCCCCTTTCTTCAAGAAGCACCTATTCTTACACTCCGAGTTCACAAGCCCTGACAATATGCGGGAGCAACACGTCCAGAACAACACGAGAGGATAAATACTTTATTCTTGCTGTTTTGTATAGTGCAAACTCAACCAGAAGGTATTTTAGCACCAGTTAAATTACAGAAGGAAATATTCATGTTTTGTTGTAGGCACGGGGAGATTAAATGATTCGCCCAGAATCACAGGATATTAAGCTGACGCAGAGACTCGAGCCTGGTTAGCCAGTTTGAAAGTCACCACCTGCTCACTCCTTATTTACAGTTCGCTCCCCCGTTCGTCAAGAAGCAACTATTTTTAAGAGTTCACGAGGCCAGGCAATGTTTTAGAGCCACATGTCCATACCAACCCGAGAGGTGGACCCTGTCTACTGAGTAGTAACCTGGTTGATGAGCATGTGTCTGACACACTCTCAACCATGCCCTTGCAAAGTGTACTCATTGCAATTGTGAGCTTCCTTCTGGGGGATCAGGTTCAAGGTGGGTTGACTATTCTTGCCTGGTCTTATCTACTGGGCCTCTGTTGCAGCACGTGGCTTAACTCATGACTTGGTCCTTTTTCTCTGGTGGTCCTTAGCAGGATCTGTCCCACCGCCAATCCATGCTACTTTGTCTGCAGGTTGTTACTTATTTACAAGCGTTAACTGCTGCTACCAGACCTGGCTCAGGTTGAGTAACTGAAGAGCTGGATTTTGCTAGGTTCCAGAGATCTCCTGGGAGTGCAACTGAGATCTCCTGGGGAGGAAAATCTGTGTTGTACCCATGCATCTTCATAGACTGAGGACTACCGGGCAGTTAGCCATTCCTCTTGCTATCTTCGATTTGCTAATTTGCCTGATGATTGGACTACACTCCTGATCAAATCCTTAAACCCATCTGCCATTGTGTGCGGTATGGGGAAACAACCGCCAAAGGATGGTGAGTTTTGTATATTTGTATTTGGAAAAGACCCAAGACCCATACCAGAGGCCATGAGCTTCATACATAGTGACTTATGATGACAGTAGATTCTTGTTTTTGCAAGAATCAGGACCACTTCTAGCCAGGGAGTGAAGAGTGCAGCAGTAGTATGATCTGGATGGTGCCACTGGAATTTTACAGCAAGAAAATAGCAATTAATAGCTAGAAACAGTAAGTACATTATGTGTAAGGTGCAGGAAATCCCTAATTATGTGGTAAAGAGCTCAGCTGCCTTTATTATGATTATGGTGCATTCTTGCAAACTTGCCGATGCACTTCGTGGGAATATTGCTTTCTTACCCTTAACCGGACAATGTGCTCTTGCGCAGGGGGTTGCTATCAGCTGAACAACATTGTTTGTCTTATTTCTGTCAATGAATTAAGTGTAATTGTATATCGTCGTCAGCATCATTAGAACACGAGTTTAGTTTTGAGCTGGCACCAGAAACTTTCCAGATAATACTATGCTGAAGGAATAGCCCGTTGTATGCATCCCAGCCATCACACTCTTGCAAAAACGATTTAACATTTGAGTAGTCTATGAGCAGGTACGTGGAATTCACCGAACCACTTCGCCTGAGCATCTTTCCTTAAACTAGATACCCCGCTTTCGGTAATATTGGTAGCTGGAAAAGAGTAGAGTTATTTGTCTGGTTCTACCTTTTCTATCATTGTACTTTTACCCCCCTCACATCTGCCATTGCACAAATGTAACGCTTCCTGCCTGATGTACAAGGCCACAATTCCCTCAGTATTATCGCCCCCTCGCTGCTCCTCCTTGTCGGTATATTACGTGCGCAGACCTAAAGCAGAAACTGCCACCAAACTGCCCTGCGGACGCCTACCTAAATTGATAACATTGGTACCAAGTCAGTCCAGATAAATGATATCTGCCAGGCAAGAATCACCCTGCTGTAGCTAGTCTCGCTGCCATGCAATGACTGAGGAATAGCTTGAAGATTAAAGCATGAGGTAACAGTTAATTGTACTGCAAAGCTTTAAGTCGGATATCACTGAAGTTAACTTTCATTTACCGCAGCTACGATTCCAGCTGTAGCCACCTGGGTGGAGCAGAGTTGCCTGAACAATGCCTCACAGAGAAACTTACTTTAGTTTATTTGGAAGAGTGACGGTGTGCAAAATGGCATCACCAGCTGCCCAAGGCAATCCGGTAGCGACCAAACACAGCAACCAATCACGTCAGACCTAAGCCGACACACGCAGGGGTCATATTCTACTGACTGACTGCAACGTGTTCAATAAGTACCCAGTCTATCGCGCCCCTGGAGGCGTTTTTCTTGCTTCAATACCCCGTGATGTAATCCACCCAAGCCGTCCCTGAAATGCGGCTCTCTGAAGCACAATTTATCCCGTCCGGTTACTCAAACGTCAAAGCTAACCCAGAGTCCCAGCGAGCATTTGTTTAAACCGTGGTGCTAACTCACAAGCTGTACGTTAGATGCATCACTCTGCACATGCAATAACTTCTCTAACACAGGAAAGGGAGGGGGGTAGGGGGTCCGCCCGCTGTAGCTACAGGCGCACATTCGAACAGTTATCCACTGGCCTGGGTGAAACTCTCGATTTGGTCCTTACATGTACAGTATGCCGGTGAAGATGACCGGATTAACCGGTGAAGATGACCGGATTAGCCGGTGAAGATGACCGGATTAACCGGTGTTTGACAATGTAAAACCATCCTAACAATGAGGCGCTAAGGTTTAATTAAACCTCACGACTCAGGTTTGGCAGTAAACCTCCATTGTGAGTTAATCTGCGTAACCTGTAAAGGATGCCTGAAAAGGCTCTATGGACATGCAAGGCGGCTGGGACAGCATTTTAGACTCTAGAGTTTTCCTGTTACCTGGAAACTTTGATGCTGGGCCATGTTAAATACGGATGCCCTTGAGCTAAACCGTATAAGAAATTACCACTGCGCCTGCATGCTTCTAGCCCTTTATGCTTCCCAGTGAATGCACCGCAATGCACAACTGAGCCAAATAATATGTGCTGCGACTGGGCTTACAGCATGCCCCGGTTACTTACCGGTAATCTTCATTACTCCGAGTATTGTCTTCCTCGCCACATGAGAAACAAAGTGAGCTTCAGCTCCACACCAGAACCCTCCAAAGCAAAGTCCGCATCCCATGCCTCCCATCCCTCCCCAAAATGGCTGACCACAGTCAACCTTGAACCAGTATGAGGGGAGGGTCGGCCCACCCCACTACCTGTAGAACTACCAAGCCCCAAGAACCAATGAAGCCGATAGAAAAACAGGGAGGGAGGGATAGGAAGTCATGTGGCCAGGAAGACAATACTCAGAGTAATGAAGATTACCGGTAAGTAACTGGAGCATTAGCTCCTCGTAAGTCTTCCTCGCTACCAGAGTTACAAAGTGAGCACATACCCAAGCCAAGCGGCTTCATGGAACTCACAAGAAAGCACAGACAAGTCGATGATGCAAAATAGCAGGTTTATTCCCAAAAATATAAATCAATTGGAAAACAACTAAGAAGAATCACAGAAGGCAGGAACATTAAGAGCCAGAAGAACCAGCCCGAGAACCGCCTCAGCAAAACCCCCAGCTGAAGGACCACCCAACACCACCCGGTAGTGATCCATGAACATGTGCGGGGAGGACCAGGTTGCGGCCCTACAGAAATCTTAAGTAGACACCCCCTTGAACAAGGCCCAGGAGACAGACAGACCACTTGTAGACCGACTAAGCACCCGGGCCGACACCTCAGAACCCTGAGTACCATAGGCCAGCAAGATAGCCTGCTTTATCCACCTACTCAGGGTGGAGAGGGACGGCTTATGACCAGACCGGACCAAAAGTGACAAATAAGTTGTCACAGCAGCAGAAAGATGCAGTCTGCTCCAAATACAACAACACAGCATGCTGGACATCCAACAGCGAGAGGGCAGACTCCACCTCAGACCCAGTGACCGGAGGGAAAGAAGGTAACAACCGAGGGGACCTTGGCCAGGAATTTAGGATCCGGGCGCAACACAATACGGTCCGGCAGGACCCGCAAGAACGGAGGAGAACACAGAAAGGAACCCAGCTCCCTGATCTGGCCAGCAGAGACGATGGCCACCAAAAATACCATCTTCATGGTGAGGAATTTGACATCCACGGACCCCAGGGGCTCAAAAGGACCCTCCAGAAGGGCCTGTAACACCAATGGAAGATCCCAGGATGGCGCCAGGCAAATAGCCCTAGAATGTTGCAAAAAGCAACTCCGAAGCAGCCGGGCCACCAAAGGATCCAACCCGTCAATAGAGGACTGCGGTAAGCCTGCAGAGTAGAAGGGGCCAGGCCCAAGGCAAAGCCGTAGGAAAGGAAATCGAGCACCCTCATTGGATCCACAGACACAGGGTCCAAACCCTTCAAAACACACCGCCGAGAAAAGGACCCCCAATGGCGAGAATAAGAAAGAAGAGTAGCCGGGCCGCGGGAGCCTTGAAGCAACTCCACCACCTCCAGGGAGCAACCAAGAGACAGCAGGATCATCCTTTTAAGACCAGGCCTGAAGATGAAGCCGACGCAACACCCCCACAGGAAGTGGAGGGCCCTGCAATGGGTATGGAAGATCCGAAATCGCCCAGCACTCCCGGACAACCATCCTCCTCAAAAGAGGAAACCAAGGGTGACAAACCAACAGAAGAAACACCTTGTCCTGGCAAATCTTGCAAAGAACTTGCGCAATCAAAGGAATCGGGGGAAAGGCGTAAAGCAGGGAGTCTGGCCAACGGAACGACAATGCATTTAGCTGCCACGCCCTCGCGCACGGGGGGGAGTGCGCAGAAGCGAGGCAGGTGAACATTGAACTTGTCCGCAAACAAATCCACCGTCTGGCACCCAAGCCAGTCCTGCAGCAGATGGAACACAGCCACCTTCAAGGAGATGGAAGTAATGTGAGGAAAGCCCTGCTCAGGCGATCCGCCACGCAGTTCTCCTTCCCCAGGAGATATACTACCCTGAGTGACAAGACCGTCTTCTCCACCCAGGACAGGATCTCCTGTGCCAGGAGCCAAAGGAAGCGGATCCTGCAACCCCCCTGATGATTGTGGTAGCCCTTCACCACCTGATTGTCTGTACGGACCAGAACATGATGCCCCCGAAAGGCTGGAGCAAACTCCAGACAAGCCAGATGGACGGCCTTCATCTCCCAGAAGTTAGACGAACATCCCGCCTGCAGGCGATCCCACCGAACCTGCAGAGACCGGGAATCAAATGTCGCCCCCAGCCCAGGAGGCTGGCATCAGTCGTAACCACCCGGGAGGGGGACACCAGAAACAGAAGAACCTAGGAGAGATGGGACTCCTCCAACCACCAACACAGATCGGACCGAATCTGCGGAGACACAACCACCGGCAGATCGTAATCTGCGGAACAAGGCACCCACCGGGACAAGAGATGGTTCGCCAACGGGTACAGATGAAGGCGTGCCCAGAGAAGCACACTGATAGTAGCCGACATCAACCCCTGCACCCTCAACCACTGATGGACAGGGGCATAATCCAAGGCCAGGAGACAACCCAGGTCCCTCCACAAGGTAGCCCTCTGTTCCGCAGGCAAAAACACCATCCCCGTGACCATGTCCAGGTGACCCCCAATGAACACCAAGTCCTAGGAAGGCTCCAGATGGGACTACTTGTGGTTGAACAGGAACCCATAATCGGCCAGTACCTCGCAGACCCTCTGGACATCAAGAGTCCCCTTAGAAAAAGAAGAGGCAGATATCAGCCAGTCATCAAGGTACGGGAATACCAGAATCCCTTCCCTGTGGAGGATCCCGTCAAAGGGGGACAAAACCTTCGTGAAAACCCTTGGGGCAGAAGACAAACCAAAGGGGAGTACCTGGAACTGGAAGTGCTTGACCCCATGCAAAACCGGAGGAAACACTGAGAAGACAGGAGGATTGGCACCTGGAGGTAGGCATCCAGGAGATCCAAGGAAGCCACCACTTCCCCCTGAACCAGCAATGGAAGGATTTCCTGCAAAGAGAGCATCTTAAATTTAACACGAGGGATAAAAGAACTCACCCTCTTCAAATCCAACACTGGATGGAAGTCCCCGAAAACCTTTCTCACCAGAAACAGGTTGGAATAACCACCAAGACCCCTCTGACAAGCTGGAACTGGACGAATGGACCCTTTTGTGGGAAGATCTTGAATGACTGCCAACAGTATCACCCTTTTTTGCATGGCCGAAGGGAGGGAGTCTAAAACAATTGAGTAGCCTTCTTGCACAATCCGCAGAGCCCACTGATCAAACACTGATCACTCCCAGTCCTTGGCGAAAGTCGCCCCCCTACCGGAGCCCCGAGGATAGTCAGGTTTTGGACGCAGGGTCGATGCAGCCTGCTGAGACCGGGATTTGTTGAAGAACGGGGTGCCCCGGATTCGTCCCCAACCTCGAAAGGGCATGCTCCTCCTAGGAGTAGAAGTAGGAGCAAAAGCCCTCTTGGGACCAAAGAAACGGCCACGAGAAGTAGAGACCGGTGACAACACTTTCCTGTCCTTTGCGGATTTTTTACCATATCCTCCAGGGAAGAACCAAAAAGGGATCTTCATAAGGGCCTTCTGGGCAGCATCCACCTTCCAATGACGCAGCCACACCTGACGACGAGCCTGAATAGCCACACCCCCAGCTGCAGCTCCCAAGGTATCAAAGGAGATATCAGACAACAGCCTTGTCTGCTGCTCCATGACCGCCAGTGTAGGCAGGACATGAGCCCCCTGTTCCAACAGCTCGGCCAAAGATCGAAAGTCCTTCACTTAGACTGGACAGTATAAGATAAATAGGCAGAAGCCCTAATGGAGAAGTTGGCGAACGTATATGAACGCTTAACTGCCGCCTCAATTCTCTTATCGACTGGATCCGAAGGAGAAGCATCCTCCAAAATGATTGACACTCGAGACGCCAGTCCAGCCATCAGGGAATCAACCGTCACAGAAGATGGAAAATCCTTGGCGTAATCCTGAATGGCGTAGCGCTTAGAGAGGTAACGTGGGAAAGCCTGCTTGTCCACCTCCTGCCACTCATTGTCGATCACCCTTTTGACTGAAAGATGCATGGGTAAGGACTCGGTTTCTGTTAGAAATGGGGGTCTCTAGTTGGCAGTGGCTGGCCAATGTCCAAGTAGGGACCCTTATTCCTAAGTCAGAGTGAGGGGGCTACACCCTTTGATAACCCCTGCTCAACCCTGTGGTAATGTAGCACGAGCAGACAGGCCTATCTCAGAGGCAGTGTGTGAAGCATTTATGACCATACACAATAACGCAGTGACAACACCACAAAGGGACACCACACAAGTAGCTATAGAAAAATAGGTATCTTTATATAAGCTTAACACAAGACTCAAATACGATCAAAAAGCCACAATGCACGTGAATATAAGTTCACGAAGAAAGGCCATTAAAAGCACTCAAAAGCGTGTGAAACGAACTTAGTTCGAAGCCGGGGTCTACGCGACCCGGTGATGCACAATGTACCCGAGGTTGAAAGGGGCACGGAACGCAGCTTCGGGAGGAAGCCGCGATGATGACAGGCGGACTTGCAGCGGCCGCAGCTCCCAGCTGCAGCGGTCCGCGGCGTGCACTCACGAGGCTCCTGAGGCGGTGATAAAAAGGCGGGCTCTCAGCGGCAGCAGCTCCTCAGCCGCAGCGTCCCACAATAGCGATAGCGATGCTTCTCGTAGCATAGACAAATGCGGGTCTCAGCGGCAACAGCCCCTCAGCTGCAGCGGCCCACAATAGCGATAGCGATGCTTCTCGTAGCACAGACAAATGTGGGCTCTCAGCGGCAACAGCTCCTCAGCTGCAGCGGCCCACAATAGCGATAGCGATGATTCTTGTAGCACAGACAAATGCAGGCTCTCAGCGGCAACAGCACCTCAGCTGCAGCGGCCCACAATAGCGATAGCGATGATTCTCGTAGCACAGACAGATGCGGGCTCTCAGCGGCAACAGCTCCTCAGCTGCGGCGGCCCACAATAGCGATAGCGATGATTCTCGTAACACAGACAAATGCGGGCTCTCAGCGGCAACAGCTCCTCAGCTGCCACGGCCCACAATAGCGATAGCGATGATTCTCAGCCCGCGTTCCCCGCAGTAGACCCAGAGGCTCTGGAGTTCTCGACAGAGGCCTCACCTGCGAGTAGAACCCCTCTCAATAGGAATTCAGAAGGTGGATGGGCGAAGTCTAATGTCTCTGAGACTTCAGCAGGAGGCAAGCTCAAATCAGGCCCTTGGGTAGTTGCTTCAGCAAGATGGATGAAAGTTTCAAAGTCCTTTTCCTCTCGTTACGCGTACAGAGGTTCGTCTTGACATCCAGAAGTAACACACCCTGTAGGGGTTTCGGCGCAGATATTTATACCCCACAGGTCTTTGTTCTCAAAAGTCACAAGTCACTGAACCCAGCCAGAACCAGTTCGGTGTGGTCCTGGAGCACTTTATTTACGAGGCGGCATCCTGCCTTTGAGGAAGAGGGTGTCTGCCATCAGACGCACAGTGGGGGCTGGAGCCATCATTCACCTTGCCAGGCCCAGCCCTGCTCAGACCAAAGGGTCACCCCTCCCCATACTCCAGCTGCAGATTCCGCTCTTCACCCCAGGTCGGGCTCAGCCTGCCCTGTCCCTCCAAGACCAGACATCCAATACACATAACAGCAGAGCACACGGGAAGACTTAGGCAAGAAAATACCTACTTCCTAGATGTGGTATTTTCAAACACAGAATATAAAAATAATCCTCACTAAAAGATGTATTTTAATATTCTGAGCTCAGGCATACTAAATTCGACTTTCCAAACGTGTTCCTTGGGTCAGCTAGGATTATAGGATGTAATAATCAAAACTGCCCATTCTGGCATAAGGGAACACATAGCCTTGCAATAGTGAAAAACGAAATGGAGTGTAATTCACTATCAGGACATGCCACACAGACCAAGGCAGGTCCTACCTTTCACATACAACGCACCCTGCCATAGGGATGACTTACATGATGCCAAGGGAAGGTTGAGGGACTGGGAAGTGGGTTCACTTTACAGTCAAAGAATGGCAGTTCTGGACTGCGCACAGACTCTGCGATGTCAGGTCTGAGACACACTTTACGCGCTGCTTAGGTGGGTGGCGCAATCAGCGCTGCAGGCCCACCAGCAGCATTCGGTCTACCAGCCCTGGGCACGCACGGTGCACTATACGAGGGACTAACAGGTAAATCAAATGAGCCAATCATGGGAAAACCAATTCATCCAGTCAATTTACAATAGGGAGCATTCGCGCTGTAGCACTGAATGGCAGTGGCACAGAACCCAGAGCATCCAACACCAGCACACACAGAGGAGACAAAAAGCGAAAGATGGAAGGGAGACCCACGCCAATGGTGCCAGGTCTAACAGTTTCCTTCCGCTGATACTGCATGAAGAAGTCCTCCGCCAGCTCCTCGACTGGAGGTACAGAAAAGGCCATGTTGTCCTTGATGTGCTGAAGGACCTCCCTCAATTCTTGGCCCTGCACATATCTTCCCTGAGATCCTACTCCTCACCCTCACCCTCAATGCAGGGGGGACGATCCAGGTGCTGTCTTTTTGGGGAAGAGGGGCCATCACGCTCCTTAAAGGCTGCAGCCACCGCAGCCTGAATCATGGACTGTATAGTCTGAAGAGACAGGGAATCAGCTGGGCCCTGCCACCACCAGAGGATCCTCACCAGGCTCCATTGCCAGGACACACAACGGGAAAAAAACAGCAGGGAAACAGACCCACTCAAGAGCTACCAGGCAGCCTGCAGAAGACTACAACGTCCGCTAATATATACTCCACTATGTCGTGAAGAAGAGTGGGGCAGCGAAAACCAACCGGCAACACACAGTGCCAGGCAACCCAATCAAGCAGGAAGCCGGCCGTGTGAGGCGTCGTGCCCCTGGAGACACGATAGGCAGGAAGAACGGAGGTCATAAAGACCTCCGGATGCCCTACCGCCGTGTTAGGATTTGAGACGCAAGAACGATGTTTCGTGTGCCAAGCAGGAAGATCAGCAGTCGGCCGCAGGTCAGTGAGGAGGCATGAGCCGCGCCTTCCTGCTACGCGGCTCAGAGGGAATGCTGCCAGATCGCGTCTCAGCAGGAGCAGAGACGCGAGCACAACACGGTAAGCCCGCTGTTCAGGGGCCGCCACGGGCAGAACCAGCTGCCGCATGCCCGCGTTCTAGCATGAGCCGAGACGTGAGCACAACAAGGCCAGCCTGCTGTGCAGTGGCCGCCGAGGCCAGATAGGGAGCTCAATGAGTTATGTCCCCTGCCATAGAAATCACCCAAAGGTGAAGCAGAGACTCAAAAGGTGACAAGCATGCTTGCGTCTCAGCAGGAGCCGAGACAAGAGTATAACGAAGAGAAGCCCGCCTAGGCTGACAGTTGAGCCTGCCAGTCGCCAGATCCCGCTCGTGTTGGGCCGCTACAGCCGCAGAGCCCCCACACCCCCAAGGCTCGCTAGAGCAGAGCCTAAACCACAAGGTGAGGGAGGGGGGATACCCCAGGAGATGAGCCCACACAGGCAGGGCCTCCACCCCAGTGTTGTGGGTCGAGCTAGAGCAGGACCTCGACTTACCTGACACACGCACTTGGAGAGTCCAGCGCAGAACAAAAAAAACAGGTAGTGGGGTGGGCAGACCCTCCCCTTATACTGGGTTATGGGTGACGGTGGTCGGCCATGTTGGGGAGGGATGGTGAGGCATGGGATGCTGAGGGTTCTGGTGTGGAGCTGAAGCTCACTTTGTAACTCTGGTGGCGAGGAAGACTTACGAGGAGGTAATGAAACATTTAAAAGCGGCTGCAATAGAGGTAATGAAACATTTAAAAGCGGCTGCAATTAAGGTTCCGATTCTGTCTCCTAATCACCACCATGTGCCAGACTAGAGGATGGCTGCCCACGTGTGCTCCAGTTCTGAGAGAGCATAGCAGAGGAATTAATAGTCTAGGAGAGCAAGCTATCCCTTTGAAAACCCAGCTTTAAAAAAATATATATATATGCAAGGGTGATTAACTGGCCGCTTTAAAATGTGAGGTTTAATTTACAGCATGGACACCAGTTATATTACACAAGGCCTCGCTGATTGCTTAGGCACTGGAAGTTTGGGTGATTTATTTACCCAGGATCACACAGCATGCTGAGCTGCCGCTGAGACTCGATTATGTTTTAACCTAAATTGCATGTTGCAACTTAACTCTGATGCTCGACGGAGAGATTTCCTTAGCTAACCCGAACTTGTTCAACATGGTTCCCCAGTTTCAAAGTCGGTAGTTCTGGCCATAATTCTGACAAATAACTTTACCCTTTAGAAAAGGCACTGACAGCGGCCTGGCGGTGTCGATGGCTAGTGTCGGAGAGCACCAAGAGAAAACCCCAACCAGCACCATAACAGTAAGGGACAGGCTGGAAGTTTCCAGGCACTGGATGACGCAGCCGCAGAGCTAACGTAACTACCATGAGCCGCATTGTAGAGGCGAAACCGGGATAGAATATTACCCACACATGAATAAACTAAGCTCGGAAATACACTCAAGATATAATACTCCCACCACCCTGTCCATTTTTGTATTAAAAGGAGCCTTCACAATTCCGACCCGCGCTCACGTCAACAAAACAGACACCGAAGCCTCTGCAGCTGCTCCTCCTGACGTCATCAACGGTTTCTGGGCACGGCTGCTCGCTCCAAACCTCTGCGTGGTGTGAAACCTGACCAATCCAGCCCTCCTCCCGAGAGCTAGTCACCCAGGTCAGAGTATTATACACCCTGGCTGAGCTGCCCCCCATGACTGCCGCCGTGCTGGCTCCAGGTGCTTCTGAGACGCTTGTACTTTGGCCACGCTGTCCTCAACGTTGCTGGAATAGCTAGATTCCTGCCGCTCCCAGGCACCGTCGTCCTGCCTGCAGGCTCAGGTCTGGTGTGCCAGGTGCATCCCCGTGAGCGTCGCTGTCCGTGCTCCTCCAGTAATCCTTTGCTCGGTGCCAACCCACGTCATGTCCATGATTCCTCTGCTGGTGGCCCAAAGGCCCAGCCTCTGTCCATGGCCCACTGAGCGCATACCGTACCTCTGACTGGTAGTTCTAAGGATCATCTTTGGGTGGGAGACGCTTATACTTTGGCCACGCTGTCCTCGTAGTTGCTGGAGTAGCTAGGCCCCCACTGCCATTTCCTAGGCACCACCGCCCTGGCTGCAGGTGCCGATACGACAGTTCAGGTGCGCTCCCGCTGTAGTATTGTGGGCCCATGGCCCACCAGCTACGAAATAAAGACACAGACACCCTGTGTATGGTTGCTAAACTGGCCACGAACATGTGCACCCGGGTCCTATTATTAACAGGGTCACATCACTCGTGGCGCCTGTGATGGATGGGTGTCAGGTGCATGTGTGTCCAGCCCTCTAGGGAGTGGCTGGCAAACTCAGTGCCTGCTGAGACACTAGAACGTGTCCAGCAGGACACTACATTCCTCCCAAACTTAAATGAAAAAAACAAAAAACACCAGTCCAACCTGTTGGGGTAAACATCAAATAAATACCACAGGGTCCACATCAGCCCCTAGAATCGTGCAGCTGGAACACAGCAGATATGGGGCTGGTGACTCGGACTGCAGCAGGACATCTTCACTCGCACTCATAATTTAACCTAAGTGGCTCAGGACACGAATGCAGGCTTGGAGACATCAAACCGCACTCTGGCAGCCTACCAGTGAAAAACTGTCCTTTGGTTTGAAGTCGCTCCACTCCGCTGATTTTGAGGATGATGTGTGGTAGGTCATTACAGTTCATAAACATGGTGCGTCATGAGCGTGGTTAGAGTCCATGGTATAAGTTCACAAATGTGTTGCCTGATCAACTGAAGCCTCCTTTAGAAGACCTTGTTGCATCCTGGAGTCTGTCAGTGGGGCAATGTCAAGTCCAACTCTCCCGCCATGGGGAGGCCCCTTGTCTGCGTTGCCACAGGACTGCGTGTTGGCTGCGCTGGGGCTCCGTGTGTGCCTACGTGGGGGCAGCTGCACGACCACCGAGGAGCCAGTGCCTAGTCGCTCGCACAACTCCAGGGGTGGATAGATCTTGGTAAAGACATGCTATCTCTGCCGTAATTCGGATGCAAGTCAGGATAGCGGTAGTCTCCGGTTCTTCTTGTCAGCTGGCAGGGCAACAGTGTGTGACTCTGGTCCACGTGTTCAGTACTCTAGGGATGGTAGTGTTTGACACACTTGACACCGACTGGCGTGTTGGCATGGCCAGCCGTGTGGTGAATCTAGACGACATTTGGTAATAACTTGCCGAGGTGGGTACAGGCCTTTGTTTCTTCAGTCGATCACCTGGAGTGGGGGTGCCCAGGCGCTTCCATTTTCTTTGGGGAGGCATGTGCATCCATGCGCTTGGATGTCATGGGCTGCTGAGCCATCGGTGACAGTGGTGTGATGGGCATGCTGAGAAACGTGAGGCAGAGACTCTGTTCGCGCATGCTTGCGGCTTACTCTCGGTCTCCCACTGGGCGGTCGCCATGGCATTCTCGGGGTGTCACCCACTGCACTTGGTGTTGGTGTGTCAGGAGCCGCTCCTTCAGCAGCTAAAGTTTTCTTCAACATCAGGCCCAGCCTCTCCTAACTTCCCCTCCTGACCTTGGTCGGTCATCAGGTTCCTAGGGTCGACCATCCGGTCACACTTCCATATCTTCTGCTGGGTGCAGTGGCATGCACATGGCATTGATGATGTGGTTGCCATTGAACCTAGGCGACAGGTGGTGGCGATTTGCTGGGAGAGAGGATGCCTGGAGGGACTTCGCAGCCACGTATGTATCTTCGCCTTGCCGAGGCTGTTCTTCACCCATGGCGTCTGCGGTCAGAATCAGGGATGCCGTACGACTTGGACTGTCTACGCTTCGGATGGATGGTCGCACTGGGAAGCGTTGGAGAGAGACACGGTCTGCGCTAGCTGCGGCTTACGTTTGATTCTCCCATTGAGCTGTCTCCAGGGACGTCGGTCCGCCTGGGTGGCTGACTGGTGTCTCCCGGGGCGCCCTTAACTTGTGGCGATGCGAGTCCTCGTTGTTCTTCTCTCGGTCTCTCCAGCGCAACTGTGTTCGTCCGGTTCTTCATGGTGACAGGATTGTCACTCTTCTTTTTGGTTCTTTCTCCAGGTGCAGTAGCATTCACCTTCTTCCAAACAGGCCAACAGGGCCTATCAACTTCAATGGTCTCTGGGCCATGCGGGTAAGACTTCCAGTCGCTCTCCTCTCTTCTTCCTCCTGGGAGTTCAGTGGCGACCGGCCACTTGTCTTCTGTGTTCCCTCTTCAGCGATTTTCGCGATGCTCATCTACCCGGATGGCAGGTCACCTTCACTCGAGGGCGTCGTGCTTGCACCTTGAGCCTGCGCCATTGTGGCGCCTGCTCCTGCATGCGTTCGGGCATTCTTGGCGGGGTCGGTCACGTGCTCCTTGCTTGCTGTGCGATGTGGCGTCCGGCCACGTGTCTCCTGTCGTTGGAGCACATGTTGCGGTGGCAGCTTGCCATGTGGAGTGTGCGACTCTCCTCTTGCCTGCCTGGGGCCACTGGCGACTCCGTCTTGAGGCAGTGTGAGGGAGGACACTCTTCGCTGTCTTCGGCCCACTGCGGGGCTTCGCTGGAGCAGTGGAGATGTGGAGGCTCTCCTCGCTGCCTTCAGCATTGCTTCTTCTCTGTGGAGATATCTCACTCTCCTGGGCGCCTGCCCATGCTGTCAGGTTCGCTGGTACAGGCTTCTGCGCACCTCTGTCCTCGTGCGCTCAGTCCTCTTTGTGGGCGCCCTCTTCTGGCACTTGGTGTGCCCCTTTTGTAGTTTGTGGTGGTGTCCGTTCAACATGGGGGGACATGCGGTGTACTCTTCTCGCTTGCAGTGGTATCAGACAGCCACTGGGGGGAGCATGCACAATGCACGCTCTTCTTGCACCCTTTGTGGGGCTTGCTTGGTTGCTTTCGGTTCCATTCCCTTTCGCTGGACCTTGTAGGGCGCTCTCTGGGTTTTAGCAGTGTCTCCCCCTTGCAGTCGGGCAACGCTAAGTCTTTACTCCCCTCGCCTCTATGGGGGAGTGCTGGTGGCGCTTGACATTGCGCATAGTCACTTTTGTGGGTGACTGTCGGCAATCAGACTTTCTGTGACCTTGTCTCTTTATTGCTGCGGTGACTGACTAACACTGAGGGCCATGCCATGCTCTTTTGGCTAGTCTTTGCTTCTAACCCCTTGCTTAGGCTTGACTTGGATACTGTACTTGTGCTTGCTGCCTAGGGACAGGGATACAGCATGTCTCTCATGTGCCCTTCTCTTGCCGGGCAGCTGGGTGTAACCAGTGTTCTCTTTCCACTGCCAGCAGGTGGCCACTAGGGGGCATGTATTACTCTCAGGGGCAATCTCTCCATGTGGGTAGTAGGTGATTGGCTTGAATGCTTACTTGTTTCCTTTGTGCCTGTAGGCAGGGCTGCTGTTAAGCTGCTAGAGGCACACAGTCTCTTTATGGGGAGCAGGGCGCAGTCAGCACCTGTCTTAGCTGTCCTTCACAGCCTCTGTCTCAGTTGAGCTGTAGATGCCCCTGTTTGTAGCTGGTGAGTCAATGTGGGAGGTGGTGTATTACCAGAGGTCGCGGGGCACAGCTGGGTCTCCTGCCAGGGCCAGAGTGCAGTACAACAGAACGACCGCTAGGTGGCTCCATTACACGAGGCTGGAGCAGTCTTTTGAAGCATCAGGCCATGTGGAGTGGTAGTTGGGCGGTGAGTGTCTTCGGCTGGGGTAGGCAAAACTCTTTGCTGGGCTATGCCTTCAGTGCGGTGCTTTCACGCTTCGTCCTTGTCTTCCCTTTAATAACCGCCAGTGATACGGCCAGCAGTCTCCTTTGTGTGCACCACAGAAGCACCAGAGGTTCAGGTGCTGGGGCGAGTGTTGGCTGGTGTCTTCAGGGAGGGGTGGGAGCCGGGAGCTGCTCACAGTGGCTTCCCTTACCTCCCAGGCAGCTTCCTCTATTCATGGAGCTCTGCGCTGGTTCCGCTGCAGGCAGGTCCAGGCTGGGACTGGAGGTACGGTGCACTTCAGTCTCCGGCCAGGGTGCGGTGTGGCAGACCTCTGCTAGGGGCGTTGCAGACGCTTTGTGAGGAGGCTGCGGCTCTCTCAGCCGACACCGCCGGCCACGCTCTGATTAGCAGTGCTGATGTGGGAGGGGCAGGCAGTGCCGGGGGCTCTTATTTCAACCCCGGTCGAGGCAGTCGTATGGAATCACTCTGGTGAGTGTTATTTCTTTACCTGCAGGCCATGACTGCTTTTCCAGGACTGCTCACAACACACATGCCAGTACTGCTACTTAGTCTCACATCATTCCATAAGATTGTGACAATCAATGTGACCGTAAGAAATTTCTTTGTTTATTTTTTCATTTCTTTAAGTTTAAATTTGAGATTGAAAACCCAATTTTTGAGAGTTTCAATGGTTAACACAAAAACAAATATTGGACACATTTTTACATAAACCACACCTATTTTTACAAATACATTACATGTATTACATATATTTAGCAACAAACTTATTGGACAACACAAAACATGAAGTAGACAACAAATTCAACATAACAAATGTGAACAAGCTCAAATTCAATATTTGAAATACGTGAAAATAACAAAAAGAAGAAGATTAAACAATAAAACAAAACAAGCATTGGCATAGCCAATAGGTCTCGCCTTTGGGACCTTATAAGTGTTTAGCCATGCAAAAGTTGATGTTGTTGCACCAAGGATATTGTACTGAATAACTAAATACTTATAAGGTTCCAAAGGCGAGACCTATTGGCTATTGCAATGCTTGTTTTAGTGAATGTTCCTGCCTGAGGAAGGCTAGGACACGCCAATATATCTGCCTCCCTCCTTAAGCCCGCCCATAATACTCTTATTTACGTGCAAACGTTGGCAGTAAATCCCCAATCCCTCCCGGTGCAAATAAAATGAGTGCCAGGCTGAAGTGTACACATGTGGAGAATGCCATCTGTGTTATTACCATCTGCGTACTTGTTAAAACAGGCGATTACTGCCGGCCACAAGTATATGGCAGTCGCCTGCAATTTGCACTCAACTCATAATGTGAGTGAGTGCTGAAAGGGGAGCAACTAGCATTTGCACCCAGCTTATCACTAAATACTGCGTCTAAATGACCCGCTATATTTATTGCACATTTATAAAACATAGATGTCATCTATGAATCAGAGTGCCAGAAGGAACGGGTGGATGGCTGTGCACTTTAAGGCAAAGAGGAGAGAAAAGAAAGGAAGTGAAAATAAACAGGGAAGGAAAGAGTGGGGAGGTAGTGAAATGGAGAAACAAGCAAACAAATAAGCAATCAAACAAACAAAAACATACCACCATGTATACCCGTCATGAGTACATTCGGTGGGTCGAGGAAGTCTCCAAATTAATGCATGCATCCGTATCCAAAACAAAAACAAACAAACAAGAAAGAACGGCACAAACCAAGAAGCATGCCGAAACAAAGCCAAACAGCATAAGGAAACAATCTACACAATATGCAGCAACACACACACTAAAACAATTCAACAATCAAACATACAGTTACAATAGCGCCGGAGAACAAAGTGCAGATTGCTGGAGATCCGCAAATCAATCACTGCATCAGTCGCAGAGAACAGACCAATCAACTACGAAGCACAGCGCTCGCAAACATACGCAAACCAAATCCGCAAAACAATGACAATGAAAGGGGAATGGCGCTGCTGCAAAGTACATCAACCGAACTAAGCAGGATGCTGAATTAAAGGTAAATCTTTCCACCTGCATTTTGAAGTACGTGCACCCCCACCCCGGCTCAGCCTCCCCCCACCCGGCCCCCCACACCCTCGCCAATCTACAGTAAGGTTCAGACGGGCACATTATTCTTAATCTGAACCCTCCCCAGGTCAAACGGTCAGCAGGGGATTACTGATTAAAATGGTCTCCCTCGCACTGCACTTAAATAATGGAGGTTTTATGTGTGCAGCCTGGCGCACAGTCTCCCCGCGGCGACACCGGGATTCTGTTTGTACATGTGGAGAAAAGTACTATCCCTTACTGCTTGCTCCTGAAAAGAAAAAACATAAGGAAAAGGCCATACTCTGTACTGTATAACATCTGCCCCCTTTATATTATTATTAGTATTGTTATCATTATGTATAATAATAATAAAAATATTAATAACAACAATCATACCAATAATATAATAATAATGATAATCATCATACTCAATCATAATAATCATCATCATCGTAATAATCACAATCATGTGTGCTTTTTTTCGCAAGCATGCCACATCCGCAGGGCTAGGACATGCTATAATGTCTATTGTCCCCGTCTGTCGAGTATTAAAGGCGAGTTTCAGAAGTGAAGTCACAGGGGTAAACTTAGTTCCTCGAAGTGCGTTTTTAAATTAAATTAAATATGGCGAACTAAATGTGGTGGCAAAAGGGAGCAGCGTGCTTGCTGATGGAAACGAACCTGTGAGCACTGTGACAGATAACGCAGGAGAGGACAGCAGTGAAAGAAAGACGTGACCCACTTCTGACGAGAATCCTCCGACAGTAGTCCGGGTCGCCAGCTTTACTTTTCCCGCAGTCGCGCCTCGCGCGTAAGCAGAGGGAGGGGGGCCTGCGCGATTCCCTTGCGGGAGCGAGCAGCAAGGCGCGATAATTAGTAACATATGGCGCCAGCTGCTCGCTCCCGCAAGTGAATCGCCAGACGTGCACGCGTTGCCATTGGAAGCAATGCAACGCGTGCACGTCTTTGCAGGGAAAGCTGTGCCGATTACTAAAGGTCTTTCCTAGCGATGTACTATTCAGGTTACCCAAACAACTTCAGGTATCTTTGGCAAAAATTTCAAAATGAAAGGGAGAGTTAGCCTGATAGCTTACTTTTATGCTGGCGTTGTACGATGGTTGCAGGGAGCATTGCCATTGCTCCTGGGTACTGTACAGCTGCTCCAGGAGGCATCAGGGGCTCGCTTTGCTAAAGGGGGGCCCCAGTCCTTTACCTTGCCGGCAGGGCTATGCTGACGGCTCGAGGCATGCGGTGTGGCCTCAGACTTTCAGCCTCTCACCTGCAGGCAGGTGCTATCCAGCCGATCGTGCACAAGTAGAAGCACTTCTCCTGGGGCACTGTGGGCGCTGTAGAAGCGGCATTCGAGCCAGGTCAGTGTGTGACTCTCCTCTCACACTTGGGCCGACATCTCCTCCTCCACAGCATTCTGTGCACCGGTGCCTGATCGGGACACGGCCGCTTGGTCGATGCTGCCCTCTGTCACCTCCGCAGCACTTCACTTTGGGCAGCACAGCAGGTGGGGTCAGACCCACTCGTCGCCATTGTAGTATTGTGGGCCCACGGCCCACATGCTACTAAATAAAGACACAGACACCGTGTGTATGGTTGCTAAACTGGCCACGAGCATGTGCACCCGGGCCCGTTTATTAACAGGGTCGCGTCACTCGTGATGCCTGTGATGGATGGGTGTCGGGTGCATGTGTGTCCAGCTCTCTAGGGAGTGGCTGGCAAACTCAGTGCCTGCTGAGACACTAGAACGTGTCCAGCAGGACACTACACCCGCAAGCATCTCTGTACATGCTCCTCCAGCAATCCTTTTTGCTCTTTGCCACCCTGGATCATGTCCGCAATTCCTTTGCTTGTGGGCCAAGGGGTCAGCCTCTGTCTATGGCTCGCTGACCGCAAACTGTACCTCTGTTGGTAGTTCTCCGGATCATCTTTGGGTGGGCAGTGTTATCCTCCTGGGTAGGCCTTCTTATGCGGCATAAAGTTAAATTAATTCCCTTTGAGTGAGATAGAACATTATACAGTTCCTTTTCTGACGAGTGAGTACAGGAAGGGTTTTGTTGCGTTTTTCATAGATGTAAAAACAACTTCTGCGCCCTGCCAACATGTACTTCCAAAGACTGTAGGCCCCTTGGCTGATCCACACCAATAAACCAGAGACGACTGGAGTTTCCATGAATTCTGTGATTGGCTACCAAGAAGTAAAGCTACACAGTGGTAGGTGAATGCTTTCTACGCGTAGATTTACTCGCGTTAGTACTTTAGACATGAACTAGATGTGTTATACGGCTCGGAGAAGCCTTGAGATAAATATACCACCTACCATCGTGGTTTTGATATATATACCAAAGTATTGCCCCCAAAATTTGAAGGCTGATGGTATAGCTTGGACAGAAAATTTTATTAAAAGAGAAATTCCTTTGAACTTTTTGAATTGCTTTGGTTTACAGGAGGATTGTAAGCCTGCAAACTAAATCAGCCAGCTGGTTCTATTGTCTACTGCAAATTTTTACTGGACACCCAAAATATTTGTTTAAAAAACCAAAATGAAATTCCAGGTGCCACCGCTAGATGACAGCATCTGCACAGTTTATGAATTTATAGCAGCTTGATTTTACAATACAAACAAAACATCTTTGTATTAACCTCCAGCAAAAACAGCCACTGCCTAAATTGGTGTGTATATACTTTGTATGTTCGTTTACTGTTAGGTAGCTACTCCTCTGCTATTCAGTTTAAATGGTGCCATTCGCTAACTTTGCATTATTAAATAATGGCAACTAATTATCAGAATGCAGTTTGTGCTGCTGTGCTACCATTGTTCTCCCTTCCCCTGTACACTAAAAGTTCTTGCGGGATGGGATGGCTGTGCATCTGGAGTGGTACTAGACTTGATGAAACACCCCAGCACTCCAGGCCCCTCACATCTGACATGCTACTTCCCATAGGCAATAACACAAAACGTGTCCAGAAAGGGACAGGATGCAGGGTTGGATTGGGATCAAAAATCGGCCCGGGCACACCCAAAAAAAGTGGCCCACATTTGCGGATTGCGCCTTTCCACAAAACACTGCTTCAGCAAAGTTTTATGAAAAGAAAGGGGGCGGGTGGGCATGTTTTAATAACTTCACTTAGAATAAAATGCACAGATTATAGTGCTAATATTGGCAACTCACCCAACCCACAAAACACAGCAATCTCATCATAAAGAAACACACAAGACACATTAATTGTTGGAGAACACATTGCTGCAGGTTTATTTCGTACAAGAAATATGCCAACATGGTGGGTCAACTTACGGGCGATCCAAGGGCAGGCAGCCCCTAAGCTGCCCTGCCCACCTGATGAGCCAAATTGCACTGTGGCCTAACCAATCGGTGCTAACCATTTTGGGGGGATTTCCCCCTTACATCCTGTGGACAACCAGTCCACCCATTTACTCACGCCCCTTGAGGGGGCGGAGAGCATCCAGGCAAGCCCCCGGTTGCTCAGGTTTACAACCGCCCGAAGGACTAACGGGGCGCTGTCGTTCCTCCAGGGTCCTGCCGTAAGGACTTCCTGGGGTTGTTTGGCATTTGCACCCTTCTTGTGCTCCTGAAGAGGGTACCCCTATGTACCCTTCAGCCTCTGCATCGCCCTGTAACTCCGCCATAGCTCTGGGTGAGGCACCCGTCACACCCAGGGCCTCCCCCCCCCCCACCCTCCCAAGGCAGACAACTTTCTTACTTACACCCTGCTGACTCTAGGGCGTCCCCAGGTCCCATAGGAACAGGTCCATGCCCACTCTAGCAGGTGGACCCAACGAACGCATGACTCAACACCTTCGAGACCTACACTGGCTCCCCGTCGAGAAGAGAATAACCTACAAGCTTCTCACCCACACCTACAAATCCCTCCACAACATCGGACCCAAATACCTCAACGATAGAGTCTGTTTCCACGCACCCAAAAGAACTCTCCGATCCGCCGACCTCGCCCTAGCGGAGACCCCCCGCATCCGCAGAAGCAGAGCAGGAGGAAGGGCCTTCTCCTACATCGCAGCCAAAACCTGGAACGAGCTCCCGGTCAGCATCAGACGCTCCCCAAACCTGCACATCTTCAGGAAGGACCTCAAGACCTTGCTCTTCGACTGAAACGGAGCTGCCTACACCCCCCCCCCCCCAGCGCCTTGAAACCCTCATGGGTGAGTAGCGCGCTTTATAAACCCCTGATTGATTGATTCATTGATTGATTGATTGAATACTGGTGAGCCCAAGATGGTCGGGCACCCTTTGTTTCCCCACTAGTGACCACCAGTTGCGTTACCCAAGGACACATACCTTTTAGAAGCATAAGGGGATAAATGATTTGCCCCGGATCGCAGGTTGGAGTGTTTGCGCAAGGGGTGGTGTGGGTTTTTAAACCTCTCACCTTTCTGCAGTGGCACAGCACACCCCAATGGAATGGTTGTGCCAAATGTGGCACTATGGGGGCCCCTGTGGGCCGCGGGCAGCCTCAGATCCCACTGCTGAGCCACCCATGAATGTAAGTGAGACCACTTCTGCTCAGGCCCCCTGCCCTCGCTCAATCAGCATACATTAATGGGCCGGCCAGCGAGAGAAAGGGATTGATACCTCCGCCCATCTGCCTCTAGAAAGGCCACTCAGGCACCCACTGGGCCGCTGGCGGCCTCCTAACAGCACAAACAGCCCCCAGGCTAAACAAAAAAGCAGCCCACAGCTAGAACTCGGCTACCGGCCCTTCAGCCATTTCCCGAGTGCCAGCATTACCAATCCGACCCTGACAGGATACCACCAGCACTGGCTGCACCAACTGATGGCGAGCATTTCTTTACCACTGAATTACTGACAATACCATGACCTGCAATTACCAGTAGGTAATAGGCAATTAATGCTGATATGATAGCAGTATGCCCCCTCCCAGTATACTTAGCAATGCATCTCGGTGTACATCCCCGTAAAGCACTGAAATGAGACAGAAGGTCTACAGTGTGATCTTTTTACTATGATCCAATGGAGCACCTTTAGTACCAATATACTATGGTCATTTGTCTCTGAACAAACATAAGATGGGTGGCATACAGATTTTTCAAATTAAGTATAGTACCATTGAAATCATCCAAATTCGATATTGCCACTATGCGCCCTAGTGTGATTTTTTCAGAAATATGGAGGAGTCGGACCCCTCTGAGATGCAAGCAGCAGAAAGAGGACTTATGCACTTGTTAAGGACAGTCCACTGTCAGATATCGCGCCCTTGTCTACGTACAATAAGGGGCCTCTTTATGTGGGTCTGCAATGAGCAGCGAGAGGCAAAGAGGCCCGACTTCATGGGCCCGCCACGCTTCAACGCTATAGAGGGGCTTATCCTATGCGTAGTGTGTGCATAGCGAGGGGTGAGGGAGGGTGGGGCCGTGCATGCTCTCACTTCTTTTTGATCCCAGCCAAATATTGGGTTATGGGACTCCAGCACACACACAAGGGAGCAATAGGTGTACTGTGGTGGGACTCTGGAAGAAAGGAGTTTGAGATCCCACCGACTCAAGCTATGACTGTGGTTCACAGCAGCTCCTAGAGCCTCTCGGCCTGTATGGACATACCACGTGTTTGGCTGCAACAGGCTGGCACTGGATTCATTTTCTGGCCACGTGAAACCTGAGCCAGTCTTTCTGGCAGTCACACGCTCGTGACACCTAGAGGACGATTGTAGTGTCATTGCTACTTCTTTTTCTGGGGTGGGTGGTGTGTTGCGGAACTCACAAATGCAGGGAGACTTTGCTGACAGCTAAAGTGTCATGTGTGTGAATGTGGGGGGGTGTTTGTATGGGTGTGTTTTGTGCGTAGTCTTCTTTTTTGCTCTCTTTTTAACCCTACAATCCTTCCCCACCCTTCCTATCTCTGTTTTTCCACCTACCTCTATGCTCCATTCTCGCTCTTCGCCACCCCTCTCGCTTGCTTTGTCAGTCTTTGTTTCTTTCTCTTAGAGTTTTTCCTACTCCTCATCAACTGAATGTAGTGTGGCGCAGTGGTGCAACACAAAATTATGGGGTCCTACGGCAGAAGGTGTTAGGGGCCCCCCGAGTCTCCATATCTCACAGATATTCAAAGATCTAGGGCTAAACAGGGCCCCTGAAGTGTGGCACCCCTCTCCCCCGTGCCGCAGGACCTCGCATTACGCCCCTGCTGCGTCAGTAAGAGAGAAGACCCTCCCCATGTCTGTCAGAAGGGCTCTGCTGGTGCCTCACTCACTCCGAAAAGCACTCACGACAGTGAAGAGCGGTCTCACTGTACTATGTTGTAACTCATGTAAATGCTGATACATGGGCATTTAATAATCAAAGCTGAAACACAAATAACGTCCTGATATTTTACCTTGAACTGACATCCTGTCCTAGAAGTTCACTTAGAAGAGTGTGTATTGTTTTTAAAATTTTGCCTTTTTTACTGGTCCTTTCTAACGTGTCTGTAGCACAGTCAGTGCACACATTGCCTTCATACATATAGCCACGTAACTGTCTGTAGATTCAGTTTTTGTGCGCCCATCTATGCCAGGCAACTTGTTCCCTCATGTGTGGTTCATAGTGTTCCAACGTCTATCACTGTCCCTAGAGGGTGCCTGTGGATGTGTATGTCCCTCTATCACTAGGTACCTGAATTTGCCCTGTTCTACCCCATCACTGAACCCATGTGTGTCTGTGCCCTACCAGGCAAATGTTGTATGTGTCTTTCAGTTGTCCTTAGTAAGTACAAACATCTCACTCCACTTGTGTCAGTGTGTGTCTAGTTGTCACCTCGCTTGCCAGTGGCAGCAGTACACATTTGCAGCTTTTATCTCGGTGCTCTGCTCTCTCTCCCTCCAGTCTTTGCTTGTGCACCCGTTCCCTCTGACCTCTACTCCCACTCTCCTGTCTCTGGTTTTCTCCTCTCTCTCTCCCTCCTTCTCATTGTTCTTTCCCTTACTCCTCTCCTGCAGTGTGCTTCCTACCTGACTCTCTAAATTGTGCTGTTTATACCCATCTCTGTGCTTAGCTCATCACTCCTGTCCGGCAGGCTGCTCCCTCACTGGTTACAGCATTGTGACTGGATCTGGAAGATTTTCAAACAGTCCCCCTGAGCGCCGGTAGGTGGTGTTGTTAGGCTGCGCACCAGCATCAGAAGTGACATACATGGTACCTGTATAGGCGCCATCTCGGCGAGCTGACGTCAGTTACTTTCGTGACTTTCCCCGCCAGGAGTGCAGCGCCACGATGAGCACTGAACACTGGTTTTACAAGTTAAGGCCCTAAGAAGGGTGTCCCTTACAGTGTAATAGGTTTGCAGAGCAGGGAGGATTGGTAAGGAATCTTCAGCTAGATAGAGTCTTTACCAGATAAGGTGTTACAGAAGGTAAGTAACTTGTTCATCTGATAGAGGCTTCTAGCCGCAGATTCCTTACCACAGAATAGATATCCAAGCAATACCTCCCAAAAGGTGGGACTGCAAAGAGAATTAAATTGGAAACGGGCGAAGTACCCGTCACAACGAACATGACTGTCCAGGCAGTAGTGCTTGGTGAACGTGTGCAGGGATGCCCACGTTGCTGACTGACAAATGTCCAGGACCGGGACGCAGCGCGCTAACGCAGAGGTTGCAGCGCTGGCTCTGGTGGAGTAAGCCTGTAAGACCTCAGGGGGCTGTTTCTTTGCCAATGCAAAGGAGATCTTAACGCATAGAACGATCCATCGTGAGATGGATCTCTTCTGCACCGTCTTCCCAAAGAAAAGGTAGGCAGGGTGATGCTCTGGCCTACATCGAAGGGAACCAGCTTGTCCGGGTAGAAGGTGGTATAAGGAGGGTGCGAGGAGTGTGCCTGCAATTCGCTGACCCTCCTGCCCGATGTTATGGACACTAAAAAGGCAGTTATTGTCAAGAACCTAAGAGGGCAATTGTGTAGAGGCTCAAATGGTGCACAAATTACAAAGGTGAGGACCACGTTGAGGTCCCACTGAGGCATAATGAATGGTGTAGGGGGAAACATATGCAGCAGGCATTTAAGCCACACAACAGGTGACTTAAAGAGAGATGATTGGTCCGTCAACCGCAAAAATGGCGGGATCGCAGAGAGATAACCTTTAACTGTGCCTAGAGCAAAGCCCTGCTGCGCCAAAGACAATGCAAACAATAGAACCTTGGGAAAAGGTGCAGAAAGGGGGTGAACGTTGAGGAAAGCACATCATGATACAAACTTGTCCCAATGGCAGGCGTATTCTGACTTTATGGAGGGATGCCTGGCTGCCAGAATAACATTACAGACTTTGGGAGGAAGGTCGAAAGCTGTCAACTGTCGCTGCTCAGTCTCCAGGCATGAAGCTGGATGGTACACAGATCCTCTCGAAGAGGCAGCCTGACTGGAGGACCCATGATAATGCTCAACAGCTCAAGATACCAGACTACCCATGCCCAATCTGGAGCAACAAGAATGACTTGGGTCCGATCGTTTCTGATCTTCTTGTGAACTCTGGGCAGGAGTGGTATTGGCAGAAAGGCCGGAGCTCTACTCAAGATGAAAAGCGTCTCCAAGCAAGAGTCGCCTTGGAAACTCCGGTGCACAAAACTGCTGACATTGTGCATTCTCAGCGGGGGCGAACAGATCTAACCAAGGCTCTCCCCATTGCTAAAAGAGACCTTGCAACACCTCCAGATGGAAATGCTACTCGCGATCCACTAGGCATCTTCAGATTAGTTTGCCAATGCCAAGCGAATCGCCCAGAGCTCCAACAGGTTGATGTGGAGCTCGGACTCCGCAGGAGACCAGAGTCCTCTGATCTCCACCTCGCCAAGTCGCCCCCCGCAGTCCAGGAGCGACACATCTGTCACTACAGTCAGCTCTGGCTGGGAAAGGGAGAGCCGTCCAACACTGACATAATTCTGGTTCGTTAACCACCACTGCAGATCTTTCGCAGTTACCTACAAAATTTGGACTATGTCTGGGAGATTCTCCTGATGCTGCGCCCACTGAAACATCAGGTGCCACTGCAGAGCCCACATATACCAACAGGCATGAGTAACCAGCAGGATTCAGGATGCCAAGAGGCCCAACAGCCTCAGAGTCAGTCTCATCGAAATGCAGGATAGAGGCTGAAACATCTGAATCATAGCAGGAATATCCTGGATTTGCTGCTCGGTTGAGGAAGATAGTGAATCACCTCCTGACCTAATGCACAGTGATGTGAATGGTGGTTCTGTGGATGGGGTACAACTTGCTCCTGAACAGAAGCCTTAGGAGCTCAGAGTATTTAGAGAGGTGCTGGGGCGATTTTCCCATCTCTTCGCTGACTCCAGGGTTGACACCAGGATGTGTGCATGACATGGATAGAAGCAGTGCTTAGTTTGATCTGGCAGTTGCCACTGGACACCACCAGCACTTATTTTTGAGCCAGTGGTTGTTGGTGGGGGGCACTGGCACTTATTTTTGGGGACTGACATTTATTTTTCTTCTTGGGACATTTACAGAGAGCAACACTGTAAAAACACACAAAACAAAGACAGAGGAAGATAAAGATGGAAAAACCAACACAAAGAAAGCAGAAACCTGCAAGAGTGAGATAAAGGAGCATGGAGTCAGTGGATTAAAGAGGCCTGAAGTGAATTGAAGGCTACACAATTTTGGTATTCAGCGTGCTCATGTTTAATTTCACTGGGCGCGGGCTTCAGAGTAGAGCTTTGCTCACCAGCACACATTCATTCACAAATCAAGCACTGGATATAGGGGACTGCTTGCTAGTAAATTCCAAGACTTACAGAATGTGTGACTGAGTCGAGGAGTTCCTCAAGGCAGAGGTTGACAAGTCGTGGGACTTGGGGAGATTGAGCATTCCTGTAGTCCTTGTTCTAGCACAGTGGCATTGGTGCCCTAGTAAGTATGCACAGACTTGCGCTTTTCCATGGAGTATGGGACTCTCAACAAGGTTATCAAGAGAGATGCATACCAGGTTCGTTGAGCTGATAAACTATTGAGTAGGATGGGTGCTGTTTACTTCTTGAATACCTTTGATCTGACCATCGGCTATTAACAGACTGCACAAGCATCTAGTGTCAATGAGGGGACTGCATTCTCTATGTGAGAAAGATTGTACCAATTTAGGGTCATGCCTGTTCAGGATGCTACTGCTACTTTTCAACGTGAAGTGAACCATGCTCTCTCTGGGCTGGAGGGGTTCTGCATGGCTTATCTGGACGGCATTCCATTTATAGCAATCTGCTGGAAGACTACTTGAACTGTTGGACAGGTTACAAGGAACAAAACAAACCATCAAGGCAGCCAAGGCCAGTTAATAGAACTTTGTTGCCAACTATGGGACTACAGTTGCGCCCTTGGCAGCACTGACATCCAAGAAGCAGCTTAGGAAAGTGATTTTGACTATGCAGTGTCACAAGGCCTTTGAGGACCTGAAGGAAACTCCATGTAATGCCCATGTGTTGAAGGCATCGGTCTAGGGTCAGCCCTTTATTTTACACACGGACGCCTCAAATAAAGGAGTATGAATGATAGTGAATGAAACTGATGACAAGGATAGAGAACATTCAGTGGCTTGATTAGCCATAGACTGCTTCCTAAGGAACAGAACTGGATGGTGTTGGAAAGGAATATTTTGCAATAGTGTGGGCTCTGAGGAGGTTTCAGCCTTATTTGTTTGGTACCACGTTTATGGTCCACAGAGATCACTAATCACTAAAGTGGTTTAAAATTCCAAGTTGCTGAGATGGTCTATCTCGGTACAGGTCATTGATTTCACAGGAGAATACAAAGCTGGAGTGAATCATGGAAATACAGAATGACATGATCCAACTAATGGACTTCTTCAAAGGTGGTGTAAGGTTGTAATTAGTCTGAAATGGGGCCAGGTGAATCTTTTGGTACGGGAATGTCCTCTGCATTGTAAACATGCATTTACCCCTTTCATGAGTGAGTGACTGCATGTGAAACTAGTATTGTAGCACTGGAGTCACACTAAATTAATGTGTGCACAGAGGCCTAGGCCTGCCTCTCATAATGTGAGGCTCAGAACATGTTTTGTGACCTGGAGGGAGGCACAAACATTCTCTCATAGTTGGACTGCTGCCCCTGCCCTTGCTTTGTGAATCCTTCGTGTGACCAGACTTTTTTTCTGAGCCAGTGAGAGTGCAACCTAACAACCCCTCTGTGTAAATGTTTCTACTTTTCCGGTTTCGACACCTGGGTGGTCAGTTTCCTACTCCAGGATACTCCTTGGGGGGTGGTTTGGTGCATTATAAATCCAAATAACATAACATACAACAGTACATATGTCATGTGAAATCCAGGACCTTGTGCTGACATCTCATGTGCAGGTTGAGTGCATGTGTATGCAGTGATTGTGAAGCACATGTATTGTAGTAGGAATCCGTTTGCTGTGTGAGTTTAGGTACTCAGCCCACTGGGATCCATTTTAGATGCTAGTGGTTTAGCATGGCATTAGATGAGGACGAGTACACTTTTACCAGATAGTGAACAAGCATTGCCTGCATTTCTGTGGCCGTAGGGGGGACACCCAGACACTGAGGTAAAGGAGGATGAAGAAGGGGCATTGCACCAGTTGCACCACTAAAAATACAAGGATAACCAGCAGGTAAACGCAGGGCTTAGCCAGCACCCAGCAGGAGACACCAATGCGTGCAGATGAATATGTTGTGTAAACCTGAAACTTCAGCCAAAGTAAATGAAAGGAGCAAAAGACATTAGACAGAATTACACAACTTACCAATAAAAGTATTTGACATCATCTGGACCTGTGCCTTATCTGGACCCGTGGGGACTCTAGTCATGGGATCCCGACCATAATGGGGCGAGAATACCAGGACAGGTGTGTGTAGCACATAACTGATAAAAGTGACTTACATTACAATCTTGTATTACATTCCTATTGAACTGTTTAGTATTGAGCTCTACTATGAGATTACAGGCAGTATTTTCCTTTACTTCAAATATAAGCACTGGGTTATAAAATACATTATTAAATCTATTGGTTGAACGAGTTCTTAGCTCGTTTCGCCCACACTACATTACAGAGAAGCCCCTGACTGCTTGCTCTCGGTAGGCTGACGATCAAGAGTGGAAAAGATGTTATATGGCCCACTTTGCAGATCCATAATAGTACTGGAACCAGGATACCAGTGGCAAACAACCTCAACCATTATGGGAGGGGTCCAGTAGTCCCTATCTGCCCTTCAACCCTCCGACCCCCAAATCCAAAACCTTCCGAACGGGATTTGAAAGGATACCTACTGTCATTCAAATCCTACAACTTTCATCCTTGCCAAACTCTTAATATTGAGATCCTAAATAGTTTCTTATTTTTATATAAAAGGCAACTTACCCCTTCGTTGCTCAAAATATGAACCAAAAGGCCATTTCCACAACCCAAGTCTACAAAGGACTGCTTTCTGGTTAACTTCTTTTCTGTTCGTTCATCTTCCCAAAGGATCTAAAAATAGTCAAATATTGACAAAATATAGTTAAAAAAGGATCATGAAAATTAGCCATCAATTCAATATTGTAAATGCCAATGTTTGAATATACCAATATTTTAAAATCTAAAAACAGTTCTCAATAAATTTCCAGAGCAAAGGCTCATTAAGACATGGGAATTCGCACATTATTCCTTTCCGTAGAGTGCAGTGGAACTCCCTCACGCTTAACTGTTGGGCAAGAAGCTTTCTATTGATGCCTTCATTAGGGCTGTCGATATAAGAAAACAATCTTCAAAGGGAACGATAACGGAGTACTGTAGATACTTATCTAAAAGGTATTCCCCGCACCCGTTGGCCACAGCAGAGTGATTAAAACCAGGTCTTGCTGTGGAAGTAAGGGCAGGAAGGCTATTAGCACCTCCACCTCATAAGGAGTGACTTTAGCTCCACGGAGATGATGGCGAAATGGCTCTTCCAGATGGCCGCAGCCTTAGCTCTCCGATTTAATGCAGTCTTACTACCACTCTATGCCAGCCCCTTTTATCCTTCTCAAAGACAGAATGTAAGTCCAAATACAGCAGAACTGTAAAAACAACAAACTTGTCGGTTTCTTTATTTTATCTAATTCCCTGTGGTTGTTGTGGAATACATTTCCCCTTTGACAAAGAATCGGAGGAGTAGGAGCAGAGTGGCAGCGACAGCAGCTTCGGATCAGTGAGCTTTTGGCTCAGCGGCGGAAAGGAGCTATTTTTGCAAGGCTGGCAGTTTACACTATCTGTGGAGGGAGGCTGGAGTTCTGCCTACCAGAACAATGTGCAGCGGAGGAGCTGGGAGCCACCGAATGCTGCCATTGGGGAATATATTAGTAGATATAGCCAACAAATGGAGCATTCTGATTGGCTGTCCAGCTCCCAATATTCCCTACTGGGTTCTAATTAGTTTTATGATGACTTCATCCTGTAGAGAGTTGGCTTGCAACCTGATTTTATCATGACCCAAAAAGACACTGCAAACTTTTCTCAAGGTGCGCAGTATTTGTGCTTGCAAAGAATATGCCTATGTCACAATCGGATGCAGTTCGATTGCACCTATATCCTTCAGTATTGTTCATCTACTTAAGATCCAGTAGCGAGTCCCATCTATTCATAAAATAGCTAACTTAAAACTGGTTCTGCAGCCTGAGAAATATGAATGGGTGTGAAATCAGAGAGATTCAGGATCTAAATGCAGACACGAGGATTAGGCCCCTAAAGTTACCATTCAAATTATTACTTATGTGCCAAAAGAATATGTTGCTTACATAAGGCTCTTTCTGGTGGACTCTTAACTTAACCACAGATTCCTCACCTTGTGAATCTCCACAGGCACCAGACTGAATCTCAAAATACTTGCAATAGCTCCTGTCTGTTGACAGCTGGCACCATTAACCTCCACGTCAACTCCATTCTGCTTCTGGACGTTACAACACAGAGTCACATAATGATGAACTGGGATGTGGTCTGAGTAGATACTAGTGTGTTGGATTAATTCCAGGATGTGACCCTTCACTTTTTGTGTAATACAGAACTGCATAAGGGTGCCACTCCTGCATGCTGATAACAGTTTAATTGGCAGAAATTCCATGCCCACCCAAGAACGTGGACCATAGTGAACAGGATTGATCATTTACTGTTAGTGTGTGAAAGCTAACTTTCTATGTTTTAAATACCCCAAAGTCCACTCCACAGAAAGGGTAGCTGGAGGGAAGTGAGGAATCTGTAGTTAGATAGCGAGTCAACCAGAAAGAGCTTTATCGGAGGTAAGTCACTTATTCTTCTGATGGATACTTTTAATCACAGATTCCTCACATTGAAGATCAATACCAAAGCAATGCTCTCTGCTCCGAGGAAGAGGGTCTGACGAGAATCCTGCAAAATGCAGCAGGTAAAATGCCATTATTTACGGATTTGAGAATCGATACAGTAATGCATGCTAATGGTATGGACAGAAGCACACGTATTTGCCTGGCAGATGTCCAAAACCGGAATACCTGGAGATATATGCAAACCTTTTCCCTCTTCTATCCCTCCACTATCCTTCTCAATCCAAATAACTGAATAACATTTCCACCACTCAAATTACTTTCATATTTCACTATACTAATTCACCACTAATCTTTTATGGGTTCCGGAGTAGCGTGCTACTCACTGAAAAAGCGCTTTGACGCCCCGTCAGGGGTAGTAAGAGTTCTATAAATGTAATTACAATACAATACACTATAATACAATACAATAAAACAGTAGTTGCAGCCTTCGCTCTGGTGCAATGAGTCCTAAAGCCCTAAGTGGGTCTGTTTGAGCCAAGATATAAAACATTTTGATGCAATTATGCATAAGACCATCCATTGGGCTAACGTTTGATTTTGGAAAGGCTTTCCCTTCCTTGCACTAGAGAACCCAGCAAATAGTTGACCATAATTATGGTACTCCATAGTTCTACCAATATAAAAAGAAAGAGCACATCCAACAGGTGAAGCTCTCTTCATCCTTGGATGGGCGCTGACGAAAATAGAACTCTGCAAACGTGAAGGACTGCTCCACATGAGAGGGTCACACCATGTTCGGCAGAAAGGATGCACGAGTTCTAAGAACCAGTTTGTCAGGAACAAAGGTGGTATATTTACAAAGCCTTCAGCTCACCGACGTGCCGGGCAGAAGTGATTGCTGTGGGAAAGAAACCTTTTTAGGATCAGGAGCCTCAAAGTACTGCTGTGTAGAGGATCAAAGGAGGAACAAATCAAGACCAAGTTAAGGTCCCACTGTGGCACAAGGAAAGGCGCAGCAGGAAATATATGTGAATGTCCTTTTAGAACATGCATCCCGAAGAGTGATTTGAATGATGGAGGTTGATTAAACAAACAAAGGCCAAAAAGTAATCTTTAACAGTGCCCACATCAAAGATTAGCAGGTCAATCAAGTCTGCAGAGGGTCAACTTGTGTCTCATTGCACCAGACGATCAACCTGGATCAGTGGGAGGAATAAACTGGTTTAGTGGAAGAGCAGCATACAACTATATTTGCATAAATGACCTCAGAGTATGTGTATGTATATGGTATTTCTATAGCACAAACCAAAAGGCAGCAGAGAGCTGTACATGGTCAAAGACAAGCAAAAAGTCAATGAGTAAGAGAGGAGGAATCTAGATTATAAAGATAATGACATCATAAAGCATTAATAATTCACAGAGGTAAGTCTTCATCTCTTTCCTAAACGGGATGGGCTAAATGTTGAGGTGGTCCTAATGGATACGGGGATGTTGTTTTAGTTCATGGGTGCATAGATAGAAAAGGCCTGCTCTTTTTTTTTTTTTACAATTCTTAGTCTGCAGTCTGATGGTGTCCTGGGTGAGGGTGTACCGAAATCCACCGGAGCATATGAGCTTGTCTGGAAGATAAGCGGAGGTGCTGGTCGTGATTGCTTTGTAAATGATGCAACTGCTTTTGAAGATGATGCGGACGACAAGTGGAGCCAGTGGAGTTCTATCAGAATGAGGGTGATTTGATCATATTTCTTTAGGCTGTGGGTAACACATGCTGCAGCATTTAGGATGCCACTATGCGGTGCCAGAGTGGAGTCTGTTAGGCCATGGAGTAGGGTGTTACCATCATCCAGATGCAAGTGTACGAGGGCTTGGACAGTAGTTTTGAAGTCACTTTCTGGAAGAAATAGTTTGGCTTTCTTTAGAAGAGAAAGCTGGTACAAGGCCATCTTTGTTTTTTGGCAATGTGTTCCCTGAGGGTGAGGCTGGTGTCTAGGGTGAATCCAAGTCACTTGGCATTCTGTGAAAGTTGGACTTTGAAGTCATAAACGTTCATGTCATTGAGCCAGGTTTATACTGCACTGTGTTTATTGTTCTTAGCAAATAACAGGAATTCTGTCTTGGTTAGGTTGAGCTTCAGCTAGGCAACAGACAACTAAGTCTGAATGATGAGCAAGCAGAGTTTGAGGTGTTGGATGCATTAAGCAGAAGAGACTTTCAAATAGAGTTTGGTATTGTTGACCATTGGTGATTTTTGATGCTGTTATCTGTTAATGGAGCACCAAGTGGCTCCATGACTAGGTTGTAGATTACCGGAGACAATATGTAAACCTTGGGGTACTCCACAAGTGACAGCATTCTTTTGTGACCTGGCCATGCCTATGTGAACAAACTGATGTTGATTGGAAAGGTTGGAGGAAAACCAATAAAGGACATTGCCACGAATCCCATTCAAGACTCCAGGGTGCATATGAAGGCATGTTGAAGGCAAATGAGAGGTCCAGCAATATCAGAAAGCAGGGGGTCACCTTCATCTGTGGTCAATAGACCATCATCTACGATGTGTAAGCTAGCAGTTTCCATTTTGTAGCATGACCTGAAGCCGACTGGTAGTAGTGCAAGATATAGTTAACACTGATGTGGTCTTGTAGTGAAACACAGCCTGCTTTTTCAATTATCTTGTAGATGAATGATAGGTGAGTGATGGGTCGGTAGTTGGTGAGGTCATTAGGGTCTAGTTTAGGGTTCTTTAGGAGAGGGAGGACTGGCCTGTCTTAAGAGCATCTCTTCATAAGTTGTAGCTTTGAGGGAGTATGTCATGGAGATCTGGGAGAGATAGGACTTTTAAGGCTGACTGCTGCTGGATTCAATGGGAAGGGATGAATGTAAGCAGGCTTGGTGGTGTCACTGTGCTGCCGGATCTTCAGTATTTTTTCATGGAAGAAGCGGTTAATGGATTTGCACTTTTCTGTGGAGTGAGGAATAGGTGGGTCCAGCAGAGGGTTGATGCAGGGCTTGATTGTCTTGAACAGCATTCTGCTTCTGTCGGTGGCTTCATTAATGGTGTTGGTATAGCACTTTGTTTTGGCTGAAGTGATGAGCTGTCTGTGTGTTGAGTAGACTCATTTCAGTAACGAGAAATCCTCTGTAGTTCTGTTTTTTCCTTTTTCTTTTATGTATGCGATGGATCGTATATTGTCAGCAAGGTCTTTCAACTACCAGGGAGCTGAAGGCTTTGGTTTGCACTTGCATGTTGTAATTGGGGAGTGAATGTTCACATAGTTGTCCAAAGAAAAGTTGAAGTTGTCTCGGTGGGTCTTCAAGTTGGGCATGGAGTTTATGGGGAGAGAGATGAGTTCAAGCATTAGGTTGTTTATGGAGAAATGTTTGGCTTTGAAGGTCTGTTCTCCTCTTTTGTGTTGACCACGATTTGTTGGCAGGGCACTAAGCATGGAGATAGGAATGAAAAATTGGTCAGTCTAGTTGAGAGGTATGGGTGGTTTGCTTTGGATTGTTGGTGATGTTTAGAAGAAAAAGTTGAAGATGTGGCCTTTTTTAATGTGTTGGGTGTGTGACATGCTGTACCACATTGAGTGCATCGTTGAAGTTCAAGAAGGTGCCTTGTTATTTTTAGAACTTGTGTTGTCTGGAAGGTTGAAGTCACCCAAGAGGGAGATGTGTGCATGTCGTAAGGATAAGATGGTGAGGAGATCTGAAAATTCAAAAATAAAGTCCCTGTTCTGCCCGGAAGGCCTGTAGATGAAAAGGGAGGTGTAGGTCTGATTTGAAGAAAAGTGGGAAAAGGGATGTCAGCAGTTCCATGGAACTGATTGCAATTGCTTGCCTAGAGTGCAGGATCAGCGGGACTTATGAATGACAGCAAGGCCTCCTCCTTTGTTATGTTTAATATACACACAATGGGTGATGTAGCCTGTGGGAAGAAGGGCATCTAGGATGTTCAAAGATGTGGGCGTGAATCATGTTTCTGCGATGAAGAGGGCTTCAAGCTTGTGATAGTTGATGATGTCTGGTGCATGGAGTACTGCAGAGCGAGTGCTGATGAGCATGAGTTAGAATGTATGTTCTGTAGTTTGAGGGTGTATGGTAGTTAGTAAGAAGTGTACAAGGTGGGGTTTATGTGTGATGAAAATGCTAAGTGAGTATTTGGGTCATCTACATATGGGTCTGACTGTGGGGATTGGCAGTATGGAGCACTGGATGAGGCACATGATTTTATCTTACCTTGTAAGTTTTAGTGGAAGAGGGGTTTTGGCCCTTCGTGGCCCTAACAGACCCAAACAGGCCCTTGTCTGTGTCAGCCCTTTGCTGGGGACACCCAGATGATGGGACACCCTCATACATTGATTGAAATGGGGAGAAGGAAGGAAGTGATGTCACTTCCTGTGCAGCTGGATAATGGGAAATGCAGTGGTGTCATTTCCTGTAGCGAAATTAAGTCTTGTTGCTTGGGTTCTTCTTTTAAAGATGGTTTTGATGGGAAACCACTGATATTACTTCCTATGCGGATGGATAATATCATCTGAACATAATATCCTCTAAGTTGGTTCCGCTCAATTTCTACACATGAAAGTGTAGATTGTGGATGTGTGGGTGCAGCAACCTGCCTTGCAGCTGGTACAACAGGTCCTTTCAAAGAGAAAGCCAAAACAGAAGGCTGGTGCTCATGATCAGCAGTTCAGAGTACCAGACCCACATGTGCCAACTGAGGGTCACCAGAATCAACTTTGCACTTTGGAATTTGCTACATACTGGTCTAAAAATTAGGAGAGCGAACTATACAGGTGTGGCAGCCGTACCTGGCAAAAGGAAGATGAGGAGTGTTGTTGCTGTACTTGGCTTTGTCCTTTAGAAATTACTCTATCCCTGCCAATATGCAATGTCTTCTGTGTGGGTTGGTGTACAGGCCGAGAGGGTTATAGGTGGCTGTTGGACTTGACATTGTCTCCAGGGTCATTCCCAAACCTTTTGCCTTCTCCCTCCTGTGTTCTGAACCCATTTTTGTTGGTGTTTAGGACTCTGCACACTTTACCACTGCTGACCAGTGTTAAGGTGCTTTTGCTCTCTCCTCTAAACATGGTAAAACTGGCTTACACCCACTTGTAATTTACTTGTAAGTCCCTAGTAAAGTGTCAGGCCTGCCACTGCAGCCTGAATGTGCAGTTTTAAACTGCCATTTAGACCTTTTGCCTTGCCTAAACCTTCCATTTTAGTACATATAAGTGACCCCTAGGGTAGGCCCTACACAGCCCAGAGGGTAGGTGCAGTGTATTTAAAAATTGGACATGTACTTTTAGGAAGTTGCCATTTTCTTGTCCTAACCATTTGGTGCCTTCAGCCTGCATCCTGGGTCGCATTAGTAGGTGTAGCTGGCAGTTGGCCTTTCTGTATTGCTCCCAGATAGTGATACGAAAAAGGAATAGATGTTGGCAGGATGGGCCATCTCTAACTTGATAGAGGGGAAGGAGCTCTGAACTACTACACTTTCACAACACAAAGGCTCTGCCTCCGCACACTCACAGAGTTTCACGCCAGTCTATTGTGCCCCTAGACAATCTGGGGTCAGGGCAGGGAGGCAGGAAACTCCAGACACTCTGGGGGTGGGACCCTCTAGAAATGTCACCTACTTCAAAGCCAGCACCAAGGATAAATAGTGGACCCTCAGACCCAACTCTTCAGTACTCCTCTGAACCTCTGGAAGACTTAGAAGCACTACTGTTCTACTCTGCTGAAAGGACTACTACTCTGTTGCCCTGCTACTCTGCTGCCTTGCTGCATGAGTGAGAAGGACTGGACCTGCATCTTGAACCCAAGACTGCCAGAGTGACTCCAACGGGCTAGTTGGCGGGCCTCCTAATCAGCGCCTAAGGGATAGAAAAGGTTCCAGCCACTTTGAACCCTGCACCTGAACTCTGCCTGCTGTGAGTCCTACACCCCAAGTGCTGCCACTCCAGTCCTGGACCCTTGGAAGTGGGTCTGAAGATGCTCTGCCAGCCCACTAGCAGAACAGACGTAGCACGGTGCATCGCCTCGCATAGGAACCGCTGCTGCATGATGCATCCCCAATGCAAGATCCTGCAGCTCTTCAGAACCACGCGGGGCAAAGCATCCTCGACACAGGACCTCGCATTGCAGCCCCGCAGCTCCTCGTAACCACTGCTGCGCGATGCATCCTCAATGCAGGACCTCGCATCGCAACCCTGAAGCTCCTCAGAACCGCTGCTGCGTGACACATCCTGAAAGTGGGACCTTGCAAAGCTCCACAACCAGGATTTAAGGTACTTTGTTCAGCTGGCCTAACTTTCTCCCTGTATCCGGCCCACGCTCTATCGCGGTCATCCTGAACCTGTGACTATGTCCCAGTCCAGCACGATCAGATGACCACAGTTGGTGATTGGTGCTTTTAAGCACTATTTTTATGTAAATCTTTGATATTGCATCTCTCCGGTTGTACTGATTGGAGTTTTGTAGTTTTGTTGTCAAATAATTTATTACATTTTACTCTATTTCTCTAAATTGATGGGGGATTTTTCTTGTGTTGTGTTTTCACTTTATCTCTGTTTGTGTGCTTCACAAACACTTTCCACATTGCCTCTAAGTTAAGCCTGACTGCTTTGGTGCCAAGCTACCAGGGGGTTAAGCACACATTGATTTGGGGTTTGCTAGTGTTTCACCCTGACAAGAACTGTGGTTGCTACTTGAGTAGGATGTAACCCCCTCCCAATCGACCAGGAACCCAATTTCCTACAGTGGCGATGTGCAAGACTTCAGTAGTATCCTCTAAACTTCCAATATTGCTGATGGAACTGAGGTGGAGGGGAAAGTAACCCCAGTGAGCCGGCTGTATGTCTGCTGCATTTAAATTTCTCTATAGCGACATCACCCTCCATGCTATAAGCCCTAGACCCACCAAATGGCATGTCCATTAGGGAAACCTAGATATTCCCTGAGAATCGAGCAGTATCCATGCAGGCATATTGACTAATATTGATGGTGGTGCCTATAACACAGGTAACCAAATCCATGTTGCCCAGTCCAGAACGTAGAACATACTTTACAGCAACTTGATCATCATGTGCTGTTTAACAAAGGAGCTAGCTGCACGTGTCCCCTGGCAAAGCCGACAACGTCTTGAGTGCCATGTCCCAAAGAGTGAGTGTGTAATGGCCCAAGAGACAAACTGCATTCAGGGAAAGTAATGTTAAACTAGCAGAAGAAAATACTTCTTTGTCCATAGTGTCAATTCTTTTTGACTCTATGCCTAGTGAAAAGTAGAAAAATAATTTGAGTTTACCTTAAACATCGATGCCTATACTGTAAGGCTTTCAGGTGTTGGATATTGTGTCGATGTTTTTGGATTCCCTGGCCCATGATGCTTCGCAACTGGGAGACTTATAACCGGACTTGAAAAACGTTTTGACCAGCCAGGGCGAGGTCAGCAGGTCATCACTGAAAGACAACGAGGTCTCAGAGGTTGATGGCCCTGGATGCTAAATTTCTGTGATCAGGTTAACCTTCAGGCCTGATTTAGAGTTTAGTGGATGGGTTAATCGCCACTAACCTAAATATCAGGCCTGCCTTATTGCAAGTGCCACTGGATATAATGCACTTACAATAAGATGGATGATAAATTGTTCATGTTTGTGACAGAATAACCTGCCTGCCAAACTCTAAGTCAAGCCTTTAGTCTCCTCTGAGGGCAGTGATATTTCCAAGATTTCCGCTGCCCTGAAAACCATTACCACAAAGCAGGGGCTTTCCTCTGCATGAGTCCAGGACAGACTATGGAGTGGTATCCATAACGTGAGAAGGATGCAGATGATCTGCCTCCTCATAACCATCCTTATCATGTGAGATGTTAGAGGCCTTGAAGCATCCAAATTTTACCTACAAAGGACTCCAACCTGCAGAAGTACTGTTACAGAGGCCGGGGGACTGTAGCGGAACCATCATTAACTGCAGCATTTGCCTTGATAATTGTGTAACTCAACATTGGGTGTGCGCTAGCTGAAGATGGGCCCCATTCTGAGACTGGAGCCGATGGTAAATCTGAAGCTAGAACTACTGCTGTTGCATCTGTCTCTGAAGGAAGACCAAAAAGCATGGCTTGTGGTATATAGATAGAGGCCCGGCACGGCCCCGCCCCATTGGCTGACTTTGTCTGGGAAAACATGGCTCAGGGGAAGGGCCAGCCGCAGGTGTTCAACTGGAGGCTCAACAGGTTCCTGGGGTAAAAAGAGGCACAGGATGGAGACAGAATAAAAACCTAAATCTGCAGCAATGCCTCCTTAAAGGTTGCATCCTACTGCAGAATCAATTTGATGGTCCAGGGTCTTGGGGAATATCAGTTCCAACTTTGGCATAGGCTCTAAGCCAGAAACACTAAGTCAGAAACTGGTGCTTCTTCCTCAACATGTTTTTGGAGTTGTCTGTCTGCTTCACCATAGACCTCCTGAGGGCAACCAAGACCAACTTTGCTTCTTGTGTTGTGCAACAGAGAGATTGGCCTCTCTCTCTACATGATGACCCTTGGGTGCATCAAAGAACAGTTGCCGCATTACTTGGAGGTATGTTTGGTCCTGATGGATAATTAGCATGCGTCATGTAGGTGGGTCATCGACATCTGCTTTTGACATGCTAAGCACTGTTTGAAACTTGATGTCTTTAGGAGCGACAGCTCTGCACACTGCTAAAGTCAAGAAATTAAGAATTCTGTGAAAAAACGAAACCAAAAGGAGCAGAGCTCTAGATCCACATCTTCGTGGGTGTAAAAAAAGAGAGCTGATGCCAGAAGAGGGGTGGCACCTTTCCGTGGCTCAATGTCATCATGCCTGGAGGCAGGCCAGAGTCACAACCTGTGCCAATAGCACCACCTGTCGGCACAAAAGAGCTATTGCAAGAGTTTCAGGATCGAATGTGGTGGCTGTGGAGCTACGCAAGGTAAGAAATCTGACGTTAAAAGCATCAGAATACGCTAGATTTTCAAAGTTAATTATCAGTTTGTCATCCACTGCCACATTCACCACACCATTATGATTCTTCTTCATTTTGGTTTCATTCACCTAAGGGTGAACCATTTACCTGCTTTAGACACACTGCACTAGAGAGGTATGTGTAGCAAAGGATTTTAGTCAATGACAATCATGTAATCAAAAACTGGAAGGTAACACCTACAGTTTACTATAAACAAAATGCCCAAGCTTCTTTACACACTACAAAGCACATAACTCCGTTCCATCATCTATAGTTCATGTTTGTAATGAATGAATCAGGATGTCAATTAATTTGGCAAGGTGAATGAGAAACATGGACAAGGAGTTACCATTAAAAATAACACATCATTACGCAAGGCATTCCCTTTAATAAAAAGCAATGAGCAATTATTATTTGATGGTATTGGGCCATCAGGGATGAAACAAACTTTGCTTCAATGCACTCATCATAGAGATCATTTTATATTTATGGATTACATTCAGAAATTTAAAAAACGAATTGATCTTGTTTTCAATATTTCTAACATGCAATTTTGTTTTCTTCATCTGAGATGGATACATCAGGCAATAATATGTGTATACTGATATGCCTTATTGGATTTACTGGCGTATTTGACCCTGGATGACGGCAAAACATCTCCCAGTGCATGTGCTCTGCGGTTTAAAAGTGGTACCACATGGCTATCTCCAACTGGCTTGACTAACCCTTCTGTAGAGCCACAGTGATATTGTGCCAAAAGTGCACCAGTGGGCTACAGGTCAGATGTCACATGTGGGCTGCAGTGTACTTGTACATCACCTACATGAATGGCTCTAATAAGATGTCCCTGCAATCTTACAGTGCTGAAAGCAGATGCTGCAGCCAGCATATGTCAAGGTAAACTCTGTTTAACATGTCGAAAAACCTATAAGTAGTGCCTTAGCCCACAGGACCAGGGTTCATAGGTGTATAAAGGAGCAATGCCAAATATGGAAATGGTCTGTCTCTACAGGAATAGGATTCTATGTCAGGACTGGAGGCGAGGATTATGCCTTCTTTCTTCACTTTATTCAAAAAGCAGCTCATTAAAAGATAACAACAAAAACTACGTTTCCCAAGCACCCTTGGGAGAAGGTAGTTTAGAAAACACATAGAAACAGCCAATCCTCGCATAGCAACAATGTCCAATCAGGGAGCTTATAGCCCAACATAGTCCTCTGTCACTGGCAGTTTGCCCTCTTTCTTCACTGCTACGCAGCCGAGATAAGTACCCTCCAGTTGTTTTTGCTGTTTGGTGCTAAAGCGCTGTGTTATTAGAGTGTTTCTCATACTGTATTGGAATGTAAACGCTGTATTGCGATTACAGTATATTCCGTTTTATTCTCTTGCTGATTGTGTATCCGGGTCTTTCCGTCGTTTTTCGCCGCTTTGAGCATTCCGTATGTGGTTGCAGCGCGTGGCGCGCTGGTGTGTTTACAGTTAGCCTGAATCGCTAATTTTGTTTTTCCTCACCGCGGGAGCGGGTTAGCTCCTACGCGGTGTTTGCTGTTGCCTCGCTCGTCGCGTCGACCTCCCTCCGCCAGGTAGCGTGGGAGGCGGTGCAGAGTGCAGAGTGCAGCGCGATGTTTGAATTCCTCACATTCCTGGAATGCAGTCATCGCGCGCATTCCTCGAGCGGCGCATTCCTCGAGCGGTTGTGAAGGCACGACGCCCGGTGGGGTCTGTACGCGATCAGGCGGCTTGAAGAGAGAAAGCAGCCGATCGCTTGTGAAATTTTATTAACGCTCGGCTTCCCAGTGAGATTGGGAGCAGAGTCTGTATTGAGCTTTCCTTCGCCCTGATTTTGGGGTCTGTATTAGGCCTAAAGGCCTGCTTGTGGGACACTGCCCGAACCGGCTTCCGTGACAGGGGTTATTACCCTTCATTTAAAAAGTTATTCACCAGCCTGTGTGTCCCCAGGGGCTTGAACCCCATTTAAATTGCGAGTAGCTCGCACCTAACTTTAGGCTGATACCCAGCCCCCCAAAATTGTCGGCCCTACCTCAAGGCCTGGTGTTCTGATACCCAGACACCTCCTTTTGGTCCCTGACCTGGCCCACCAACTTATTATGGAATACCAGGAGGACTTCCAGGACACGGAGGACCCTCTGGCTGATCTTCCTTGGGGAGATGAATTCTACGACGCTGTGGACACCTCAATTTATCGGGCAGTGGTGGAGGCCATGACCCCGTTAGAGGAAAGGCTTTCTCGCCAAATTGCCCAAACCTTTGAAATGCTGGACCCCCAATCTACCACTCCTGCTTTTCCCCCTCCGACCCCGGAGGGACCACAACAAGGAGAACAAGGCCCACCACCATCTAAAAAATCCTGTGACGCGGGGGTGGATCTAGATGCCTTTGCCAGGCTTAAGCAAGCCTTCCTTCACAGCCAACCCGCCCTTCCAGCAGGAAAGCCCCCTACTCCTCCACCAGCGGACTTGTCAAAAACGGCAGGAGATGCAGATGAAGAACCAGGCCCTTCCAGGCCTTGGCTTCCTTCCCACCCCTCTCAGCCCTCACAGAACATGTCAGACATGCTCAACCCTGACAATATTATCCACCCACATTCCTCCGGATGGGCCCCGGCCGACAAGGTCGCGAGTTACGTGGCGGGTCGCATTCGAAGGCCACTAGAAAAGGAGGCCTGTAATTGTCTCAGGGCGGAGTGTCCCCGTCCCTCCCTCGAGGGTAAGGTAGCTCTTACCCCGGAAATTGACCCCCGCATGGCCACTTTTTTACAGAAATGTATTAGAGACCCTAAAAAGGGTATTGACAGATCATGGCGGGCATGCCAGGACAAGCTCCTGGATGTCCTAGGACCCCTTACAAAGATTTTAGATATGGCCGAGGAGGCCAAGTTATCAGGTGCCTTAATTTCCCCGGACACTTTGTCGGGGTGGGCCCAGAGAGCAGTAATTTTTTTGGGCAATGCGAATTGCGCCCTGTCCACCGAGCGCCGCTGCTCCCTTCTTATTAAAGTCGACCCGAAATTGGGGGACCTGGCGGACTCGGAGGCGGGCGCAATTGCCCAAGGAGGCCTCTTCGGAGAGCCTTTTGTCAAAGAGCTAGGGAAATTTGTAAATACATTTACATCGCTTGACAAGGCCCAGACAACCATTAAAAAGGTGTTCCATCATGTTTTTCACTGAGCCCGTCGAGGTAGGGGCCGCTCGACCGGTCGTCAGTTCCACCAGAATGCTCAAAGGGGACAAGGCTCCAGACAATATCAAGACTAGTCCCGATTTGGGAACTTTTACCCCACGAGAGGACGTCGTGGCAAGGGCAGAGGCTTCCGAGGAGCAGCGGCCACCTCTAGTCCGGGTGAGTGTTCTCTCTTCTCCCCAACTAACAATAAGGGGGCGGCTGGCGAATTTTTTCCAGGCTTGGGTTTCCCTCACAGGGGATGCGTGTGTCCTTCAGACGGTGCAGGGGTTCCACTTATATTATCTGGGAGAACCTGTTCAGAGGTCCAGGACTCGCCCTATTCAGTTCTCACTGCAAGAGACCACCCTCGTGGAAGAGGAAGTGACATCCCTCCTCAACAAGGGCACTATCTCACCCGTCTCCCCACAGCCCATGGGGTTTATAAGCAATATATTCTTGGTCGACAAGACCGATGGTGGCCGGAGGCCAGTCATAAATCTAAGCGAATTCAACGAGTGGCTGATCTACCACCACTTCAAGATGGAGGGTATTCACCTCCTCAGAGATGTTCTGCGACCTCAAGATTGGATGGTGCGCCTAGATCTCAAGGATGTCTACTTGGTAATCCCAATTTTTCCTCCACACAGATGATTCCTCCAGTTTGTCTGGCGTCATCAAACTTACGAATTCTCCGCCCTCCCATTGGAACTTTCCTCAGCCCCCTGGTGCTTCACCAAGGTGCTTGAATCAGTGGTGGAGTTCCTGAGAGCTCAAGGCATACGGATGATTGTGCATCTGGACGATCTCCTTCTGATGGGATCTTGCCCTCGCCAGCTGTCAGCTCATCTTCAGATGGCAGTGGATCTGCCTCAGGGCTTAGGATTTGTAGTAAACGAGAAAAAATCTCTGTTACAGCCCTCTCAATCCGTAACCTTTTTGGGGTTCGTAATAGATTCCACCTCCTCTACTCTAAGCCTTCCCTCCAGGAAGGTGGCAAAGATCCGGCACGAGCTCAGGCGTGTCTTTTCCAGACAACAAGTGTCCCTGCGCCAACTAGCTGAGTGGTCGGCCTCCTTTCGGCATCGATCCAAGCCATTTTCCCGGGCCCGCTGCATTATCGAGCCCTGCAGCGCCTGAGGGCGTATTTCCTTCGCAAGGGGTTCCCTTACTCTCACAAAGTGTCCTTGTCCAGCGAAGCTCGACAGGAGATACAATGGTGGCTGGACCACATGGAGGCCTGGAACAGCCGCGCAATTTTCGGCTCGGCGCCAGATCTGGTTATAGAGTCCGACGCCAGCAAGTTAGGCTGGGGCGCCAGGTGCGGGGATCACTCTACGGGAGGTTTGTGGTCTCCCGACGAACAGAAGTTACATATCAATTGCTTAGAGCTTCTGGCGGGATCTTTCGCCGTCCGCTGCTGGACGAAGGACTCGGTGCAGTCATGCGTCCTTCTCAAGATGGACAACATTTCGGCGGTCCGATATATAAACCACCTGGGAGGCACCAGATCCAAAGTCCTATCGGACCTAGCCGCGAGTTTCTGGCAGTATTGTCTGGACAGTCAGGTTTCGGTCACAGCAGAATACTTACCAGGTCGGGAGAATCAGGAGGCGGATTTTCAGTCTCGCAACTTCAGGGATTCCAGTCTCTGGATGCTCGATCCGAGCATTTTTGCGATGTTGAACGACCGCTGAGGGCCCTTCTCGGTGGACCTGTTTGCCTCGAGATTGGACCACCAGCTTCCCTGCTTCTTCAGCTGGAGACCGGATCCCTTGGCAGTGGCCATGGATGCTTTTCTACAGGACTGGAGCTTGGAGAAAGGGTACGCATTCCCTCCATTTGCGATGATCACGAGAACGATCGCTCAGGTCCGGCGACAGAAAGCGGAGTTGGCCATAATTACCCCTCTTTGGAGGTCACAAGTCTGGTTTCCAGTTCTTCTGGAACTTTCCTGGGATTCTCCGATCCTACTCCCCCACTTTCCGACCCTCCTACTGAGTCCCGACAAGTCTCCGCATTCTCTGGTGGGGACGAACTCGTTGTGGCTCATGGCGTGGCGGATTTCAGGGGACGATGGGAGGTCCCAGGCCTTTCGCAGGAGGCTGAAACCTTTATATCCAAGGCTTGGGCAGGCAGCACTGTCCAGAGGTACAGATCAGCTTGGGGCAGATGGTCCCGTGGGTGTCTGCGACGTGGTTTCGATCCCCTGGTTGCAGATGTAGTGCAGGTTGTAAACTTCCTGGCGCAATTAGCTTCCAATGGTATGGCATACAGGTCGATAACCACCTTTCGCTCAGCCATTTCCTCCGGACATGTGCCGATTAATGACATCTGTGGGCGAGCACCCCATGGTATGCAGACTGTTACGGGGTATTCGGCTCTCGTTACCCCCTGAACCTCGCTATTCCGCCCTGAACCAAGTGCTCAACTTATTTCTGTCCTGGCAACCGAACCTTTTCCTCTCCAGGAAAGAGCTTTTGGCCAAATTGGCTATGCTTCTATGCCTCATCTCCTGTAGGCGAGTCTCCGATGTCAGGGCTTTAGACATCACAAGTAGGATGTTTACTCCGAATGGAGTGACTTTCACTCTCCTTAGAAGAACGAAGTGCCATACCAGGGTTATTTCTTACCCGGAATTTCCAGATTCCCCGAAACTGTGTGTGGTTAGATGCCTTAAAGCATATGAGGAGATGACGGAGGAGGTTCGTCCACCAGGTGAACGCTAACTTCTTATTGCCCTCCGGAAGCCTTTTAAGGCAGTTTCATCGCCTACCATTGCTAGATGGGTCAGATGGGTGATGCAGGAAGCAGGCATTAGCCTCCGACACTTTGGTGCCCATTCAGCACGAGGGGCTATGGCCTCCAAATCATTCGGCTTGGGTGCCCGGCTAGAGGATATCCTCAACGCAGCAGATTGGTCTTCGGACTCGACGTTCAAAAGATTTTATTTCAAGCCGGTGCTGGACATGGCTCACCTCGTTGTGAGCAAGCTTTGAACTAGCATAATCCTCGCCTCCAGTCCTGACATAGAATGAAAAATTTCCTAGCTCCCGTAGCGGAAAGTTTCAATTCTATTAAGGACTCGGAGGCGAGGATTATCCCACCCTAGGGTCCAAGAATGGACAACCCTCCCCGTATTTGAGTAAGTAATCTCGCTTATGTATAGGGGGTTTTGGTGGGGAACGTTGTTCTATGATGCACTAACTACGTTGCTGCTTATTTTCACAGGCTTTGTAGTTTGGGCTCAGATGGTAATGTTTCTCTGTCTTTCCAGGGTCTGATGCGAACAAACAGGATGCATGAAGGTGCTCCGAAGGCTGGCTTCGCGCGACGAAAGAGGGCAAACGGCCAGTGACAGAGGACTATGTTGGGCTATAAGCTCCCTGATTGAACATTGTTGCTATGCCAGGATTGGCTGTTTCTATGTGTTTTCTAAACTACCTTCTCCCAAGGGTGCTTGGGAAACGTAGTATTTGTTGTTATCTTTTAATGAGCTGCTATTTGAATAAAGTGAAGAAAGAAGGCATAATCCTCGCCTCAGAGTCCTTAATAGAATTGAAACTTTCCGTTACGGGAGCTAGGAAATTTTTCATTCACAAGCGCAATCACCTGTATATGAGGAAGAATCTGGTGTCTGTCTGCCTGTGGCATGGACCTCCGCCTTGGATGCTGCTTTCCCTTTTATCCGAGCTCGGAAGTGCCTCTCAAGCATAAGGACTGCTAATCTCTTGTGCTCCCAAGACCATAGGTGAGAAGAAGGGAATGTGTATACAAAACCCACCAGTAGTAAAAGGATCCTTTGCTGTAGCCCTGACTCAAGAGAATGGTTGAGTCTGTATCCCACTGCTATATGTGCCCTGCAGTTTAGGAACTTAAAAACTGACCAGGAGAAAGATGCTCACCAAACTGAAAAGTAAGGACTGGACTTTTGGCTGTCACCCTGGAGCATGGGGAGAAGCCTGTCTTCCCTGGAATTCATGCCCGAGTTCCTTAAGATAAGCTTCAACACATTTGCATTCGCAGCTGAAGGTGAGCATTCAGAGACTAACTGACCCTGCCCATGTTCTCGACCTCTATGATGATTTGTAGTTTGCTGGTATCAGTTTTTCAATTTAAGCACAACAGTCTCTTTAGTGGTTGCTTTTGGTAATGCACATAAACTAACTTTAACAGCCCCATTATTTGCTACAAGCTTTTTCCCCCGTCAAAATTCATATCTCCTCATACCCAAATTCCAATTTGTCATTTTGTCCTCGTTATATTGAATAAATGATCCTGCTTTTCGCCATATTGGTTTAAAAATTTACTTTTTTAAACTTTAATTATCTTTTCATGTTGTTTAATTGCTTTACTAACATCTGTGAGGAAAAGCATTATGTTTAGAGTCACAGCTATCAGGAGTAAGCCCAGGGTTTCTCAAAGAAAGAGTATTTATCTAACAAGGCACTGGATTACAAACTTCTTGGGAGTTCATATCTTGTCCCTCACTTAATAATGAGTGATCTCACACAATCTCTTCTGCATACTTGCCCTGTTACATGAAGCTCGGGAAGAAATTAATGCATGGGTACCCCATTAATGTGGGGGTTCCTGGAGGTGGACCACCAGACTTGAAGGCGATGAAGTACTGATAGTATGGTCTGCAGTTCATCCACTGCCAAATCTGGTAGAACCGTAGAGATAAGCACAAACCTACTTTGGGCCTACAAGAGTGAGCAGCTTCCAACTGGCCCCAATTTAGTGGGGGTGGGGAGTAGGGAGAGGTAGGAGAGAGTGTGGAGATGGACAGTGAGAGAGAAAGAGGAAGTGGAGGAGGTGAGAGTGAGGTGGGAGAGGTAGGGGAGAATGGGGTGGGAGAGGTGGGAGAGGTGGGAAAGGGGGAGGAAGAAGGAAAAAGAGCGAAAGAGAGATTGATTTATCTACCATATATTAGCTTCTCCTGGATGACACTCCGGATGGACATCTACTGAGAGGAGGTTGCAGGAGAGAGCATCAAGAAGCCACTGTTTCTTTCTGCATCCCTGCAGCCGCCATTCCAGGCCTTCTCTGTTCTCTCATAACTTCATCTGCCACCTACCCTTCACACTCTTTTGTGAGCACCCGTCCTACTCCTGGTTGATGCTCAATCTTCAGCCATGTTCAGGAGGCAGAGAGATGACATCAGAAGCTGCCCATCTCCTGATCGCTGCTGAGGTCTAGCACCATGTGGCTTCTCTCACCAAGGCCCACAGCTCCCTCATCGCACCACTGGCTACAGCTGATGCTTGCACCCAAGTACAATAGGGAGCCAGGAGAGAAGTGATTGGGAGATCCAGAATACTGTCGAGGAAGTAAGTGAGGAAGGGGTCTGGCACGAAACTTGAATGTTTGCAAGTGAGTGAGATCTGTGCATAAGTGGGTCTTTGTTGGGGGTCTTTGTGCCTGACTGCTTTTCTGTGCGTGCATGTATATGACTAGTAAATGCTAGCAAGAAATGTGAGGGCTCGCATGGGGCCTGGTGGCTGCTCAAAACTGTACTGTTTTCTAGGGTGTCCATGACCATCCTGGCAAGTAATTAATAGCTTTCGCTTTTGGAACTACCCAGTTTTTGGACCTTTGCCGCGAGTCTCACTACTAGAGTCTCACTCACTGTAAGCTTGGTTAAGATTGATTGGCAGTGCTAACCAGTGGCTGCATTTTAAAATAAGGGTTTGCCTGCTTCTGTGCAGTTAGGGTGAGAGGCGCTGGGCTGGCTACACATGAACGCATGCACACACGCACATGTACACTTGTGCAGCCTGACCTAGTGAGAGTACTATCAGACTCATATCTCGGTATCTGCGTACAGATTAACCTGTTGCCGAGGGGATTCTTTGGTGCTCAGCTCTGCAGGTCTTATAACATGAGTCGGCATTCATATGGTGAACATGTACCTCTGGAGTGCTTTACTGAAAAGTGTGTGTTTAACCATATTTCACACTATGGCAAAAGCTACACCAAAGTGCAGTTTTGCCCTAGTTAGGTTGAGAGACTAGGTTGACGCACCAATTTTATGATAAGCAAAGATCCTGAATGCAAACATGCCATTAGATACCACCTATCTGCAATCCTTCCAGCACATCGAAATGTATCATTATTCTCTGACTCAGTTCCTAATTAGATTCCGAGTTTGAGTCACCCATCTTGGTCACGGTAATTACTCTGCTAGCCAACAACAGAAAAAACAAAGGCTTTCCCATACAATAGGGTAATTTGACAGTGATTACGATTGTTTGTGGTAGAGTGAATGGTGGGGACAGAGTATGCATATTCTAATTACTTTTTCACACTGCACCTTGCCTGGGAAGGCTCAGTCCCACAGAAACAAAGGAGGGTAGACAGACCTCTGGAGCCAGTTACAGAAGTGGACACCTTTTTAAGTTTTGGAGGGAATGAACCAGGCAGCTGTGGAGTTAGGGATGTGACTTCAAGCTCTCAAAGTCCTAAAATGCTGTGCAGGATGGTCGGGATAGGGTTGGAGTAAAAATGTGTCATCCTAGGATTGGGTAGAGGTGCCCACTATCTGGAAGTTTCCACCCCACTTAAAAAGCCTACACGATGAAGACTTTTAAAAACAGTTCAGTGCTGGGAGAAACTGCACCAGAAGGAAAAGAGAGGAGAGAAGACAACTGACTGCTGCTGAGATGGACTCAAGGACTTCAGCTGGCACACAGAAACTTGGAATTGTGTATCTACGGCCAATGATGCTGCCTCCCCCACCCCCTACACCATCTGGGAGACAGTAGATGGACGGGCCTGCTGGGGAGGACCCTGGAGGATTTCCCAGGAACTTCTGTGGATACTGGTGTTGTAAATAGGCAACCTCCAAATGGGGGACCCTCTGACTCCTGGTAACACAGAGGCACCCTGCAACAGGCCAAGAAGTCCTGGGGCTTGAAGGGTGTAGGAGGGGAGGATACTTCCCTTTGGGGCTGTGGGGTGCTAACAAGGATGACCCCAGGATAAATACCAAGAGCTCAGGCAGAAGACAAGTCCTGGGTGAGGAGCTAAAGGGCAGGAGTGCAGACCCTGAGCTCTCCATCAGAGAGAAGGCAGCTGAAATCAAGCTCCTAAAGCATTTTAGAAGCCCGGAGGCCTGAAATAAACCCCCCTGGTGGTGGGAGCATGCCATTAGGAGCAATATGCAATTACCCTCCCTCCCCCAGAATTGGCCCCATAGGGCCACAGAAAACAGCATTTGTTCTTTCACTTTCTTTTCAAGCTGTTCAGTGCGTTCGTTAGGAAAAGTGAAGCTGCGGTAAGCAGTGCGTGTTAGTACTTCCTGGAAGATCTGGGGAGTGTTGTCCCACCAAGGGAACCTTTTGTATGTAAACGGATGGTGTTTCATGCCTATTTATGAAATACCCCAGGAGAGGACCAGGGACCTGTGGTCAATGAGGAAGCAAAAATGGTCGCAGGTGGGAGCTTCACGGGAGGGCCAGCGCTCCAAAAGCAGCAGTGGATGCATCTCCTACCTCCCATTACCTTTTTCTTGGAGGGAAGGAGACTAGCAACCAGGTGCACCCGGATAGCAGATTTATACCTGCGCTGAGTGCAGGCAGGCAGAACAATGAGCAACAGGCTCTGTAAAAAGCTGCGATGAGCGTCGGGATCGTTAAGGCACTGCTGAGGCTCCAGCAAAGTCCCCCACAAAAACACACTCTTGCAAACCCGCTTAAGGCTGGGCAGCCTGCTTGAAAAAAGAAAAAGAGAGCGTCCGAGAGCACTTGAAACAAAACCAAAAGGAAAGAGGGAAAAGGCTGATGATGCCTGCAGCACATCAAAGGCAGCACAAATGTTGGACTATGATTTATTGGGTATTGCTTGTTGCATACCAGAGGACTGTACCTACCGTCCCCGAAAAGAGGGGCAAGTGCTACAAAGGGGTACTTGGTTACCAGAAAAAGGGAGATTGCAAATGTATCACTTGAAAAGCCCACATCCTTTCCAATTGATAACCCAATTTCTTACAGGAACATTAATAGCAACTTTAGAACCATTTCACATAATAGGGGCACATCCATGATACACAGAGGGCATTTTTGCAAAACGGTGCCCATCACAGGTATTATGGAGGGCTATTTGAAGCTTAATGTGGGCACTGCTGTAGAATTCTGGTTCTCACAGGCCTAATAGAGGTCCCTCCATGACATACCATGTGCATTCTGGCATTCACAGAAATAATCGGGGGTATCGATGAAATACTATGGGCATTTTTGAAAAATTGTGGATACCATACGAACTATGCAGCTCACCCCTGACATACTGCGCACATTCTGGCCATCACAGTGAAAATAGGGTCCAGTCATGACACACTACGGGCATTCATAGCAATACTGTGGCTGTCATAGGCATAACAGAGGACCACCCAGTACATACGATGGGCATGCTTGGTAAAATTGTGCCCCTTTCCTATGTTCAGACCTACACCAGGGTGTTTGGATATCATTAGCAGATAAGATCTTCAGTTATTCACCATATTTGTGTTGTTTGTTGGTAGTCAGGTTGCTACAATATTGAGTGTGTGCAGATATTTGGCTTAATTACGCCCACTTGGCCTCTATGTAGCAGTTGTTTCCTCTACCTTGATCATTTGTGTTAAAAAAGTCGAGTAACTATGACCACAGGGCTGTGGGGTGATATGCTCCCACGATGGTGCCCGCATAGGAAGAATTAATTCATTTTTTTGTCTTACAATTTTAAAGTCCTGCTGCAAAAGCCACATGGGTGCCTAGGCCCAGCTTACCTACCACTTACCTGGGACTGGTCGTCCGACCAGTCGAGGCCTTTAGGGACTCAGCCTTGCGCCTCAATGCCCCAGTCTTGCTCCTCCCGCAGCCACCTCGATCTCTCAATCACTCGCTCTCACTCACTCGCTTTTGTGCCTATTCCCTACTTCCCTCCACTTCTGTATCCTCTCTTTAGGGCCTCTCTCTCTTTTTCTCAACTCTTTTTGCATTTTCTGCCCTCTTGCTCTCTGCTCTCTTTTTTCACTCCTTAGTGCCTTGCTCCCTTTTCTCGCCTCTTTTTGTGCTTTTTCTCGTTTTTGTGTCTCTCTTCTCGCCTGTCGAGTGCTTTTTAAGCCTGCTGCTCTTTTTTCTCCTCCCCTCTCCATCCACTCTTGTGCCTGTTTTTAGGCCTTTTCCTCCTTGCGCACCTTTCTTTCATTTTCAGCTTTCAGCCTCCTTTTGTAACGCGACTCTCTTTTCTCTCGCGCGCTTGGCCCTTCAGGTGCCCATAGCCCTTCCCACCACCTCTTGCACTATTTCCTCCTCGTGCCTTCCCCCTGCTCCTTACCTCCTTCCCGCCCGTTCTAGCCCTGCCCACTGCCCCCCATGCTTCTCCCAGTCCCACGACTTACTTAATGGCGGCCGCTGTGCAACCCCACTGAATTGGTGCTTAGGTCCAGCTCTCCTATCACTTACCTGGGACTGGTCCTCGGACCCAGCTTTGCACCTCGGGCCCCAGCCTCGCTCTTACTGCAGCCACCTCTCTCTCTCACTCACTCTCTCATGCCTGTTCCCTACTTCCTTCCTTTATCCATGACCTCTCTTTTTCTCGCCTTTTCTTGCGCTTTGTGCCCTCTTTCTCATGCTTTTTCACGCGCTCTGCTCTCTTTTTCATGCGTTAGTGCCTAGCTCCCTTTTTCACCTCTTATTGTGCTTTCCTTTCTCTTTTTCTCGTTTTGGGGCTATTTTCTCACCTCTAAAGTGCTTTTTCATCCTTCTGCTCTTTTTCTCTCCTTCCTCCCTCCCTCCACTCTTGTGCCTCTCTTTAGGCCATTTTCCCCTTGTGTGCCGCCTTACTTTCATTTCTGACTTCTCTCTTTTCTCTCTGCCCTTCAGCCCCTCTCAGCGTCTGCACAGCAGGCGTGCCGAAAGCACATCAAAAGGCAAGTCCGGCTGCGCCCCTTTAAGCCTGAACTGTGCCCAGCACCACAACCCCTAGTAGTCCGATCAGCCCCCACCGCTACACAGCAGCTACCCTCTGTTCGCTCAGCCTGGGATGCTAAATCACCCACTGCTGCACCACCGCACCACACCACGCTCCACTGTAGGATCTTTCTCCTGCGTCCACTCCCACTTCACTTGCAAGAACACACCTCCACCGCCCACTCAAACTATCATCACGCACCACACCCAAAATCTCAGCAAATGATCGCATGCATGCTCCTCAAAACCTGTTCGCTCAGCCAGCATGCCTCCAAAATCTGGGATCTCCTCAGCAACAACGCATTAGACCTATTCTTACTAACGGAAACCTGGCTGAACCCAACGTTGACTCCCGACATCACCGTGACCATCCCAGCAGGCTACAAAATTGTATGCCAAGAACGCCTTTACAAACCAGGAGGAGGACTCGCAATTATCTACAAAGACACCATCAAATGAGCCACAACTACAGATACAGACACCCCCTTCATTGAACACATGCACTTCAGCCTACAAACAAACAACAGTTTTGTATGAAAGGAACCCTAGCATACAGACCACCTGGACCACGAACTAACATCAGCAACCTAATTAAAGACTTCATCGCTCCCTTCACCATCAACTCCAAGGACTTTATACTACTAGGCAAGCTCAATTTCCACCTTGAGGACCCCACCGATCCTTGCTCCACAAACCTCCTTGAGAGCCTGAACAACATTGGACTCTCCCAGCTCATCATAGATACAACACATCGAAGGACACACTCTGGATACAATTTTCGCCACCGGCAACAAAATTAAATACAACTTTGCCTCACATGAACAGATCAATCCATCATACAATGCCAAATCCCCACACCACAAGCCAACGCACCCACCAGCATCAACCTGCCCAGCCAGAACCGGAACAAAATAACAGAGGCAAACTGGCACAATGCCGTTGAAATGGTACAACCCAACAACACCGAAAACCTAGACAAGGACATCCCCAAATTCAACCAATGGATCAAGAACTGTGTAGAATCACTCTCACCCATCAAACTTGACAGATGAAGCAGAACCAAGATATACGGACGACCTTCGGGAATATAAACGCCACTGCAAACAGCTGGAAAGAAAATTGAGATCCAACCACGAAGCAGAAACCAGAACCGCCCACAAGGATGCACTCAGGCACTACAGCCATCTCCTGAGAGACACAAAGAGAAGAGTCCTAACCAAACATATAGAGGCAAGCTCCAATAGCTGCATATAGATCTCAGTCATTATGGAGTTCACCAACCTGGAGGCCACAGCCAACACCATTACACCATCACAGGAACTCTTGAACAACCTATCCAACTTCTTTCATAGCTAAATCGAAAAAGTCTACAGCCACCTCGAACAATAACCCAACCCTATCGATTTTATTACCAACCTCCACTGACAACCAAGATACACACCTAACCAACTGGAAAACCCTTACCGGGGAAGACACCACAGCAATCATGAAAACAGTCTACGCAGGGGCCCCAATGTACCCCGGCCCCATCACATCAACAACATGAGAGGACCACAGATCAGCAAAATCCTCACCCACATCATCAACTCCTCTATCAAATCAGCCACCTTCCCTGAAGTCTGGAAACATGCAGCAGTAAATGCCCTCCTCAAAAAACCATTGGCCGACCCCAACGATCTGAGCAACCTCCGATCCATTTCCCTACCCCTGTATCCAGCCAAAGTGATAGAGAAGGCAATCAACAAACTACTCACTATCCACCTCGAACTTGACTACTTACTCAACCGCACCCACTCAGGCTTTTGGTGCCACCACAGCATGAAACACCCCTCATAGCGGCCACAGATGAAATCTGCACAATACTGAACCATGGAGAAAGAGATGACCTCACCCTACTCGACCTCTCCGTTTCTTTTGACACAGTATCACACTACACCCACATCAGAAGACTGCATGACAAAGGCATCTAAGCAGTGGCCCTCAACTGGATATGCTCCTTCCTCACTGGAAGACCAATGAGAGTCAGACTTCCACCCTACATGTCGGAACCAAAGAGCCTGATCTGCGGAGTCATCCAGGGCACATCGCTCAGCCCAACCCTGTTCAACATTTACATGACTCCGCTCGCCAACATCATAAGAGCACATGGCATCTCCACCATCTCCTATACCAATGAACCCAACTCATCCTATCTTTGTCCGATGAGCCCACCCACCATCAGATCCAGCTTCTCCGACTGCATGATCAACATAGCAGACTGGATAAAAGCCAATTGTCTGAAACTCAAATTTGACAAGACAGAGGTGTTTATCTTCGGGAACAAGAACTCCCCCTCGGCCACCACAGCTCAGATCCATACTAACGAACCACGCAAGGCACCTGGGAATCATCCTCGACGACAAACTCAGCATGACAGCACAGGTCAACGCAGTCAGCTCTTCCTGCTTCTATATACTCTGCAAGATCTTTAAATGGATACCCCAGAATACCAGGCGTACCATCACACAAGCCCTCATCACAAGCAGATTAGACTTCGGCAACACACACTACACCAGACCATCGAACCACCTCCTCCACCGACTCCAGACCATCCAGAACACTGCAGCAAGACTTATCCTAGATCACCCACAATGCACCCCCCTTAACTCCACAGGCTCCCCATGCATAAACAGCACTGACACACACACACACACACACACACACACACTCACACCCCCCCCCCAAAGGACCAACATACCTTAACAATTGCCTTCACTTCCACCAACCCACCAGACACCTGTGCTCAGCATCAGTCTCACTCGCACACACTGCCGTTATCCACAAAAGCAAGACGGGAAGGTCTAGCGTTCTCCTACATGCACCCCAAATCCTGGAATTACCTCCCTCTACACATCAGGGCCTCCTCTTCACTTCTTGAATTCCGCAAGAAGCTGAAGACCTGTCTCTTTAACTAATTCTCGTAGGATGACCCTTTACACCCTCACTTCCATGCCTATACTCCTGCTCCAGCGATTTGATACACTACCAGGTGATAAGCCGCACTTGCAAATTAACATAACCGAACAAAACATAACAGAGACTGGACATGATTTTCTGGACCATGGTTACATTATTATGCGATGACCTAATCAGTTAAATTATACAACTATTGGCTAAGCTGAGGATGTAAGCCTGTTTATTGCATGCCAGTAAATAAACAATACAGCAGTTCTGTTTAAAACCTTTAGTACAATTACTCCAGATCCATGTCAGGACTTGAGTTGTAAGATAAAAGAATTTGTGAAATCCTATTATGGAATTATAAGGAAAGTTTTCAAATATTATATGTACTCTATTTCTTTTCAATTACATGTCAATTGTTTTCCCAATATTGGGAGGTGTACAGTTTTATTGTCTTTTTTTATTTTTTTATTAAAGATTTTAATTGCATAACAATATAACACAATAAAACCTTCAGGCATGCATGACATTTGAGGTTACAGTATGACTATATGTGATCTGGTCTATAACGTACAATTCTTTGAATAAATACACAACTTTTCAGTGATATATTGACAATTTACACATTAGCAGGTTTTAAAATGTCTGGATTTAGCAGCAGGAAGTCTGTAAGGAGTGTCCAATAGTCTCTTGGTTTTGAGCCAGAAGGTAGCTCTTCTTCATAGGTTTTTAATGTGTCTTTACAATACACCATGTCTTTCAACCACATTTTGCTGTTTGGACTATTCTTACTATCCCAACATATAGAAACCCGTCTTTTCGCTAATAACAATGCTATAGTACATAACTTTTTCTTTACAGAGCGCAAGTGTTTCACTAAGCCTAAAGGCAGACCTGTATTGTGCAATCCAGTGTATTTGCTATCATTTTACTTAATATGTTCATTACTTCGGTCCAGTATTCCCGAATTTTTGTGCAGTGCCATGCTAGATGGATAAAATCTGCATTGTCTGAACCACATCGTTTACATCTCGCGTCTTCCCTCAACCCACATTTCTCTAGTTTCAGTGGAGTATGGTATGTTTGGTGCAGGTATTTATAATGTATAATTCTCAGGTTTCCATTGGGAGTCAGCATTTCCGTTAGTGTGCAACAAGAGTTCCAGTCAGGCACATCTAATGGTGTTTCTAGATGTGTATTCCATCTTTCCCTAGCTTTTTCAGTATTCCCTGCCATGTCTTCCTGCAGTAATTTGTAGAGTCTGGAGACAAAGTGTGCACCATTCGGGTTGGTGATAATCATTTGGAGCGCTAGTAATGTCGGTGGTTCAGCAGGAAAGTCCTGGTATAGCTTCTTAATTGCTCCTTTCATTCTATGATGGTTAAATTTAAATAGGAGCGATTGGTTGCTGACATATTTGAGATCAGTGCTATCCATAAAGACACCATTGTCATACAAATCTCCCATCTTGTCTATTCCCACTTGTTGTAGTAGTTTCATACCCATCTCTTCTTGTGACACTGAAATGGCCGGGTGATGTCTCAGTGGTAGCGCCGGTGCGTATAATGGTAGCTTATGTGTTAATTTACCCATGTGGTGCCATGCTGAGCTAGTCGTGCGTATTGTATTTATTTCATTTCTGTCTACGTGTGGGCGTCGGTGTGTAAGTATACTACTGAGTGGTACAGGGTTGGCGTCTCCATCCTCCACCGCCACATGGGCCATATATGGTACTGGGTGAAACCAGTAGTGTGCATATTGTGCCTGAGCGCAGAGATAGTATAGCCGGAGGTCCGGCACAGTAAATCCCCCCTTGGAGTAGGGCAGAGTTAGTGTCCTCAGTTCGATACGCGCTTGTTTGCCAGCCCATATCAATCTCGTTATTAGCGTTTTCAGTTGCTGAAATACTGGTGTTGGAGGTGTTATGGGGATATTGTTAAATAAGTATAGGAATTTTGGGAGTATCACCATTTTCACTATGGCTATTCTGTCCGCCAATGTTAGTGGTAATCGGATCCATCGGTCTACTTGCTCTTCTAGTTTAGTGATAGCTGTTCCATAATTTGCCTTTATTACTGTGCTTGGGTCTCGGTGAAACCAGATTCCTAGGTACTTAATAGGTTCGGTTTGCCATTCAAGTGGGTATTCAATAGTGTGAGGTTTGGTTATGTCCGTTAGTGGAATGATATTTGATTTACTCCAGTTTATCTGGAGGCCCGAGTGCCTACGAAATTTAATATATTCCCGCAATAACGGCATTAAGTTCACCTTTGGGTCTCGCACATAGAGCACCATATCATCCGCGTATAGTGAAATATTAATAGGACGCTGTGGGAATTGTAGGGCTGTGGCTTTGTGTTGTTGCCGGATTTTGCAGGCTAGAGGTTCCAGGGCAATTGCAAACAATAATGGTGACAGTGGACACCCCTGCCTGGTACCTCGAGTTATTTGTATTGGGTCCGATATATGTTTGTTTACTTTTATGCGTGCTATTGGTTTGGTATAGAGAATTTTGATCCATTGTAGGATACTAGGAGGCATGCCCATTTTAGTCAGGACAGTAAAGATATTCCCACTCAACTGAGTCGAAAGCTTTGGCGGCATCGAGTAATACCGCCGTCGCCTCTAGTTCCGGGTTGAGTTGGTGTGATAAAGCGAATAATGTGCGGATATTGTGGGAGGTGACTCTTGTAGGTATGAACCCTGCTTGGTCTGGTAGTACAATAGCCGTCATTAGGGGTTGTAGCCTCTGTGCTATAATTTTCGCTAGAATCTTCGTGTCTGTGTTGATCAATGACAGTGGTCGATATGAAATGCATTGGTCTGGTTCTTTGTCGGGTTTAGTAACGCTATTAATAAGGCCTCTCGTAACGTAGGGGAAGTATTTGTTTGTCATATACATCATTATACATTGCAGCCAAGTAAGGGCATATTATTTCCATATATTCTTTATAAAATTCTCCCGTAAACCCATCTGGTCCTGGGGATTTACCGTTGGGCATAGATTTAATGGCATCTTGTAGCTCTTTTTTCGTGATTGGTTGTGCTAAGTATTCCCTTTGGTTGTTTGATAGCCAGGCTATAGCTATGTCTTCTAGGTATTCCATAATTTCACCAGCATTAGCTGTATCCTTAGATGTGTACATTTCCTCATATGTGTCCATGAAAGCTTTTAATATACCTGTATCATAATGCGTGGTTCCCTGGCTATCTTTTATTTTGGTGACTGTGTGTGCTTGATGATCTTTATTGATTTTTTTGCGCTAACATACGCCCTGCTCTGCCCCTTCGCCATAGGTTCTTGCCGTGTGTCTGTTCGTTATATATTTTAGCTCGGTGTCTGCATAGTCCTGATATTCCGATATTATTTCCCTAATTTTAGCAAGGATGGTTACATCATTTGTGCGGTTATATTCCTGCTCTAGTTTCATAAGTTGTGTTTCTCGCTGACTAAGTTGCTGCCGTATATCCTTTAGGATCCCGGCTTTTGTACTTATGCAAATGCCACGTATCGTGGCTTTAAAAGCCTCCCAGAGTAGACTAGCATCCTCTACCGAATGTTCAATTATAGAGAAATATTCCTCTATAGCCTCTCGTATTGTTTCTTTATACAATGGGTCTAGTAATGCCTTGGCATTGAATCGCCATATAAAGGGCGGTGGAATATAGTTGGGTAGTGCCAATGTTAGTAGGACTGGGTTATGGTCCGATAGTGTTTTTGGTAAGTGTTTGATGTTTTGCACCCATGTGCAGGCTGTCTCTGTAGTTAGCCAATAATCCAGCCGGGACCAGCTATTATGAGATGTGGAGGTATGCGTACTTGCTAATTGCTGTGGGTGGCGCTCACGCCAGACATCTACCATTCCAAATTCGGCCATGCCGTCGTGTATAGCTTTCGCCGCTTTTTGTGTGGTTCTTGTGTATGTCCTGATCTGTCTAGATCTGCATTTAGTGAGACATTGAGGTCCCCTCCCCATATGAGTGCTATGTCGGGTAGTTCTCGTAATTTCTTCCATACATCGTCAAAGAAGTCAGGGTCATCTGTATTGGGGCCATATGTGTTAACTAGTCCCACATGGTGTCCACGGAGATATCCTGTAATTATGATATATCTACCCTGGTTGTCTTTAATAGAATGTTCTAATTGGAATTGTACTCCTTTCTTAATCAACAGTAGTACCCCTCTCGAGTATGATGAATAAGAGGATGCCAAAGTCGTTTCTGCCCATCTTTTACCTATCGTGCATTTTTCTTGGCTTGGTAGGTGTGATTCCTGTATCATGGCTATTTCCACCTGATGTCTATCCATGTATGCAAACATCTGCCTTATTTTCTTCGGATTATTCAGGCCCCGTATGTTCCAGGTTAGTAATCGGATCTGTATCGATCGTGTATGATCATTCATCTAATGGGTTGTGTGTTGTCGCTGAATATGTAGCTGTTTTGTGCTATGTGTAAACTGAATCGAACATATTTTATACTTGTACATATAATGTATAGTTTCGCAGTCATGCTATTTGATACTATACCTCGCCTTGTTTTGCCTGAGAAACTAAACTTTCCCCATAACCCCCCTCCCACTTTAGCATCCCAATCATGCCAAAGACATACCCTTATAAAAAATAAACTTAACATTAGAACTGTGTTGGGGAATAACCGTATGTGGGGCCGCTAGGTGCCCACATACACATCCGCAGAGCGGATGCGGCCAGAATTTCGGTTAATGGTTTGGCCATTGTCTTATACTGACGTGCATCGGAATCGCAAAGTGCGTTATACATCTCTGTTTGTCCATCTTGTATATTATGTATATGAGTAGTGCTCTGTGATGCACAATAAACATACAGCATAGTACTCTGTCTGTATCTAGCAGGTTTTACCCCATTTGCAGTGAGTATCTAGAGCTTAACTTTATCTTTACCGTACTTTGTCTCTCTTCTTAACGGTATGGCTTATACATTTCGCCTATATCAGGGCAGTTTAATGTCCCATTGTTCGTAAGCGAGTCCGTGTGTTTCAGACATATATGTATTGCGTAGATCCTACCTTTCAAAGTTCAACGCAAGTCATCCGCTACCTGTGCCATCCATTCGGCCATTTGTACTTCTGTCATCTGCAACAGCCGTGGTCAGCATCCTTACTTAGTTCTTGTGTCCTGTTGGCTGTGTTGATGGCCTTTCATGTACAGGGGATTGTTGCCTCGGTGTGATCTTCTTCAGATAGTCCTGTACAGCTTTCGGCGTCATGAATATTTTTGTCTGGTCCTCATGTACAATCTTCAACCTCGCTGGGTATAGCATGGCGTAGTTTATTTCCATGTCTCGTAGTTTCTTCTTTACCGATAGGAATTCTCTACGTGCCGTTTGTACTGCGATGGTAAAATCTGGATAAAATGCTATATTATTGCCTTGGTATTGTATGTTTTGTCTGTCTCGTGCCAGTCTCAGAATCGTATCTCTATCCCTATAGTTCAGGATGCGAGCTATGATGGGGCGTGGAGGAGCGCCTGGAGGAGGTTTCGTTCCCAGTGTTCAATGGGCGCGTTCAATGATCAGCAAGGGTGAAAATTTGTCTGCACCAAATACCTCATGTAGTAGCTGTTCTATATAGTTTTCCAATCGCCCTGTGTTCGTACTTTCCGGTACGCCCATTACGCGTATATTATTACGGCGGGATCTCGCTTCCAAATCTTCATTTTTGTTTTTGATACTTTCTAGTAGTTTCTCCATGTCTGTACATCGCTTAGTTGTGGCACCCGACTCATCCTCCACCGCTGACAGCCTCTGCTCCGCTACGTCCAATCTTTCCCCTTGCTTATCAAGTTTGGCTGCCATGTTATCCACCCTGGTAGTTAAGGTGTCGATTTTACCATCTATGCTTTGCAGACTTTGTTGGATAGCTTGAAGCGCAGTTTCCATAGTGGTATCTTTAGGTGGAGCTGCGTCCAGTTCAGTGTCCAAGTGAGCGGAGGTGAGTCTTGGCGTACAGCGGGTATCAAAAGAAATGTTTGGTTGCTGCTTATCTGGTTTGCCCATTGTATTTAGCGGTTCGTTGTTTGTAGGTGCTGAGATGGGGTCCCAGTGCACAGGTGCCGGTTGAATATGCCTTTTAACTCACAGGGCCCTGGGCCTAGAAGTATAGCCGTGTTTTGCACCACCTGATATAGGGTCAGTCTCCGCACTTATATGACATTTTTGTTGTTCTGAATGTCCTGGATGTGCGGAGTTACGTTCTGTTTCGTCGCTGCCCCTAGTTGGTCCTCATGGCGTGGCTTATAACCTGTGCACGTATTTGTTACTCAGAGTGCGTTATTGATTTGCGCGCCATCCCTGCTTTTGTTCTTCGCTTTTCCGCAGCGCAAATTATAGGTACTGTTTCGGTGGGATTAGGCCCTTAACTGAATTTTACACTCTCTGCCGATGGTGCGCGGCGCCTGTTTATTTTGGGTTTATTTTTTTTATTTTTTCCCCCTCTGCACTTACTGCACTGGTAACCGTGTGGTAGAGAGATGTGTGCTCCAGTCCAGGTCACTCAGCTTTCACCAGATGCCCTCCACTACTGTGTGGCGCGTTATTGGTGGTGTAGTGTTACTTGGTGGTCGTCGCAGAAGGGATGTAACGTTTTAGTGCGTTGTAGAACACTGAGCAAGATGGCCGCTATTATCGGTAATTCTCTTCTGTGGGCTGCAGTTAAGTCCTCTATCATCTGTGCACGTATACACTGCTAGCTAGGTGGATTAGCAGGCTGCTGTTATTGTCCTCCAGTGTGGTAAGTGTCACATTTATTTAATGTCCCAGCTTCATAGGGGTATGGGAATCGCGCATCATTCAGGCAGTTACAGCTGGCAATTATGGCATTGTTTTATACATCACCGGCACTCGCATTGCCGCGTTACTTATCTCTCTGACGGCGAGCGCTGCTCCCACCACATATTTCAAAGTCGACGGCCGTCTCCACCAGTTCAGCGGCTTCTCGTCGTCGCTCCAGGAGTCAGTCAGACGCTATATCGCGGGCTCGGGATATGTCGCTGTGTACGCCGCCATTTTGTTTCAGCCGGTGGAAATCAAGCCGTGGACCGTTTACTTGGCAGTTTTGCCCTTATTAGCCCATTTACTCACGAACCCTGGTCATCTTCTTATGGCAGGCACACTCCGATGTCCGTTTTTATGCTTTTCCCGTTGTTTTAGGGGCCATTTGCATACTTTCTGTTCGGATTAATATTCCGGCCGGCGGAGCAGCACTAGGGTGCAGCCATTTCGCAGTGCGCCCTCTAGCGCCCCCCAGTTTTATTGTCTTTTAACACATTGGACTCATTACGAGTCTCATCACTGCAAGATGGCACCCACCAAACAGTATTTTGCTTGCTTCCTTGTCACCCTTTTCTATGTCACTGTTTTGGTATTTATGGGGAAGTTTTGACTGTGTTAGTCAAGTGATCAAGGCTGATGTAAGCCGAAACGCGTCTTGGGATGCTGTTGAATAAAGTCTTTGCTCACCACAACAGGTTCTGAGAGACCATTACTTATAGATTATTGTTGATGGAGCATTTCTTAAATATATGTAAAGTTTTTATTTATTGAGGTTTTTTGGTACCATAGGACACTTACTGATATGGTTGTTATTTCATGATCTTCTATAATATTAACAGTACTGAGGTTTGAGTATGTAAGACTGGTATAACCCGTCAACTGCTTACTACGTAATTTAGCAGTAGGATAACTGCATAAGCCTGTAGAATGTGTTTACCTTTGCCTTCTATGGCCTGTGTACATATTTCTTACATAGTACAAAGCAGTAGTGAATCAGTTTTGATACTAACAAATGTGTATTCAAAGTCCATTAGAGAGAAGGACGTCTCTTCTTGAATTAAGAAAGCATTAGTTGCACAGGTTTCCCAATGGTGCTTTGCGAAAAAAAATCTTAAAGCACAATGGTTATAAAAAATGAGGATTTCCAGCAACCTCTGCTTGTTTTAAATATCAAATAACCCTCCTTAAAGGACCTCACTCAGATTGTTCATTATTAGTTTCCAGTGAGACTTTTTAATATAACTTTGTTGGTGTTTTATTCCGGCCCTTGGCAATGCTTCTTTCTGGGACTCAGTACTCGTGCCCCATGATCGAAGCCCTTTTTAAATGCAAGTCGAATCTCATCAGGCCTGAAACAAAATTTAAAAAAAACAGACTCTGTGGGTCTGGAAATAGTTCATTCCTCTTGTTAAATGAGCAAATAATATCTATTACTAATCCATGAGTTTCATTAAGTGCCTCGAAAACTGTTTGGCGTTGGGCCATATCATATCTTTTGTTCGTATAGCCAATGGCCATACTGCCTCAGTGTCACAGGAACAGAATTGGTAAGCACACAGCTGTTCCAAGAGAACTTAAAATGATTTTAAAATGCAAGCAAAGCACTTTTAAAGTGTCTTCCAAATTTTATAAGCTGTCCTGGTGATGTTCTGCTTTTCTTTTTTCTTCTATGGCGGAATGTTTGAAAACACATTATTCAGCTAGTTTATTTGGCATTTGGTGGCGGATAAATGTCTCCACTAACAGCAGTACAACTTTATTAAAACTTTGAATTATCTGATTTAATGTGAACATAACAGTTGTAAGTGTGTATATATGTAGGTGCATTTGTATAGTACACCCCTGGCTGGGAAGCAATGAGGCGTTGAAAAGAGGTGCAGGTCGCCTAACATACATTTTAAGAACGCTGATAGAGAAGCAGCGAGAATGTGATCACCTAACGGGTTAGGTGACAGTTTCAATTATAGGTAAAAGGGAAGCAATTAATCAGTGAATCAGTACATGTGCCATAATGTGTGAGCCTGAGAGGTCTATTCATTTACCACCAATTCCTATGAATTAAACCACAGTAATAATTATTCATCACATAAACTTCTATCGTAAAGATGTTGGGTAATAAACAAACTTCTTTTAGAATCAAGTATTGACCATAAAAACACCTATCTTTTCAGACAAAGCTGACTGGTTAGACTTTGAAGAGCAACCAGCAGTATAGTACTTCTTTTAGAAGGGGTGGCTACTTAAGGTCACAGTTCTAGGATAAAGTACATGGAAAAGTGGAAGAGAAAAGTACAGAACCCAAGCAACAACAGTGCTGATAATATGGCCTGGTTAATTTGGGAGAACAAAAGCAACCACAACTAATGAAGCTGAAGATCATGTCCCTCATTTCACTTGTAGATGGTTTTTGGTAGGTTTGTTCCTTAGAAATTAGACCTATCCATACCTACAATAGGCAACTACATAGTAGGTAGCTGCATGAAAGACCAACACTAGACAAAAAAGAGTGGACCATCAAAGCAAGATTTGTCAGAAATGAGCCATTTAGGCATTTAATCTGTATCTTACCAACAAGTAGGTAGCAATGGCAACATCTTCATACACAAACTTCTCAGGATCAGTTACTTCGGGCCAGACCTTTGGAAAAAGATGTTAAAAGCACAATCAGTCTTCTGATTTGATAGTATTTTCACATTAGGTGGTAACATTATTATGAAACTATAGCAGGCTTTGCAACGTTTTTAGATGAAAAGGAAAGATCAAAACTAACCACAATCCATTGCAGGTACATCTGATTACTCTAACACTCTAAACACAACTAAATATCAGATCAATTTACACATTTGCTGAGTAAGGGATGCTGATGTGAGTATCAACGCGCCCAGAAACAGATCGCTTACAAGCCTTCCACATAGAACATTTCTATTTGTCAGTGCTCTCTCTGAAAATCTGCTAGATTCACCTGTTCACGGCCTCCCTCAACTAAAATACACCAAAATTCAATCTTACATAGATTATATTGTCAAGTGTATAGGGATGTTGCTTGCGTAACAAATACTGGATATTTAACATTTTAAACTACAGAAAAGGTGTGAAAATGGTGTAAACAACTGCATCTTACAAACTTGTCCAAAACTTAAACAACCTGAAGGAAAACTGAAGACAACAAAAGGTATCTCAGCAAAGAAAGTCCAAGACACCCGCTTCTTCTTCTTACGAACGAACCTGCCATCCTAAGACTTGTTTAAAGTTGAAAGACCAAATTAAAGACACAAGCACAGGATTTTAAATTGATAACTAAGCATGCCCAGGTGCGTCCACAAATCCACTAATGCAAAACCCCATCCACCACAACATGGTCAACAGGGCTGCCAATCTTCAGTTCTTTTTCACTCTGGACATACCTAAGAAAAACGATGGAGGGTGGGTGGTCGTAGAAAAAGAGAGAGTCGATTAGGAATACAGTCATTGCTGTGATTACAATTCACCCATTCACTACTCTGAGTAGAATACACTTATTCACAGGCTCCCGGTGTTCTTCTCGATGATTGATAGAAAGAGTATAAAAAGGAAAGAGTAAGTTTGATAGGAAGATTGCAAAAAGTGCGAGAAACCAAAATGGGTGCAAGGAAAAGCAGAAATGGAACCCTTTTGTTATATTTTAGAGCAAATATTAGTAAGAGAAATTCGGGAAGCCATATGTTTGCGCTTTTCGAGCTTCCCCAATCAAAATTACTGCCTCTGTACTTCTTTTACTAGTTAAGTGGGTCCTTATTTTGCTTATAAAACTCATTGACAAGTCCATTCTGACCAAAAAACTTTCTTTCTGCACGTCTATTTAGAATCTCAATTGCTATTTTAATTCACATATATTTAGGCCATCTCCTGTGACGCTCATGACTATCATCGTTATTAATCATAAATGCATTCATTTAGGAAATATTAAGTGGAGAATAAATCATTAAGCTAATTCCTTCAAGAAATTTCAAAGGTATTTTATTTGTCATCGATAGGCATTATAGCAGAACATTGGGCCAGATGTACAGAGCTTTAGGTTTGCGATTATCTAATAGCAAATGTTTGCTAATTGCTACCTGGTGATCGCAAATCGCAAATCAGCTATGTACAAATGTGTGTTTCACACATTTAGCGATTCCCAGTTGGTCACAAATAGACCTACCTCATTAATATTCATGAGGTAGGTCGCAATTTGCAACACATTAGGAATCGCCAAAATTACATGGATGGTGGTCTGCTGGATGGTGGCCTGCTGGGGTCAGCAGACTACCATGTCTGTGATTGCTTTAAATAAAGCATTTTTTTTTGTTTTTTAAATGCAGCTCGTTTTCCATAAAGGAGAATGGGATGCCTTTCAAAAAGAAAAATGTTAACTTTTCTTATTCATTTTTAGGTCTCGCGCCTAGCGTTGCAGTGCGCAGCACTGCTCGCGCAGCGCGAGACCTTTAGAAAGGGCTTCTGAAAACGACCCACACGCTCGTGCATGTGGTTTTGTTTTCGGAAGCCCACATTGGCTGGAGCGTACGGTTTTTTTATGGAGACGGCACGCGATTGGTCAAAGGCAGGCGCATGTCCCGCCTTTGCCGCGCACATTCCCGACGGTGGCCAGAACGCGCAGCAGCGCGCGTTCGTCTCGCTTTTGCTGCCGCGCTCCCTCCCCCTGCTCCTCTGTGGTGCACGCGCACCACTGTTTATTTTTTTTTTTTTTAACCGCGCGGCCGCCATTTATGCTCTTCGAGGCAACGTGACCCGCTCATGTGACTTGCAGCAGCTGCTGCTGTTCACTTGAGCCGCGCATCAGGTCATCCTGGTGCGCGCGCGAGGAACAGTCCGTGGCACTAGCTGAGGGCTTTGTGGGCGACTGTCAAGGGAGCCATGTAGCCTGTCCCGGCCAGCTTCCTCCTGCAGCCGCCTGTCTTCCATCCGGTAGGTAGCGCGAGCTCTTGGGCACAGACACGAATAATCGCAGTGCGTGCGGCGCGGCATGTTCAGCACCTTTCAGAATGTTGGGACGTCCAGTATTTTTCGGAATTAATTGAACGATAGGGTTTAAGGGGACTTTTGCAGCGAAGATACATAAATATTCAGTAATCTACTTTGCTTCCTACAGAAACTGAGTGCCAGACGGGCTCTTTTGCTGTTGATATTACGTCGTTGCCCGCCCATAACCTGCTCCACCCCCAAGAAACTGGTTTAGGAAGTCTCTCTTGTTACACGCAGCGTTGTATGTTTGTAAATGTTTGCATATCGCCAAATAGTAGTTTTACTGTAACTTTTCCTACCAGCGTTACAGTGTGGAGATAAGTTCAAACTTCCGACCTCCCTCGTCTCCCAGCCTATCCCTTTGTTCGTTTAATCTCTACTCCGCGCACGACCACATAGCTGCCAAGTTTATTTATTTATAATCACTGCATGTCTAAGTTCGTTCTTGATTTAGAATGCTCACATCAGTCACTTCCGTTTTCTATTTGTATGCTGTTTCGCTTTCTTTCCATATAAGCAGATTTTATATATATATATATATATATATATATATATATATATATATATATATATATATATATATATATATATATATATATATATATATATATTCCCTAGAGACTTAGAAAGCTGTTGTTTCCCGGGTGTGAGGATGGGAGAGGGCTGATGGCAGGACGATGATTTAAGACGATGTGTGGGCATACCACTGGGGGACAAATTAGCATAGGCAGTGTGCGATGGCATTGCAGAAAGCTGTCTCACAGGAAGTGAAGTCGCAGTCACAAGAAGCTCTTGCTTGACTTTTTACGGGGTGGGTGTTTTCCCTAATTGTTTAGTATTTGGTTTCTGGGGGGTGCAGGACAGGCAGTTGTGCAGCCTTCAGTTATCATAGCAGAGGTTGAGATAGATGATATCTGCTGCCAGACATGGAGGGACAGGTGTGGTTTTCTAACAGAGCAACTATGAAGAAGGTGCTGCTGTGTCTCAGCCTAGTAGAAAGGGATATAAGAGAAATGTCAGGTTGTCTTGAGATTCCTGCAGTGCTTGGGCTACTGAGGTGTTTTTCCACAAAATTGAGTAATATTGAAGTATCTGAGTGTGATGATCAACTGGTGGCAGATGGGAGTCTGGTAGTGACAGAAACTGAAAAGCCCTGAGCAGTAAATGCAGAATTTAAGTTTGGAGAAGAGCAATCTACAAAGGGGGGGTGGGGTGGGGTGGGGTGGGGTGGTGGGGTGTGGTGTGGTGTGGTGTGGTGTGGTGTGTGTGTGTGTGTGTGTGTGTGTGTGTGTGTGTGTGTGTGTGTGAGTGTGTGTGTGAGTGTGTGTGTGTGTGTGTGTGTGTGTGTGTGTCTCTCTCGCAAGGGGTGCATTGTATTGTTGTAACGCGTAACCTGGTATTATGACTACCAAATATTCTTCCACAAGCCCTCGAATTCTGAATTTAGAGCCAGATTAAGTTTTTTTTTTTTTTTTTTTTTTTACCGCAAAAAGATGTTGTATATGAGTATCCACCTTGCAGGACATGACAGATGCGAAAAATATAATATCTTTAAAGTACCTTGTTCTAAGCCATGCCTTGTTCCCTTTTAGGAAGCATGGTCATTTGTTGTTTGCCTTCCCTTATCAGTAATGAGGCTGAGATCCCAGAGAGAAAAGTTATTATTCAGCATGAGTGCTGCTAGAGACTGAGTGCCTCTTCAAAGTGACAAAAATATGCCCCCAGAGATTGTGTGATTGAGGCACATTTGGTCTCAGGGTGGCAGGGAATTCTTAGGCCACCATGCACCCTCACCTGTACCTGGAGTACACCAGTTCATGGTACCAGATGAAGATTTCTGGTTGCACGCCACACACAATGTGAGAAGAGGGAGTCTGGAGCTTGATTAAGCTCAAGACCAGTGACTATCTTGAATCTGACCAGGGGCCGTATTATACATTGTTCCCCTTTGTAGGACGGGCGCTTTGTGGGGTTAATCCTCGCAGGGATGCAGGTTCTAATGCCGCATGATGCCTGCGACTGCCGCCTTAAAGGCAATGCTCAAAACTGTTATCAAAACAATAGAGCATCTGATCTGCAAAAAGCACTACATGAGCATTTTTTTAAAGCATAAAATGCTGATTCCGAGAGAATATGCGCATGCTGTTTATTTAATCTCAAGGACCTGTCGATCTCCGAGGCTGGCACTCCTCCCTGCAGTAATCCCCTGGCGCCGCAGCTGACCAGCAGCTCACTTTTCACAGGTTGGTTTCCTGCTAGTTACTTACTAAAGACCCTTTGCTCTCACGCACACACCAGTCGCTAAAGAAGACAAAAACACCGGTGTGAGCTCTGAACCTTTTGCTAATTGGGCCACGGGGATAGTTTTCTAAATATATATGTTTCTCCCAAATGAAAACGGTGCTTCATTTGCTGCGCGATGGATTTAATGAAACTCTGCAATGAAGCTTCAAAATGCAGGATTTTAGATAGCTGCGCCGTGTTTTACTATGGCAACCTGCATTTTAAACCTCTGCAGCCAGAACCCTAAAAAAGCTTTGCTCCATAACACAGAGAGGAAGGTTAAATTCTAAGGCCCATCTATATTATACGAACTGCACCTGTGACTGACTGACCGAGCTCCACCGACATTCCAGAGAAATCTCCTTGCATGATCTAACTATTTCATTATTCTGCAGCCAGCATTGAAATAATGACATTTGTGAAATACGATGCTCGTTTGGTGCAGCTTTTTGTTGGTAACCGTCAGGGACCAGAGATTCTGTCATCTCTGTGAAGTGGATGCTACTTAAGTTAATTAAACCCGTTGCCAGTCCCGCTTTATCAACTTTATGGATTCCAGGCTAGGTGCCCTTCCCAGTTTGTTTACCTCTGTCTGCTGTGGGTCCTGTGCCCGCACCCTCTTCTCCTCCATCAGGTCAAACCCAGTCTTCCCTCTTCCGGTCCCTCCTCTTCTGGACCCTCTTCAGATTTTAAAACTGCATCCCTCTCTGCTCTCTTCCCCTTCCTCATATATTCTCGTTTGTGGTAACGTGTTCTTCACTATGACCACTCGCCAACGATTGGCTGTGTCAGTGCATAATGTTTTCCTGTGTATGGAATGTTCCCAGCTCTCATTTTAATGATTCAGGCAAACACCTTTGGCTTTATCCAGTATATTATACTGGTCACTTGAGGCTTCCTTCAAAAACAGGCATACTCCACCCAGTTCCCTATTTAAGCTCTTACACTGTGCTTGCATTAATGTGTGCTTTTGTGTTTAAGGCTCCAGCTTCAACGCTAAAGACACAATTCCACACCACACCACACAATTCAAAACCACCCATCACAATTACACTACACATAATACCACTCAGCACAACTTCATTCAACAAATAATAACACTGCTCACTACCACATAAATACACCCAACATACTACCAGTCTATACCACATAACATTATTAAAGTTTGAGCTATTGGTGTTGCATTATTTAGCAATGCCAATAGCTCAAACTTTAATAATGCGAGACCTATTGCATTGCAAATGCTTGTTTTAAGAGTAGGCAGTGATCCGTGGGACCACTGTCTGCTCTTAAAAAAAGTTTTTACTACCATTCAAAAAGTGGAAGGGGTCCCTGTTTGCAAATGGGTTACCACCTGCTTGAAGTAGGCGGTAAAATGCGAATCTTTTGTGACCACATTTCGGTTGCATAACATTCACACATACCACTGCAAGTCGCAATTAGGAAGGGACGTCCCTAACACGCCCCTTCCTAATACCGAATCACAAACTCATTTTGCGATTCAGTAACAGGATACCGAATCGCAAAATAGGGTTTGTTATATTCAAAAAGGCTTTTTTGAGATCGCAACCGTCCCGATTCTGTGGATCGGCCGTTTGCAACCTAAAAAAACCTACACATATTTTCATATAAGTGCACTGAATTATCTTCTGCGGGTGTTCACAGCATTGAAACCTGGCAAGGATTCAAGCATGAGTGCATATTTATCGGTTAAATAAATGTGGAAATATACTAATTTCAGCTTAATATTTCCACAAAACCCAAAATAAATATGGATAAATTCAGATAAAATTAGCAAAAAATAAATCTGGATAATACAGACGGATATGTCCAAAAAATAAATACCATTAATCCGGGAGCCCTACGTATATCTGATCCAAAGTGTACTATTCGATTCACATTTCAACAGCCATTTACCACAGCTTCCTCCCATCAAATACTGAAGTCTATTCTCACTGAAGGCAATATATTATTATTTCCTGTACGTTAAAATAGTTTCATTCTCTTTAAGTTGGGCTGTGATCACCATCCATGTTCTTCACCATCCATGTTCTTGCTATTGTATCCCTAAGTATAATCAATTATTTTTGTGTAAGTAGATCCAGCTTTACTAGCTCCAATTTCTTCCTGCTTTCTTGTTTTCCATTACAACTATATCCCTACTATGCATAGCAAATACCTTGTATGTAACTTTAGATATGTGGCCATCAATTAAAGGGACATTATTCTGCTCAGTACCATAAGAGCAGTCTATTCAAGGCACGGACAGAGACAAGAGGATTTTTAAAAACTCCTGCATTTTCATTTTGTGCACCATTTACATGCATTTCAGACTACTCTCTAGTCTAGCGTTTGGTTGGCATGTGTTCTAGCCAGATCCCAACAGCTGAATGAGGGTCTGAGAGGTTCTAATGTGTGTGCTAGTCTCTAAGGCCTCATTCATTGATTGCCCCTGTGGGCTACACCGCCCCCCGCCTCCCTTTAGTACCAATATCTGTCCACCCCTTCGACACTGTAGATAGAGCTGTAGACCTGTGATGAAAGGAACCAAAGGATGTCATCAGACATCCACTTTTCAGGGAGATAAGGTTATATTCCTAGGTACGTACCTCAACTGTTAACATGGAGACACATGATTTGACTATTTTAGACCCTTGCTTTCCCTAGTTATTGGATAAACTAATTGTATTCTATTGTTAGACCTGTCAGTCTTGGGGTTGTCTCCCCCTCAACCTATTTATTGCCTTCCTCCTCCACTGTTTTGTACCTTGTTTTTGCTGGTATTAGGACTCTGCACACTTTACCACTGCTAACCAGTGCTAATGTGATTGTGCTCTCTCCTCTAAATATGGTAATATTGGATTATCTCCAATTGGCATATTTAATTTACTTCTAAATTCCCAGTAATGTGCCACTGCAAGTGCCTGGGGCCTGTAAATTAAATGCTACTAGTGGTCTGCAGCACTGATCGTGCCATCCACTGCAGAGCCTGTGTGTGCAGTTTTAAACTGCCTGTTCAACCTGGCAAAACAAAGCTGTTGCCAGGCCCAAACCTTTCTTTTTAATACATATAAGACACCCCTAGGGTAGGCCCTGGACAGCCTAGAGGGCAGGGTGCATTGTTTTTCAAAAGCATTTTAAGTTTTACATGCCCTGGTAGTGAAAACTCTTACATTTGTTTTTCACTACTTTAAGTCCTACCTCTCCAATAGGAAAGCATTGGAGTTGCCTTATTACATTTTACAAGCGTAATATCCGAATGGGAAGAGATTACCATTTTATATTTGGTGTCTCTGGAATCCTAATTTAAAATCCTAACTTATGGTGTAGTCGAATTTTAAATTACAATACTCAAAATGACACTTTTAGAATGTTGGCATTTTCTTCCCTTAGCCATTTGGTGCCTGCAGTCTGCCTCTGGTCACATGACTTGTGTAGTTGGCAGTTGGGCTTTGTGTATTCCTCCTAGACAGCCACACACAATGTGAGCTTAGGTGTGGCTGGATGGGCCAACACTGGCAGGATGGAAGGGAGGAGCTGGGCCACACCTCACTTTCATGTGAATAAGCACTGTCCTGTCTCCAGAAAAATAGCTGTATACCCCCTGTAGTTAGTCTGCAGCCAGGGCAGGGCATCTGTGCACTTCAAAGGCATGCCTCTAGAAACATCTTCCCGCTTAAAATACACAACTTGGTATATATAATGGACCTCAGTCACCAACGCTTCAGTACACTTCTGGGCCTGTGGTTACTCTGCCAGAAAGAAAGACTGCTGTGCTGCCTGAAGGACTGCCACTCTGCTGGACTCCTGCTTTTCTGTGATGACCTGCTGCCCTCTTGCCTGGGTGAGAAGGACTGGACCCGCATCTCTTCAACCCAGAAGCCAGAGTGACTCCAAGGGCTAGTTGGCTGTCCTCCTGATCTGAAGCCTGAGGGATATAACAAGCTTCCAACAACCTTGCATCTGCACCTGGGCTCTGCCATCTGTGAGTCTGCCCTGCCAAGTGGAGCCACCCCAGTCCTGGACCCTTGGAAATGGGCTTAATGGGCTTTGCAAGCTCTGTGGATCCAGCAGAACAGACACACCTTTTCTGATGCACGGCACAATCCTGAGCAGAACTGACACATCTCCGCAGCAGCGTGGACTGGACTTGTCGCAAAGACTAGCCTCGCCATAACAGCCTGCAACGCCTTTGTAACCGCCACTGCACGACGAATCCTCGGCGCAGGCCCTCGCATCTCTCATCAATGGCAGCCCGACAATGATGACGGACTCCGCTGAACAGCCCGCTCTTCGGAAGGGACGCATCACCCCATCTTCAAGCCACACCTCCGACGCTGGACATCGCATTGCATTCTACGACTACAAGATCCTCGACGTTGACACAACAGGACGTCACACCACAATCTCGCTGCATCTTGGAACCGACGCATCACTTCAGCTGCATGACGCATCGTCAATGCGGTCCAAGCAACACTCCACAACCCAGGATTTAAGATACTATGTTCAGCAGGCCTTCCTGGGTCCCTGTAGCCAGCCCACGCTCCATCTAGGTCAGCATGAACTTGTGACTTTGTCCCAGTTAGGCACGACCAGATATCCACGGTTGGAGCTTTACGCCTTTTAGTGCTATTTTCTCTAAAATCTTTCAAATTCAGTATCTCCGGTAATACTAATTAGATATTCGTCATTTTGGTCTTGTTTTATTTATTAAAAACTACTCTTTTTTTCTAACTTTGTTGTGGGCTCCTTTTGTGGTGTGTTTTTATTGTGTTACTGTTTGAAGTGTTGCACAAATACTTTACACATTGCCTCTAAGCTAAGCCTGACTGCTCTGTGCCATGCTACCAGGGGGTTGAGCACAAGTTAATTTGGCATTTGTTTGTGCCTTACCCTGACAAGGATTGTGGTTGCTGTTTGCCCAGGGCTCACACCCCAGTCAACCAACCCAATTTCTTACATCTAAGTTTTTATCAAGATATCTGGTAATCTGAATCAGGCCACAAACTCGACAAAGAATCAATTGGTTTTGGTGAGAGAGTCATGATCCTATAATTTACCAACAGGACAGGGTAAGTGATCAATTAGTACTTGAGAACAGTGTGCAACTGCATTTGTGTTATTTTGTTACTTTATTTGATATGTCTGATTTCCATTGATAGTTTAGTACTTTCCCTGGACACGCACTGTGGTTAAAGTTTCAATCTGCTTTGTGTTTACTGCTTGGTCAGCAGCCCAGAATGTCAAAAAGATTGGGGAACCAGCCTTCCACCTTAGACAGAGTACCCAGAGTCCTGTTTACAAGTGGAAAGACATCCGATCTCACCTGTGATACAGCTGAGTTGGCCCTGCGACTTCAAATGCTTGAGAAAAAGGCTAACAATTATATATTAACTTCATTCAAGACCTCTGGAAAAAACATACCATATCAGTTAAAGTAAATTAAACAAAATATTTGGCCCGTCCCAAGTCATGTCTGAGCTATTTGACCATAAGCCCTAAACAACATTATTAAACCTACGTTTTTGAAACAGGATACCATGCCTGTGGGTATATGAAAATGCTGGGAAAAACGAGCAAGTACTTTTTGTCCCATGACACAGCCATTAATTCTTATCTCCAAATAGATAAGCTTTTTAAAATATTGCTTACTGTACTGCTCTTGTCCTGTAAACCGCTTGCACTTGTGAATTCAAACCATGATAGGGCAAGAGTGGAGATACCGAATATGTAGTAGGGAATATCGTCCTATCATAGTATCACAGGCAAAATATCGAACAGGAAAGTATATATAGGTATGTGCAGATTTAATATACCTAACTCCACAAATATGTACCTCGTATATGTATATATCCTCAAGGTATGTAGATGTGGAGTTAAGAATAGTAAATCTATGCCTACCTATATCGCTTACCAGCTTCATATTTTGGTCCTCTCCATTTTGCCTCCAATATTACGGCCAGACGATATTTCCTACCCAATATACCGACTACAACCAAGGGCAAGATGTTATGTCAAACATGATTTCCGTGTTTACCTTAACCATTTCTTTATACTTTTCTTTCAGTTCCTGATAAAGCTTGCTGTATCGCATCACAGAAATGAGGGACAAGGTGCTCTTGAAATCACTTGTCTTGGGCTCAGCAGACCACTTAGCCAGTTTGGGCAGAAGTTCATTTACTAGCCACTCTGGTTTTGGGTAAACAACTCCATCTGATTTCCAGCCATCTGAGCATAGAGCTAAAACAGAAATAAACCTTCAAAATAAAAGGAAAGGCCATTAGAAGATGATGGTTCACTACATCACGTTTCTGTCTTTTTTTCTTTAACCAATGGAAGGGTCAGGGGAGAGCTCCTGCTCTTAACATAGGCAGGTTTTGAAGCATAAAACACTTCAGAGAAGTACACAGAGTAGCAATTCAATAACAAAAAAATGGACAAACAGATAGTCTATATAATTAACAGGAAAAATCATCGGGACATTGTAAGATACTCATTTATTCTAGGACCAAATAGGTAGTTTTTCATTCAGTTATTTTGCTGTAGCGGGAAAAACATAGTGGGTTCGATGTGCATCTTCTAAATTACAAGCTGTTTTTTTTCAGTGTCCCATTCCTAACTGAGCGTGCTAAATCAGGATATCATATTTAATGCACATTTAGAAACTCAAACTGTGTTAAGGATTAGTTCATCAGAACCTAGCCAGTCAACCCTCTCACTTACAGTGAGGAAGGGGCGTAGGCAGTACCTCAATGACTCTGCAATATCTGGGATCCATTGTATTATGAAGGACGTTTATGAAAAATGTAAAATGAATGTTGCAACAGACTACTGAGCATCTAGGGATAGCTTTGGTCTATTCTAGTTAGAAATAAAGCTTTAACACAGTTTCGTAAACCAGCAAAGAATGCTTTGCCTCCATGTTCTGACTGTCATTATATTCCTTGGAATATGGCAAGATATACACATAGTCTTTTGTTGTTGTGAAAAGGTTGCATTTACTGAGGCAGAACAAATTATCAAATAATTTGATACATTTCTTCAACTTTTAATTATTTTTACTATATACGCTCTAATTAATTATCCTTTATTACAAACTCCTATTTTAAGCTTCTAATAATATTGTTTTTTTCCCCATCCTTTAAAACACTTCCCTAACAACATGTCTTTAACTGTAGGAAGGCCCCTGTGTTCGCCTCTGGTCCAACTTTGCAATTCTTTAATCTTGTTGTTTCACTATGAGACTCCGCTGCTCATATTTTCTATCCACCCTGTCCATGTGATTGGCCCACTGATGGGCAAACTGAATAGAAACCAGGAGCAGGGTCCTCCCCGCTCCTTGTGTTTTGTTTCCATCCTTTGCCTTACCCTTCAACTCATAACTAACACTTTTCACTTTTTCTGTTCTGTTCTCTTTTTTTTTTTATTTTTACAAAGCCTGGCAATTTATTGTGAACTAGGCCCCATTTTTTCACCACACACAACTGAGCACATGAACACATTTCCTTACTTCTGCCTTGACTTTACCTGACTTTGGTCCAACTGATACATTGCTCTCTTCACCCTTAAGCACTCTGACGCTAGGCTCCCTTAATCCTGTCCGACGTATCACATTATATGTTGCTTTTCCTAGCCAATAACTCTACTGGGTGTCGTGCGATACACCCAAAATATCAATCTGACCACATTTTAATACAGTATACCTCCACAGCCTATTTGACACAATTATCTACAAACCTGTTGGCTCTCTGGATATAAACGGTTAGAAACAATAATATTGGTGTCAATATTCCTTAGGAAATGGACGATAATCTATTTCACACGGTAATCCGCCAAGAATATCTATACCTACGCTTTACCAGTCCCAGCAAGTCAAACTCTCTCCCAAATGTTCTCCTTTTCAATGCTAAGTGAGTAGGCTGCCAAACGGGTAGCCGTGAGCCTAGTGTAACTGAGACAGGACCAGAAATCAGTATTGACCTAAATGAGAGCAGGAATCTGTACACACGTTGGTGTATTACTAACATTTAAAAAAAAAAGAAATTAATTAGATACAATAATTTGATTAGATAAAAATGTTTTATGTCTATACTACAGGTTCGCAAGGGTATTGTTTGTCAGTAATTAGAGACTGATGTGTGCCTAATGTCTGTTCCATAGGTTGTGAACAGGAAATACATACATACTTGAATGGAAACTCACCATTCATCATCCTTGGCATGTGAAAGACGAATTTGATAAACATTGCTTCTGTTCACCTGAACATTTTCTTCTTCCACTTTCTTCAAGGGTATAAATGTCACAACTCCATTAGAAATATCTGAAATTAGTTGGCAAGTCAAAAGCAGGATATTTTGATAGGTAGCAATTTCATACTTCTAACACCATGTAAACAGCTTTAGCAAATAATTTTTTATATTTTATTTAACATTTACTACCACACTTTTCCCATTTGTAAGCAGTGTAAATGGTTAATTTGACACAACTTAATGGTGCTCAATTTATCGACTTCAGATGGATGAAGCCCCCATTGAACTGAAATCGTGGCTTCAAGGTTCCATCATGTTATTAGCAAGCACGATTTCCATTCCCCAAACATAAGCAGGACACTCTTGCTTCACTAATTGGTATACAAAAGCAGACACTTTATAATTAAAAGCCCTCTATGTCGGGATCAACAAGGAACTCATCCGAAGGTTGAAACCATTCAGGGCTCAATGGCCAGAATCACTCTCAACCTTCCCCACCGCACTCCTATCACACCATACCTCAAGGAGCTTCACTGGCTCCCCATACACAAACTAGCATAATTCAAATGCCTCCCCTACACTTTCAAGGCACTACATAACACTTGCTCCATAAATCTCAATAACCGCATCTGCTTTCACAAACCATGCAGATACCTCCGCTCAGCCAGACGCCTACTGGCACACATTCCTTGCATACAGAGAACCAGATCTGGCAGCCGAGCCTTCTCCAACATTGCTCCTAAAGCGTGGAACGACATGCCGCTACACATCTAAATCTCCTCCTCGCTTCCTGAATTCAGCATGAAGATGAAGTCCTGGCTTTTCGAGGAGTCCCACTAGGCCCCAAGGGGGCCTAGTCCTACACCTGCTTAGCACCAGGATACGCTCCTGGGTGATAAAGTGCTTTACAAATAGACATCAAAAACAAAAACAGGGGAGACCCTGTAAAGCTGGGAACCTGGGTCAATGAATATGCAACAAAGCAGTGGTTACCTACGGGCGAAGACACAAAGCCTGAACTTCCTAGGCAAAATAATACACATTCATGGTCTGATCATATGCATTGCAATATATAATTTAATTCAATGTAGTAGAAACGAAACCAGATGCAGTAGCATGCATTGTATCGCTCATGAAGCCTTTCTGCTCCTATCTTTGGACCGCGTTTTCCTCTTCCAAGGGCTCCTTCCCCAGCAAATTGGATTATTTACTTCCTCAATTGTGACCTCTTGGATTGCTTTTCTTGATTCATCCCACCATGGTTGCTACCATTGCTTTGTTTGTCCTGATGATTACCCTGACCAGTTGTACATAAGAGGGCTGAAACGTCAACAATTAGAGGACTGCTTTGATTGATCATATCAGTCTATATGTACTTTCAGTTGGAGTCGTATAAGGACTAATTTTACACACTGTAAATGAGTATTGCAATATAGGTTTTGAGCTTCCCATGACACCTGATCTCTATATGGAGAACTACATGCCAAACAAAATACAGGTTATGGAACATATATGTGCAATTTCCTAACTACATCCACTTATAATTTGGTTTTTAAGTCGAGCCTGGGCAGCGCTTGCGCTGCTCTGCATGCTGTATTAGAGTATGGACTTGTGTTGCGGGGATTCTGCACATACACAGAACTATGCGCAGGAAAACAGGACCTCAATGTATAGGGGCTAAGCCTTCCTACCACCTCAGTACCTAAAATCCCAGAACCGACTAGCTATAGTGTCTCATTCATTCTCCTACATAATCACAAAGCTACGAATGATTAGACAACCCAGAACACAACACTCCCGACTCTCTCAGGAATCGCGGTAGCAAGACGTACCCTTTCGCTCACTCACTTGTACTTGTCCACAATAAGAATAGACAGAGTCACTGTTATAGTTCAAAATGTTTATTTTAACTATAGTGCTCTATAATGCAGTATACGAGCCACTACCAGCAGCAAAACGCATAAACCTAAAACAGTTAGCATTGTAGCAAGTCCATAGACTATGAAAGGGGACGTCATCGTATACAGACAGTGGATAAAAGACTATAAGGCCTAACCACCCTCCCTTTGGAAAGAATAAGTATTATTATATAAAGGAAGATCTCTGGGCTTTGTCAGCAGACCCCATACCTTAGTGCCTAGATGGTAGCTTTACATCATAGGACCTGCATAGCTCTTCTCGCTGGAAAGGTCCCTCTCCAAGTGTGTGTTAAACCAACATGCCATCCCGTAATATCAAAACATGAATCTTCAGCAAACGCAGCTGTGTTAGCGTGTTTTGTCTAGGTGCTAGGGACTGACCAGAACATAATAACAAGGGGCATTGTTTATCGACCTTGCACTCCGTGTTCCGACTAAACTCTAGGAACAGGCAGAGAACGCAGAAAGCAGACAGTTCTCATGTGAAAGGCACAAACAGAGTGCAAAATAAAGTCATGTAGTAACTTGCGCAAAAACAGCATCATGGCAGCAGAGGTCATGCTAACTTAATGTCGACAATGACCCCAACGGCCATATGACACCCTCCCCTTGGCCAGGTCGTAGCATATAGATAAACGGACCCAAACAGAGTTCAAAGGTAAGCAGAGTCAAGAAGCGCAAAAAAAAAACACATTTGGAAAATTCCCCCCAAAAAATGATTTATAATTTTGTCATTCATTGAGAACGGGATTAATTTGGAGTTGGAAAATCCATCAAAGTACGTGAACCTAAGAATGCAATCCGTTCCCAGAGGTCATCCCTATCGTTCGTAGCAAAAAGGGATGTTATCCAATCAAGTAGCTCGAAGGAAAATACATGTTCCTCATAATCCGATGCCTCCAAGAGCATATCCAGGCAACTTGCGTGATATTCGATGAAACTCCGTTGCAAGAGGTGCTGTGCAGCCGCAGATATTCCACTCAGCCAACACTCCAAGTGCAGCTGCACGCACCATATGATCATCCCGAGAACAGGCCTGGTCATGGGCCACTAAGGGACCCATTAACAGGTCATAATCCGGGTCTGTGCATGACGTATTGGAGAGGCATAAATCCAAGGCCCAATAAAAAGGGCATCATTGGCAGTAAAACACAGGTTGCACACAAGTGTAGTAGGCAAAGCGAAAAGTTAGTCCATAACTCATGCTAAGCGTCGCTAATGGAAAGCATCCAAAAAGCTGTTGCATTTGGTCACGGTACAGTTGCAATTGGCCGGGTCTGCGCAGTACCACAAGATGGGCAGCCATTGCGTAACAGGAGCAGAAATATCAGCACGCCAGCACCAGTATTAAGGGAAACTCTCCGAAGGCGCTGGAAAAAATAGAATGTATAAAGACCGGTATTACTCCAAATATCGTTTGAAAAGAAGTCACAAGGCCGAATACCACAAGTTTAAACAAGCATTGGCATAGCCAATAGGTCTCGCCTTTGGGACCTTATAAGTATTTAGTTATGCAGCACAATATCCTTGGTGCAACAACATCAACTGTTGCATGGCTAAACACTTATAAGGTCCCAAAGGCGAGACCTATTGGCTATGCCAATGCTTGGTTTAGAAGGATGGCACTGGTGTAGTTTCCTTAGAAATTCATACAGGGCTTACAATTTCTAATTTATCAGGCAAAGGACTGGAGGTACACAGACTATTTTGATGTAACTCGAAAAAGTTTGCACACCATGGTAATTTACATTTGGATTCAAACGGAAGTGAAAGTGATCGGACGGAGGCAGAGGGAAAGCACGGGAAATAAAAACAAGCAACTTAATTGACCCGTGACGGAGGAGACAGATGGCGGGGTAAAAAAAGTGCTACCAGATGCTGCCATGGCCGGCCTAGAGCTTGAGTGCATGTGCGCGGGCGCGCGCTTTGCGTGCCTCTCTCCGCACTTCAATTCCCTCCCCCTCCCCCACCACAGATCTCGTCATACTGTGACCACCAAACCCTCAACTAGCTGATACCCGTTTCCCCCCCTTGCTGTCTTCTAAAAGTCTTCCTCTATTTTCTTGTTATTCTTGTTTTAGCAGTCGAAATAATAAACAGATTAGGTCTTCTTAAAGTTTCTTGTATTTTTTCCACTGTTGACATGCGTGGAGCAGAACCTGGGAGGGAAGAGGTGTGTACATGAAGGGTTCTTTTGTGCTGAGGCGACACTATATGTGTTTATGCAATCTACCTGGTTTCGGAGAGTACAGAGGAGGTCCGCGCTAATAATAAAAATAAAGGTGCATTTCACATGTCTCGTGAACTCTTCTGTCTTAGAAGAACACCCCGCCCCCCCAGATACCGAGGCTATTTTGTTTGCTAATCTATTTAACTGGCGGCAATGAAGGTTTATTTAACAGGCAGTGGGGGGAAGAGGAGGCAGCTAAGAAAAGAAGCAAAGGGCAGCTGACCGATTGCCTTGGACTTCCTGCGCACCCTAAAGACGTGCACGCTCTGAGACTTCAGCACTAGGATGGGACGCACACATACATATATGTGCGTTCATAGAGGGATAATTAAGGAGAGTAAAGCACGTGAAATGAAAGCAGGAACAACATGGTTACCTTAACGCACCCATATCGGCCGGCAGTGCAAGAATCCCACGCTGATACATGTAAAGACAAGCGTGATGGTCACTAATTTTCACTTAAACATGTCTGCTGCTTCCAGCCTTTCCAGTCGGTCTTGTGAAATCTGTTATGTACTTACTTACTTACTGCATTAGATTTCTGGAGTTCGAGGAAGCAGCTTTGAATGAAGAAAAGTCCGAGTTGTTGCTGCAATTGTTAATCTTCCTGAAGAGCTGGAGCCCAGGACGGAGTAGGAGCTTGGGAGTGGGGGAGGAGGCGGAAGAGCCTGGGAGGGCTGGGGTTGAAAACAAGCATTGGCCGCGCGGCAGTGAAACTGACACGGCCGCGCGGCCGTGAAAGTAATCGTGAGGAAGCAGGTTTTGGAAGTGCAAACAGTGGCTTTTGCTGGCGACCAGCTTGCGTTCACGCGAGCGTCCAGATGGCGAGGGAAGCCATATGGCGCCTGATCGCGCGTGCACGCTCGCGTGAACGCAGGCTAGTCGCCACCAAAAGCCACTGTTTGCACTTCCAAAACCCGCTTACTAAAAGTCTCGCCAGAGCAGCGCATGCGCTGGCTCAGGCGAGACCTAAAAAATGAGCAAGGCCTTCAGTATCAGACGCATTAAATATTCTATGTATCAGTTCTCCAAAATGGAGTGGGAGTTTCGTGTTCAGCAGTGACTGAATCTCACTAGATGTTCTAGCCACCTGCAATTCGAAGGTCTCTCGAGTCAAAGTGAGAGCCACTTCTTGTTGAAACAATAGCGCTTTGAGTCTGCTTAATTTATTGAAATCTGTTTTCAAAGTCGGAATGGAAGGCCAAATGGATCTACAGTCCCATGCGGGGGCGGAAAAAGCACATTGCTACAACAAGTAACATGCTGAGAAACGGTTACTATATACGGGATTCCTGCCCGTAAGCCACAGCAGTCGTTGTTGTTCAAAATAAGATAATTGCCGTTAGAAAGCAATGTGAAAGCGGGAATTATTGCTGGGACAGGTGTTCCTTTAAAAAACAAGCCAGATTAGGTGCGGACACATTACAAGCGCCGTGCAACTTAACTTGGTTGCAAACTAGGGAATGTCTTACTGTGGAATCGCAGTCCTCCCCTGTTAGGAAAACTTCCGTACCCTCCCGTTGACATCTGTAGGTGAACAGTAGGGACCATAATTCATGGAGAAAGGCACTAGCCAAAGGTTCAAAGCGGCCAATTGGGAAATGTTTCATGCAAGATTTAAATTGAAACAGCGAAAATGGCAGAGAGATAACGCCATGAATTAACCATACAGGCATCTCGGTCTCCGCTACAGAAAATGGCAAGTGTTCTAATTGTGCAATGTGTAACAGCGTGTATGTAGCATCTTTCATGGACATGAATCTCTGTTTATCTGTTAGATTAAATGGTAAAAATAAAGCAGAAGCGTTGAAATAATCCAATGGTACTTTACCCATTTTAAGAGTCTGTAACGTCCATGCAAATTGCATCACAGATGGTAACTGATTTTGACCATGATATAAAACAGATACATCGCTTTGAACATCAATAACAGATGAAACAATATTATCTAAAGTATAAATGCGGGAAGACAGTGTATTTATACTATTGTCGACTATTGCAAAAACCTTCTCTAAATTTGCTTTGTCAATTTGGCGCAGACGGAATGCTGCCTCGATCTGAGATAATTTCCATATTTCATTATAAGCAGCATAGATGAATCTTTTCGATCTGGGAGCTTTAGGACCCAAGAGAAAACCAGCCAAATTGATGTCGCTTGACAAGAATGACAGGTGTTGTTTCACTGACGACAGAGTGGAGTGTTCCAACCATTGTTGACACAATTTTCCCACTGAATATGTGGTGACCGAGTGTGAATGTGGGTATCGGGGATCAGGTCTAGTCTGTGTGAAACGGGCCGTTGCATTATAAAAACGCAGTTGACAAGCATTAGAATTGGTTTGCCACAACAACCATCCTGAAGGGTCAACATCAGAGATATTGAAACTGTCATTTTGAAACAGAGCTTGTAGGACATCAATTGTATAATTGGTGTGTTTACGCCAATTATCATACTCAGTCAATGCGGGAATGGACGGAATATTCAAATTTTTGGTAGTAGCCAGGCCAAAACAAGTAGTTTGGTTCACCGTGTTGTTTAAAAATAACATTTGATTCGGAATTAGACCAGCACGATGCAAAGCCTCGGTTCCCTGGACCTGCTAAACCTTAGAGCCCCAAATCGATTTCAAATCAATAGTATGTTTCCAGTGATCATAACCCTGTAAGGCCAATGAAGTTCTAAAAGAATTTGAATATATCAACTTCGTCTGTGTCAAAATAAATTTAGATTGAGACGGCAATTTCAATTTAAAGAAATCTGGATTGGACGTGCTGTAATTAGTGAAAAAGGTGAACTTATTTCTAAGTGTTTTTGAACTTCCCTGTAAGGGAGTTGGACAATATTCCCACTGCGTGTAATTAAAAGTAGGTCTTAAGGTGTTTGTTTTGTGCAAGTAATAGTGGCCATAGTGTTGAAAACAGAATGAATCAGCATAATTGGCAGAATTTAAATACAAATCTTCAGCATCAAAAGCAGCATAATATTTCAAATCCGAAAACAATGAATGTACTGCTTGTACATCCCAATCATCAGAATGTATGTTCTGTGTTACCACATCTCCTAGGGAAACGCGAAACACGTATGGAATCTTGAGGACCTCCGTCGGACCATGGATTTCGAATGCCACTTTATCCCAAACGATGCCATCTGCAACCGGGAAAGCCGAAATGTTCACAAGGGCTTGATCACGTTTCATGATATGGGACGATGTATGGGGAGCCAGAATACCATCAACCAACTTTACAGCAGAGCGTTCTGGCAAATAATGACCATTGATGAGCAAGAAGAATACTGTCACAAACCCAATCGACATGAAGAGGAAAATCAGGATAAGCACCAACCAAATATAGGTCCAGGGCGGGACTAAGTAAGTCTTTTTGAACCAAGAGATGAAAATGCTCGTTTTTGTCTGTGGAGGTGCCACAGAGGAGGGTGAGGAGGAGTCATAAGAGAAGCTCGTACGGTCCTCAAAATAACCGCTTGCTCCCACGTTCATTAACGGTAGCAGCGCAGCATCATGATGTAAAGGACTGTCTGGTACTTCAATATGGAACTCATAAGCAGGATAAGTATACTCAACGTCCACGTTGGAAGGCACAGTGGATGAAGGCACAGCTGGTAAAAGGCTAGCCGCAGTCTCCATTTCACCCTCAATGAGACAGGTATTATTTGAAGATGCAGGCGTCACCAGATTCAAAGAAATAGAGTTACATGAAACACTCAGTCACACTATTCAGAATCGGCCAGATGGTGTAGTTTGACATGGTCAATCGAAATGTATCTGTTTTCTTTGCGACCAGGCAAAGGTGGCAGTATCACTGTACGTGTACCCTTCAATGCAAGAACTGGGACCGGTGCACGATAAGAGGGACCGCATTCTTTTTTGTTCTCCAGCTTTTCTCGTACCAGATCTCCAATCTTAGGAAGCCAGCCAGCGACAGGAATCAGCATTGCCGTGTCATTGGAAGAGGGTATATGTTCAGTTGCGTAGCTGTCACGGGTCTGTTGTAGGTCCTGTAACATAGTAGAATGGTTATCTACGTCAAACGTTGCAGCCGCCGCCACAACGTCTAGACCATCAAGGTCAGGCACAAACATTTTAATGCCACAGAGTATTTCGTATGGGGTCCGCCCACCCAGAGATCTTCTTGGGAAATTATTAAGTGCACAGTGAACCCCATACAAATGGGCCAGCCAGTTCCTGGCAGTACCCAAGACCCTAGTTGTCAAAGATTGATTTAAGTCACGGTTCATCCGCTCCACTATAGAATTGCCCTCAGGCCTGTATGGAGACGAAAACTGCACCAGCACCCCCAAAGACTTCATCACGTCCTTGTACGCCTTAGAGGCGAACGCTGGACCTTGGTCCGAATGGAAGGTGCCACAGGCAAAAGTCCTGATAAAGACATGCAAATCTCTAATGACATTTCGAGCAGCGTCAGCACTGCATTGTGGCCAAACCCATAGGAACCTAGTGCACAGTAGAGAACAATTTTGCAACTGAGGGTTGGGAGGAGCTTCCATCCTTTGGAGGCCCCCCACCAGCAGATTTGTTTGAGGTTTTTTTAGGCCCCACGGTTTCTCGCTTGCTTTTGGGTGTGGGTTCTGCTTCCAGAGAGTGGGGCGCTGAATTTTGGGGATCAGAGCTGGAATTAGCTGGTATTTTGCCTTTTGCCCCCCGGACCCTGCGAGAGGTCATACTCCACTCACCAGTTGAAGAGTCAAGGTCGGCGGTTGGCGTTTTTAAGTCCCACGGGTTTCGTGGAGAACAGCTCCGAGCCACCAAAGAAAGCAGCCAAGCAAAAAAAAGACCTAACAGGAGACCGGGACCACACCAGCCGCTCCAACGCCCCAGGAAGACCAGCAGCACGGTCCGAGCTCCGGGGTTTGAGGAAAGTGCCTGCGCTTTGGCATGCTTGCTTCCCGCGCCGCGTCCCGAAGTTGTCGAGCTTCTCCACGTTCTCGGAGATATCCGCGGTCGCGGTCGCAGTGCTCGCGATGCGCCTTGCAGTCGAAGGGGGAATCCACAGAAGTACCCACCACGATAATCCAACGCCAACTGCTCCTTGCACAACAGGATCTCGAGGTCAGGCCGCATAGCCGACGGCCGAGTGATCTCGTGGCGCGGTGGCGGTGAGGCAGGGAATCACACAGGCACCATCTTGCTCATGCAGGCCCTGGTAGCGGGATAAGACCCACAAACAGCTTCAATAAAGAAAGCGACTTGACAAAATCAGCTTCGGCCAGCCCGGTCAAGCTCCCTGATACACAACTAGAATCACAGTCTACTCCTTCTTTACCTTTACCTGGCATACTTGGCTTAGAACCTGGCCGGACAACTCAAACTCAAGAGCCCACGACAGTTGATAAAACTACCTTTAATATTAATATGGAGGCTCCAGCTCCCTCCGCGAAGTCTGATCTGCTGACCGGCGCTGACTCTAGCCTGAACCCAACTACAAGCGCTCCCCAGGATCATGATATCTGGGGCCCTTCGTCCACCGATGTCTTTGATCTAAAAATATCAGTACACAATGGTTACCAAATCCAGGATCTCCAGACCCCTTGGGGGAGCACTTTTTTTCGGTCTCAGATGGCTCGAACTCTCCGGCCGAAGCAAGCTCTTCCTCATCCATCGACAGTGACCTTTCTGAATCTAATTTCAGTAATGTCTCCAAAGGGAAAAACACGGTCCAAAAACAGAAATGTCAGGGGGCAAAAAGCAGAGGGAAGAAGCAGGACAAGAAGGATCATCTTAAATGGGACTATTCTGGGTCTCAACTCTCTTTTTCCCACAATGACGAACCCGTTAAAACGACCTGCGTCTCACAAGACCAGCCTGATGAGCCCTCTTTGGCCGCTATTTTGACTTCAATTAAGCAATTTCAGGAAGAAGCCCGGGTAGACAGCCAACAGGCCAAGTGTGCTGCTAAAAAACTTCAAGGGAGTATCCGAAAACTCAACAAAACCTGTTCTGATATCTGTGAGAGAATGACAATGGTGGAAGGACGTACTGAAAGCCTCGAATCGGACGTTGTGCTGCTTAAAAACCAATGTACTTCCCAGGGTGATCGCATGTCAGAAGACCTGTGGAAGCAGGAAAGACAGGAAAACAGGCAACGCCGAAATAACCTCCGCCTCCTTGGGATTCCCGAAGGAGTAGAGGGGGAAGATCCTCGGCGCTACATCATTAAACTCCTAAGGGGGGCCTTTCCCGAACAGACTGAGTGGTGTTGGGAACACGAAGTCCAGCGAGCCCATCGCTTCCCCTTTACACTAAAGAAGCAGTCTGGCAGCACTAACGAATCCACAAAGCCACGAGCCTTCCTGATTTTTTTGGGGAACTTCTTATTAAGGCAACTAATCTTTGACCAAGCCAGACAGTACTCTCAGAAATCCTTTGAGGGGGTATCCTTCTTCGCCAAACCTGATTTCTGTCATATTACCGTGGAGCGAAGATGGCACCTTCGCCAATTAATTGCCCCATTTCAACAGCTGGGAGCACAGGTTTTTCTTATGAATCCCGCCAAATTGAAGGTCATCCTGAACGGCGCTTCACGAATTTTTACTTCAGAAATCAAGGCGCAAGAGTTTCTCACTGGACTTAAGGCTAGAAAAGCGTCAAATTGTCGCTAATTCTGCATTAGTATGATTATAGCTAATTTTCTCTGGCTAGAGAGGTGTCTTCTCTGAAAATTACCCTAATAACAAGACAGCTCTAAGAAATGCATCTAGTCTACTCTTAGCAAAGAGCCATTCGAACAAAAGACTCAGGACAAAGGCTAGGCTGAATCTGTTTTTTTATTTTCTCTTTTGCCCTCTCTTTTTTTCTTTTTCCGTTCTGTTTTCCATTTAGGTCTTTCTCCTTTCCTACTGATGTTTTAATACATGCCGTATGCCAAACCTGGAAGCATTCTACATGGCAAGGGATGGGTGGCGGGGTGTTATAACAGGCTCCATCATTCAGGGTATCCCTGATTGCTCATTGCTGGGGGGGGGGGCTCGGGGGTTAGGGCAAGGGTGGGAGGGGGGGGTGGGTGTTCAGGGGAGGTGAAGGCTGAGTTTAAAACAGTTGTTTTTGTTTTTTCAATGTGCCTAATGTTCAATTTTTATGTGCAGTCTTATACCAAAAGTACATCAAGGGTGTCTTACAACTTGATATGTGCGTTCCAATCGCTCATTTTGGGCGGGTTTCAGTGTTTCCTGATGTGTTTTATTCATATTGGCTATTTGGTTTATGGGTTTAATAGGGACTTTACATATATATTGTATATTTATTGTGCACATTTACTCAGTGTTCTTTAATGGGGGGAACTTTCCTTTAAAACCTTGATGAATACAACAAATCTTAAAATCCTGTCTCTGAATATTTGCGGGTTAAATGATAATCGAAAAAGGCAGAAGGTTGCTCAGAGCTTACGGTTGCTGGGGGCCAACATAGTTTGCCTCCAAGAGACGCATATAGAAGGCTCTCAGCTGCATCTCGTAAATACCTTGGGATATAAAGTTATTGGGGGTACAACACAAGGGACTCGAACAAGGGGCGTTGCTATTTTAGCACGCTATAACTATCTTCCTCAGTCTTCCCGAGTTAAATCTGACCCCCAAGGAAGATGGGCGTTTATAGAATGTCGCATAACCCCTGCCTTTTCTTTCACCCCGTGTTCTATATATGGGAGTGTCTTGGATGACCCTAGCGTGATAGATCGGGTTTCGGCAGAATTGGCACATTGGCCCCTTCCCGCCAACATATGCGGGGACCTTAATATTAATCTACCCTGCAACTGGGGGTCAAAATCTCAACACCGCCAGGCTACCCGCAAACCCAAAGTGCTTCAAGCACTTAAAAATCTTTTACATATTCATGGGCTTGTAGATGCTTGGTCTCATCTATATCCAACTCTGCCAGGATATAAAAAAAAATCTGCACCCCACAAATCCTTCGCACGCCTGGACTTTTTTTTGGTTTCCTCTTCTCTAATCCACTATAGTGAAATCGACCTGCACCCCCGTATTCTATCCGACCATAACCCTTTAAGCCTCAACATTCGGGGTTTGATTACCCGTAAGGAAATCCCATCCTGGAGTTTTGAGAGAGCACTTCTGCTGGATGAGGGTTACCAGACCCACATGAAACAATGGATAAAGACCTTCCTTGATAATAACCTAGGCTCAGCCCCCGTGATGATAGTTTGGGACACGTTAAAAGCTTGTGTTCGGGGTGAAACCTTACAATTTTCAATAAATAAAAATAAGCAGGAGAAGGCACAGCTGATGGAGCTACAAGCTAAATTACCTAAAACCGAGGAAAATCTTATTTCGGTAGTCCAGTCCAAGGGGGAGGTTGATTCGGCACAACTGGCTGTGGCTGCTGCCAGAGCTGAGATTTGCTCAGCTTTCGCCAAGAAAGCCACCTCCAAGTGGGCTGTTGCACGAGAAAAAACATACGAGTGTAGCGAAAAGATTGGCCATCAGTTGGCAATGAGAACCAGACAACAGACCACAGTTAATGAAATCCAAAAAATTAAGACGCCTGCAGGTGTTATAACCGGCAACCCGGAAGAAATACGTACAACCTTTCGCTAATTTTTCCAGGGCTTATATTCGGAGGAAGTGGTGGCATCCCAATTGGATGGGCAACCGGATGTCAACAATTACCTAGACTCAATTGTGTTGTCATCCCTTAGCAGAGAAGAGCGGGAGCAACTTGAAGTCGCTCCCTCAGGGGAAGAAATTGCTAGGGCTCTTATTAACCTACCAGACGGGAAAGCTGCCGGGCCCGACTGTATCCCAGTCGAATTCTACAAGGTTTTCCTTTCCCAAATTAAAGACATTTTCAATGCAGTAGTGACACAAATCTTTCAGGGTGCTACTCCTCCTCAATCTTGGTCTATTGCTAAAATTATTGTCTTCCTGAAAAAAGATAAATTGCAAACTGAAATGGGTTCGTACCATCCAATCACCCTTATTAATGGTGATTCAAAAGTATATTCCAAAATTCTCGCCACACGACTTTCGGCCAGAATTGAAGGTCTCGTGTCCAGGTGGCAGCATGGATTTATTCCCGCCAAGGGCACTATCGAGCATATTCGGAGGGTCATTACTCTGCTTGACGCCGCACAGGTTTCAGGAGACCAGATGGCTGTAATACTCCTAGATGCCGAAAAAGCATTCGATCGGGTCTCCTGGAATTTTCTCTGGGGCGTCATGCAGCGAATGAATTTTGGGCCTAAAGCCATCCAGGCTATCAAGGCATTATATCTTACCCCTATGGCTAGGGTGTCTATCAATGGGGGATTGACTGAACAAATAAAAATCAAGCGGGGGACCCGACAAGGTTGTCCTTGTTCCCCACTACTGTTCGCGTTATATATCGACCCACTCATTAAAAAACTTGAAGGAAATCAGGCTATACCGGCAGTGAGCAGATTTGGCCTAGAAACCAAAATCATGGCCTATGCCGATGATTTGGCTCTGGTTACGCCGGATCCAGAGAAAGCCATCCTAGAAATTGAGGCCGAGGCCCATTTATTCGGTTCCTTATCTGGATACAAACTGATCAAAGGAAAACCCAAATTATAATCAACAAAAATGTCACCTGGAACGATGGAAGAGTAGTGGCCAAAGCTAAATACCTAGGTATTGACATCTTGGCTGATACTGACCTGATAGTTGACCAGAACACAGATCCTCTTGTCTTAGAGACAAGGAAAGCCTTGAGCCGTCTTAATAATTTACACCTTTCCATTGTTGGTCGTTGCAATTTGTTAAAAATGATTTTTTTCCAAAAATGTTATACTTGTTTAGGGCTTTACCCTTGGAGTTCAACAAGTCAACACTTTTAAGGTTTGAAAGGCTATTTTCTCAATTTGTGTGGGCATTCTCTCAACCCAGAAGGGCATATAAATTCTTGTCTTTACCCCGGGAAAGAGGGGGGTGGGCTTTACCCAACTTAAAATTATATTACTAGGCTACTGTTTTACAATCATGCCCCATACTGTTGCAAGACTCCCCCTCAATTCCCGCTGTTGGTCTGCCCTCACCCTATGAACTCCTGCTCGGTCCCGATGCTTGGGGTTGTCTGTGGCGACAGCTGGAATTTGGATACTACAGAAGAGTCAAATTCAAGACCCTTCTAGGTGTCTATAAAGCTTTCTCAGCTGTACATAAGAATTTAGGTATCGGTAGACTGAACTTTTATACTCCTATTAAGAATAATCTTAACCTACCAGATATCTTTGGTCCATCATACTTCCAAACCTGGATAGATAAGGGAGTAAAGAAATTAGGTGACCTTTGTTCAGCTGGAGAAATCTTACCCTTTGAAGATCTTCAATCCCTCTACAATTTAGACAATAGGGACTCTTTTAAATATCTCGCCATTAAATCCTTTTTTTACGGAAAACTGGGGGGCCCACAGGTTTTGCTAACTGTGAACTGATTGAGAAACTTTGCGGAACTACACCTCCGCGCATTGGTATCATTTACAATTTTTTTAATAGCTTAATGCCTGACGACCTGTCCATAGTTTCAACCAAGTGGCAACAGAAACTGAACATTTCTAACAACGTTTTCTATCTGGCGCTTAAATCCGCCCAAAATGATTTGCTGTCTGCTAGTCTTCAGGCGCAGTTCTACAAAACCTGTTTCTTTTTATATTTCACTCCCTCTAGGATTGCGAAATGGGGGACTGGGAAAGGTACACACTGTCCGCGTTGTGCTGAATTCAGTGCCGATTCAATCCACATGTTCGCTACATGCGCTAAATTGGGGCCGTTATTAAATAAAATTCAATGCTTCCTAGGCCAGGTGTTATCTCATAATGTATTCTTAACACCTTCCACCATATTATTGGGCACACAAGACTCGATAGACAGAAAGAACGGAGGGGCCCTAATATTCATTGCCATGGCTACTTATAGGCTGTGCATTGCGTCTGCCTGGCTGGACCCTAATCCCCCATTGTTTAAGCACTGGCTAGCTCGGTTTTATTCAATTTTTTCTCTTGAAAAGGCAATATACTCTAAAAAGGGACACCGAGCAAAAAAAAAAAAAAAAAGGATTAACCATCTGGGGGTCTCTTTCTCGTTGGCTTAACCCGCTAAACCCTGAAGCAAGCGAGGATAGTGTTTAAGGTTTATTGTTGTTATATAAATTAGGAAACATCCTTTCCCTTTAACGTGTGTTATTCAATTTGCTGTGGTCCTTTTCTTATGCACCAGTCACTTTATCCCCTGTTCTTTAGTAATACTCAATAATATTTAGTCTGTTGGGGTGTTTTTATTCTTTTTTAAGATGTACCGCTGCACTGGTCACTTTATCTTTTGCTTTTTACCAAATCGATCAATTTATTTTTCTTTGTCCAACTGTTTGTTGCGGTAATTTATATCGTACTTTGATACTTTGGACTACGATACCTGTGCTCTTACATGATTTATTATTACAGGTTTTCAAAGATTTGGCACTCGCCGCACATTCTCAGCCCTGGGGGGGAGGGGAAAGGGGGGGTTGCTACACTTTGTACAATTGCCTCCTTTGTTATGTATTTTTTTGTTCACTGCAAATAAAAAATAAAAATAAAAAAAAAGGAACCTAGTGCACAAATCAACTGCAACAAAAATATATTTATATGCAGTATCAGAAGTCCATGGACCGCAGTGATCAAGATATATGCAGCTGAACGGCTGATTTGATATACACAGCCGTGTTGGTGGTGGACACGAAACCGTAGAAAGTTTGATTTGTTGACAAATAGCACAAGAAAGCACACAACTACAGGTTTGTTTATATAACCATGCCACCAATAACGTTGCTGTAAAATAGACACAGTCGCAGACACTCCTGCATGTGCAGAAGCCATGCCCTAAGGTGCTGCTATGATCAAAGCAAGTCTGCGGTCCATGTTGGGAATCAGCCGATCCCCAACTGACGGAATTGTAGCATAAGGAACTTGATCGGGAGATAAATGATAAGAATATTTGGAAGGAAAGCCCTGCGGGTAAGCAGTGCCATCCTTCATAGCAGCTATAGCTGCCAGAATTTCATTATCCATCTTAGTCATGGACCTTGTAACTGCTGCAACAGAACACGTAGCTACTGCAGATTTGGCTGCTTCGTCAGCCAAAGAATTACCAACAGCATGTGCTCCCACACGCTGATGGCCAAGAGTATGAATAACGTGAGTGAGTGGCAGACGTTTTTTAAGCTCCGCCACTCGAACCCAAAGCATTTTATGCTTTATTGCGCGGCCCTTAGAGTCTCAATAATCATTTTGAGACCAAAAGAATAAGTTGTCATTAAAAGACTGGGCACAGTAGTAAGAATCGCACACAATAAGAGTATTCACATCAGGATCTGCAAACTCGAGAGCTAGAACAAGAGCACGCAGCTCCGCCGATTGCGCCGTACAGTCTCCAAGCGCTTGCGTATGCACAATCGAAGACTTAAATTCACCATTTACAATGGAACCAGCAACAATAGCGCAAGCCGCGGAATAAGCATGTTTGGACCCAATGGCCGGTTGAGCCGAGCCGTCGGTGTAAATGATACATTTGTACCAATCCAAAGGAAGCAAAGACAACGGAGGAGGATGAACATGTTCATACTGTAAAAACTCCTGTGTCTGAAGAGCAGGATCAAAGTTAAACGTGACATCAGCCGATGTCAAAGAAGTAGCCCATTGAATCCAACGGGGATGTAAAGCTTTAGAGTTTGGTACACTTTCCTTAGTCACTGCTTCTAAAGCAGGGATAGGCGAAACTACCAGAATGCGTTTTCCCTGCGCCAGCGAACGTTCTTTCAGAATCGCCATTTGGACCGCAGTCGAAATCTTTTCTACATTCGAAAAGCGCATTTCCGCTGCTGTGTACAAATGTGATTTGTATGCAATAGGTACTGTGTGTCCTTCGTTGAACGTTAAGTACGTGAAACCCACCGTCCCCGGTACAATACGTATGACCAGGTTTGTTGAATTATCATGTGTCAACAAGAAGTTAGTCTCCAGCAGATTAGACTGCAAAGATCGTAGAATAGAGGTATGTTCCGGTAACCAGCAGGCAGAAGTAAATGTAGGTTGTATTAACGCAGAGAGCGGTTTGATACGCTGGGCATAATCGGGTATGTATGTCCTCCGGAAATTTAAAAATCCCAGCAAAGACTGAAGCTTCTTCAGTGTAGACGGAGGTTGCAATTGTGCACATTTCTCCAGAAAGTGGGGGGCTAACCCCCTGCCTTCATTATTGAGCTCTTAGCCCAAAAAGAGCACTGCAAAGCCAGCGATGTGTGATTTAGCAAAATTAAAATTTATATCCATAGTCGGCGAACGACAGAAAATTCGGTCGACTCGGACAAGATGCGGTATCAGTTCGTCGTCCACCAGATAAATATCATCTACGTACGAGAACGCATCGGGGTGTAAGCTGTGTAACAAAGACACAACACGTGCAGCAAAAGCCCGTAGGCTGTTCTGGGCTGTTCTGGATATTGCGGTTGTGGCTGCGGCATAGACCGCAATGGAATCTCGTGTGCCGGCGAATCTCTATCCCAGCCCACTTGATTACGGTACACTGCCGGGGCAAGGGCCAAAGCCCACTCCGATGCATATGCCTGTTTAGCCTCCTCAGGGACGTATAGTGAAAAACTCGAAAGTATCACGTCTTCCCCTCTAGAAGCGGCCAAAACAAATGGTGGAGGCCAATCCGCCTCCGCCAACAAAATGTCATATGAAGAAGTGAGATTTTCATAGAAAACCGCTGTAATTGAACGCCGTATTCACCTTCAATTTGGAGGACTATTTCATAAAGGCTATCTGGGGGAGCAACTCGAGTCTCTGCTGTTTCTACAGTAATAAATGTGTCAGTTGCTCTCGCCTCCAGACAGGGAGGCGGTGCCTCCAGTACTATGGTAACCTCCGCTGCACTGTCGAGCAGAGTCACTGCCCATCGCCAGTCTAGGAGTAGCGTCCTCACCGTCTGAGGCATATTTTGCTGTTAAAGCGGCAACTTTCTTCTTTTGATTCGGGTGTCCAAAACGAGGCAGTCCCTCTTGTTTGGCCTTCACGTCAAACTGGCGAGGTTGATCCCGTCCCTGTTGAGTGGTCGCACCTTTGCCGCGATCCTGACGCTCTCCTCCACCGACTCGAGAGTCCGATGAGTCCTGTAGAGAACGAGGAGAGCGCTGATCAGGGACTTGAAATCGATCAGGAGACTTAATTTTCGCGCGATCGCGCAAATCTTAAGTGTGCTCAGAAGATTCGGGTGTGGGTGAACCAGCACGCGAACCCTGCTTCTGTTGTTGCTGCCCCTGTTTTTTGTTTTTCCAGTTCTTTTTAGGAAAGAACGTTCGCCCATCCTTTTCAGTTTGGGCTTTTTGTTGAGTTTGAGGTTCAGTAAAAGGCTTAATTCCCAGACTATTCCGCCCCAAGGTTTCAGATGCTTTAGGGATAATCTTTGGCAATTCGCGCTGTTTGTCTGCGTCCGCAACAGCCTCCAAGCGTTGCGCCACTTGCAAGCTTACTGCGTCACCCTTTATATTAGCAAGGATCATATTGCAAATATTATCGAACACTCCCACCAGTCTCATCCCCAACTCCAAGGCCGCCTCGGCCCCATGTTCATCCTGAACACGTTTTATCACGGAAGGGAGAACGGTCATTGAGGGAGTGCCGAAACACATCGAATATACCGCTGCAAACACTCTACCCCAAGTGTTACAATCAGCTAACTCGGGAACTAGGCCTTTAGGTAAACTCATCGTCAGGATCCTGTGTTTCTCCACAGGTGTGGTATTCGGAAAAACAGCTTAGAGTTGCCCACATTTTTCAGCAAGCCAATAAGGAAGTTCGTCCTTATTTTGCGGACGCTTGCCCATCACTGAATTAATCATGACAGGACTGATAACTACACCACCGTGTCCCGGTGGTTGTGCAGCTACCCCAGGTGGTCCCACCTGCAAGTTGCGCAACATGAACTGTAGAACAGCTCTATGTACACGTATTAATGAAGTGTGTATTACGCGTAGCTCTGCGACTGGAACATTAAGATAATTTGGATGCGGAGTATACCCAGCCAAAACGGGCCAAGTGGCCCCATCAATTGTCAAGGGGCCTAAGTGTACTGCTGTTACAGGGTGTGGTAGGGCGACATTAAACCAAATGGTATGTTGCTAAGCCGTTAACGGAACTTCAGGAGATCTATAAGGTCGATAATCCAGCGGAACAGCGGTGGCAGTATATTCGTGAAATAAATTATCAGTTCCATCGATCGTCGGAAAGGTGACCCAAGAATAAAATATCTCGAAGCGGTGAGCTGCATCCGCTTCAACAACAAAAATAAGAGCGGCAGCAGGGACTCCATGTTGAGCTAATAAGCTGTGACTGGAGCGCGGTTAGGAGCCGTTATGGCAACCGCCATATTGAAAGAATACTACAACAACCTATGAGCGGCAGCGCAACACTGGGCTTGAGAAAGAGAAAGACCTTTTAAATTTCAAGCTTGAAAAACCTATAAAATATAACAATATAGGAGGCTACACCGTCACATCCGTCTCCGGAAACAGAAGTGAGGGGATTGTGGACAAGCACAAGCACTATTCAGGAGTCTCGCAGATTAGTACCAGACCGAACGTTGGCGGCGCCATGTTGCGGTGATTCTGCACATACACAGAACTATGCGCAGGAAAACAGGACCTCAGTGTGTAGGGGCTAAGCCTTCCTACCGCCTCAGTACCCAAAATCCCAGAATTGACTAGCTATAGTGTCTCATTTGTCCTCCTACATAATCACGAAGCTACAAATGATTAGACAACCCAGAACACAACACTCCCGACTCTCTCAGGAATCGCTGTAGCAAGAGGTACCCTTTCGCTCACTCACTCGTACTTGTCCACAATAAGAATAGACAGAGTCACTGTTATAGTTCAAAATGTTTATTTTAACTATAGTGCTCTATAATGCAGTATACAAGCCACTACCAGCAGCAAAACGCATAAACCTAAAACAGTTAGCATTGTAGCAAGTCCATAGACTATGAAAGGGGATGTCATTGTATACAGACAGTGAATAAAGGACTATAAGGCCTAACCACCCTCCCCTTGGAAAGAATAAGTTTTATTATATAAAGGAAGATCTCTGGGCTTGGTCAGCAGACCCCATACCTTAGTGCCTAGATGGTAGCTTTACATCATAGGAACTGCATAGCTCTTCTCCCTGGAAAGGTCCCTCTCCAAGTGTGTGTTAAACCAACATGCCATCCCGTAATATCAAAACATGAGTCTTCAGCAAACGCAGCTGTGTTAGCATGTTTTGTCTAGGTGCTAGGGACTTACCAGAACAGCATAACAAGGGGCATTGTTTATCGACCTTGCACTCCGTGTTCAGACTAAACTCCAGGAACAGGCAGAGAACGCAGAAAGCAGACAGTTCTCATGTGAAAGGCACAAACAGAGTCTTGCAAAATAAAGTCATGCAGTAACGTGCGCAAAAGCAGCATCATGGCAGCAGAGCTCATGCTAACTTAACAATGTCGACAATGATCCCAACGGCCATATGACACTTGAACGCCCCGCCCACTCTCCGCCCATAATAGTCATTGACTTGTGTCATTATCCTTCCTAAATGCTGGCTTATGATTCGTTAATAGGCTTGATGGTCCCTCCTTAGTACCGCCTTGTCTTCATTTGTAACCTCCCATGAGGACTGGCCCTTTTATTTCGTTTGTTATACGGTACTTCTTGTTTAGTCTGTAAGCACTATTTTCTTCTATGAGTTTCACCTACTGCAGGCACGACATGCTTTCCTGCAACATTCAGCGCACCATGCGCGCTTTCACTTTCCAAGCGGCCCGGGACAATGGCGGCCCCTTCTTTGAAATGCAATAGGTCTCGCATTAACAAGAGTTTGAGCTATTGGCATTGTAAATGACAATGCCTTTTATTTATGTTTTAATTATCAAAACCGATAAATAAAAGGCATTGTCATTTACAATGCCAATAGCGTAAATCCTCGCAAATGCGAGACCTATTGCATTGGAAATGCTTGTTCAGTGAGCCAGAGAGAGCAATAGCATATCGCCACTTACTAATCAAATAGAAATATGGAAATGTTAGCAACAAAGATCTCAAAACTTGGAATGCATACTCGGACATCCTCTGGCTTTGTAAACTGGTTCCTTTAAAAGGAGGCACCTGCCCGCTCCACACAACAATTTCTAAAAGAGGGGACGGCGGGCAGTGGCAGATTGCAAATATTGGTTTTCTCTTTTGCATACCTTAATGGTAATAATACAATGATGACATTAATCCACAGTGCTCCTTGTTCTTTAAAATATACTTTATTGGCACTGCTGATTGCAAAATGTGAACATCTCATCACTCTATTACCGTTTCTTGACAAAATCACTTGTGTCATGAATCAACGTTGGAATATCACAATCTTGGAATTTCACCTACACTTCTGGTAGTTGATTGTACAATTCTCATTTTGTTTCAAGTAAATAAATCCAGCATCAATGTGAAAGTAAATGGAAACAATGTCTACCTGACTGAAAAACAATGCTGAGAAACAACGACCTTCTACTTTGGAGGTCAATGTTTGAACAAGTGAGAATTGGACTTATGTCATTTCACAAATGTCAAGCTCCTCATGTGAGACCTACTTTCTGGAGTACGAATTGCTCTAAAATGATTTACGAGGCTGTGTCGCTGGAGCAACTACCAATAGTAGCACTTAACATGAGAGAAGTGACTGAATCAATGAAAATGCATCAAGCATATTAAACTGCAATGAAGTTAACAATTGTTGCACAGGGCATATACGGCAATTCACCAGTGCCAACACCATGTACACCATCACCATCAATGCTGATTCTGGTGAGAGTTGAACAACCAAAAGTATCTGCATTCTCGGACTCAACCGGTGTTCGGCAAAATGCACAAGCTTTATCTTCAGCGCCAATAGTCGGCAATGTTACATCCAATTGGTGCTGTTCAGCAAGCTATCACAGCTTTGCCTTCATTTTTGCCAATAACACCCCTTTAAGCTAGGATTTCAACTTCCTCATTTTTAAAAAAATGCCATCTGCCTATCATCGACATCTAGAGAAAACTGATGAAATCGCACAGAAATACAAGGACGTTTGGTCTCTTTCATGTACCATGTTTAAGAAATCATCATGTCCATAAAATAACACATTTTTTAATCTAGACAATGTTTACTTTTGATTGTTCTTTCCACTTTTTAAACAGTTTTTGTACCCAGCAGTAATAACCAGAAGTTAAATATCATTGCCTAGCTTCTTTCATTTATCATTGTGCATATATGTATAAACATATTAATCACATATACTTTATCATCACTCCAGGGATATTAAAATTATCATGGCGTTTCCTTTTAGGTATCCCACCTTTAAAGTTACATATGTTGGTTATTAGATATTAATGATGAAATATGAAAAGTGCATTTATGCATGTCACTATTCAATGTAACATGATAATTAAGTCTGCTTGAAAATATTCATGTTATTATGTATGAATCAGATTCTCTCTTCTCATAATTGTTTAGAATGGTGGACAAAATTTCATGGAAGCTGATAATTTCACTTCTCGTTTCTTGTTTTTAAAGAAAAACCATGGTTCCACAGAATGTAAGTAAGTAAAATGGCACCAAGCCATTTTATGCTAATTGTTTATTCTGAAAGGTTAAAAAATGAACAGACGGGGCGTGGCCAGCCATCATGGCCGCTCGGACGTGAATCCGAACGGCTCCATCCCAGGCCCCATGAGAAAAGGTAATTAGAGGGTGCTATTCGCCCCGCTGAGTCCCACCAAATCTCTATATTAATGGGGGAAGTTTCCGGCACGCTGCGGAGACCTTCAGTAGCCTAAAACCTGTCGGTTTTGGAGGTAGAAAGCAGCGGACCCGTTCCGATGCGGCGCCTCACAAAATGGCGGCCGGTCGCCGACGGAGTCTTCGAAACTTGTGACGCCGCTTAAAAGCCAGCGAAGCTCCGATCTACGACCTGATGTCCAGCACTGAGGGAAAGCACCGGGGGACCTCCCCCCCCCAGAAGAGGAGCAGCTACCCGGTGGGAGCGGAGCCCGGGCGGGGGGCGTTGCGACAGCACTGACCGGGTGAGAGGAAGCGCAGGCTGTGACAAGGGCAGACCGCAGGCAGACCCATCCCTGATACGAGAGGAGGCAAACCCCCGGTATTGATACAAGCCGCGAGGGCCCCCAGGCTGAGCGTCCGACCCCAGGAGGGAGGTTGCCTGACCCCGGCATGGCGGCGCCCACCCGCAGTGGGCCGCCATTTTGCAGAGAGAGGTCTCCGGTTAGCGCCCTGGACCCTCAGTGAGAGCCAGTAACAGGCCGCCTATTCGCCACACCAAGGGCCCCACGTCGAGTGCTGCAGCGATGGTCTAGACACAAATCCAGTGGCTCAGACAGGGCCCCACCTCAAGCACCCCACCTATCAAGAGGTGAGGCTTTGGTAAGCCGGCAATTGTAAAACATCACCAGGGCGCCAGAAAGAACACAGAGCCTGCGAGCACGAGTCCCCGGGAGAGGTGGGCTGCGGGACTGGCCTGGCGCGGGGGTCCTCCCCACAAGTAAAGCAGCTTACCTCAGCGCCGCAAGCCCTGTGATCTGGGACCGCAGATAGAACGTCAGGCCCCAGGAAAGGGGTAACCTAATTACAGCGAGGAGGCGTCGCCCTGTGGCGGGAGGCCAATCAGCAGCGGGGGGCCCCCTGCTCGCGATCCGCGCCCTAAAGGAAGTCTAAAACCAGCCAGCCTGCACACCGAGTCAAGGGCACTAACCTATGGGGCACAGTGAGCAAGAAAGGAATCGACGGGAGGCCCACGGGCCAGCGGGGTCCCCTAGCGGACGTTAGACCCACAGGACCAGGAAAGCAAGCGGTCACCGAAGAGCTGCCCCTTTGGAGATCTGCCCCACGTGGAGCCCATTGGTCGTGAGGGCCCAGGGTGGCCACTTCCTCAGTCCCCATATGCCACCCAAAAAGGTAGCGGCCAACAAAGTCTAGAACTATTTTGCCCAACCAGGCACGGGCCCAGCCAAGGAAAGCGATGCACAATTAGGGGGCAACATGGCGCTCACCTGTGAAGATCTATTAGCGTCACTTAGGGAATTCAAAAGGGAACTAAGAGAGGACATCAAGGCAGACATGACTGCCTCCTTTGAATCCTTCAGGGCAGAGATGAGAGAGAAGATGGTGGCTCTGCAGGCCGACGTGGACTCGGTGGGGTCGCGCACATTAGATGTGGAGGCGAAATATCAAGAACTGGAAGAACGACTGAGCCCACTGGAGGAAGGCACGGCGGAACTCCGTGAGCAGCTGAAGGCCTCTGTCCTTAAATGCGAAGACCTCGAGAATTGCTCCAGACGCAACAACATAAGAATTAGAAGCCTGGAAGAAGGTTGTGAAGGCCCGGACCTGGAGGCCTTTCTGGTGGGCCTCTTCTCCACAGTTATCGGAGAGGGAAGTCCGGTGGTGAGACTCGAGCGGGCTCACAGAGTGGGACCGAAGCTGCCCGGTTCTAACAAGAGGCCGCTGGATGTCCTCGCTAAATTTAGCTCCTTCAAGACAAAGGAACTGGTACTGAAGAAAGCAAGAGGCTCGGAGAAAATCACCTTTCAGAACGCTACTTGTTCGCTCTTCCAAGATGTGGCCCAGGCCACCCTGATGCGACAGCAGCAATTCCGCCCGGTAACAGAAGCACTGAGAGAAAGACAAATCAAGTACAGATGGACCTACCCCTTCGGCATTGTCTTCCATATGGACAAAAAGCAGGTTCACTGCACAGAATTCGACGAAGCGACGGAGCTCCTGGGTCTCAGACCTCCCCCCTCACCAAGTGAATCCACGTCACGGAACAATGAAGGGGGCCAGAGAAGGGAACAGAGAGGCGCAGGTTCGTGGAGGATGGCAGGTCAAGTAAACAAGAAGACTCCAAGTTAAGACAGCCGGATGCAGGTACTCTGGGTAAATTCTCGGACGAGCAGATCCACCTGAGGGGGCATGACATTGAACAATGGCAAGGGGAATCTGGGGGGTCAAAGTTGCCAAAACACAGGATTGAGGCCCCCACATAGACATCCCCTGAATTGTGTCTCTTAAGGACTGCCGCCCACAGAGCAACCTAGGCTTCTGGAAAGAAGTAAGGGAAAGGGTAAAGGTTAAATCTACGACGGGGACGAAGTACACACCCTGATTATAAAGTAGCAGGGGTAACTGGGAGCGGAAAAGGGCTCGATCCTGGAGTTGACTGACAGGAGTCCCTCCTCTGGGATGGAGGTTCCTACAACTCACTGTTTTAGTTATGTGTTGTTATATTTGTTGTGTATCATGGTGCTTTTTCATTTTTCATCGATGGGTGATGACAGGTGGGTGGGGGGGGGGGGGGGGTTAGGCGAGGGGCCATAGAGAGGTTTACTGCGGGGAGGATCAGACGTGCCCAGGAATATGGCAGTTAATTGTCTTTCCTGGAATGTAAGGGGGCTTAATTCCCCCAATAAAAGGCAATCCCTATGGAAATATCTAACGGACCATCAGATCCTCCTGGCCGCACTACAGGAAACACACCTTAAGAAAAGTGAAGAGGGTAGGCTGAAACACAAGAGGTACCCCCAGATATTCCGTACCTCAGCTGCCTCGAAGCAGAACGGGGTAGCCCTCCTCTTTCATTCCACGGTCCCCTTCAATCACCAAGCTACTAAATCCGACACGTCAGGGAGTTTTTTAATGGTTCGTGGGGAGCTCAGTGGCAGGGAGTGCACCATAGCCACAATATATGCGCCTAACACGGGGCAATTGAACTTTATGGAATCCTTCCTGACCACACTGGAGGGGTTTGCCACGGGAGATATTCTGCTTCTAGGGGACTTTAATCTCATTTGGGAACCCACACTGGACACGACCCATCCCCAGCGGGCCGCAGGAGGGACATTTAGTAAATCTCTCAAGGCGGCGATTCAACGTTTGGGATTAGTAGACGCATGGAGGGAAACCCACCCCACTGGGAGAGACTATTCGTTTTTTTCCCATTCCCATAGAACCACTCTAGAGTAGACCACGCCTTTCTCAGTCAGTCCCTCCTTGGAGCGGTATCAGATACACCCTACCACCCGATCTGCCTCTCAGATCATGCCCACTGGAGACTACACTAAATTGGCCGGCGCCGCGGCCAAAACATAGGAGATGGTTTTTCCCCAACATTCTCAGCAGGGACAGACTTTTTAGAGACGACCTAAGGGCGACTATCACGGAATTCTTTAAGAATAATGACCCAGCCCTGACCTCCTTCACCAACAATTGGGACGCGTTCAAGGCGGTGATTAGGGGCAAATGTATAGAGTTAATCACTACCCTTCGGAACCAACAAAAGGAGGAGAGGCTCCTACTGGAAAAAGACTTACAGTTAGCGGAAAAAAGCCACCAAGAGGCCCCATCAAGCCAAACGCTTCGAAAGGTCACCGCCCTTAAAGGCAAATTAAAGGCCATATATACTAACACAGCTGAGCACACACTATTGAGGCTACAAGCCAGAGGGTACGAAAGTGGCAACAAGATAGGCACACTCTTAGCGCGTCAACTAAGGGCAAAACAAGAAAAAGAATATATTAAACAGATAGTGGATGGCGCGGGCGTCTCCCATTGCAAGGAAGAGGGCAAAGCAAATGCCTTTGGCCAGTTCTACAAAGAACTATATTCCGCAGATCCAGTCGACAGCCAAGCCCAAGAGCAATACTTGCAGACCCTCTACCTACCCCAGGTTTCCGATCACACCAACGAGGAACTGAGTAAGCCCTTCACCAGGGAGGAGGTTCAAAAGGTGATAGATGCTCTGAAACTACAGAAGGCGCCGGGCCCGGATGGGCTTAATGCCCACTTCTATCGTACGTTTGCTCCCGAATTGACCACACATCTGGTGACCCTATTTAATGAAATAGCAAAGGCGCGCAGAGTCACAGACACTATGGGGGAGGCCCTGGTTACAGTCATCCCCAAACCAGGTAAAGACCCAAAACTATGCGCCTCTTATAGGCCTATCGCTCTCCTCAATCTGGATGCTAAACTGTACTCTAAAATTCTAGCTACGCGCCTGGAAAACCCCCTCCCAGCGCTGATAGATCCCGACCAATCGGGGTTTGTCAAGGGGCGCCAGACCCATGACAACCTTCGTAGAATAGCGCATATCATTGAAAAGGTACAGAGGAAAGATATCCCCGCGGCCATCCTCTCGCTGGACGCGGAGAAGGCCTTTGATCGGGTAGATTGGGCCTTTCTAGCTAGAACCCCGAAACGATTCGGCTTTTGCGACGCGTTCATAGGTATGGTACAGGCTAATTATCACTCCCCCACTTCGAGAGTTCTAGTAAATGGAACGTGTCCGACGCCTTCACGCTCACGAGGGGGACGCGGCAGGGCTGCCCTCTGTCCCCCATGTTGTTCGCGCTTAGTATTGAGCCACTAGCAGAGAGGATGGGGCCAAACAGGACATCAAGGGGGTTCCCTTCGGCACAGATATCCACAAGATTTCCCTCTTTGCCAATGACGTGCTCGTACCCGTTACCGACCCACAGAGCTCGCTACCGGCAATTCTAGAGGAGCTTGAAGGTTTCGAGAGAGTGGCGGGTTTTAAGGTGAATAGCTCCAAATCGTTGCTGTTAAACCTCACCCTACCAGCGGAGGATTAGGAGCGAATAAATGAGACCATGCCTTTCTGTTGCACAAGCAAAGACATTACTTACCTAGGGGTCAAACTCACTCCAAAACTTTCAGGGCTCTACAAGGCCAACTATCCGCCATTACTGAGACAAATTAAGGCTGACCTACACAGGTGGAAAGCAGCCTACACATCCTGGATAGGAAGAATAAATGCGGTGAAAATGAATATCCTCCTGTTAGACCTGGTACCATTGGCGTGGGTCTCCCTTCCATTTTTTGCGCTATGCCTCCTCTGTTACTGACCTGTTTTTGCTGGATTAGATGCTTTGGACACTTTGCCACTGCTGATCAGTGCCAAAGTGCAAGTGCTCCCTATGATAAATTGATGTATAGATTAGCGACTCCATGTTTGGCCTATTTGATTCACTGTCAGACCCTAGTACAGTGCACTGGTTGTGCCCAGGGCTTGTGACTCAAATGCTGCTGGTGGGCTTGCAGCACTGGTTGTGCCACCCACAGGAGCAGCTTGTAAAGTGTGTCTCAGGCCTGTCATCGCAGAGCCTGTGTGCAGTCTGGTACTGCCATGTTGACTTGGTAAGTGCACCCACTTACCAGTCCCCAAACCTTCCCTTTTCTGCATGTTAGTCACCCCTAAGGTAGGCCTGCGGGCAGGGTGCATTGTATGTAAGAGGTAGGACATGCCCTGGTGTGTGTGACATGTCCTGATAGTGAATTACAGCCAATTTCCTTTTTCACTATTGCAAGGCTACCTGTCCCCATAGGCCAGAATGGGCAGTTTGATTATAACACCTTATAATCCTAACTGACCCAGGGAACATGGTAGAAAAACGAATTTAGTATGCCTGAACTCAGAATGATAAAATACATATTTTAGTGAAGTTGGTTTTAACATTCTGTGTTTGAAAATACCACTTTTAGAAAGTAGGCATTTTCTTGCCTAACCATCCAGCCTGCCTCTGCTAGCTTGTGTATTGTATGTCTGTGTTTGTGAGTGAAAGGGGCTGGGGGACTCCAGGAGACAGGGTGAGTCAGCACAGGGCTGAATAGACCTATCTGCATGTAGAGCTGTGGGAGGAGTAGCACCTGGGCCCGAATAGGGCTGTGCCTGCCTTCCACAATGCTGGCTCCACCTCCTGTGGTGCGTCTGATGTCCCTGGCCCACATTGACAAAGGAAGAAGGTGTGCACTGGCAGAATGCACCCAGAACTGGTTTGGACTAGGTACAGGACCCTCTGCCTTCAGAGGACAAAGGATTTATGGGTATAAATATTGGGACCTAGACCCCAAGATTTTAGATCACTTCTGGAACAAACAAGACAAACCTTTGCTGAGGAGAGGAACCAGAGAAGCTGAAGGAGGAGACTATCCCTATGCTGTGTGCTGGGTGAGGGATTGGCCTGCAGTGGTTGCCTGATTGCCAAAGAAAGGAGAAAGGAACTTTGTGCTACTTTCATCATCTTGCAGAACATCTCCAAGGGCTTGAAGATTGAGCTTGCCTCCTGCTGAAGTCTCATGGACACAAGACTTCACCAACCAGCTCCCCTGAATTCCCTTGCTGGGAATTTGAAGTGCCTGCTGTTGTGTTGGGCCTTCTGAGAGACTGCGTGTCGCTGGGAGCTGGAAGCGCGACTCACGAAGAAGAAGCATGTCGCCGCAGCAGTTGTCGTCGCATCGCCGAGAAAGCGTGCCGCCGCTGCCGCTGTCGCCATCGCATCACCGAAGCGCCTCGCATCCCCGGAGAAGAGTGTCGCCGTCGCAGCAGACGCTATCGCATCACCGGAGAAACGTGTCACAGGACCTGTCGCGGCTCAGAAGATTCACTGAGTCGCCGCACGGCCGTAGGGCGTGCACGCATCGCCCCTTCGTTGTCGCATCGATAGGAAGACCTCATTTTGTTTCATTGCACCGGGTCGTCATCGCATCGCGGCGCTGCGGGTCGCATCGCCACAGAAGCGCAGTAAGAAACCGACGCATCACCTCCCCACACGTTGAAGAACCGACGCATCACCTCCTCTCCGGTAAGGAACAGACGCATCACCGTCCCCTACGCAGCAGTAGGGAACCGACGCATCACCTCCCCCGGAGCAAGGAACCGACGTATCACCGTTCTTGCGTGTAAGGAACCGACGCATCACCTTCCCTGCAACTCTTTTGTTTGTATCGCGTTACGCATCCAAAGGTACATTGTACGTTGAGTGTCACATTCACCATCTTTATTGAACTGAACTATTTTCTACCATTGACAGTCATATTTTTCATAGTGTATTGTGGATTTTTGTCGTTTTGGGTCTTGTGTTAAGTCTATATAAAAATACTTATTTTTATAATACAACCTGTGTGGTGTCCATCTGTAGTGTTGGCACTGTGTTACTGTATGTGTTCACAAATGCTTTACACACTGCCTCTGAGATAAGCCTGCCTGCTCGTGCCAAGCTACCAAGGGGGTGAGCAGGGATTATTTTAGTAGTGTAATCCCCTTACCCTGACTAGAAGCAAGTGTCCCTATTTGGACAAAGGTACCTACCTCTGCCAACTAGAGACCCCCAGTTCTAACACCTCCCTAGACTTCTCTACCTATTTCAAGGCGTCCCGATTTCCATAGACAGAGAATTTTTTGTTGACCTCCAAAAAGTGGTCACCAAATTTATCTGGCAGGATCAAAGAGCCCGATTCTCGCACCAGGTTCTGGTTAGGCCAAGATCAGAGGGGGGCCAGGCCCTCCCGGATTTTAGAAGTTATTACCGAGCGGCCCAGCTACGGGTCATCACTGAATGGTCGCTTAGGGAGTCTGAAAAGCACTGGCTGCATTTGGATCGCCAGATAACGGGCAGGACCATATAGGATCTTTTATGGTTAAAAAAATAGCACAGACCACCAAACGCGTACATCAGTACCCCCACGGCCACTACCCTGAGAGTGTGGGACTTGCTTACTAAAACGCTATCCCTGTCGACCTTTCCCTCGCCCTACACCCCCATTCATTTTAAACCCGATTTCCCCCCGGCTATGCAGGAGGGGCCATTCACACAGTGGAAACTGGGGGGCTGTCTAATGATCTCTCACCTATATAAGAAGGGGGTACTAATGACATTTGCGGAATGCGCTAAAGAGTACCATTTAGAGACATCTGAGGGCTTCCACTAAACACAACTCAAACACTGGGTGCAGCAACCACAGGAGCGGCTGGCCGCTACCAGGGAACTGCTCCCAATAGAGAAATTTGCACAGACGGAGACCTCCACCAAGGGCAATATCTCTTTTTTGTATGCCCTCATCCGGTCGCTGAGCCCTCGGGAGAGACCGAGACACAGGGCTTTCTGGGACGCCACCCTGCCTAACACAGTGGAGGAGAAGCAGTGGAGTCGCCTATATCAGGACATAACCGAACATAATCATTCTATGTATCCCCGGGAAGCACACTACAAAATAATGTATGATTGGTACATGCACCCGCAGAAACTACATAAAATATTCCCTAACACTTCTGATAGATGTTGGAGAGGCTGTGGTTTGTTGGGAGACTTTAGACACATTTGGTGGGATTGTCCATCCATCAAGCCATTTTGGAAAGAAATCCTGTCTCAGATAAAACTGATCCTAGGGTATCCCATACCGGAGACCATTGAACACACCCTCCAGGGGCTTCGAGATCCGTTACTGAAGAGACAAACAAACAGTGACCATGCCATCATGTGGTTGTGTCTCGGAGCGGCCAAGATGGTGATCGCAGCGGCTTGGAAAAAGGCAGAGGCCCCATCCATAACACAGTGGCACGCGAGATTGTGGCGAGCGTTAGCGCTCGAACGACTGACAGACATTATGGAGGACACTAGGAAAGGCTTTGAATACATTTGGTCCCCGTTGTTGACATACCTATCAGAGGGTCTAGCCTTATTTGCATGCAGCCCCAGACTAAGGGCCCTTCACCTTTTCCACATCTTACCAAGTAGGGAGTCCCTCAAGGGGGGGATTTTTCCAATTTGAGACACACCTGGATCCTGCCCACCGGTCCGCCCCACACTGTACACCACTCTGCAATACTCACACCATGATACACTGGTTACACTGTTTTTTGCTTACGTTTTTCCTAGTTTTGTAATAATCTAGCTTACTTGGGGGGGGTTGGGTTGTTCGTTTTTTTTTCTTCTTTTTTCCCTTTGTTCCCCAGACAATCACGCTGTCCCTTCATTGGAGAGCATAGTATAGACAGTATACATTCATATTCTAACTCAGTGCCCCTACCACTGGGTCGATAACAAGAGGAACTGCTAGTAGAAGCGGGGGATTAAGAAGGGGCGTAGAAGCATAGATGTGTACTGGGTCGAGTCCTCGTTCACAAGCTGTGTTTACCTGGAAGCAATCTATAACACTTGACCTGTTTACTGTAATGAATGTATCTGCCATGTTTTTATTATTGTGATGCTCCGATTAAATTCAATAAAAAGATTTTGAAACAAAAATTAACAGACATTATATAAACTGAAGACACTGTGTGAAAAGATACAGAGGAACTTAGTGTCAGAGCCAAAGCAAAGGCCATAAAGGATTGCATAACCTTCCTTTGCTGAAGGCTACCGGGAGGCACATTTAGCCTTCTCTAAGTGGGCTTTTCGGAAAGCTTTTCTATGCAGACAAGACTAGCAGACATTACTATTTTAATGAACATTGTTTCAGTTGTTCAGAGGAGGTATGCCATCTTTGAAACTCAACATTAGGCTCCTTCATTGGTGCTAAGGTTAGTTTAGTTAGCCAGAGAAGAGGGTTGGGTTTGAGATTTTATTATAAAAGAATAGTGTGGCAATACCAACATATTACAAGATTATCTGTTATTCACTCTATTGGTAAATCATGCTGACACTGTTTTATTGATATTTCAAATAGTTGCTATTGATGTTGTATGCACTATGATATGATTTTAATTTTTAAAATAAATCTTTAAATATTATTTCTGGTCTCCTAGTGTTCTTGAGTGTGCCTTTCCATTATAAAAAAGGGATTTGAGTTCCAATAATTGACACTGTGATATCTCCTACGACTGCTTGCTATCTAAAAAAGAATACCATTTGCATAGTGCTCAATGGGTGGTGGGGTGGCTGCAGTCCAACTGGCTTTCTGTCTTGGGCTGGCACATTCATAAAGTCATTAGTGTCAGGTTGTCTAGAAAGCCGAGTCCTGGGCTGTGTTCTGGAGAATAATCAAGAAAACATATCACCAGGACAGTGGATACTCCCAGGTAGGATGCCAGAAGACAGCTTAATGTTTAAATGTAATAATTAGAATCAATAAAATTGAGGTTGTTCATATCAGGCAAAGGTTTACTGTATGCCTTTTTCTATTTTGGCCTGGAGACACACTATACCAAAGATGGAATGAGACCAAGTGTATAACCTTCCTCATCCACACTACCCAGCAGTGCCAATTTAGGGGAAAGGCCAATCCACCCTAAGCCAGTGTCTTCTGATCACAGCACATTACCAACTAGCTTGGAAGAAGTTGTGTATGTAAACTACAGCAGTCAGAGACGTGCTCCTGCCCATATTACAAAATAGGCTTGCAATAAACCCTGTGGAAGAACTGCAATAGGATCAAGCTCAGACTAGCAGAAATGGGCAGTTTGCACAAAACTGTCTTAGTCTTTTGCCATGAATCCTCATCGAATGAGCGCAGGTCACTTTCCCAATGTGACTGCAGTTCAGAGAATTTGTCCAAGGTATTGAAGCCCGTGGTCCGATACACCTGGGATAATATACCCTTAACTTTGAGTTGATGCAGCAGAAGTTGGCCCTACATGGGCTGAAATCAGGATGGTAGCTAACTTCAATGTTTGAGCCTCAACGGTGTGTCGCAGTTATAGAATTGGTATTTGTGTAAAACAAACTCATCAGCTAATGACTGGAAGAGCCTTATGTGATCATGCTCCCGACCATCTCCCAGTTTTGCTATACCTAGGAGATTTCACTGCAAAAAAACAGGAAGTCTGGTTGTATGTATCAGTCATGTCCCACACCATTAGTCTCCTGTGTCAACCTGGGGTCCCAGCTTATTCGATGGAGCCCACTAAGCAAGCAATCCAGGATAGCTCAAGTGATGAGAGAAAGACAACTCTAGTATAATGGTCCCCATACATCATAGATAGTAGAATTGAGTCAATAACTAATAAATAGCAGGATCCCTCCTTTGCCTGAAGTGCCACACTTTGATTATAAAAAGTTGAGAAACCCAGTACTATAACCGAATATCTGCCATGACCAATACTCCGTCCTATAAAAACTGGCCATATTTGTTGAATGCCAGTGGGTTACCACATGTGTCCAGATAAAAGCTCAGGAGTATTCATGCACCATAAATAAGTACAGAGGATTGAGAAGGATGCCGTAGGGAATGCAAAATTGGAACTACCTTGCGCTGGACATCATCGCTGGATCCTGCATATCGCAGGAATCAATGGATGAAAAATCCCCATTGCTGCCTAGCACCAAACTTATCTCACTCCCCAGTGCTCTGGGAAAGTAAATCCTATAACAAACTACTATCATTATAACAACAGCAACGTCAACGCTGATTCAACACATTCTATATGTAACATCCCTGATCTGGACTGGCATCTGGGGAGACCCAATATTGAGAAAGTCCACTTTGTTAAAATACATAAGGATAGCCAAGAAGAAAAGAAGCATATACTACTTTCACCCTTACCAGACTTAAGTGAATCTAATAAGGAGACTAATGAGCCAGTAGGAGAATTAGCATTAACAGGAACATTACAATTAAAACAGCCGTTACAATGCTTACTATCTGGAGAAACACCGTCTTACTTTAAAAATACTGCAAACTCAAAATTCAAATACAGTCCAAATCAAAATTTAGGTCCTGACATGAGTACCCTGAAGCTATGGAACCAAATGCACCCATCAACTTAGAATTGACAGAAGTAAGAAAGCTTTCTTCCTCTCCTACATTACAAACAGTCACAGTAAAATCATCTACTCTAGGCGTCGCTTTAAGCATCATGGGAGACCACCATTTATAATCAAAAAAGAGAGGAAGAATCTCTCACCTATTTTCCTTGCATATTCTCCCTTTTCCCGTTGAAATTGGACAATGAATGTTATATAGTGGATACCCAGAGTCTACATGGTCAGGACTTGCATAACTCAGAATTCTCCATACTAGAGAACCTTGATAGTAATAGGATTGATTCCCAAATGAATAGTATAACATCGTAAGTCTTACATTTCTTGGATGAAAATCAACAAACTCATTCAAGGGAAGAATTGGGAAATCAACGGTTAAACCAGGCCTCAAATGAGAACGTGTACCAACTAGATTAACCTATATTTACCATAATGAAGGTCAGGTGCACAACATTGGATTCAATTGCGAATACAATCACGTCCCAATCCTAGAAACCGGACACCCAACTAGTACTTACCAAGCAATTTACTTCTTCAATAATGAAGATTGACCATAGGATGGCGCTAGTGGAGGATGTTGTGAAAGAAAAGTTAAGAGCGGAATCCATCCAAGGTCACATGGAAAGTCAAAGTTGTGTTCCTTTATTGGAAAAACTGCTGAAAGTTCTGATGGGTAATAACGAAATCATAGAGGATTGTAGACAAAACCTAAGAAATGTAATTGGTGCTCAATTAGCTCCCAGAGAACTTTCAGACAAAACTCCAGTTACTGGCCTAGAGCTAGATTCTGAGGAGAAAAAGAAAAAGATCAAGACTCTCCCAAAATCTCATATAAGTACTGGAGGCACAATAGAGGATTTAAGTAAACCACGCATGACTACTATAAATGTACTACCTCTTCTCAAAAGAAAGGCCCGAAACAAGAGGCTTAACCCAAAAATAAAAATTGGTAATAAAAGAATTAAAGTAAAAGAGAAGCCACAAAAATTATGAAGCATCTTATTTCGGAGTAAAATGCAATTGCAACAGAATTATTTCAATCTGGGATTGAAATTGTAGTAGACCCAGAAGTTACAGAGAAAGGAGGTGGAACTGGCAATCCTGTGTCTAGCATTGGAAAAAAATGAAGAGACCAACTGTGACTTCTTGAATCAAAATCCAGGATTGCTGTGTGGAAAAGAATGTACACTCCATTCTCATATAAAACATATACCAACAGGGTTCAGGCCAATTCCTCCTAGCCAAAAACTGGAAATTGTCAATGGGGACATCCAACAGAATTAGAAAATAACAAAGAATTGATCAATCTAAAGGTGAACCACAAACGCTTAATTCACCACAGAGGCCAAGTGGAAATTTGCCAAACCAAGGAAATCACACCAATTTCGCAAAACAATCTGAGCAGATACACACCAATCTTGGTATCATAGGAAGTAAAACTACAAGGTGTATAGAACCACTGTCTAGCATTGAACATTCCGGAGCAATCAATATAAGTGAAGGCCCAACCGCAACAAATAATTCCACGCTGGAACATATAGAATTAAGCATCAGAAAGGCTATTTATGGAAGTTCGCATGATTCCCCCTCATTAGTATCAACCCACCAACCTGATCAAGTATATTCAGATGCTTCGCAACCCTGGGAAAACCATACTAGTCGCCTGAGTCCCATTTGTCAACGTCAATGTATTTACAAAATCAACCATCAAATACAGATCTTTGAAGTACAACTTCAAAGGATGAGAGACAATGCCACACAAAAAAAACATACTATGGCAAAAGCTAATGATATTTCAAGCAACATTAAAGATCAGGCAACAATCATATTTACCCCTAAATATATTTCAAGAGGGAGTCAAGACATCCTCAATAGAAGGAATATTTTGTGTCTAATAAACTCCCTGGCAAATTTGCAGCATGTAAGATCAAACGATTTAGTGACAGTTTTGTGCAAATGAATTGGCTCAGTAATAGAGAATCCACACAGACACACTGTCAAACTTAAGAATTACAAATGAAATTCTCAGTCACAAAAGTTTAGTGAAGAACTGGGGCATTAAAATAAACCCTCCGGAAAAGGATTTGCATCCATTTATATTTGTAGAAAAACCAAGTATAAAGTGACTTGAGAATAAAAGTGGGCGTAGCAAAAATATTGGTTCAGTGTTGCAAGACGCTTTGAGTTCCTCCCAGTCGCTTCCCAAACTGTCTAATTTAACAGATATAAAATTTTGTATAGCAAATAATACGACTCGGGATCAATTACGCTACGCTCTTCAGCCACCGTTAAGACCATCATTGTCACTGGTTAATCAAGAAGGAAGATGCCTGTAAGATAAACCCAGAAATACTTTAACAGAATCGATCGAAAAATGTGTCTGAAAATATTGAGTTGGAATATAGCAGGCCAAAAATCTAAGTTAGAAGATAAGGATTGGCTGTCCTTTGTAACCCAACAAGATATTTGTTGTTTCCAAGAAACGTGGAAGATAGATACCATCGACTTAGATGGATATTCAACATACCACCTGCCTGCAACGAAACAACAAAAAGAAAGACCAGTGGGAAGCCTAACCACGTGGATAAGAACGTCTGTTCTTGAAAACACTGAAACAATCTACATTACTCTTAACAAAAATATTCAAATCATTTACTTAAGCAGTAAGGCATGGTCACTTGAGATTACAAATCTGTATTTTCCACCAGGCAACTGCGCTAAAGTTAAACCTGACATACTGTCTTTTAAGGATCATCTCTTGATGAAAAGATTAGAAGAATCGTCAACACTACAATCAGATATGAGGGAGGCCCCTCCCAGCCTACAAAGAACTGTAAAATGGTCTGTGGGGACTTCAACACTAAGCTGCATCCATTATTATGGGATAAATCGATAATCGATGAGGACATAGCTTGGGAGATACCTCCACCACCCACAGATCGCTGCAAAAGCACAAAGAAAGGCAAACTAATCTTCAAAGCTTTAATAGAGGGAGGTCTGTGCCCACTAAACGGCTGTACCAAATCAGATAAGCCCCCTAAATCTACTTTTCGAGCCGGCACCAGACAAAGTGCGATTGATTACATGGCAATAAACATGGAAGCATGGCATCTTATCATCGACATGGGAGTAATTGCTAGGATTGAAAGTGATCATGACCCATTGCTCTTGGTACTAGAGCACCCAAATTCGGGCTTTTTTGAGTCAATTCCTAGTCAAATTGTAAGTGGCCATAAAATCACCTTAAAATCAAACAGGAATTACTTTACTAGGATTGATGACAAGCATGACTTAGATACTCATGCCACTAGCTGTAAATGGACAATACTGCATACCATGACACTAACTCTACCTGTGAATGATGTGGAGCAACAGCAGATGCAATTGCATAAGTTCGAGGAGCTGCTGATACAAACAACTTTGGAAAGAGAGAACAAAATAAATGCTGCATCTGTGAATCTCTCTCAGGAAGGCCAGGACTGGTTTGATGTGGTATGTGCGAAATTAAAAAAAATCTCTGTCTCTGGCATTAATTAATCGACACTCGCATAAAGCTAACGAACAGCTCTTTCTTGCTAAAAGAAAATAGTATAAGGGGTTATTAAAATATAAAAAGAAGTACTACTCATACAAGCTATGGCGAGGTCTGCTGGATGCAATATCCTCACGAAATCCAAAGAAATTCTGGGAAATTATTAGATGTGGCTATGAGGGTGCACCAAAGAATCTGGAACTAAAATCTGGATCGATCACTTAGATGCTGAGCTTCTGCCGAATGGGCCAACTGTCCCATTAGTACAATATGAAGTGACGACAGGCGGCACTCACATCGCCATCGGGACTACAGGAGTAATATAGAATTAAAGCGAACAGCTAATAATCATGAAGGCCTGAAACACTGCATTTTAAATCATGCATCTTTAGTTTCAATCTGCACAACACCTGGAAATCCACCAACCTTAGAGCAAAAGCAAAAATTCACTGAAGAGGAAGTCGTACAAGGAATCAAGGAGCAAAAACCTCATAGAGCTGGTCCGGATAAAATTCCCTCAGATGTTTTCAGAAATCGGTGAACACTTTGGTCTTCGGTTTTAACTCACACTTTTAACAAAATCTGGTCCCTAGGAGAAATCTCTCCATCATGGTGAAAATCAGTAATCGTGCCTATACACAAAAAAGGTCTAAGAGATCTTGTGTCTAACTACCAGTCGATTTTGTTGCTTGACGGCGCGGGCAAAATATTTGGAAAACTCCTTCTATCTTGTTGAAACCTGTGGTTGGAAGAAACAGATCTGATTTCACTGTATCAAGCATGCTTTAGGAGGGGTCAGAGCACCGTAGACGTGGTTTTTAGACTGAACTTACTCTGTTCTAAATATACTTGCTTAGAAAAGTCATTTCTTTATCTGCTCTTTGTCGATCTCCAAACAGCTTTTGTTAGACCTGGCACTGTTGGCATGGGTCTCCCTTCCATTTTTTGCTGTTGCCTCATGTGTTTTTGCTGGTTATAGATGCTTTTGGGCACTGTGCCACTGCTATTCAGTGCCACAGTGCAAGTGCTCCCTATGGTAAATTGATGTATGGATTAGTGATTCCATGATTGGTTGGTTTGGTTTACTTGTCAGACCCTAGTACAGTGCACTCGAGTGTGCCCAGGGCTTGTAAACCAAATGCTGCTGGTGGGCTTGCAGCACTGGTTGTGCCACCCACAGAAGCAGCCTGTAAAAGTGTGTCTCAGGTCTGCCATTGCAGAGCCTCTGTGCAGTCTGGTACTGCCATGTTGACTGGGCAAGTACCCCACTTGCCAGTCCCTAAACCTTCCCTTTTCTGCATATTAGTCACCCCTATGGTAGGCCCAAGGGCAGGGTGCATTGTAAGTATAAGGTAGGACATGCCCTGATGTGTGTGGCATCTCCTAATAGTGAATTACAGCCATTTTCGTTTTTCACTATTGCAAGGCTACCTGCTCCCCATAGGCCAGAATGGGCAGTTTGATTATTACAGCTTATAATCCTAACTGACCCAGGGAACATGGTAGAAAAACGAATTTAGTATGCCTGAACTCAGAATGATAAAATACATCTTTTAGTGAAGTTGGTTTTAACATTCTGTGTTTGAAAATACCACTTTTAGAAAGTAGGTATTTTCTTGCCTAACTATCCAAGCCTGCCTCTGCTAGGTTGTGTATTCCTTGTCTGGGTTTGTGAGTGACAGGGGCTGGGGGACTCCAGGAGACAGGGTGAGTCAGCACAGGGCTGAATAGAGAGATCTGCATGGAGATAGGTGGGAGGAGTTGCACCTGGGACCTGAATAGGGCTGTGCCTTCCCTCCACAATGCTGGCTCCACCTCCTGTGGTGTGTCTGATGTCCCTGGCCTACTCTGTGGAAGGAAAGAAGGAGTCTTGTCAACAAAGTGCTCCAGGACTGACCAGAACTGGTTTGGACTAGGCAAAGGCCTCTCTGCCTTCAGAGAACAAAGAGAATATGTGTATAAAAGAGGGGACCCCATCCCCAGAACTTTAGATCAGATCACTTTTGGGAAACAAGAAGAAACCTTTGCTGAGGAGAGGAACCAGAGAAACTGAGGAAGAGACTATCCCTAAGCTGAGTGCTGTTTGGGGGATTGGCCTGCAGTGGTTGCCTGACTGCCAAAGAAAGGAGAAAGAAACTTTGTGTGTACTTTCATCAACTTGTAAAAGATCTCCAAGGGCTTGAGAGAAGAGCTTGCCTCCTGCTGAAGTCTCAGGGACAACAGACTTCACCAACCAGCTCCCCAAGAGTCTTTCTGTAAAGTGCCTGCTGCTGAGCTGGACTTTCTGAGGGACTGCGTGTCGCAAGGAGCTGGAAGCGCGACTCACGAAGAAGAAGCGTCGCCGCCGCAGCCGAAGCGCCTCGCATCGCCGAAGAAGAGGATCGACGTCGCATCAGACGCCACCGCATCAACGGAGAAGAGTGTCGCCGCCGCTGCCGCTGTCGCATCGTTGCCAAAGCGCCTCGCATCGCCGGAGAAGAGGACCGATGTCGCATCAGACGCCGCTGCATCACCGGGAAGCGTGTCGCAGGGCCTGTCACGGCTCAGAAGAATCGTTGACTCGCCGCACGGCTGTCGCATCATTGCCGAAGCGCCTCGCATCGCCGGAGAAGAGGACCGACGTTGCATCAGACGCCGCCGCATCACCGGGAAGCGTGTCGCAGGGCCTGTCGCGGCTCATTAACATCGTTGCCGAAGTGCCCCGCGTCGCCGGAGAAGAGGACCGACGTCGCATCAGACGCCGCATCACCGGGAAGCGTGTCGCAGGGCCTGTCGCGGCTCCGAAGAATCGTTGAGTCGCCGCACGGCCGTCGGGCGTGCACGCATCGTGTTGCATCAAGAAGAAGACGCCATCTTTGTTCATTGCACCGGATCTTCATCGCATCACGGCGTTGCTGGTCGCATCGCCACGGAAGCGCAGTAAGAAATCGACGCATCACCTTCCCTCGCAGAGAAGAACCGACGCATCCCCTACGCATCAGTAGGGACCCGACGCATCACCGTTCTTGCGTGTAAGGAACCGACACATCACCTTCCCTGCAACACTTTCGTTGTATAGCGTTACGCATCCAAAGGTACATTGAACTCAAAGTGTCGCATTTACCATCTTAAGAGAACTAAGCTAATTCTACCATTTTTGAAGTATAGTATTGTGGATTTTTGTCGTTTGTGGTCTTGTGTTAAATCTATATAAAAGATACTTATTTTTAATATACATCTGGTGTGGTGTCCATCTGTAGTGTTGTCACTTGATTACTGTATGTGTTCACAAATGCTTTACACACTGCCTCTGAGATAAGCCTGTCTGCTCGTGCCAAGCTACCAAGGGGGTGAGCAGGGGTTATTTTAGGAGTGTACCCCCTTACCCTGACTAGACGCAAGGGTCCCTATTTGGTCAAAGGTACCTACCTCTGCTAACTAGAGACCCCCAAATCTAACATTGGTGGTCAGCGGTGAGGATTCTGGACTTGCATTTGTGACTCATGTACAGTGATTGGTGAACACTACTAGTGAGTGCAGACCAAAACGCGACCACATACTTTTGGTAGATTGTTTTTCTGGGATTTTCTATTTTTGCCAAGAACTGCCAAGTTTAACCACCATGGATACAGCAGCATCCATAGCATCTGTTGATTGTGATTGGGAAGAGGAGAGACTAGAATGCTACAATGTGAAACAGCTAAAGCACTTCTGCAGGAAATTTAAAGTTGCTATGACCGGTCTCACCAAGAAGGATGAGCTCCAAAAGGCGCTGAGGGCCTGGGTTCAAGCAAGGAATACCCCTGAGAATGAGGAAGGGGCTGGGAATGCAGATGAGCAGCTGGATGGGCCATTGGGTCCACAGGGGAGGAGAGCAACTTCCCCAGTAGGTAGCAGTGTCTCTGCCAAAAGCCTGTCCCCAGAGGAGTTGGCGGACAGGAAAGAAAACAGGATGCACGAATTGGAGCTTGCCAAGCTCAAGTTGGGTGGGCAACTGGAGTTAGAAAAAATGAGATTGGCCCTGGAAGAAAAGAGAATGCAGTTGGAGCATGAGAAAAGTTTGAGGGAGTTGGAGTTGAAAGCTAGAAGCTTAGAGATTACTCCCTCTGGTGGCAGCACACCGTCAATGCCTGTAGAAGCTAGGGTGTATATTCCTAAAGATGTGGTGAGAGAATTTTATAAGAATGATGATATTGGGCAGTGGTTCAAAGCCCATGAGGTAGCCATGTCTTCCCACCGGGTCCCTGAGAAGGATTGGGGAGCGGGATTGTGGGGGCGGTTCCTTAGTGAGGGGCGGGACACACTGTTAGACTTGCCTTCTGAAGTCCATAATTCTTATATCACATGAAAGATGCATTGATGTCCAGGTATGGGTTGACTCCTGAATTGTATAGACAGAGGTTTAGAAATTGCAAGAAGGTGGAGTCAGGTACCTGGGTAGGATATGTCACTTTTTTCTGCAGAGCATTGGATGGTTGGGTGAAGGGTAGCAAAGTTAATGATTTTGAGGGGCTCTTTGATTTAATTGCATGGGAGCACTTGTCAAGTAATTGTTTTCCAGAGCTACGTCAGCACCTGATTGATAGCAGGCTGACTAACCCTAGGAAGCTTGCTGAGGAGGCGGACTGCTGGGTGAGCACCCGGGTCCACAAGCGTCACGTGGGAGACTCCGCCAAGAGTGGGCAGGGTCCCCAGCAGAAGAGTGGGGGGGACAAGGGTAAACAGAGGGAGTTCCAGAAAGGGCCCCAAAGTAATCCCCAAGGGAAGGGTTCCCAGCCTCCCCCTGAAAAGAAGCACGGGGCCCCCGACAGGTAGGCCTGTTCCCAGGGGACCCCTGAGGTGCTACAAGTGTGGTGAAGTGGGTCATAAGTCTAATGATCCCAAGTGCCCACAGTTTGGAAAGACAGCACCCACTGGTGCTCCACCCCGGCAGATGGCGAGTGTAGCCCTGGGGGAGGAGAGGGGTGTCCAAGGTGGGTGGGGTCCCGCAGAGATGTCCCTTGTCTCTTTAGGAGACTGTGAGGTGGTCCCCAGGACCCAACTGCCTGATAACACTAAAAAGTATAGGCAGTGGGTGACCATCAATGGCCATAGAGTGGAGGCTCTTCGAGACACAGGAGCCAGTGTGACAGCTGTCAAGTGTCACCTGGTGTCCGAAGAGCAGGTTGTCCCCAATGCATTTTACCCAGTTGTTGCCGCTGACAACACAGAGAGCCACTGCAAGGTGGCTCAGGTTCCCTTTGAGTGGGGGGGGGGGGGGTCTCTGGTACTCTTCAAATAGCTGTGAGGCCAGCCATGCCTGTTGACTGTTTGTTGGGAAACGATTTGGAGAGCTCATCTTGGGCTAAGGTGGAGCGAAGTGCTCATTTGGAGATGTTGGGTCTGCCTGACTGGGCGTGTGTGACCACACGGTCCATGGCAGCCAGTAAGGGTGTTCAAGAGGACCTGGAGCCTGAGAGGGGGGCCCAGGTGCCTGCCTTAAAGAGAAGAGGCAGGGGCGCGGGAAACCGGCCCCGAAGTTCCCACGGTCCAGGAGGAGGTAGACCCTGAGGGGGATGCCCTGGAGCCTACAGGGGAACAAGTAGCTGAACTGGGGGACCTGCCTGAGCTGACCCATTGGCAGCAGGAAGGAGGACCCTCCAGGGAAGAGTTCTGCGCGGAGCAGAAGAAGTGCCCTTCTCTTGTGGGTTTGCGGCAGCAGGCTGCAGACCAGGCAGCAGGTGATCAGTCTGGATCACATTGGATCTACTGGGAGAATGATCTCCTGTATACTGAGCCTAAGGTTGCTGAGCCTGGGTCAGCCCGTGTGCTGGTGGTACCCCAGCGCTTCAGAGCCTTCCTACTGGGGCTGGCTCATGATGTGCCGTTAGCAGGACATTTGGGGCAGGACAAGACCTTTGAGAGGCTTGTCACCCACTTTTATTGGCCCCAAATGCGCAGGAGTTCAGATACTCACTGCAGGACCTGTCAGACTTGCCAGGCAAGTGGAAAGAGTGGGAGGAAGCAGAAGGCTCCTCTCCAGCCATTCCCTGTGGTCAGCACCCCCTTTGAACGGGTGGGTATTGACATTGTGGGGCCACTGGACCCCAAGACAGCCATGGGCAACAGGTTCATCCTGGTCTTGGTGGACCATGCCACCCGGTACCCGGAAGCCATACCTCTGAGGACAGTGATGGCCCCCGTGGTGGGACGGGCACTGATGGGAATTTTCTCCCGAGTGGGATTCCCTAGAGAGGTAGTGTCTGACCGAGGTACAAACTTCATTTCCAAGTATATGAAGGCCCTGTGGCAGGAGTGTGGGGTAACTTACAAGTTCACCACTCCTTACCACCCCCAAGGAAATGGGTTGGTTGAGAGATTCAACCGGACCCTCAAAGGCATGATTATGGGTCTTGAGGAACCTATGAGGCGTAAGTGGGACGTCCTCTTACCATGCCTGCTCTTTGCATACCGTGAGGTGCCACAGAAATCTCTAGGGTTCAGTCCCTTTGAGCTTCTCTATGGTCACCCAGTGAGAGGACCTCTGAGTCTGGTCAAGGAAGGCTGGGAGCAATCTCTCAGGAAACCTCACCAGGATGTATGTAGCTACATGCTGGCCTTCAGGAACCAGACTAGGCGTTTCAGGCAACTCGCTGAGGCGAATCTGGAAGCCAGCCAGGAGGAGATGAAGCGGTGGTACGACCAGAATGCCACTCTGGTAGAGCTTCAGCCTGGTCAGAAAATGTGGGTCATGGCCCCAGTGGAGCCTTGTGCGCTCCAGGATAAGGGGACCGGACCATTTGAGGTGGTGGAGCGCAAGAGTCCTGTTACCTACTTGGTGGACTTGCGGTCTCCCAGGAACCCCTTGCGGGTCCTGCATGTCAACCGCCTGAAGCCCCACTTGGAGAGGTCCGAAGTGGGCATGCTCTTAGCGACAGATGATGGAATGGAGGAGGAGACCGAGCCTCTTCCTGACCTCCTGTCGGCGACAGAGCGAGATGGGTCAGTGGATGGTGTGAACCTCTCTTCCACCCTGACCCCTGAGCAACAGAATGACTGCCACCAGTTGCTGGGACAGTTTTCTGATTTGTTCTCCCTGATTCCCAATGTCACTGATTGGTGCATCCATGATGTGGACACTGGAGACAGTCCTCCTGTTAAGCACAAAACTTACAGGGTAACTGACAGGGTGAGAGCTTGCATCAAGGAGGAGGTCTCCAAGATGCTTGCGTTAGGGGTGATTGAGTCCTCTAACAGTCCTTGGGCCAGCCCAGTGGTCTTGGTCCCAAAGGCTGCCGCACCGGGTGCCACACCAGAACTCCGGTTCTGTGTGGACTACCGAGGGCTCAATTCAGTCACGAGGACTGACGCGCGTCCCCATCCCCAGAGCTGATGAGCTCATTGATCGGTTAGGGGCTGCCCGGTACCTCAGCACGTTTGATCTAACGTCTGGGTACTGGCAGATCGCCTTGACTGATGGGGCAAGAGAGAGGTCAGCATTCTCCACACCAGATGGGCACTACCAGTTCCGGGTTATGCCCTTTGGGATGAAGAATGCCCCTGCCACCTTTCAGAGGTTGGTCAACCAGGTGTTGGCTGGACTGGAAGAGTTCAGTGCCGCCTACCTGGATGACATTGCAGTGTTCAGCGCCAGTCGGGAAGAACATCTGCGCCACCTCTGGGAAGTGTTGATGGCGCTGCGGAGGGCAGGCCTCACGATCAAGGCGAGTAAGTGCCAGATCGGGCAGGGTTCCGTGGTGTACTTGGGACACCAGGTTGGGAGCGGCCAGGTGGCGCCCCTACAGCCCAAGATTGAGACCATCCTGGCTTGGGAGCCCCCCAAGACCCAGACAGAGGTGAGAGCCTTTTAGGACTCACTGGGTATTACGAGGTTTGTCAAGGGGTATGGCAGCATCGTTGCACCCTTGACAGAGCTGACTTCCAGGAAGCAGCCCAAGAAAGTGATTTGGACTGACACCTGTCAGAAAGCTTTTGAGGCCCTGAAAACTGCCATGTGCACGGCGCCCGTGCTCCTGGCACCCAACTTCTCAAAAGAGTTTATCGTTCAAACAGACGCTTCAGAGCATGGTGTGGAGGCTGTTTTGTCACAGATAAAGGAGGAGGGCCTAGATCAACCCGTAGCCTTCATCAGTAGGAGGTTACTTCCACGGGAACAGAGGTGGAGTGCGATTGAGCGTGAGGCATTTGCTGTGGTCTGGGCGCTGGAGAAGCTGAGACCATACCTGTTTGGGACTCACTTCCGGGTTCAGGCAGACCACAGACCCCTCAGATGGTTGATGCAGATGAGGGGTGAGAATCCAAAGCTGTTGAGGTGGTCTATTTCCCTACAGGGGATGGACTTCACGGTGGAACACCGCCCTGGTACAGAACACGCCAATGCTGATGGTCTGTCCAGATTTTTCCGCCTTAGTGAAGAGAACTCCCAGAAGGTAGGGTAGTTCTCCACATATTTCAGCTGGAGGGGACACGAGTTAGACCTGGCACTGTTGGCGTGGGTCTCCCTTCCATTTTTTGCTGTTGCCTCATGTGTTTTTGCTGATTATAGATGCTTTTGGGCACTGTGCCACTGCTATTCAGTGCCACAGTGCAAGTGCTCCCTATGGTAAATTGATGTATGGATTAGTGATTCCATGATTGGTTGGTTTGGTTTACTTGTCAGACCCTAGTACAGTGCACTGAGTGTGCCCAGGGCTTGTAAACCAAATGCTGCTGGTGGGCTTGCAGCACTGGTTGTGCCACCCACAGAAGCAGCCTGTAAAAGTGTGTCTCAGGTCTGCCATTGCAGAGCCTGTGTGCAGTCTGGTACTGCCATGTTGACTGGGCAAGTACACCCACTTGCCAGTCCCTAAACCTTCCCTTTTCTGCATATTAGTCACCCTTATGGTAGGCCCAAGGGCAGGGTGCATTGTAAGTATAAGGTAGGACATGCCCTGATGTGTGTGGCATGTCCTAATAGTGAATTACAGCCATTTTCGTTTTTCACTATTGCAAGGCTACCTGCTCCCCATAGGCCAGAATGGGCAGTTTGATTATTACAGCTTATAATCCTAACTGACCCAGGGAACATGGTAGAAAAACGAATTTAGTATGCCTGAACTCAGAATGATAAAATACATCTTTTAGTGAAGTTGGTTTTAACATTCTGTGTTTGAAAATACCACTTTTAGAAAGTAGGTATTTTCTTGCCTAACTATCCAAGCCTGCCTCTGCTAGGTTGTGTATTCCTTGTCTGGGTTTGTGAGTGACAGGGGCTGGGGAACTCCAGGAGACAGGGTGAGTCAGCACAGGGCTGAATAGAGAGATCTGCATGGAGATAGGTGGGAGGAGTTGCACCTGGGACCTGAATAGGGCTGTGCCTTCCCTCCACAATGCTGGCTCCACCTCCTGTGGTGTGTCTGATGTCCCTGGCCTACTCTGTGAAAGGAAAGAAGGAGTCTTGTCAACAAAGTGCTCCAGGACTGACCAGAACTGGTTTGGACTAGGCAAAGGCCTCTCTGCCTTCAGAGAACAAAGAGAATATGTGTATAAAGAGGGGACCCAAACCCCAGAACTTTAGATCAGATCACTTTTGGGAAACAAGAAGAAACCTTTGCTGAGGAGAGGAACCAGAGAAACTGAGGAAGAGACTATCCCTAAGCTGAGTGCTGTTTGGGGTATTGGCCTGCAGTGGTTGCCTGACTGCCAAAGAAAGGAGAAAGGAACTTTGTGTGTACTTTCATCAACTTGTAAAAGATCTCCAAGTGCTTGAGAGAAGAGCTTGCCTCCTGCTGAAGTCTCAGGGACAACAGACTTCACCAACCAGCTCCCCAAGAGTCTTTTTGTAAAGTGCCTGCTGCTGAGCTGGACTTTCTGAGGGACTGCGTGTCGCAAGGAGCTGGAAGCGCGACTCACGAAGAAGAAGCGTCGCCGCAGCAGCCGAAGCGCCTCGCATCGCCGAAGAAGAGGATCGACGTTGCATCAGACGCCGCTGCATCAATGGAGAAGAGCGTCGCCGCCGCTGCCGCATCGTTGCCGAAGCGCCTCGCATCAGACGCCGCCGCATCACCGGGAAGCGTGTCGCAGGGCCTGTCGCGGCTCAGAAACATCGTTGCCGAAGCGCCCCGCATCGCCGGAGAAGAGGACCGACGTCGCACCACCGGGAAGCGTGTCGCAGGGCCTGTCGCGGCTCCGAAGAAGCGTTGAGTCGCCGCACGGCCGTCGGGCGTGCACGCATCGTGTCGCATCAAGAAGAAGACGCCATCTTTGTTCATTGCACCGGATCTTCATCGCATCACGGTGTTGCTGGTCACATCGCCATGGAAGCGCAGTAAGAAACCGACGCATCACCTCCCCACGCCGAGAAGAACCGACGCATCCCTTACGCATCAGTAGGGACCCGACGCATCACCGTTCTTGCGTGTAAGGAACCGATGCATCACCTTCCCTGCAACACTTTCGTTGTATAGCGTTACGCATCCAAAGGTACATTGAACTCAAAGTGTCGCATTTACCATCTTAAGAGAACTAAGCTAATTCTACCATTTTTGAAGTACAGCATTGTGGATTTTTGTCGTTTGTGGTCTTGTGTTAAATCTATATAAAATATACTTATTTTTAATATACATCTGGTGTGGTGTCCATCTGTAGTGTTGTCACTTGATTACTGTATGTGTTCACAAATGCTTTACACACTGCCTCTGAGATAAGCCTGTCTGCTCGTGCCAAGCTACCAAGGGGGTGAGCAGGGGTTATTTTAGGAGTGTACCCCCTTACACGGACTAGACGCAAGGATCCCTATTTGGTCAAAGGTACCTACCTCTGCCAACTAGAGACCCCCAAATCTAACAGCTTTCGACGACGTTGATCGCTCAATATTATGGAAAATACTAAGTAACACAACAAGGATTAGATATATCACAAGAGGCGTATATATAACGGAGATACCAGTTCAGCAAGGCGTACAACAAGGCCGCGTCTTAGCACCAATCCTCTTCAATTGCTACATAAATAAAGTTATAACAACTCTGAAGAACCTCAATCTTGAGGTACCTAAATTAGGCAATGACCATATACCAATCTTGCTTTTTGCTGACGATGCGGTACTGTTGGCTAGAACAGAGATAATGATGCACCGTTTGCTGGAAGGTTTCGAGTCTTTTTGCACGGCTAGGAAATTGTCCATCAATGTGGGGAAAGCAAAATATATGATTCTCAACCAAAAACAGAAAGCCACTTTGAAGGTTTATAAAACACCTCTAAATCAAGTATCCACTTACAACTACTTGGGTATTCGACCGACGATAAACTCGTGGTCTTCGCAGTTATCTAAAAGTAACATCACTCTGGCCCAACAAGCCAGAGTGGCGTTGAGATTCGCAAATTCCTGTGGCAATCACTCAGCGAAGTCAGCAAAGCTGGCTTATATAATGAAAGCAAGGGCTGCTTGCCTATATGGTACCAAGATTTGGGGATATAAGAAGACCGCAGAACTACAAATCACGGAAAATAACTTCATTTGACGGTTATTACACCTGGATCGCGGCACACCAATGCTGGCTGCGAAAACTGAATTAGGTCTAGGGAAAATTGAGGATTTTGTTGCATTGGCTCCAATAAAATATTGGTTCCGCCTATGGTCTAAGGAGGAACTGGCATCATTCAGACTCACTTTAGTAGACATCGTGAAGCAACAAGACTATCACAAACTACTATGGTTTGCCCATCTGTCAGACGTCCTGGGCAGCATTGGCCTGAAGGAATATTGGCTTCATCCTGAAACTATTACGAAGGACAGTGTTGAAGTGGCAATGAAGGCATATTGGAACCATAAATACCAAGTAAACTTTATTCATCTAGGCTCCTTGTCAAACATTTTACTTTTCTTTTAATCAAGATTTGGCCCCTATTGAGTGTATTGATGACATTTACCCTGTAGAAAAAAATATCTCTTGAACTTTACCAGTGGCTTCAGTAACCAAATGGTGGATACCATCCTCAGATGAGAGGTCAGACTATTGCCTGTGCTCCATGGGAGGTCAAGAGATATTATCTCATTTTCTCCTGCTGTGCCACTTTACATTATGCCTCCCTAAATATTACCTGTGACCTCTCTTCTTAAAGTCTAACATCAGAACGTGCAATGAGGCGGAGGCATTTTGTATGAGAACTGATGACAGTTTTTCAACGGACGGTCTCATCTTATATTTATGCAGCAAGGAAACAAAGAGCAGAAGCGCACATAAAGCTGAATGCAAGCCAATGTCCACAAGGTCGCTTAGGGACTACTGGCTAGCTAGTTAGATGGCTAAATGCTGTTTCTTATATTTAGAAGATTGAGGGCCATATGTAGGTAATTTCTATTTACCCATTCCTAAATACCGAATTTTACCGATTCGGTATTTAAGAATCGGTAAATAGAATGTAGGTAAACATTCGGTAAATTTTACCGATTCGGTAATATTCGTTATTACCTATTCGGTATTTACCGAATCGGTAATAAGGAATACCTTCCCATTCATTCATATGGGCCTAGAGGCCCATAGGAATGAATGGGAAGCCATTCACTATTACCGATTCGGTAAATACCGAATCGGTAATAGGGGAGCATATTCAAGGGTGGCACGGTGTCAAATTGACACCCTGTTGCACCCCTGAATCGTGCATGTGTGCACATGTGGCGCACATACATGCCCTAAGGGTATGTATGTCTGCCACATGGCACTTTTAAAAAAGCACAAAATTGCTTTTTAAAAGGTATTCGGTATTTACCACCAACTTGTAGTTGGTGGTAAATAACGAATCCTTAAACCAAAAATGCACTCACTTGAGTGCTCCCTACATAGGATTTAAGGAATCGGTAATTTACCGATTCCTTAAAATAACGAATCGGTAAATTACCGACTCCTTAAATCCGGCCTCCTACATCGCAAAGGGCTAAATACCGGTCGGTAACGGGAAATTTACCGATTTTCGGCCGTTACCGACCGGTATTAGCCCACCTACATATGGCCCTGAGTTCCATCTGACAATGTGCAATTGAGTCCTATTATACTAAATAAACACTCAAGCACCTATATACCACTGGCCAGCCTGATTGGGATGTGTAATGTTATACAGGGTTTATTGTGTAACTCACTTTAAGTGCATCTCTAGAAAAAGAAAAAAGGAAGATAGAAAGACTGTCCGCATGTTTAGCGCAGTCCCGGTGTCAGAATGGATGTTCCCACCATCGGAAAGGGGGGGGGGGAAGACCTTTTTTAGGACAAGAACCCTCACTCAACCGAAGGTGACATGCTTCATCATTGGGTTCCCTCCTCACAACAAGGCCGCAAGGTCATAGGTGTGGATTACGACTCTCTAGACTATGGAGAGGAGCTGGGGTGTTTTTAGAGGAGGAACCAGAGGAATCGGTGGTGAGGGGCAGAGTGTGAACAGGAGCAAAACACTGTGGTTATAACAAGATCTGCCCCCCATCACACTGCCAAAACATCAACTGCTTTGACAAGCTACCACCTTCCTGAAGGAAAAAGACATCAACTACAAATGGGGCGACTCATTTAATCTAATCTGTGCATTGAATGGCAAGACCCATGCTATCTGCATCCCCTCCGGGACAACTATTCAGCCTACATGAAGCCCTACAGGAACCATCCACCACTTCCACCCCGTGATCCCTTAGAGGAGTCCTCAGTAGTCAATGGGAGGAATGGACTTCGAAACCATTTAAGAAATCCTCCATTTGACACTCTCCAGAAAAAAGCAGGCTGGAAAGAAGATCGATCATCGACAAGCTTCCGGGGGAGGAGGCAGAATGAGTGGTCTGTGGTCACTAAGCAGCCCGACCAAAGTCCTCGGCGACAACCGTAGCATCCAAATGAATGTGATCCCCGGCCAGTTCTACCCAGGATTGCTACCATCTCATGATCAGTATGGTGGCCAGGTGGTGAATTCTGTTAGGGCCAGGATGGAGGAAGGAGCACAGGACAGACCTGTGACACTATAAAGAGTACCTGAAGACTTGTTAAGCTTATTAATTATGTAACAAACAAAAAAAGGAGTAAACCCTGAGGACAGAAACTGACCACGTGGTATGAGGGAAGATACACAAAAAGAGAAAACTTTCTCCTTTATAAAAAGACCCCTCACTCACCAACCTAGTTGGTGACATGCTTCATCATTGGGGTCCCACCCGAATAGCCGAATGCTATCCGGGTGTGCTTCAACACTTGATTAGGTTTTTGGCTGCAGAATAAATATTCCGAAGTCCCAGATCCTGAGGCTCAATACTAAATGGGACATTCAAGAAATGTTACAGAGCCTCCTTCCTGTCACGACTTACTCCCTGCGTTTTCGTGTCCACCACCAGGGGGCTGAACTGTGGGACTCTCCAGTGTCATAACAAGCTTCCAGACCCTCCCCTTCATGTACATACTGACTTCCAGCCATTTGGACATCATTTAGGAATTGACATCCATTCCCAATCCATGCCGGGTTTTGTGGAAGCCAGTCTGCTAATGCTGGAAACTCCATTACCTATAATCCCCTGCTCACTGCTTTGTCTCCACCCCTGCAGGCCAAGGATGGGTGGAGGAATTCAGTTCACCTGTGGCTGGCTGCTGCTAGCCTGCTCACACCTGATGCATGTGATTACTGTGAGCTCTTTTAAGCCCCAGCTCCCTTCAGCCCAGGGTTGGTCATTGTAGCTGTATACTGGTGAGGCCGACCCTTGTTTCCTGAGCTTTTGATCTTCCTTGATTCCTGAGCTATAGTTAATCCTTGTTCCTGGATTCCTGAGCTATAGCTATTCCTTGTGCCTGAATTAGCACTGCCTGCAGTGCTACCTTGTTTCCTGAGTTCCTGAGCTTTAGCTATTCCTTGTGCCTGAATTAGCACTGCCTGCAGTGCTACCTTAGTGCTACCTTGTTTCCTGAGTTCCTGAGCTATAGTTATTCTTTGTTCCTGTTCCTGGGCTTCAGCTATTTCTTGATCCTGATTTGCACTGCTTGCAGTGCTCTCTTGACTCCTTGTTTCCTGAGCTGTAGCTATTTCCTGTTTCCTTGAACTAGCACTGTCTGCAGTGCTACCTTGACTCCTGAGCCTTAGCATTCCTTGTTCCTGACCTGCAGCAGTTTCCCTTCTCCTGAACTAGCACTACCTGCAGTGCTACTTTGACTCCTGCGCGTTTGCTCAATTCTTGTTCCTGCCCCAGCACTGCCTTCTATGCTACTTTGTTTTCTTGATTCCTGAACCTGCACTATTCTAGTATACCCTTGTAGCCTCCCCTTCTGTATATCATTTTCCAGTCCCTGCCTTTCTTCCCATTTCCTTGGTTCCAGTTCTAGTTTGCTGTCTTTCTATTTCTGCTGTCTTGCTTCTGTTACCTTGTATGTTTGTTACCTGCTTTCTGCCAAGTGTGCCCTGTGATTTTCTTCCTTTCCTGTTAAGCACTACTCCTTGCTAGCTCCTTGTCTATTGTGCTTGTGTTTAGTTCTACCCCTTTGCTGTTACTGCCTTGTGTGTTCCTGTTTGATCGCCAGGATCCGTGGGCACAGCTGACTACCTAGGTGGTGTTTCTTGTTCACTGTGAATATTGTCTTTGAGTTACTGTTATAACATCACCATAGGTATAAGCTCCACAGACCCTGCCTTTGCATATATATCCTATATGTGAGTATTTTCAGTCAGTATCTGTAACAGCAATTGTGGGTGAGGAACTTACTGAGCTTCCGTCTTACTGTGTGGAGCTCCTGAGTGCTTTTCCCCACATTCCCTTTATTGTTAATGTTGTATTATATATATGTCTTGCACGTCCGTCCTGGGTGTAGTTAGTCTGAATGCTAAATTGCCTTGTGAGCGCCCTTCCTTTCTGAGTCTTCGCCATCTTGTTCCTTTGTACAGGCTTCCCCTTTGGATCCCTTTTCTCCTCTGACTTCCTGTGTGATCCTGGGCATCGCTGTACTCTTCTCTCTGTGTACATTTTCTACCCCGTTCCCAGTCCTTGCCCAAGTCCCTGACTGTGTTCCCGACATAGTCCCGGACAGTCCCTGACACTTCCCCCTAGTATGGGTCAAACATCAAGTGCAATATCTGGGGGTTAATATTTCCCCTACCACCAGTAGAACCTCAGTTCAAAACTACTCCAGTTTGTTAGCAACCACACGGAGATACTTACAATTCTGGCTAATGGGTGGCCTGTCATGGCTAGGTAGGATCACTGCAAGAAAAATGACTCTCCTGCCCAAAATCCAATATGTAATGCAGACCCTACCACTGTAGCCTCCCCTGCAGATGTTGGATACACACCAGAAGGTAATAAACAGCTTTATTCTGAAGGTTAAGATACTCCGGAATGCCAAGAAACAAGCCTACCCTACTGCTAGAAGAAGGTGGCCTCGGTATTCCCAACCTCATAAACTATCCCTTGGCTGCCCAAATAAAAAACATTCTCGAGTAGAATAGGACAGTCTCGGAGAAACACTGGTGTTTTATAGATAAGCAGATAGCAGGTTTGCACATCTGGAAGGAGTTAAGCAGCACAAGTGCGGTGGTGGCAGCATACCATGTTTAAGATCAGTAGGAATGAACAGGCCCTTTTTAGGTCTCGCCTGAGCCAGCGCTTGCGCTGCCCTGTGCGAGAAATTTAGTAAGTGGGTTTTGGAAGTGCTAACAAGCCACTGGCTTTTGCTGCCCTGCAGCTTGCGTTCACGATGGCGTGCACGTGCACAGCTGCCATCTGGGTTTCTGTAATGGCATTCCTCGCATCGCCGGCTTTCCTCCCCCTCCCTTACCCGCTCCTCCCCCTCCCTCACCACAGAGCGCATCTCGATCTCCCTTGTTTTGTTGTATGTGCTTGCTGAGCGCGGCGCCCCCTTCACGGACATCGCGCTCTGTTTATTTATTTATTTTTAAATTTAATTCGCTTTGTTTGTTTGTTTATTTTTTGTGCTCTTTGGTAAATTGCGCAGTATATTAAAAACACTATTTCTGTGCACCTCCAACCGACAGCATCTGCTTTAACCAGCCGAGCACACCGTACAGTGCAGTGTCCCACCAGCCTGCTAATGCGCTTCAGTGCCTGGTCAGGGTCGTGTCACTACATAGATTGAAGTACAATATGCTGAAAAAAAGAAATAAATCGGGAATACACACATAAGGTACCAGACATTCCTCAATATTTCGGTAATTAATGTAGGTCCCCAGTAACACAACGTCATTCACCATTCGCAGGTTGCGTACCAGAAGTTACAATGCTGCGCCGGGATGCTGGTTCTTTGAACCACACCTCACGCTCCCATGTTCCCTTCACGGCAGATTTTCAACGGGGGAGGCGCTCTTGTTTGTTTATTTTTTTATGCTCTTTGGTAATTGCGCAGTATATTAAAAACACTATTTCTGTGCACCTCCAACCGACAGCATCTGCTTCAACCAGCCGAGCACACCCTACAGTGCAGTGTCCCACCAGCCTGCTAATGCGCTTCAGTGTAGCTACAAGCTGTTATCTTCAAATGCTACATTTACTAGGGCTAAGAAGGGAACAGACAAGAGGCGCCACTGGGGCAGAAGCCAGACAGAGCCATCCGGCTTGATTAATGGCTTGGCATTTGCACGTGTTAGCAGTAAACAGACCGCGGGCGCCAGTAGAGCACAAGCCACACAGACACATCCTCCTTAATTAAGGTTCCCACTCTCATGCGATTTCGTTTATGCTTAACTACAAACTTATTTATGCATCACAAGGCTGTACTTTTTAAACATTAACGTGGTCAAATTTGAAACACAATTTTATGGGCTGATTTCAGCATTTTATAGTATTTAACTTCAAATAGGAATCAGCCGCCTTACAAACACGCACACTGGTCTTTGAAAAACACACACTAGTTGGGCCATGTGGAACAGGTTCTTTATACCATAGTGCTGTGGTCACTTCTTAAGCTGCACTAAGCCGCTTTAAGGCACTTGCTTCAAATGCTGCTTTGCCGTGAACACACTCCTGACACTGCTACTTCTTTTCAATAAAACACAGGGAGTCATGTTCAAGCGCTCCGCTCACATGCCTCCAGCAAAAACATTCGCAAAAGCAGCTGCCGTCCCTCTAAAAAATTGATTTTTTTACAATTTAATCACATAGTGCGCAGTATATCACAAACACTACTTCTGCGCACCTCCGACCAAAAGCATCTGCTTACAAATCATTGGAACTTTAATTACATATAGTTTATTACATTTAAAACACTCTTTCTGCGCACCTCCGGACGCTAGCATCTCATTTAAACCTAATACAGCTTCCACAGTCCACATTCTCTTAGAAGTTGGGCCTTTAAATCAAATCCACTACCTTACTGATCTAGTCTTTTTATCCAGCATGTTATGGTGCACATTCTCATAACAGACACTGAATTGGGCTCAGTAGTTCCTTTGTTATGTTATCTGTCTAAGAAAAATCTAATTGCCGGTGATGAAGGCCACCTTGCCCCATGGCAGTGCTGAAGGAACCCCTAGAATGGGGTGTATTGTTTCTACCTTCCATTGTCAGCAAACATTCGATCAATTATTTTGTCACAGCAGCTGTATATCATAACAAGCATTGGCATAGCCAATAGGTCTCACCTTTGGAACCGTATAAGTGTTTAGTCATGCAACCGTTGCTGTTGTTGCACCAAGAATTTTATGATGCATAACCAAATACTTATAAGGTCCCAAAAGCATGACCCCTCTAGCCCTCTACTACCCCTCTTCTACCCCGCTACACCTCAAATACCCCTCTAGCCCTCTACTACCCCTCTTCTACTCCTCAAACCCTCTACTACCCCTACACTACCCCTCTTCTGACCCTCTACCCCTCTACTACCCCTCAACCCCTCTACTAGCCTTCTACCCCTCTACTAGCCCTGTACTACCCCTCTTCTACCCCTCTACTCCTCTTCTGCCCCTCTACCCCTCTTCTGCCCCTCTACCCCTCTTCTGCCCCTCTACCCCTCTATTACACCTCTTCTACCCATCTACTACCCCTTTACCCCTCTACTACCCCTCAACCCCTCTACTACCCCTATACTACCACTCTTCTACCACTCTACCCCTCAACCCCTCTACTACCCCTCTTCTAGCAAACACTTAAAGGGTCAACAGGCCAATACAATTAACTAAGTTTGGCTGTGCTTAAATGCATTCATTTTAAAGTCTCGATAAGTACATAGTCTGTCAAACATCTTCCCCTTCTAGCTCAGCCTTGCACATGCTTGTCGCTGTGCAAAAGGCAGCATAGTGCAAATGTCCTGATTGGGTTTCTGGTGCTTACACACCTGGGAGAGGGCAAATTATAAGAGGTCAGCAAAACATGTCTCTGGCGCACTGACCAGCACGTCAACTCCTTTCAACACAAACCTTCCTTTACCTGTACACAACTCATAGAACTCAATGTGAGGTGGTCAACTTCTCCTGGCCCCACCTAAATTTGGTTTATACTCATTCAATGGCTGTAGGTAAGTTGGGGCGGGCATTGGCATAGTCAATAGGTCTCGCCTTTAAGACCTTATAAGTGTTTAGCCATGCAACAGTTCATGTTCTTGCACCAATGATATTGTGCTGCATAACTAAATACTTATATGGTATCAAAAGCGAGACCTATTGGCTATGCCAATGCTTGTTAACATATGCCACCGAAGTGAGGCCTAGAGGCTCACTCAGTTTTAAAGTTCCACTACTGTGTGCTTAACTAACACCTGGCCTACATCTGTTTAGTGTACAGTATTGCCCACCAGGAGTGGTGCATCTGCACTGGGTGTATGTGTGCTTGGGAAGAGTACAGTACAGGGATACTAAAGTACTGAGCAGTGCATGCATGGTGAGCGCATGTGCTGGGTGTATATGTTACTATGAGTGGTACAATACATGGAGGATGTAGTGCTATGCAGTGCGTGCATGGTAAATGCATGTGCTGGATGTATGTGTGCATATGATTGGTACAGTACATGTAGGTTACAATGCTAAGCAGCGTGTGCATGGTAAGTGCATGTGTAGGATGTATGTGTGCCTTTGAGTGGTACAGTACATGAAGGATAAAGTGCTGTGCAGTGCATGCATGTTAAATGTATGTGCTAAATGTTTACGCGTCTATGAGTGGTAGTCCCTGAAGGATACAGTGCTGTGCAGTGTGTGTAGGTTGTATACATGCACTAGGTGCATGTGTGCCTGTGGATGGTACAATACATGGAGGGCCCTTGGTTCCATTTTTGGAGACTCAGGCCTGCATGATGAAACATGGAAAGGAAGTAGAGAAATCCCCCGGCATTGCTGCATTTCTGTAAGCTGGGTGGGCTTCTCCTGCACACTTCAAATGGTGCTCTTTGGTTCAAAGAGAGGTCACTTAGAAGCGGCCTGGGCACATCTCAGGAAGGAGATGGGGCTACTATGAGAATTGTAAAGAGTGGGGCTGGGGTCCTGGCCTAACCTTTTGATAAATGATCACTTTGGCTGACATCCAGGTGTGAACACCCATGGCCTGTGTAGTGGGGCTATCAGCTCCTGCTGTGAAAGACTTGATTTAATAATGAGTGTGTGGGTGCAAGTCATTTTAAAGAGCGCTATAAGAACAAGTGGTTGAAAAAATGGCTGGGGATTTCCTCTAGAAAGGAGCGGAGACCGCTGAAATATTGATTTGTTATAGCTTATCGATTTCCTCTTTATATAGGGAGTTTGGTGGTTTTTAATTAAGAGATGGTGGAGATTCACCATTTTGTAGCAGGGTAATGTAGCAGGAGAATGTATTTTTTTCTGTTGGTATAAACCCAGATGTTCTGTATCTAACACTAATTGGGTGTTATTATGTTGTTTATACGAATTACAGCATGTCTAGATTTATGTTATTACATTACATTTTCGCTTGCGTATGACTGAGAGGGTACCGGCAGTGTAAATATGGCCATGTCACCCAGCTTCAGAAAGACGTTTATAGGAAATCATCAATGCAATGTTCAGGCTGGTTTGATCTGGTTTCCTGACAAAAAGTCAGGGGAGTTGGTGTGAGAAGCTAAAGGAAGCAGTCCGCCAGGAGTCCTGAAAAGGACTTAAAAAAGAGACTTCCAGGGTAACGCTTAATTTTAAAGTACTCCCCGGGACAACTGTCAGGATTAGCCTGGGAGGGATCTCGTGCTCCTGGGGTCATGCTAAACCCAGATAAGACATCCCTCGGTGCAGTGAACCACTGATGGTGAGAAGGGGACAACCACTCACCTAGCGCTCTAGGTTGGCCCACAGGATAAACATTGCTGGCACTTTCTTGTAGCCATCTGGTGACTGGCTGCAGGTAGTATAGGTGAAAGGTGACTGAACAGTAATTCAGTGTGCCCAGGGAGAATCCTAGATATCCGATGCACCAGCATAGTTTTAAAAAGTCCGTTTTGTTTTCACCCAAAGGCAAGATGCATTCAAGTTATGCCAAGAAGCTGTGAGAGGGATAGGCCTAAACCATCCTCAGTAAAATTATGCCATAGGAAGGGCAAGCAAGGATTTATAGCAGGGCCTATAGATCCACTAAACTGTAGGTGGGATTTGGAGGTTTAATGCTAAAGATCTCTGCAAGATCCTACAGGGGCCTTAAGGGTTAAAATTGAATGGACAGCACTAGGTACAGCTAATGCAATATATTTTTTTGTATTGAAATTCTTTATTAAAATGTTTTTTCAAACGTACATAAACAATGAATACCTATCAAATATTGACAGAAATTTAGTACCAATACCACTGTTCCATACTAATTGGGTGAAATATTAAATGAAAATACATGTTCACAGGAAATGAAGAAGCATATGCATTAGAAACCAAAGCTTAGTATAAAACCATTAACAATAAATGTGTGAAATATAATCAAAGTCATCACAAATCTATGAAAGGACCCCATAAATAATTAAAATGAATCAAATTCTTATTCAGTCTATAAGTCATTTACTCAAAATTACCCACTTTAAACATATCTTCAAGCCAGTATTGAAGAGTTGGAATAACATTAGTTCTCCAAAAACATAAAATATTAATTTTTGCCAAGCTAATAGCTGTACAGAGATATTTAAAGGCATGAGCAGACATGGGTGGAAACATTGAAATATCATGCAAAAATAAAAAACGGTTTGAGAAGGTTACATTATTAAGAGAATGTGCCTTCAGATAGTCTTCAATCTGAAGCCAGAATGTACAAATATTAGGACATTCCCAAAGCATATGAACAATAGCACAATCCGGCGTTCCACATCGCCAACAGTGGGAAGCAGGATTGAGTTTAGCTGAGTGTAATTTAGATGGAGACCAATGCCAACGATGTAGTATTTTAAAGTAACTGAATTTAAGACGAGTATCCCCAAGTCTTTTGATACACTTATCTAAGACATTTTCCCATTCCTAATCCGTAAATTCTATACTCAGACGAGCGGACCACTATGTTTTTAAATTATGTGAAGTTTCAGTAGAGAATGAAAAATCAATTAAAATGGCATACAGTCCAAAAAACGTACCCAAAAAATGCTTCCAAGTATAAATATAACGTGCAATCAGAGAATGAGATGTTGCATTAGGATTTTTGTTATACTTAGACTAAGGGCAGAGAAGAGTTGAATGTATTTATTTAATTGTGACAAAGGTAGATCAAATTCTTGCTGTAAACTAGAAAATTATTTCAAAGAACGAGCAGGCAAAAATACATCGGACATCCTACATGTTTTATGTTTATATCAGAGGGGCCAATTCAATTCTGTTCCTTTATGAATGATACCTGCATTGCCCCATAGTGGGGCTTCATAATGAAGATGAATACAAGTGTTTGTAAGCTTATGTGCTTTCTGCCATGTTAGTGGCGAAGAATAAATGATAGGATTAGTGGAGCTTGTAAATTTCAATCTTTTTGTATAATAGATTGCTAATTCTAAGTCGATTTGAAGAATGGATCTTTCTAGTGTGACCCATAGCGGAGTATTCCTATGAGTGGGTAGCATATACATAGAATGGGCCAATCATTGTGCATTCTAATAAAATTCCAGGTGAGGGAGGCGCAAGCCCCCATTTTCTGATGAACAGTGTAATTTGGAACCGCTTAAACGAGGGTGTTTACCGCCCCCACACAAATCGGGAGATAACGGATGTTAATGTTTTAAAGATAGATCTAGGAATGGAGAGTAGAACCATTCCCTAAAACATAATTAAATTTGGGAGTCGTATTCATTTTTATAATCGGCACTCTACCCCATAATTATACATTTAAAAGTGTCCAACGTTGAAAATCTCTTTTAGTTTGTTCAATTATTAATGCAATATATTAACTTTACTGGGGCAGAGAGAGGGAGAAAACATTCAGTTAGTCAAGACAGCCTGTTCACACCCCACTATGCTGAAACAGGGAGATTTTTTCAGTGCAAGCATTAAGGACATTTTGAAGTTAGTAAGTGCCCCTACACAGGAAGCATAGAATACTAAAACTTGCAACAGTTTTCAGCAGACACACAGCCGGAGAGATTCTGGTAGTGGCCAAGTCTGTGGGGTGAGGAGAATGAAGAAAAACAAAAAGTGGTACACCAGGATGTAATCACACCATGTACATTGCTTAGATGTGCCAGTGCACTTTAAATTAATTGAACCCCCTCCCCAGTCTCAGTAAAACCAAGCAAAAGTGGATGCTTACATCCAAGGTTAGCAAGGTACAGTTGAAAGTTAAGACAGACCTGTAGACATTATTATAAATACATTTCAAAACAAAAATGTAACAGGTGGAACAGTGTTCACATAACCTGCAGCGTTGGCATTGTTATTTGTGCAAATAAATTAATGGACATGATAAAGGATGATGGTTAAGGTACATCAGGAAATACTTCATCAGTTCCCGACTCAGATGTATGATACATCAAAGTGGAAGCACTTTATAATCAAACATATGATGACAAAAGTAACTAAATAGGCTCACTGTAAAAAGGGTGATGTGTATTCAGTTGCGTTGGTATATAAAAACATCACTCAACAAGAAGTGGTAACATAACTCTCATTCTGCAAAAGCTGGAGTGTAAATGGATTATGTGTATGAATCCACTGAAAAAGGACTGAACACTACTGAGGAGTGGCGTGGGCTTGTATCTCTGCTCCAGGAATAAATGGGCTGGAAACATGAATTAAATATGGTGGCATGATCACATACACTTATTGCTGCCTTACTAAAGACTTAAGGACCACTCGCCGTTTGGTTACTTGGTTTATAATTTCATATTGTGTCCAATCCTTTCTTTTATCCAGTGTTTAAATCCTGTGTTATTGCCACAACAGATGTAATCAGTCTGTTGCTACATGATATTGTTTGCTTGTACCTCTGTATTATTACTCATTTATTGACAGATATCGGTCTTCCCCGCTTTCCCGTGTATGCACTTGACACAGATTCCTTCTATAATTGGTCCTCTCTCTTTACCTATGGCTGTGCTCCTACGTGTCAGAAGACCCAGTGGCAAGGCATGGGACACAGTGCGGCCGAAGGCTCGCTTTACTATGGCATCGTTCGCTTCTCCTCGGCGCGTGCTCCTGTCTTGAGAGGATTTAGACAGTGACAGTTGGTCAGTCGGTCGTGCTGCCTGTCATTTGAAAGGAAGAGTTCTCCCCTGGCGGTGATTTGTTTTAGGAACCGCTTCCATTGTTCCACACCATGAAATACCGATGACTTATCCAAACAGTTTTCCTCACTAGGGGCTAAGTGGCCCACTTACGTTTATACCATTCCTGATTCTATTATTCATGCAGTCAATAGTCTAATTCTGTGTGATCCACTTTTTACAGGTACTATTCACCCTGAGTAAGTACTAATTTTTAATTCACATGGGTGTTACCTTTTGACAAAACCCTTCACCATTGTTTGGATGCAAGGTAGTGTCCTAACACCGAATTCCATTTACGCTCGACCAAGCCTATTCATTTTTTACTAATACACCCTTATTATCTATGATTTCAGATGTTCCCCATCTCATATAAGGTCATGATGAGACCCGATCACTCCAATTTCAGGTTGAAACGTCTTCCACAAATTATAACTAACAAACAATATGGCGCCGTTTCAGGCCAATTGACTATCAATGTTGATCTCATGTGGTTGGTTGTTATGAGTAACACACGTGTACTTGTTTCTTTATATTCTTTATGTGGTTCTACTTCACTGGAGACACTATGCACACTATTTCTCTATAATTTATGAGTGCATTTCTTTTGTTTTGTCTCAGTACACTAATGAATGTCATAAATACTTTTCTATGAATTACTTTGGTGGTCTTGTGCGTGATCCTATCATAGTAGCATTAAGAGTGTGAGGCAAATTAGCCTACTGAATAATTCATTTTCTTAAAGTGATATCTAGGAGTGCCCCTGTTTTCTTTAAACTTAAGAACATCAGAAAGCTGGAGTGAAACGTAAAAAGTAAAGTCTCTGTTAACTTTTCAGTTTTCCTATAAGTTATAGTTATATGCGATCACCAAACCTCAGATTGAATATCTGTTATAATCCCTGCAATTTCATTCCTAGCTTATCAATGTCCAGAGTCAACTCATTATCTGGATTCTCCTTTTGTAACAGATAGTCTACAATGTACCCCATTGTGAATCATGATCCTGTTTCTGTCAGTACTACCCAGACCTTACTTAACTGGACCAGGAGCCTCAGGCCTCACGAAGGTCTGCTTTTGTCTGTCAATGGCGCAGCTCCTCTACTGTATGTTTCCCACTGACAAGGGAGATTTCTTTGCACCCTACTCAGAAGCAAGTACTTCAGCCACTGCAATTACCCCTTCATTCCTCTCGCCGTGATGACTCGCATAATGAGGCACCTGTGCCGCCATCACACACATTTTCAACTCATAAAATACCCTCCCCACTCAATACCTGCTGTTCCTTTTTTGTGCTCCCATCTATGGGCACACCGCGTGCTCCCGGGTTTCAATGTGGCTCTGTTCCTCGCCGAGTGGTGCCGGCGGGGTTGGGGAGCGCCCAAGGACTGAATTGTGGGGCATGTTTCCTGATGGACTTGGCCGCCTTCAGCGGCGTCCTGTAGTACTCATGCAGTGGGAACTGGCGCTTCAGGTGCGGGGGTGAGGGGGCTGCGGTCAGGGCTCCTTCCGGCATCCATTTCATGCGACCAGGCAGGAAGTCTGTGGTGCTTGCCCATGGCCACCTAGGGGCCGTGTGCTAGTTGCCAGTGTCTCTTCGGAATGCTGCTTTCAGTTAGGCCCGCCTCTGGAGTTTGGGTCCGTGGTATTTGCTAGGCTGGCCCTCCGGCTCCGCTGCTGTCTTCAGTTTTGCAAAAGACACACAATTGATGGACGGAATGCAGAACAAATCAAAACATTCACCCCCAGTCAAGAGATCTTGGTTAAATCCATCATTCTTTTTCTCACCATGCCACCCCAGTTTAAACCTGGCCATATGCAAATCAGTCTTGACCCTGTGCCTCATGGGAACAGTCCAGCCCGAACTGCCAAGCCAGGTCCTCCCTGGACCGGAAACAAGCATCCTAGGACCGGTTTCGGGGTTTCACCCCTCTTCGGCCAGGGTCAAGACTGATTTGCATATGGCTGGGTCCAAACTGGAATGGCATGGTGAGCAAAAAGACGATGGATTTAGGCCCAGATCTCTGTACTGGGGTGAATGTATGACATTGTTCTGCATTCTGTCCATCAATTGTTGTTTTTGCATTTGTCACCCGAGTGGGACGGGTATGCCCAGACGTGGGTCCCGTGCTCTCCATGCCGCTGGAGTCAAGCTATCCTGGCTGATGAGGGCTGAATGCCCGAAACCGGTCCTAGGATGCTTGTTTCCAGTCCAGGGAGGACCTGGCCTGGCAGTTCGGGCTGGACTGTTCCCATTGGGCGCAGGGTCAAGACTTATTTGCATATGGCTGGGTCCAAACTGGAATGGCATGGTGAGCAAAAGGACGATGGATTTAGGCCCAGATCTCTGTACTGGGGTGAATGTATGACATTGTTCTGCATTCTGTCCATCAATTGTTTTTGCAGTCTTCAGTTTTGCAGCAGTTTTATTTTGGCTCCTTATTTCTACTTACGTGGTTGGCTCTAGATTGGCTCTAGGTTCTCAGAGGCTTGATGTTGCAGGGTCTGTCGGCTTCAGTTTCCTCTTCTGTGAAGGGGTCCAGACAACTGTCTACCCGGTTTTCTTATACTAGGCACTGGAAGAAGTTTCAGGCTTGGTGTGCTTCCCGGCAGCTGCTTCCTGAATCAGGTGCTGGAATTTTTTTTCCAGGATGGTTTCCAGCTGGATCTGAGCCTTGCCACTCTTAAGGGGCAATGGACGGCGATTAAGGCTTTTCGGGCTCCATGGGGTGGGGTGGAGGGGGGGTTGGTGGACGATGAGGGTCTGGCTTCCAGGACCTTTAAGGGGTTCTCCAATATCTGTCCTTCAGTATCCCCCATTTGAGCCCCTTGCGTCTGTGGAGTTACGCTTTCTGAATTTGAAGGTGTTTTTTCTTGTGGATGTCACATCTGCTCGCAGGCTGAGGGAGTTGGGATCATTGTCCTGTTTGTCTACTTTCTTTTGTGTGTTCGAAGTCAGGATTGTTCTTAGTTTGGGGCCAGGTTTTGTGCCGAAAGTGAATTCTTTGTTCCACCGTCAGCAGAAGTGCTTCTGCTGGTGTTTTGTCCTGACCCTCAGTCTCCTGATGAAGTTGCTCTTCATTCACTGGTTGTGCGTAGAGCGGTTTGGATTTACCTGGATAGGGTTCCGGGTCGCTTCCGCTTTATTTGTTAACTTTGGTCCCGCCCAGAAGGGAGCTAAGCCTTCGACTCAGACCTTGAGCAGGTGGATCAAGTCTATGATTTTGTTGCCCATCAAGCATTTTGGTCTGTCTTCTCCTCTGGGGATCCAAAGGTGTACTAGGGGCATGTCTGCTTCGACGGCTGAGGTGCAGGGTGCTTCTCTGCAGGAGATCTGTCGGGCTGCTATTTGAGCAGTTCCTTCTACCTTTGTGTCCCATTATCGGGTGGTCCAGGGTCCCGAAGTCCCGGATTTGTTGGATCCCGGGTGCTGGCTTCAGTGTTGTAAACAGTTTTTTGCCTTTGGATTAAACTTATGTTTGCATTCTGTGCTGCTGTCCTAGTCCATTTTTTTGGCTTGGGTATCTCTCACTACATTCGTCATCACGGCGAGAGGGACGAAGGGGTAAATTAATTACTGGTAATGGCATTACTCTGAGTCCTTCTCGCACCATGGTGACTCAGGCCCTCCCTCCCGCCCTTTCGGATTAGTCCATCTGAGTGGTGTTTGGGCTTGGTACGGAAAAGGAGGTTTGGATGGGGAGAGGGAATTTTATGAGTTGGAAATGTGTGTTATTGGAGGCACAGGAGCCTCACTATCCGAGTCATCATGGCGAGAGTAGGACTCAGAGTAATGCCTTTACCGGTAAGTAAACGCAGCATTATCTGAAGCAGAATTTTGGCTTATTCCCTCTTTTGTGAAGGCTTGCATTAGCAGTTAAGTTTGCTCTACACATAACTATGCGTTTCCCAAATCCTCACTCAGTACACAATAGGACTTGATTTAAGAAGGCGTTGTATGGAGTTATCATCTGAACACTTCCATTGGAGAAAGAATGGGGACAGTAGAAAGGCACAAAGAGTGAACTTTAATTTATTAACAAAAAGCAAATTATTTCCAATGAACTGGCCCGAAGAGAGTGCCCGGTCTTTTTTCTGCTCTCTTGGTGCCCTGAGTAGGTTGTCAAAACGTAGACCATTTTCACTGTGTCGAAGCAGTGCAAGAGTCGGACAATAGAACAAACCTTTGTGTGCGGATCATGTTGATTGTGGCGTTAAGCATCTGCAACCCATTTGTTACTTACCTCATTCTGACCCTCCTCAACGTTTACATTGCAGTTTATGGAATTTAGTGCATTAGAAAAGGAATCAGTACGGGGTTTATGGGAATACAATAATTTGTTCTCCTAAGTGGATCACCAGCTCCCCAATATTGGGTATTTCTGAAGAGCATAACAATCTCAGAGCACCCATGAAAGCATCACTTGGCAGCTAAAGTCTTTCAGCAAACTTAATTTTGTTATCTATCTTTAGTGCCTTAGACTAGCAACGAACGATGACGTCTTTGTGTCACGTGTTGTTTGACATCACTACATTGAGCCTGGGCAGCGCATGCACTGTTCTGCGAGGCATGCTGGACTCTGGTATGGGCTCGATGCTCCCCCCACTCACTGCCCATCTTTTCCAGGGCCGGCGCTAGGCATGGGCAGCGTGGGCAGCTGCCCAGGGCCTCGCACTCAGCCCACCAGCATGGGGCCCCGCACCGATCCTGTGCCCTGTTGTTTCCCTGTCTCCTTGCAATTAGGGTCCATGGGAGGGGTCCCCTCCCTGGGCCTCTCAGGGATGGTGTCTGGAGGCCTAGGGAAGGGAGACTCTTCCCCCTTGTCCCAATTGCAAGGAGACCCATTCAGAGACACTGCGGGAGGCCCATTGTACAGGATTTTAGCGCCCCCACAGTGTTAACTCTCAGCCCACAAGCAATTCTTACACCTATCAGGCTGAAGGTGTGAGAATTGCTTGTGGGCTGAAAGTTAAAACTGTGGGGGCGCTAAAATCCTGTACAATGGGCCTCTCGCAGTGTCTCTGAATGGTTTCCTTGCAAGAGGTCACTTAAGTAAATTAGAGGGGCCTCGCACATTCCCTTTTGGCCCAGGGCCCCACAAATCATATATCCGGCCCTGATCTTTTCAATTGGCTCCTGTTACTGTCCTTTTTAAATGGTTGCTTCTTAGTACCTCCTTAGTAACGCCTTGTCTGCATTTGTAACCTCCCATGAGGACTGGGCATTTTACTTGTGTGGTTGACACGGAATGTTTATTTAGTCCCTGAGCACTATTTTCTTTAATTATTTTTGTCCTACTGCAGACACGACTTTCCTGCAAGGCTTTTAAGATGCGCGCGAGGCACCTTCAGGTTCGAGTACGGCAGCCGCTTAATTCTTTTGTTATGCGCATCTGCCAAAATTAACACATACTCACTAATGGCGCCCATGGCTCAACCCCCCTCATCTCCGTCCCGCTCCTGGGCGCCGCGCTTTACATTTTCAGCACGGCACCTGCTTTAAGGTTAACAACATGGGCGCCTGCTTTCACAAAACACGGGCGCCCGCTTTCTTTGCCACCAATACACATAACAAGCATTTGCAATGCAATAGGTTTTGCATTTTCGAAACTTTGACCTATTGGTATTGGAAATGACAATGCCTTTTACTATTGCAGGTTTTGTAAACACAGGAATAAAAGGCATTGCCATTTACAAAGCCAATAGCTCAAAATCTCGCAAATGCGAGACCTACTGCATTGCAAATGCTTACTTTAATGTGGACACTAGATGTAGTAACCAGTAAAAACTTCAGACCTATGGGTTGATCTCGCATGCGAAAGTGAAGGACATACTACTACGGTATCACTTTGGTATTATTCAGTACATTTAAATTTACAAATGTCTTAAAAAACATTAACTGCAACAAAAAAAGCAGGACACATGCTTGCTTTATACAAGATACCTTTAATTACCAGCTCACTGCTGGGCACTGAAGAGTAGTGTGGGTTTGCCTTTGGGATAAGGATCCTCGGCAGCACCTCCGCAAGATCCCCCTGATCAGCAATACTGCGAAGAATTTCCACGTCTTCCTCGCCGCCCCCCGACTCGCAGAGGTCAATCTTTACCGAGGCCAACCAGCGGTCGCTACCTGCATCCTGATGGCTCTGGGAGCCGCATAGCCTCCTGTTCACCACTTGTGGCTTCTGCACCCACACGTCCACCGCAGCCCAGAAGCCTGCGGGTAACACCGAGAGACTTCCTCTCACCGAGCACTGCCCTAGAATCACCATTGTTTTCTTCACAACTCAAGTTCAGCCGTGACAGATCGTCGTTCAGATACAGGCGTTCAGATGGCCAAAACATATATTTTAGTAGCCTATCACAGAAGCAGACACCTTAGAACAGACTACGTTTCTGGTCTATGTGTTGTTTAAACACACCGTACTAACACTGACCAGATGAGGTGAAAGCATACGTTCCTTGACACACTAAGAAACAACTTAGTCGCCGGTCACGCTGTTAGACATATTGTTATTTCATAACAGCCTTCTCAATTGAAAGCGACTCTTTTGAACATGAATGGACACAAAAGAGGGACCAGTGCTGAAGGTTTTGCCTCTTACCTCTTTGAATGTTGAAGCCATCTTGAACGGTGTGAATTGTGTATATCTGATTGAATAGACATAAACAAATAACACAAATGTCCATAGTCCTACGTCTGTTTAGACAAAAACTTCTCCTCAAAATAAAACAAGCAGTAAAGTTGGTCTTTTCTACTACGCGAATTACAAAAATAAAAGAACAACGTTTTCTGGTGTCAACAATCTCGTTTTCCTTTAAAAAAAAAAAAAAAAAACACTTGATACTTTTCTTAGTCAGCCTAATATTTAATGACTTTTGTGATCCACCGATTCATCAAGGGCGGTAAGTATTGGAAACCTCTCACTGGTTACACGTCTTCTTTATTCCCTGTTATGAATGTTCCTCTGTATACTTCCTGAATTACTGGCATGTATTTAGTCCGTCGTCTATGTTTGTCATCAATTGGCCACTCGACTTGCATTGAATTGCATCCTCATTAGTGCATGAAGCTGTTAGGCCAGTTGTAGTGCAGGATGTGTTCGTGCTTCTAGTGGACTCAGTAACTCGGGATCAGCTTGAAGCTTGAGTGGAAGGTAATGGTCTTGTCTGTAGTACAAAAAATATTCTTTTATGGAATAGACTAAAAGGATACCAACTGTCTGACCAGGGAAAATCATGCATCATCAGCCTGTGGAGGCGATTGCACTTTGTGCAGTGACAGCTAGAGCTGGAAAAGTTGGAAGTGCGACTTCTCATTTATTACATATATCAATTTAATATTGCTGTCCATACGTATTTGTGATTCTGGATTCCTTGCGCAACAAACGAGCATTTTGTCCCGGTTTCAGCATTATTAATAGTCACAAAAATGTAAGGTTTGCTAATGTAGAACAGAATTTAACAAGTCGATAGTCCAGTTCTTAGCGAGTTCTAATTTCTTAAAAGCAATTCTGTTAAATAAAAATATGTTTTCTTAAGTTGTTGTTCTGAAATGTTACGAAATAGTTGATCTGTTGGTTAAAATGGACTTTGCAGCTACCGATGATGTTGCCTTGTCATCTCTACTATCTTGAGGCAAAGGTTACATAGAACATGGCAACATATGAGAACACCGACAAAGTAGATTTGAAAGCAGCAGATGAGCCCTTTTAAACTCCTGCCTATATGTGCTGTGAAAGAATGATATTTCTTAACAGAGAGACTTATTTTGAGTGTGTTACGTCAGTTTGGTATGAGTGATTTATTGGGGAAATAGGTAGAACTCCTGCTATAATTGTTTTCCTTTGTGGTCATTTCTTGCAAAAGACAGGAGAGCATTCAACACGAGTAATCTTTCCCACTTTTATGGCGAGTCGTTCATGTTGGCAAGACAGACCTCTGTTCCTTTCTTCGACATTCCTTCAGTGCTCACATTTTACGCAGAGATTCAGATAAACAACTCATCGTTTCTGTGAGTTATTGGGCTTTGCACTTTTTTGAACTCACAGGCAAATAAGTGAATGTATTTATTTGTAGCTCTTATTATAGGTCTGCTAGATCCTGTAAGTGTGACAGCATTCTGTACCATAGCCAGTTCACATGACGGTAATTGGCATAGTACATTAGAAAATAGAAGAAAGGGCGATGTAGAATTGCAAGGTGAAATGAGACCAGGAAATTAGTCTACAGAATATATTTACAAAATGTTGGCAGTCCGTGAACAAACATGTGTATATAATTTAATTAAAACCAATGGATAAATGAATTCGACGAGATTCAATAAATGACATTTAAGCTCGGGTTAGAAAACCTGGGAGTAAGGGATAGGCCATGTATCTTTGGGGAGCACATTTCATATTCTAGAGGCATTCCCCGAGAAAGTGCATTTGAGGGTGAAGTATTTTAGAATTTCTGTGCGTTGAGAGAAAAAATTGAGCTTCTTGGAACATGTGTTTTTTCAGACAGTTCTAGTTTTTAAGTGAGGTAGGGAGGGGAATTTAGATGCAAACCTTCAGAAACAGACATAAATTCATGTATTGAGAGTGAGCTTTCAAGGTGTTAGCTTTTAGAGATCTGAGGGAAGGTGTTATTTGGTCAAATTTTCGTGTGCCTGGGACCAGCCTAGCTGACGAGCGGAGAATGGCTTTGAGGTAGGTAAGGTAGGTGCTCAGTAATGCGGCTAGTAGAGTGTTTCATTCTCAATGAGGGTTACCAAACATGCCTGTACAGCAGTTTAATTAATGTGCATGTCAATATTGAGATGTCAATCCAACCGAAACCAAGAGATTTCGATGATTTAATAGTCCTGGGAGAGATGGTTAAGGCTGGTAATTTGTCAATCAAGCCTTGCGAAAGGCCTTGGAGTTTTTAGGTGACAGAAGACATTTTTTTGTTTGTTCTTCTAGTTTGTATTTTATCCCTATGAACTTATGTCTGGAAGACACAGAGTTAGACTATCAGTGTTTTCAGTGCTGTCAATTTATAGATACAGCTGCGTGTCATTAGTGTATTGGTGGAAGTCCATACCAGCTGTTGAGACAAATATTTCCCAAGAGGTTAAATGTACAATTTGTACAGTACGAGAGCAAGGCTGGAACATTAATGTACACCTAAGTGGACAGCTTAGGGTGGATAGATGCCCTGGGTCCTGTTGGAGATGCGGGACTTGAACCAATAGGTTCTGTACACTGAAAGCCCAACCTGTTTCTATAGAGTATGGAAGAGGATGTTGTTGGCAATAGTATAAAAGGCAGCTGACAGGTGAAGGAGTACCTGCATGCAATGCTGTCTTTTTAAGAAATTGTATGTGAGTCATCTATAATTTTGAACATAGCAAGCAGATTTAGCCGGCCTCAACGGCCCGGGTCTACGGTTGGGGAGACAAGAACGGGAAGTTGCTGTATTGGCTAGCGTCCCGAACATTATTGAGCAGAGTTATACCAGAGATAGTCGACGGTAAGGGACACTCCCACTGTGCCACCTTGGAGATTGCTCAAACCTGTGTGGATTATTATGCTTCGCTCTATACTGCCACTCCGTGACCGGCAACTGAAGTTGTCAGGCCTCTTCTTGATGAGGTGCGTCTCCCCGCCTCTCCAACGCTGAAAGTCAGGACTTAGGGTGACCCTTCACAGTGGACGAGGTTAAAGACGCCATTTCAGCGATGGCGACTGGCAAAACGCCTGGTCCTGATGGCTATCCCACTGAATTTTATAGCCACTTTAGAGAGATTATTTTCCCACACTTGTTAAACCTGTACAGAGAGGCACTGCAACATGGCTCCTTCCCGCCAGAGGTTGATCAGGTGACAATTGTGGTGATACCAAAGACCCATCCCCCTTCGGTATCCTGTGCCGCTTACCAGCCAATATCTTGAATTAATGAAGAAGTTGAGATCTTTTCAACTATCCTAGCGTTGCGTTTACGTTGAGTAGTGGGTCCTTGATTCACTCAGACCAATGTGGCTTTATGCTGACCAGGAGCACCAGGCATTGCCTAAGACGCCTTCATGTGGCATTGGCGCATCGGCATCTTTTGTCACCCCATCTCGCCCTTCTGCTGCTAGATTTCGAAAAAGCTTTCGATACAGTGGATTGGGGCTACTTGGCGCAGGTGATGAACAAGGCTGGTTTTGGATCCCGATTCTGTGGTATGGGCCAAGTTTTATATTCTCACCCCACTCGAGTCCAAGTGAACGGTGCAGTCTCTGCTGAGTTTCCAATAAGGGGGGGGACCGACAGGGTTTCCCTCTGCCCCCCCTCCTTTTTGCTCTGCTGATTGAACCGCTAGCACAGATTATATGAAGGGACTCGTAGGTGCGGGGCTGGCAATGGTTGGCTGAGCATGAAGATCTTGTCACGCTATACACAAACGATGTCCTCCTTTTCCTTGCAGACCCGGCCTGTAGTGGGCCCTGATGTATGCAGCTTTTGGACTACTTTCTGGAGGCATCAATTCTTGTTGTAAACCATACCAAATCGGTGTTGGTTCCTTTAGGCCCCTCACAGGACTGCGTGGACTGGCAAACATCAATCCACATCCGCCGCCTCAGTTTTAAATATCTTGGCATCCATGTGGCTTTGATTCCAGAACTGACCTGGTCCCTCAATGTTACACCCCTTACTTGCAAGGTCAAAGCCGATTTCAAAAGATGGCAAACACGTCCACTGAATGTGATGGGGAGGATAACACTATATAAAATGATGATACTACCAAGATTTCTTTACCTTCTGCAAAATCTTCCCCTAATGATGTCTCATCACTGGTTTAAGGAGATGGACTCAGTGGCGACTGCATTTTTATGGCATAATTCAAGACCGCAGCTAGCACTCACAACCTGTCAGCAGGCTTCTTACGAGGGTGGCCTGGCCATGTCCAACTTTTACCTCTACTATCTGGTTTCACACCTATTGGTGCTTGACGATTGGTTGGGCGGTGGGTCGTCCGATCCGGCCTAAAGCCTAGAACTCGCTTGGTTGGGGTTCCCATGTGTTATGACAATGCTATACTGTGATACAATCCCGAGCACGCTTCTTGAGGTGACCCGGTAGGTGTTTGGGGGTGGACAGCGGCATTTCGCCATACGGGTTGGTGGGCTAAACTCACGCAACAAACTCCCCTGTGGCACAGGACCTGGTTGAGAGAGGTGGAGTCCCAAGATGGATTTAGCCGGTTGGACGCCTTTGGTATTACGCTCCTGGGAGACGTATGGAGAGGCGCACACATGGCTTCCTTTCAAGAGCTCTAACAAACATATGCTATGTCTGGGACACTATTCCACAAATATTTGCAGCTGCAACATGCCTTATGGGTGCATATTCCCCCTGACACACCCATTCCTGGACTCAGTCTGATCAAAGCCAAAATTATGCTGGTTGCTCTTGGTAAGGGGTGGGGATATCTGCAATTTACCGCACTTTAATCCTCAATTCCCCAGATAGGCTCATGGCCCTTAGAACCAGTTGGGACGATTGGCTTGGACCGCTGGAAATTGCGGTCTGGTGGGATGCTTTGATGGCTCCCAGCGTCTTGACTATGTCGATGAGGCTCCGATAAATCCAGACATACCTCTTACACTGTGCCTACCTCACACTCGCCAGGTTGTTTAAGGCGAGACTCCTGACTAATCCTGAGCGTTTCCGTTGCCGGCAAGCCCCAACTGATTTTTACCATGTGACTTGGTCTTGCCCTGTGATAACAGGTTATTGGGAGCGGGTAATTGCTGAGCTTACTGTTATCCTGGGTATGGAGATAGTGCTGTCCCCGCAGATGATCCTTGTGGGGGTGATAGAGTGGGGGGTACTTGGGCAGACTGAGCCATTTTGGGGACTGCCCTGTTGGTTGCTAAACGCGACATTGCAGCATGTTGAATAGTCTCCAGACCCCCAACGATGAAGCAGTGGCGTAGTGGGGTTGATTGGTGTGCCCAGCAGGAAAAGCCAGTTTATGATGCATGTGGTTGCCCTGCCAAACATATTAATGTGAAAATAAAGACACCCTGTTACTAATAGACATTCCTAGGACAGGGAAAATACAATTGTTAATAAGGGAAATCTCTAGGCAGCATATCGGTCAATCGAAAAATTACAGACCTTAAATTGACAATGATGGAACTAGACCCAATGTACCATTATTAATTATAAAAAAAAGCTCAATTTTATTAGTACAAAATGTTAAAAAGTTGGCTCAAGATTAATCAATCAATAAGTAGAAAACCTACATGAAATAGTGACACAATATAACACAATAGCAACCATGACTATATCACAATGGGATTGATGCGACTGTAAATACTTGATGACGTTTTCACACAATACAAACATAAGTAATTACAAAAATGAGTACAATATCACAGTGTATACAGACAATGCACATAACAAAACATGTAAGAAGCCAATAAAGAATATAAGGAACGAGGAAAAACGGGGAGTTAATAAAATGATATAATGTTGGTTCTTCAATGTATCAACGTGCGTTTCGGCGAACATGGGCCTTCATCAGGAAAACCACATTGAAGGAAAATACCTAAAAAGTGAAAGTACATTGAGTGACAAAATCTCTCAAGACGTTAGATAGTGTGTGACATGCCCATAACACCATCCGTGGAACTAAATGACACATGCAAAAAGTGTGCATTAAAAGGAATTAAATAATAGTGCTTAGGAGGGTAAGAGAGAATAATAATAAAGTCTAAGATCTGACAGATAAATCTCAAGATTGAGATTTACATATCATGTATATAATATGATAGAAGAAAGTTAGAAGGGCAGATTAGTTTTTTAAAAAATTGAAAATAATTTGCTCACCAGAACTGAACTAAACGAATGTCTTTACTTTTGTATATACATCAAGGGACAGCCACTGGGGGCATCAACCAGATCCAGAAAGAAGATGTTCTTAAAGTGATACAAACAATATGACCTTTCAAATGATGCATTTAACTGAAAATGACTGTTAAAAATGACTTAAAATGCATAGGCAAGGAGCATAGAGTATTAACAGTATCTTGTCATGTGACGATAAGTTAGTGGGTTTAAATTGAAAGGAATCCGATCATAGGATCATAGGACGCTACATAGGACAATATCTACAAACAGATGAAATGATAAAAATAAGAACTAGAATAACACCTTCAAAACACAGGATGGTGTAACTCATTTATGAGTGTAGATACAGATGTAATTAGATATACCTTTGATACATGTTGATGGGTCACATGAAGGTCAAAATGCTGGAAGAAAATCGTTTCTATGTCAAAGTTGGGAAATCAATTCTTAATGGTGTGAGACACAAAGTCTTCAAAGGGGGGGCGTCACCATTCGGGATAGTCTCCGGACTCAAGCGCTCAACTAGCCAAGGAGCAGAGAAAATAACGAAACCATGAGTATAAGCTTTTGCGTGCATTTGGGACAAAACAGGGAGTCAAATGATAACATTAGTTATATAGCGATGAATGCTTATGTCGTGCCGAAAAAAATAAGGTACGAGTCAGCCCAACAGATCAACTCTTAAAGATCTAACGACCTAACACACGGTCTAAAAAATCTGCCCACACTTCACTCACCTAACGTCTCGATCGAACGAAGCTAGGGAGCAGAGAAAATAACGAAACCATAGGTAAATGCTTTGATGCGTATGTGGGACAAAATAGGGAGTCGAGTAATAACAACATAGGTTATATTGCAATGAATGCTTATATCATGCCGACAAAACTAAGGTACAAGTCAGCCCAACCGCTTAACTCTACAAGAGCTAACAACCTAACGCGCGGTCTCAGAGATCTGCTCACACTTCACTTACCTAACGTCTCGGTCAAACGAAGAATATTTTGCAAGACTTGAACAAGGAAAGGCCTAAAGGAATTTAAATAGTACGTTGCAAGTGTCTAAACTACGTACTTCAACGAGTCTAATTAGAGACATCGGGTGGAAACTTATGTGCGGAGTTTGAACATGAAAGAAAGACTAACTCTGTCACAGTAAAAGAAAACATACGAAAACTGATCGGGCCTGTGAAATGTTGGCAGACTTAACTAATAAAATATACCATACAGACCAAACACGCTGGGGCATTACAGCACTTGGCAACACGGTTAAAACAGAGAGAGAAATTCTAATAGAAATTGGATGGAATGGGTGCAAATAACATTCTCTGCATGATTTCGTGGGAATCAAAATTCTTATGCCGTAATGCTCAATCATGGGAATAAACAACGGAGGAAATATTACAACGAAAATGAAGATCTTCAAAAATGATGCCGATGATGGAACCAGCATCATCGGACTTGAAGGCGCGAAAAAGTCACGTGCAACCGTCGAAGGGACCGATGTCCAAAAGTAAAAGGGAAGGGCTTATATCTTATGGAGAGGTACTGTCAGATCTAAGTGTTATATCTGATAGCATGCTCCCACGGGATTTCATTGTTGAGTCCTCTTTTGTGTGTATCAAGAACAAAAATCCAAAAGACCTCTCGCCTTTTATGAATTTCACTACTTTTGGATACTTGCATAATTTCAATTTTTTCTAAAATGTGCCATCTGATGTCATTGGCAGTGTGGTCTTTGTCTAGGTAATGTTTAACTAAAGGGGCCGTTAGCTTTGACGTACAGATTGCTGATCGATGTTCTGTTAATCGCGTAGACAGTGCGCGTGCCGTCTCACCAACGTAACCTAAGTTACAAGGACATAACAAAAGGTAGATCAGGTTTTTGGTTTTGCAGTTGGTAAATTTGTTAGCATGTACAGCATACCCATTATGTGTGAGACTGTCTGCTTCAATGGCAGTCGCACACGCTTTGCATTGATTACATTTAAAAGTTCCCTTGACAGGGGCAGTGCTGTCAATAGTTTTTTTTAACAAAAGCGGGACCTTTAGCGAAGCGTGAGTGTATAATCATATCTTTTTTTTTTTTAAATATCATTTTTATTGGCATTTAGTAAGAATTCCAATCAACAGTCTACAATCATTACTTTTCTGTGCATTGAGCATTGCTGTTCTGAATAAAACTCTAAATGACTCACCCCTCTCCCATGCATAATTGTTAGAGTTGCCATTAACAGTATGTTTAACCCCGTTTGGGTAAGTACAGATATGGACCCCGAGGTACCTCCTGCAGAGGGTAATATCCAATGAAGGCAACTTCTACGGTACACATAAATACAAATGGAGAGGACAAAAGAAAAACAGGGAGATCAAAACTTGTTGAAACTTTCACAGTGGAAATGAAACCAAGTGGGTGTCATGAAGGAGGTAGCCAGCCCTTCTAGGGGACAAGCCCTGCAGTGGAAGCTTCCTTTCATCGCTGTAAAATAAGTGCTATATGTTCTGATGCATCTCAGACTCACATTGTATACCATTGCAATATACCTGATAATGGATGCCTAAAATGATCGCACAATAAATAGTGGGACAAAATAGTCCCCAAGTCGCGAACTATCTTATTTATAATAAAGAACACTAAACTTAAGAACCATCTACAGGGGACGTATTCAGCAGGCAATGTGTGAACTAAGGTCCAGTACCAATACGTGTGTTAAACCATGAATGGGCCAGAGCCGATATGGGGCAGCCCCCCCTCTCTCTACGTCGGTGCTGCTCGGGTAGCCCCCTCGCATCCCAGTAGGTCGGGTCAGCGCAATACCCCTAAAAAAAAATAAAAGGGAAGCTCAGCTCTCGTGGCCGGGTAGATAAACATCTAATTTCGGGTATCCGGGTCACTCAATTCTGACTCGGTGGGTGAGGGCGGCACATTCCTGGCTCCCCAAGCCCCAAGGCTCCGCTAGCGGTTTACGCCGTTTAGTTACCTTAGCTTCCTTAATCAAGGCTCGTTCCTCCGCTCTGGCCCAGATAGTTACGTCCTCCTCCCATTTAGTCACCAACAGGGCTTGCGGCTGTTTCCACCCAAGGGCTATTCGCCGCTTAGCCAAAAGCAAGGCCAAATCGGCGAATCGGTGTTGCAGTCGGTTGGCCTTAGGTCTTGGAAAAAGGCCCAGCAGGCAAGCCGCTGGTATGCACCCCAATCCCAGGGACACGACTTTATTAATCGCGTCTATCACTTTCGTCCAGTACTCTTGGACCTTCAAGCAGGTCCAGGTCATGTGGGTCAAGTCAGCGTCACCCAGAGCACAGCGTGGACAAGCCTGCTCCCCCCCCCCCGAAGGCTATCATTAAGCGGTGGGGCGTGAGGTAGGTTCTATGGAGCCAATTGAATTATAAGTATTTAAAAGCCGCATTCCGGGACACCTTCTTGGGGCTTCCCAAGGCTCGCTCCCAGTCTTTATCGGAGAGCTGTGTAGTAAGCATGGTCTCCCATCTCACTCTCAGGCGGTGCAGTGTGTGGCCTGATATTGCCAGAAATGCCTGATAGAGCCATTTCACTAAGTGGCCAGCGGAGCCCAGTGTCACCAACGCGTGTAAGATCGGATGAGTATCTGGTTCCTTCGTCTCCCTCCCCCACAGTTCAATCATAGCACCCCGCATTTTATGGTAATTCAAGAATTGCCCCGCCGGTAGCTCGTGGTATTCCAAGAAGTCTGTCAGCGGTAACAATTCCCCATCCAGGTAGCAGTCCCTGATTGTCCGGACCCCTGCCTCCTCCCATTCCTTCAACTGACGTTCTGTGAGGGGTGGGCCCCCTCTCGCCTGCGGTAAACCCACGAAGGGGACGCATGGGGAATAGAGTTTCATGGTGCCCGATCGTTTCGTGGTTCTGTCCAGCATGTCATGGCTACAGAGAGTAACACCCCCATAGGCTTGATCTTCCTGCTTCTGTCAAGCAGTCTGGGTAGGAGTAACGCCATCACGGAGCGGGGAGTAGGCGAGAGCGTGCCCATACCCCTCCCATCCAACCATCTAGCCAACCACTGCAACTGGCCTGCCAAATAATATGCTTCAAAGTCAGGGGCTCCCAGGCCCCCGGCCAGCTGCGGGAGGTGCAGCGTTTGTAGCGACACTCTGTTGCGGCCCCCGTCCCAGATCAGGTCTCTCAGAATCGAATCCAACGTCGTAAACCAACTGCGTGGTATAACTACAGGGAGATTAACAAAATAATATAGGAGGCGGGGTAGTATTACCATCTTTGACAGCGCCACCTGGGCCATTACAGGCAGTCGCAGAGTGCGCCAAAAGGCCACGTTTTGGCGAAGTCCCTGCAAGGCTCCTCCTAGATTTCCTTCTAGCAAGTCCGACTGAGTATGGTAAATCTTTATCCCCAGATACTTAAAGATCTCCGGAGCCCAATTAAATTCCATCGGGAGAGTCAATGGTCGCAGCAAGTTAGGGCATAACGGAAAGATATGTGTCTTCCCCTTGTTCATTCGCAAGCCCGAGAGCTCTGCAAACTCCTCCAGTTTCCGCAAGATCCTGGGAATCCCCTCAGGCCCATCTCTCAGGTAAACCAGAACATCATCCGCATAGAGCGAGACGATGTGAGTAGACTCATCTAGCCTGATCCCCAGGTGCTCGCCCTCCTGCCGGAGGTGTGCAGCCAGTGGCTCTATGGCCAGGGCGAATAGTAATGGCGACAGAGGGCACCCCTGCCGGGTCCCCCTGTATATCGTATAAGGTGCGGATATCATGGCACCCGTGCGAACACGAGCCCTTGGTTCTTCATACAACAGGCGCACCCAATTTGACCAACCCTCACCCATCGCCATCTTATCCATAGTAGTTAGTAAAGAGTCCCAACTCAGGGAATCGAAAGCCTTCTCAAAGTCAATCGATATCACTACCGCATTTGGATAATTCCTAATATCAGAATGGAACATGATGTTATACAATCTACGCAAGTTATTAGAGGTAGAGCGTGTGGGTATGAAAACATTCTGATCAGGGTGTATCAATCCCCGCATGTGCGGTAGGAGCCTGGTAGCCAACGCCTTGCTTAAAATTTTAAAGTCCATATTTACCATGGACAAGGGACGGAAATCCGTCACTTTGGGGTGTGCTGTCTTGGTTTTGGGTAAGGGAATTACCAGCGCTTCTCTGATAGTGGATGGAAGTTTCCCAGCACCCAGCGAGGCTTCATATAGCCGCTCTAAGTGTGGGGCCACGATGTCTAAAAATGTCAGGTAGAAGTCCGCCGGGAGGCCATCTGGACCTGGTGTTTTCCCCCGTGCCATCCCCTTTAGTGCCGCTCTAATTTCCCCGACTTTGACTGGCAGCGCCAGGGAGTCTCTACTACTCGCTTCCAATCCTGGCAATCCTATCGTGTCAAGGTATGCTCTTATCCGTTCCAGCGGTACCGCACGCGGCTGCTCGTACAGGGTTTCATAGTATCTACGAAACTCTACGTTAATTGCGCTCGGAGAGTAAAGCACCTGCCCCCTAAGATCTGTAATACTCGGGATGGGTGTCCCTCGTGTCTCAGGTCTAACCAGCCAAGCCAGTAATCTACCAGCCCTGCCCCCTTCCTCGTGCTGACGTACCCTGTAATTATTCAGGTCTAGAATCCGTAGCCGGTCCCAGGTTTTGTTATAGCAACTCCGGAGTTTTGCTATCTTATCTAGCACTGCTAAGCCTGTCGCTAGTTCCCTGTCAAGCTCTTTTTGTTGTAGTTCTAGTTGCTCCAACTCCGCAGTGATTTCACGCCGGATTCCCACCGTTTGCCCAAGACATTGCCCCCTGGTGACCACTTTAAACGCTTCCCATTCCATTAACGGGGAGCTTGCGGTGCCTTGATTGTTAATGAAGTAGGTGGTCAATTCAGCCGCTAATATCTGCTTGAACCCTTCATCCTCCAATAAATTAGAGTCCAACCTCCATGAGGGGATCGGAGTACTCTCGGGGGTAGGGGTAAACTTCACGAGCAAGGGGCTATGGTCTGATATGGCTCGACCCAAATATTCAGTCCCTGAAAGCAGGTGAGTGAGAGTGGTGGAGCAAAAGCACATATCTAATCTCGTATGAAGATCATATAGGTGGGAGTAGTATGAATAATCTCTCTGCTTATCGTGGTGGAGTCGCCATATGTCCACTAGTCCCCAACCCTCCACCCATCGCCTGAGACCCTGTGCTGTACTGGATGCGAGTGTGCCACGCAGTGGGGGCATAGACCGATCACAGTCAATATTATACACACAATTAAAATCACCTCCCAGGATTAAATTGTCACTATCCACTCCCGCCAAAATCCCAGACATCTTCTCTAGGAAGGGGATCTGATCTCTATTGGGGGCATACACATTGCCTATTATTATCTCCCTCCCTGCCAGTTTCCCAAGTATGATAACAAACCTTCCTTCCGTGTCTATCCATTTCCGAGTAAGTTGGAAGGGAACACCTGGGCGAATCCACACTAAGTACCCCTTTCGTAAATGCTGAATAAGTAGTTGCGTAAAGCTGCCCCCTCCATCTACGCTGCAGCCTCCCCGCTTCTGTTTCGGTGAGGTGGGTCTCTTGTAGCAACGCCACATGTACTCCTCTGCGGCGTATATAATTAAGAATGCTATATCGTTTAGCAGGTGACCCCATGCCCCGTATGTTCCAAGTGAGGAGTTTAAACTCTTCTGCCCTGACTACTGGTGGCGCCATTGAACACAGTTATAATACATGCCCTGGTTCCCACTCATGGTCCCAACCCCGAAAGTCATCATTGTCCTCCTGGTAGTAAACAATAACCCCACAACATGAACTCCCACCCCTGTGAGCGGACTGACAACGGTCAGCTGCCCAAATTTGCAAAAACAGTGCATAGTACAATCCTATGACAAAAGAATTAGGTCCTAGAAACCAACTAAGGACCTACTGGGGAGCGTGGCCCGAACTTCTTGGTGGCTAGTTGTTCAGCACTACAGTCCGCGTGGCGAAGCAGCCAAAAAGACCGGTACCCCCCCGAGCCCGGGAGCCCTCCCCCCGCCCCTCCCCCCCCAACAAAAGTTGTAATCTACATGCCGGAGAGGCCGTACCACTCTAGTGACTGACCTCGAGATCCAGAACATTAAAGGCGTGAGTGGCGGAGAGGAGCGGGGGGAAAGAGAGAGCGAGAAGAGTCAGCTGGGGAGAAAAAGAGAGAGGAGGATCGGGACCATAGGGGGGGGAAGAACAGGAGGAAGAATATGCAATTGCTCAGCCAAAGAAGGTGTCCGCAGTCTGCGGCGTAACATCTGGCAGGCTCTTGCGCCCACTCGTCGAGGAGTCCGATCCCGACTTATCAGTTCCCTGGTGCGAATTCGACCCTTTCTCGTGTGGCGAGGAACCACTGCGGGCTATCTCCGTCACAGCTTGTAATGCTTTTGCTCTTTCCGTTGCTGTGTGTGAGGTGCTAGGCTTTTTGGTGAACCTTTGGCGCTGTCGCCTCCGTGTCCGCTTCCCAGAGGCATGCAGAGTCTTGGCAGGTTGTTGGGAGGTGGACTCATGATGTCCTTCCGTTTTGTATGCTTCCACCCATTCCCAGGCTGCTGTAGGGTCATTGCAGAAATATGTTTTCCCATCCAATACGATCCGCAACCTAGCCGGGATCATCAACGAATAGGATATGCCCTCCTCTCGCAGCGCACGCTTGACCTCCAAAAACGAAGCACGTCGTCGCTGAACTTCTACTGTGTAGTCTGGGAATAGGGATACTTTGCAGTTCTCGACTGTATACGGCCCTTCGGTGCGTGCTTTCTGAAGCAGGAGATCACGATCACGGAAATGGAGGAGTCTGGCCACCACCGGTCTCGGCGGTCTCCCCGGCGCTGGTGGTCTGTTGGGCACACGGTGGGCCCTCTCCAGTGTGTAAAATTGGGAGAGGCCCTCAGGCGCTACCACTTCTTTCAGCCATTTCTCCAGATAAGATATCATGTCCCGCCCTTCACTTCCTTCCGGCAGCCCCACTACCCGCACATTATTGCGGTGATTACGCCCTTCCGCGTCTTCCGCCCTGCGCTCCATAACCACCATTCTGTCGGATAGGTCTTCCACTTTTGCAGCCGGGCCTTCTGTGTTGGAGTGATTTCTTCTAGCGATTCCTCCACTTTCTTCACCCGATCAGAGAGTTTGCCATGTTCAGCACGCAGCAGGCCCAGCCCCACCGCCACCGTGCTGATGTCCTGGTGAAGCGTCGCTTTAGTGTCGGCGATGGCTTCCAGGATCTTGGTGTACTGCTGCTGGATCGGAAGTACGATCGGCTCTCCTCCCTGCTCCCCGGGTGTGGTCTGCGGGACGCCATCATCTTGGTCTGGGGGAGGGCCCCCCTGTTTCGCCCTGGGCTTACCCATTGGGAGCACAGCGTGCACCACCGCCTCCGATCTCGTGCGGCCCATTTTCTGTGGGCCGGGCTCGGCCACTGCCTCCCCTGACTCGCGCCCTTCCAGTGCGCAGTTCCACAGACAACCCGCCGACTCGCCCACAGCTCCAGACTTCAGGCCCAGGCCGCTGCGTCCGGGGTGTGACCCCGCTACGGCTCCCCTCTGCTCCGATGACCCTGCCGGATATCCAACCAAAGCGATCAGTGAGCCTCACAAATCCAGGGTATAACCAGGGCCACTGCGATATCTTCGCGGCACAGGTGGTATATAGCCCAAAGTTCGTCACAAGGCTTCGCGCTGCTCTCCAGTTGCGATTTAAGGCAGGGTCCCGCTTCGGTGAAGCAGCTTTAAAGAATTATCTTCCACCGTGCCTGCTCTCATGTAGCATGCCGCAACACCTCCTTGGCCGGCCCAATCCTGACCAGTCGCGCTAGCTCGGCAGCCCCGCTAGCTATGCACCTCGCAATCAAGCTCCGTTCGTATTACTCGCAGTCCGGCAGCATCCCGGGCGACCGATTGCGGCCTTCCAGTCTACCCCGCGTGCAGTGCACCAGTGCCACTCCCCCAGGGCAACCCGGCCGGTTCGCCAGTCGGAGGTAGGCCCCGTCGCTACCTCGGGGATCCCAGCGGCCGCTTCCAGCTCAACCACAGTGCGCCGCAGGAGCGGGGTTCAGATCCCAGCTGCGCCTCTGTGCTCCCCCAGTGCCGCGCTCGCATCTCCTGTAATGCAGGCTCAGGAGTGCCAAACAGGCAATCCCCGCGCCCTCTCACCTCCGACAACCAAGCGAGGCTCCGGGCAACTCCTTCCCCTGGATGCCGGAAGGTGCTCTGCGTCACGATCACTCCGGTCTTCCAGCTCAGCCCCCCACCAGGGCCCCGGCACCCATTCAGGTGTTCCCACACCCTGACCCCAGTTCAGTCCAGACCGGAGGGGGGTCAGCAAGTCTCCAATTACCCCTAGGAGCTGCTGGGCATCTGCTGTGTGCATCTGACCTCTGCAGAGGGCTCCACCTGATCCGTGGCGCAGGTCCGCTACAACGCTCCGGCCGCCATTTTCCCCTGCGCCGCGGTCTCGTCTCGTTGGCAGCAAACCGGTCTTCCCGTCGGAGCTCCGGCTCCAACTTGCAGCTCCAGATGCTCTTCAAGCTGCCCTCGCGAGTATCGTAGAGGAGGGCCCTTAGGCACCGGGGGGAGCTCCGTTAGGCAGGATAATTCGCACGGCTGGCGCGGAGCTCGTAGCTCACGCATCCGATCTCATCGGCTTCGTAGCCACGGCCCCCTGTATAATCATATCTTTGATGTTCTTATTTCGGCGATGGGCAAATAATGGCTATAGCAGTTTGGGTTCTTGTATCCTTGGAGTGTTGAGAATGTGCCAATTAGAGTTTACTATCTGTCTCACTGTTTCGTTCATCATAGAATGTTTGGTGACACATACAAGTTGTGTTACCGGTGAGCGAGGATGTGATCTTAGCAGGGCATCTCCGTCATAAAATCTGGCTCGTTTGAAAGATTCAAGTATGAGGCGTTTCGGATGCAGGGAAACCCGAAGACACCAGCAGACACATCTTTGAGCGATGGCGAGCAGGCAGCGCTGCAGACAGCATGTTATTAGACCTTGGTAGGCGGGTCGGCAAAGAATTCGAACACTGACGGGCATTGGAGCTCAAAACGTGCAACATGTATGCAAAAATTGGCGGCTGAGGACGATACAGGGGCGTGTAGCGGGGTTTGATGTGATTTTTGGAGATATTGTACATGTATAACATAAAAGATCCGTGGTAGATGGAGTAAAAGCTATTCGATATTGTTGTTCTGTTGATCGCAGTTAAGTTACAAACACTTAGTAATTCCGTCAATTACCCACATGCTGAATTAAAAATTTAGAGCAGCCGATCACGATGTAATGCGGCACAACTTTATTGCTCTGTACAGTAAAATTCTCTAAGCTGTAATGTATGACATGCATATTGGTTGTTATGGAACGTTTAAAAATCATAATAATAATAATAATAAAAAACAAATTTAAACAAAAAAAATGAGGCGTTTCGGATAACCTTTCACAATAAATTTTTCTTTCATGGCGCTAGCTTGGAGATCAAAGTCCTGAAGATTGGAACAGTTACGAAGAAGTCATAAAAACTGTCCAAAAGGAATACTTTGTTTTTGCATTCGTGGATGGCAACAAGGTGTTTCTAGCTGTGGGTTTCACATAAAGGTCTACTCTACTTCAAGAATACCATTGTTATGGTGAATCAAAATGTCTAGGAACTCTACTTGGCAATGACTAATGTGTGCCGTGAATTTTAAATTCTTGTCACACAGATTAAGCCACCCCAGGAACTCTGTTATTAACTCAGCCGTGTCGGTCCAAATGAAAAATATGTCATCGATATAACGGGACCAATGTGACACAGATTCGAAAAATGGTGCGATCTCGTTGTGAATAAATTTCTTTTCAAACCATGCCATGTAGAAGTTGGCTACCGAAGGTGCGACGGATGCCCCCATGCTTACACCTTTGATTTGCTTATATAGCGTGTTACCAAATTCGAAGGTGTTTTCAGATAAGACAATCTTAAGACATTCTAGTAAAAAGTTTTTGGGACAGATGATGTTATAAGTGTCTGAACCACGCCACCGCTTCATGTGCCTCTAACTGGGGTATATTACTGTACAAGGACTCTAAGTCCAATGTTACCAGAGTATGACATTGCGGATAAAATGAAAGATTTTCCACTTTATTAATGATGTCTCTAGTGTCCTTAATATGGGATGGAATAGCAGGTATGCTGGGTCGCAGAAAGTGATCTATATTTTTGGACAATGGTTTAGTAATTGATCCAATGGTCGTCACAATAGGATGATATGGTGGATCCGTGGAGTTTTTATGAATTTTTGGAATTCCATAAATGCTTGCCATTTTTTGGATCTTTGATGTTAAGGAATTCAAACTCTTTTTCATGTCTCCTGCTAATAAAGCCTCATTAGTTAGACATTAGATTTTGAATAACGTTTTTGCAGTTGGATCAATGGTAATTTTCTCATAAAACCTGACCACTTAATAGAGTGGTCATCTTTAGTTCATAATGTGTCAAACATGACAGGGTGTGGGGCAAGTGGATTGGGACCGTGGGTATCGCTTCATACTTGGACTGTTGACGTGATTGTGGCATGTATTTATGACAGTGTCATTCATTACTCAGATGTATACAATGGTGATTTGTTATAGCTGACTATGGTTTCTGTTGATTCCAATATGACCTGTTATACAATAAGAAAACAATAAAATTGCTTATCAAAAATGTTTTTTTAACATAGCGGTGTCTTTTTTTATTTTTTTTAAATGAACTGTAGGACATAAACATATAGGGCCCGATTCACAAAGGTAAAGTGAGACGAAAGCTAACTTTACGACTTTCGGTATTCACAAAGAGCATTTACTACTCGTAAATGCCCTTTGTGAATACCGAAATTCGTAAAGTTCATCTTTTGGTATTCACAAAGGGTATTTACGAGCAGTAAATACCCTTTGTGAATACCAAAAGTCGTAAAGTTAGACTCTTCTCTCACTTTACGTTTGTGAATCGGGCCCATCGAGAATTAAGAAAAATACCTTGAGCAAGGCAGGAGTTGATGTCAAGATGCATCTGCATGTTCTTTGATGTGATGGAGGCAAGAAGTCTGAGGAATACAATTAGGGCTTAATGTTTCCATTGAGTCTTTTTTGAGAGAAGACTGAAGCATTCCAATGTGGCTGAAGGAACTTTTCCTGGTCATAGAAAGGAGGCAACAATCACCTTGGGGTGGTAGGTGGTCAACTTTTTTTTTTTGATCTTCTGACTTTTTTTTGTGAAGTGTTGGGTTTGTTTCTCATAATTTGGATCTGTAGTTGGGGGTGTCATTGTATTTTGGGTTTGTTCTGTATGATCTTAAAAATCTTTCTAGATCTGTTTAGAGCATTCTATAGTCGTTAATGAAAGGGTATTTAGTCTGGTTGTTAAATGGTTGTAAACTTCCTCTTCTTGCAAATGTAGGTAAGATTGAAGGAGATTGGGTTTTCCGTTTCCTTTCATTACATAGAAGATTAGTTTGCTAATTTATTTCAGCATGTAACTAGTGAGCAGTTTTGTCATTTTTTATATTTTTGCTTGATTTTGTTTGAAGATCTCAGCTAAATTTTCATTGTAGATTGTAATAGAGCGATGGGAGAGTGGCACGACATTTTGCATTAGTAATGGAGGGAGTAATGGAGTCAAGTGATTTATGATTGTTGTTCAATATGTCATGAAGAATTGTTGATAACTTCTCACTGTGATCAACCTCTAGGCAGATTGATGTCAAAAACATAACGCACAGAGTATAAAATAGTGGTCTTACGAGACAAAAAGAGTATAATTGGTCTCTCCTGTCCTCATTAAGTTCCTCCATAAATATGTAAATTTTCCAAGGGTTTTTGAAAAAGATTTAGAATTGAGTTTCCATGCGGGTTTAAATGCCAATGTTCACTGTGAGGTCTCGTATTTGGTTGGAACAATAATGATAAACAAACACCATATGGGTTCTATGTAGAGATTTTACATTCCACCTCCACTCGTCAGTTCTGGCTAGGTGGAATATTCTATATTTTGTGGGAAATAGGATATTGATTCAATTCAAAAAGTTGTATTCTGTTTCTTTATGTGAACCATAAAAACACAGCCCATCAATACATATCATAAAAAGATTTAATAATTACACGATTGCAAATAGTTACCTAAAATTTCATAAATAAATAAATTATTCAGTCGATGATACTACCTACCTTTGTTTATGGTGTATAGGAAAAACATGCCATAAAAATGAACAAACAGCTAAGCGGATTTCTAGGTTATGTAGTTGTTGAAGAAAAATCACAGTTGGCTTGCATTGTCTGAATTTATGATTTCGCAATATATGTATTGGCATTTGTTTTCTAGGCAACTCTTGTAATTTACAAAAAGTTAAAAGTGCAATGTGCATTGTTCTGAAACACCATCACAAGGACATTTATAAACTACAGAAGACCAATTATTCACACTTGGGAATGACTCAAGGCGATGGATAACGTTACATCTAAACCCTGTTAAAAGAAATCTATGTTGCATATTGTGTGCATGCACCTAATAGAATTTAATACCATTATTAATTAGCAGCCTTTCATGAAATAAAACACTAGGCTGCCCTCATTCCTTGTTGAATCTTTCTTCCTCCAACAAATTAATTGAGATGGATTTGATTTCCATCTTGCTTACTTTATGGAGGGAAGCAGGATCACTAAAGAGTTGCATTCTAGCCAGCCTGCTACAGAAAGCTTTTATATACCTAATCCATTGGATTTTCTCAGCAGAGTCCAGAGATATGCAATCAGTTATTATCTTTCTATGCAGAAGTGCCTCTGGCTGTGTCCAAATTCGATGCCATAGAAGAGCGGAAGGGAAACCCATCTCCTCATGACAGACATAAGTGGAACTGAAAGATACTTTTGTAAGCATGCAGCTAGCTGCAACTTTTTTAGGTTGACAAAACCTTAGATGCCTGCCCCATGTGTGGCCTTTGAAACACATTAAGCCCAATAGAGAGCACCTATCTCTTTCGAGGGTTTCATCCCCAGTTTTGAAGAAAATGTATTGGTCACAGTCATAGATTTTTCAAACTGTAATTTCCTGGCTATAACCATATCCCCTGAATATCAAACAGGAGACCCAGGTAGAAGAATGAGGCTGGCTGATTAAGATTAACCTCTCCTTCATTTATCAACATTCGGGCTGCATTCCATATGGAAAGTCTTGGCCAAATTAACTCTTAAATCCAGTTCAGCCATATAGTTAACAAAAGTTTCAACTACTGATTGCAGACCCCTAGGTATTCGGGCCTGTGTCATCCGCATACAGAAGTGCAGGAGCTTGCTGGTGCCCAGTCTGGAGGATTCCCTGCTTCGATTCTCTAACACCCTACCCAAATTATTAACGCATAGGTTGAAAAGGAACGGAGCAGAAATAGGAAGTCAATGAGAGGCATGGCTGAATGGGAGAATCAAATGTCAGTAATAGCAAGCGCATTTAGATTATCAGAGAAGATGACAGTTGCGTTTGAGGTGGCGGACCTGCAGTTAAGTAGGGAATATCTGAAGGGTTAAATGTTTTATGTGGTTTCGGAGGTATTTCTGTTAATGAGATAATTGGTACATACTGATCTAATATTAGCAGGGATGGAATGAGAGACAATTCCATCGTTTAACAATGGCATAAGAAGTGTGAACCTTTACTGATTAAATCATTCTCATGATGCGTTATTAGCTAAACTTAACTATGTCAAACACAGCTAGTTGGGCTTTAGGTAAAATAATAAAATGCTTACGTTTATCATCCTACTCATCCTCTACTTGGTCTACTGTGCTTCTTCATGGTCCTAAATTGTTTATTTGATGTACTGTCCTGTATGATCACACACAGTTAGTGTCATTATTCCTAGAGGAAGACGAAACCCTCCCCAAATGATAATCCACAATCTCCTTCTTTTGCCACACTGCAACAATGTTAATTACATTAAAGATGCCTCAGGACCTCTGGGAGGGTGAATATGATCAGAGTGCAAATCAGTCTTTGCCTCACACCAAGAATGAATGAGGGGTGCGAAACCACTAGGCCCCCCATGTCATGTCTGAACTTGAATTACAAGGCCATACTCTCTCAACTGAACTTGAACAGGAGCACAAGCATCCCCGACCCATTTCAACCTTGTTGGGCCTCATCAATGAGATGCAGTTTGAGTCACATGGTGCAGTGAGTTCTGGACTAGTATATTTACCGGACTCTGTCCTGGCTGTTCAGGCTAAAGTCTTCTAGTTGGAGCAGAACTAATGCTAGTTTCCACATGGTTGGCCGTGTCTAGTGACACGGTGAGCAAACATGAAATGGAATGGAATGGAATGCAGCCAGACTATATAGTAGTGGCTGGGTAGTGATCGTTACTCCCCTACTGGGACAATTCAGTGGGTTAAAGTGGAGATCAGTTTACATCATGTAAAGCACAGAATCTTTCTAAAAGCCTGCTACAATGATCTGTGTGTAAGATGCAGCTACAGGATTTGGTTGCAGTAAGATTGCTGCATGAGCTAATGCACCCACTGCATGAATCTGTTTGTAACCTGTACCCTCAAGTTTCAATCCCTGCAGGGGCAACTCAAACTTTAATTCTTTCAATGTCCATGTCATGAAGTCCATATGAGTGAAATGTACTAATTGTGCAACAGATGATGGAATATGTTGCAAATCAATAATTATGTGGAAAATGCAGTGGCTGAGATATCGTTAAGCTATTTTATGTGACTGAGATTGGGCCTCTGGCTTTTGAGTGGGTTGCTCACATTTAAGAGAGAATAAAGAAGGGCTGTTTAAGCCAATTGTTTTTGCTTGGTTTTTTATAATAATCAATGCAGCTAACACACATACAACACAGGCAGCGACAGCAGTGCAGGTAGATCAAGCTTCTCTCACACAATAAGGATTGGCAAATCCAATAGGTTTCGCCTACGTGAATTCTGTTGAATTTGTCAATTTTTTTTTACATATTGCAGGAGCAGTTGAGCTGCTGTGCAATATAATTTAAAGTAAAAAAAAAAAAGCAGTGACATGCAGCGAAGCTATTCTGTTAAATATTTGAAATACCCAAAGTCAAAGCTTCTCCTTACTGTGAACGGTGTGGTGTGTGTTTGAAGCTGCCAACGGAATAGCAGTTGTCTCCGGGGCCAACAGTGCCAATGAGGACCTGTTGCAGCTGCATGGCAAGAAAATGGCCAAGGAACTGTTAGAACTGGGGGTCTCTAGTTGGCAATGGTATACACCTTTGACCAAATAGGGACCCTTGCTTCTAGTCAGGGTAAGGGGGATACACTACTAAAATAACCCCTGCTCACCCCCTTGGTAGCTTGGCACGAGCAGACAGGCTTATCTCAGAGGCAGTGTGTTAAGCATTTGTGAACACATACAGTAATACAGTGAAAACACTACAGATGGACACCACACAGGTTTTATAAAAATAAGTATTCTTTATATAGACTTAACACAAGACCATAAACGACAAAAATCCACAATACTGTAATCAATAATAATTCTTCAAGATGGTAGAAATAGTTTAAAAATAGGTTCTTCACTTAAAAGCAGTCTTTAGCAACAGATAACCCCAACTGGAGTTATCACGACGTCGAGGTCAAACAAATCGCAAAGTACGGCGCCGACCGCGAGGTGCGTGGCGTCGGGCCCGGAGTCAAAACAGACCCACAAAGAACAGTACCTTGGAAAAGCGAAAACAAAGACAGCTCACGGCGTCGGGGAGGTGCGGCGTCGTTGGAGCGTTGCGGGTCGGTTCCTTGCTTCGGGGGAGATGATGCGTCGGGACCTGGATGCTTGCGCAGGCACGGGAGGCGTCGGTTCCTGACCGGAGAGGAGGTGACGTCACTATGGCGCCGAAACCACGGTTCCGTACGATGTCACGATGTCGATGGATTCTTGACCACCCACGTCGACGATCGGCTCCGCGATAATGTCGGCTTCGGAGTCGATGCGGCACAGCAGCAGGCGTCGGGCCGTCGTCGCAAGTCGGAGCAGCGCTCACGGCTATGGCAGGCTTACGATGTCGTTCACTGGCGTCGATGTGGCACGGCGGCCGGCGTCGGGTCTACGTTGCAAGTCGGAGCAGCGCTCACGGCTTCGATGCAGAAGACGGCGTCGCTCGCCGGCGTCGGTGTTGCAAATTCCTTCTGTAGCACCAGAACAGCAAGTTCCAGATGCAGGCAAACAGAAAGAGTGAAGTCTGGTATCCCTGAGACTTCGGTCAGGAGGCAAGCTCAAATCAAGCCCTTGGAGTAATATTCTGCAAGAAGTTCTTTAAAAGTTCCTTCTCCTCTCCTTGGCACTGAAGACACCTCTGTAGGCCAACCCAGCAACACAGCACACTGGCAGGGGGGCAGTTCAACTCCTGCAGCTTCCTTTGGTTCTTCTCCTTTGCAGAGGTTCGTCTTGTTGTTCCAGAAGTGATCTAAAGTTCTGGGGTCAGGGCCCCAATATTTATACCCCTAAATCCTTTGTCCTCTGAAGGCAGAGGGGCCTTTACCTGGTCCAAACCAGTTCTGTGCAGTCCTGGAGCACTTTGTTTACAGGACTCCTTCTTTCCTTTGACAGTGTGGGCCAGGGACATCAGACGCACCACAGGAGGTGGAGCCAGCATTGTGGAAGGCAGGCACAGCCCTATTCAGACCCAGGTGCAACTCCTCCCATCACTCTACATGCAGATAGGTCTATTCAGCCCTGTGCTGACTCACCCTGTCTCCTGGAATCCCTGCCATCCCCTGTCACTCACAAACCAGACAAGGAATACACAACCTAGCAGAGGCAGGCTTGGACAGTTAGGCAAGAAAATACCTACTTTCTAAAAGTGGTATTTTCAAACACAGAATGTTAAAACCAACTTTACTAAAAGATGTATTTTATCATTCTGAGTTCAGGCATACTAAATTCGTTTTTCTACCATGTTCCCTGGGTCAGTTAGGATTATAAGATGTTATAATCAAACTGCCCATTCTGGCCTTTGGGGAACAGGTAGCCTTGCAATAGTGAAAAACGAAAATGGCTGTAATTCACTATTAGGACATGCCACACACACCAGGGCATGTCCTACCTTATACTTACAATGCACCCTGCCCTTGGGCCTACCTTAGGGGTGTCTGATATGAAGATAATGGAAGGTTTAGGGACTGGCAAGTGGGTGCACTTGCCAAGTCGACATGGCAGTCACAGACTGCACACAGGCTCTGCAATGGCAGGCCTGAGACACACTTTACAAGCTGCTTCTGTGGGTGGCACAACCAGTACTGCAAGCCCACTAGCAGTATTTGATTTACAGGCCCTGGGCACACCTGGTGCACTATACTAGGGTCTGACAAGTAAATCAAATGATCCAATCATGGAGTCACTAATCAATACATCAATTTACAATAGGGAGAGCATATGCACTTTAGCACTGATCAGCAGTGGTAAAGTGCCCAGAGTCATAAAACCAACAAAAACAGGTCAGAGAAAATACAGGAGGAAGGCAAAAAGTTCAGGGATGACCCTGCAAAAAGGGCCAAGTCCAACACAACCCCCTTCCAGCCAAAACGCAGGGTAGATCAATCACTATCTTGATGGGATCCCCTGCTTTGGGCGATAGAACATGGACCCTGCCCCGCAACAGCAGGGGCATATTCCAGTTCTACGCCAATCTGAACCCATTTGGATCCCTCTGTCCATACACTCAGGGCCCACCAAGATAACCCATGGGGAACCCTTCTCCTCACCTGTGGACACCATCTGTGCAGCACCTAACCTTAGCTTGCTCACAGGTGTGTCCCAACAGACAGACAGCAAGCCACAGTGGCCACTGACAGTGGTCAGTGATGAGACCCAGGCCTTATACCTCTCAGGGCCCTCAAACCTCTGTGGCGTTAGAGAGCGGGGGGCAGTAGCCCCAGGTGCTTGGCACCCTTTGTCCACTCTCCCTCCTGTCAGGTCAGGTATGACATCCTGGCACTGACCCACCAGCCCCGGGCCTGTACCTGGCGGCTGGACAGGAGACTGGGGTGGGCTTTCCCACACCCGGTCCTCCTTCTCTTCGTTGGGGCTCTGTACCCTCCCACCTGGAGTGGTACCCCCTTCCAGAATTGCCAGGGCACCTGTGGCAGGTGTCCTGCGCAATTCGCCCACCAGTTCAGGGGTTCTATCCTGCAACTGGGCGTCCAGGTCAGGGGGGACACCCCAGACCTGGCCCTCCAACCTAGGGTCTAGACCCTCCAGTTGAACCGGGGTCAGAGGCGAGGACGCCCTCCCTCTGCACCCCCTTCCAGAGTGCTGTACCCTCCCACCTGGAGTGGTACCCCTAGAAGACCAACCGGTCAGGACACTGTTTACAGTTGTCCCTCCCTCCAGGTCAGACAACACCTGAACCTGGCTTCCCAACCCAGGGACCAACCCCTGCGGTTGAACACTTGCCCGGCGCACCAGGACTTCATTGGGAGCACATATGCCCCCCGAGGGTGACACACAACTCATGTGTCGTGTGACAGTCTGCCTGGCGCAGATCTTCCGACCCCTGTCCATCTGACAGTGCGTGAAGATCCCCCAGGACAGAAGTGGTGTCACCATGGTCATTCACTGGTGACTCAGCCCTTCTGGCTGGCCCCTGACCCACTGGTTCTTCCACTGGGGACTCTTTCCCCCTCTCACCCCTCAATCTGGACTTCTGCACCCTCCACTTAGGAGTGGCACTGCCAGACACCAGAACTGATGGAGGCCTGCTTACAGACACTCCCAGTTCACCAGACACTAGGGGATCCCCCTCAACGGGCAGCCCATCAGGACAGACTAGGCTCCCCACCTGGTGTTCCCTTAAAGAACCATCCAGGCCCTGAGACTGGGTTTCGGGCACCTGGGGACACGCAGCCCCACACTCACTCCGTCTCCTCTGAGACAGGACGTGAGCCCCTACACCCCTCCCACTACACCGGGACCTAGCTGGGCTACTCTGAACCATTTCCACCACTCTGGGTTGGAAGATACCTGAGCCACTCCCCTTAGGGTCATTCCCCAATGCCTCTTCAGACCCTCTGGAATCCACCAAAAGGTCTGCCTCCCTGGTGAGCTCCCTGGGGTCAGAGAACTCACTCTCCAACAGGTGTTGGCATAGCTCTGGAAAACAGGGACTTACAATATGCTCTCCCACAATTGGATCACACAGCCCCCTACAAGGGTTAACCAAACTATCCTTCACCTCACCATCCAGTGCCTCGCACACGTACTCCACACCACTCTCCTGAGATTGGCAAGACAGTATCTGACTGTCTCAGTCACTCAACCCACACTCTTCTGGGCGGTCTTCACATTCACACACCAGGACTTCAACCATGGGGGAAACCTCCCTCCCTGCTCCTCTCAGCTAGAGTCAGTGGAGTGTCCCTCCCAACACTAGGACCATGAACCCCTGCGCCAGTGTCCCAATCTACTTCCGGGACACTGCGCACCACTGGAGCTACCTCAGATCCTTTAATTTCCTGGTGTATGTTAACCCCCTCCAAGTCAGGCGCCACATCTCTGGGTGTGTGTACTACCCCCTCAGCACTAGATAACTCAATATTGCTGCCACCATCTGAGTTGGATTCCACCTCCAACTCAGCAAAGCTTACTTCCTGAGCTACACAATTTTCTTGTTGCTGGGCTGAGACCCTCATGGCCTCAAGCCTCTCGAGCTCCAAATCAAGCTCTCTCATTCTCAACTCATGTTCCAATCTCATTCTCTCTCTCTCTCTCCAAGGCTAACTTGTTATTTTCAAACTCCAGCTTCTTATTCTCTAGGTCCTTTTGGCCCTCCATTTTGAGCCTGGCCAGCTCCATTTTATGCCTTCTATTTCTCTCCCTATCCTCCAGCTCTCCTGGGGACAGGTCTTTGGAAGAAACACTGCTGCCTGGCGGGGTAGGTACTTTCTCCCCCTGGACCCAGGGGCCCATCTAGCTGCCCTTCTGCCTCCTCCACAGGGTGCTCCACATTTTCAGATGCATTTCTTGCTTCCACCCAGGCCCTCAGCGCCTTGTGGAACTCATCCTTTTAGTGAGGCCTGGAATAGCAACTTTAAATTTTCTACAGAAGGCTTTCAGCTGTTTGGCATTATAGGTATCCAACCTCTCTTCCTCAAACTCTGGATCCATAGATGCAATAGATGCTGGTGGACTCATGGCAATAAGAATTGGCAGTTCTCAGAAAAATAACAGTCCAAGGAGGAAAAAAAAAATTCTACCAAAAAGGTATGTGGTTGCGTTTGGTCTGCACTCACTAGTAGTGTACACCAATCACTGTATATGAGTCACAAGTGCAAGTCCAGAATCCCACCGCTGCCACCATTGTTAGAACTGGGGGTCTCTAGTTGGCAATGGTATACACCTTTGACCAAATAGGGACCCTTGCTTCTAGTCAGGGTAAGGGGGATACACTACTAAAATAACCCCTGCTCACCCCCTTGGTAGCTTGGCACGAGCAGACAGGCTTATCTCAGAGGCAGTGTGTTAAACATTTGTGAACACATACAGTAATACAGTGAAAACACTACAGATGGACACCACACAGGTTTTATAAAAATAAGTATTCTTTATATAGACTTAACACAAGACCATAAATGACAAAAATCCACAATACTGTAATCAATAATAATTCTTCAAGATGGTAGAAATAGTTTAAAAATAGGTTCTTCACTTAAAAGCAGTCTTTAGCAACAGATAACCCCAACTGGAGTTATCACGACGTCGAGGTCAAAGAAATCCCAAAGTACGGCGCCGATCGCGAGGTGCGCGGCGTCGTGCCCGGAGTCAAAACAGACCCACAAAGAACAGTACCTTGGAAAAGCGAAAACAAAGACAGCTCACGGCGTCTGGGAGGTGCGGCGTCATTGGCGCGTTGCGGCGTAGGTTCCTTGCTTCGGGGGAGATGATGCGTCGGGACCTGGATGCTTGCGCAGGCAGGGGAGGCGTCGGTTCCTGACCGGAGAGGAGGTGACGTCACGATGGCGCCGAAACCACGGATTCCGTACGATGTCGATGGATTCTTGACTACCCACGTCGACGATCGGCTCCGCGATGATGTCGGCTTCGGAGTCGATGCGACACAGCAGCAGGCGTCGGGCCGGCGTCGCAAGGCGGAGCAGCGCTCACGGTATGGCAGGCTTACGATGTCGTTCGCTGGCGCCGATGTGGCACGGCGGCCGGCGTCGGGTCTACGTTGCAAGTCGGAGCAGCGCTCACGGCTTCCATGCAGAAGACGGCGTCGCTCGCCGGCGTCGGTGTTGCAAATTCCTTCTGTAGCACCAGAACAGCAAGTTCCAGATGCAGGCAAACAGAAAGAGTGAAGTCTGGTATCCCTGAGACTTCGGTCAGGAGGCAAGCTCAAATCAAGCCCTTGGAGTAATATTCTGCAAGATGATGAAAGTTCTTTAAAAGTTCCTTCTCCTCTCCTTGGCACTGAAGACACCACTGTAGACCAACCCAGCAACACAGCACACTGGCAGGGGGGCAGTCCAACTCCTACAGCTTCCTTTGGTTCTTCTCCTTGGCAGAGGTTCATCTTGTTGTTCCAGAAGTGATCTAAAGTTCTGGGGTCAGGGCCCCAATATTTATACCCCTAAATCCTTTGTCCTCTAAAGGCAGAGGGGCCTTTACCTGGTCCAAACCAGTTCTGTGCAGTCCTGGAGCACTTTGTTTACAGGACTCCTTCTTTCCTTTGACAGTGTGGGCCAGGGACATCAGACGCACCACAGGAGGTGGAGCCAGCATTGTGGAAGGCAGGCACAGCCCTATTCAGACCCAGGTGCAACTCCTCCCATCACTCTACATGCAGATCGGTCTATTCAGCCCTGTGCTGACTCACCCTGTCTCCTGGAATCCCTCCCAGCCCCTGTCACTCACAAACCAGACAAGGAATACACAACCTAGCAGAGACAGGCTTGGACAGTTAGGCAAGAAAATACCTACTTTCTAAAAGTGGTATTTTCAACCACAGAATGTTAAAACCAACTTTACTAAAAGATGTATTTTATCATTCTGAGTTCAGGCATACTAAATTCGTTTTTCTACCATGTTCCCTGGGTCAGTTAGGATTATAAGATGTTATAATCAAACTGCCCATTCTGGCCTATGGGGAACAAGTAGCCTTGCAATAGTGAAAAACGAAAATGGCTGTAATTCACTATTAGGACATGCCACACACACCAGGGCATGTCCTACCTTATGCTTACAATGCACCCTGCCCTTGGGCCTACCTTAGGGGTGTCTGATATGAAGATAAGGGAAGGTTTAGGGACTGGCAAGTGGGTGCACTTGCCAAGTCGACATGGCAGTCACAGACTGCACACAGGCTCTGCAATGGCAGGCCTGAGACACACTTTACAAGCTGCTTCTGTGGGTGGCACAACCAGTGCTGCAAGCCCACTAGCAGTATTTGATTTACAGGCCCTGGGCACACCTGGTGCACTATACTATGGTCTGACAAGTAAATCAAATGACCCAATCATGGAGTCACTAATCGATACATCAATTTACAATAGGGAGAGTGTAGTATGCTAGTCCGCGAGTTCAGGTAATGAAGTAGACGAGGTAGACGTAGCTGAGTAAAGTAAGTGGTTTATTAATTCCATAAGTAAGATAACAGGAAGCAGAGGTCTGGAACAAGCAGCCCCACCAGGAGCAGCCTACTAGCTGCTCAGCCCATCTCCCAACTGACAACACTCACACCAGGCGCCCAAGCATTCCATCCATGTCAATCACACTAACATTCTATCCGGAACACTCACACTGGCTGAGCAGCTAGTTGCAGAGGTGTAAAGAAACATATGTATAAACCTGAGGATACTACATTATCCTCTTCCTCTCGAAATGAAAAACAAAAGAGAAACTACAATGAAGCGAGAAAACTATACACAGTAAAAATACAATAGAAGCACTAGATCCGTAAACCCAGGGATGAAGGTGAGACCTAATCGCGAGAGGGAAAACAGACAAACAAAGAAAGAAAGAAGGAAGAAAGGAATAGAAAAACACTATCCTCCTCCTTTAATAGTGAACAAAGAAAAGATAAAAAGTGAAGGAATAACTCACAAAGAACAAGTGAGCATGACCTAACGTGAAGAGGATTTCCTCACGAAAGGAGACTGTGGCAAAGGGAAATGAAAACCCTACACGCCACCCCTCATGTGAGGGACTGTGTGAATATGGGGATAACCCATAACAAATAAGTGTAGGTGTAACATGGGACAAAAACCCAAGAACACACGCAGCACGAGATGGTGCAGCACAATGTGGCGAACGCACACATAAAGTCAAGGTGAAGCACAGGGTGACTTACACACACAAGACGACGTAAGAGTACAAGGTGATGCGCGGGGCGGCTTACACACACAAGACAAAGTGAGCCGCAGGACGACTACACACAAAAGCGAACGTGATGCACAGGGCGACTTACACACGACAATGAAAGGTGAAGCGCAGGGCGGCTTACACACAGGACACAAGAGAAAGTGATGCGCAGGGCGACTTACACACAAATGACGTACAACGAAGTGATAGGACTAACACCCAACACACCCAACAGATCAAAGTGTCCAACAAACGTAGAAAAGAGGATTATCACCCCATAACCCAAGTATGAGGGTTAACAGCAAAGAAGCGTGGTAAATATGACTTGACTAGGGAAAAAAAACCCATGAGCCAAACTGTGAAAGAGGGGACATGGGACTAAAACCCACTCCCATCCCATAAGCAGGGATACGAAATCTGAAAAGAGAAAACATACGTGAAAAAGAGACATGGGACTAGAACCCACTCCCATCCCTTAAGCAGGGATACAACGTCTGAAAAATGCAAGCAACAAACTGACACATTTCTATCAAAATACATGACTTATTAAGGTATCAGACAGAGCAAATGACATGTCAAACGAGATACACAACTCCTTTTTTTTTAAGTTTGAAAAACTGCAACTAGAGACAAAACATACAAATCATCACTGTAAGGTTTAAAAAGAAACACTAAATGTCATTGGTGTGCTTGTCATCGTGATGAAGATGATGGACATAACTCCTGGAGACTTGAAGAAGATGGTATTCTGCAGCAGAGACAAACAGGACGAATTTTGCAGAAAAGACGACAAATACTGAAGATGGAAGGCTCTCTGGTTTGTTAACAAATTTAAACTCACCACATGACTCCACGAAGTGTTCATGACAAACCAAACCCGAAGCACAAAACAAATGAAGAAACAGCCTGGAAATAAATTCCGCTCCAAAGGACGATTGCGCTTCTAATGATCCTCACATAGCGACGCTGGTATCCTTCAAACATAAAACTTTATTCAGCGCACACAACGTGGTTGGCATAGAAACCTCCTTGGCCCATAAGAAACTGTATGGAGTGGCTGGAGCTTCCAGCCACGAGATGGCGGCACGCTGAGCACGCCAGCACAGGGTGGCTCACGGCGTGTGCGTGCGCACCACGATGCAGCACAAAAAGACGTCTTCGTGAAAACAGGAATGGCAGGCACAGAGGCACGTCACAGACGAAGATTTCCACAAAATCAGCAGGTGAGAGCGCGCGCAAAGATAACGCCACGCGCATCTGTTTAAATCGCAACACAGCGGTTGAACTGACAAAGTCAATAGGCCTCTCCAATGCCATCCAAAAACGTGTGAATATTCACAAAAATTCCTGCAACCTCCAACACAAATGGGCAGGTCACCCACACCAACGTGCAAAGACTTGTGAAAGGCACCGTGAGCGTCGTGCAGCACGCCCAAGTAGGCTTCCCTCTGAACCTACAGCAACACAGGGGCACTGTTAGGGCCAACTCCAAAGTTAAAGAAAATGTCAATATTGCGTGCAAAGAAACAGTAAAACCGATATTGAAAAACGTTATGCAGATTGTAATTCCACCAGCATTTTTCCTTTAGCCTGAAGTAGCACACGAAAATTTATCCCACATGGCTCCATTAAGCGTGATGATGTAGAGAGAAACATGCCTGGGCTTACACGGTGACAGTGATTAGCAAACACCCTTCAAAACCCACTCAAATGAAAAGTCTTGAACAGGCGCACAGTCACAGATGAACACTTGAATAAAAGAGCCTTACGCCAAACAGAGTCACCTCACTGCGCCCTCGAGGCAGAGAATCAGGTAGCCAGTGATTACCATGCTTCAGAGACACTGTAGACGTTGGTTGTGTCACTGTAGTCATTTGTTGGAGCGTAGGATCTTTAGCAAGATGTAGACGCAGAGATCAAGGCACAGCACGCCTGGGCTGGGGCTGTCCGGTGTAGTGGACACTGGTGGGGCTACAGAGCGTGCTTGTCGATTTTCCTTTATCGCAAGTTTGTTGTTGCTTGTTCCACATTCGTTACTGGTTACTCCCACTCCTGTTAGATGCCACGTTGAGCGCAGGTATGTCTCCTCAAGATCGTCGCCAAAAATGTGTAGTATGCTAGTCCACGCGTTCAGGTAATGAAGTAGACGAGGTAGACGTAGCTGAGTAAAGTAGTAGGTTTATTAAGTCCATAAGTAAGATAACAGGAAGCAGAGGTCTGGAACAAGCAGCCCCACCAGGAGCAGCCTACTAGCTGCTCAGCCCATCTCCCAACTGACAACACTCACACCAGGCACCCAAGCATTCCATCCATGTCAATAACACTAACATTCTACCCGGAACACTCACACTGGCTGAGCAGCTAGTTGCAGAGGTGTAAAGAAACATATGTATAAACCTGAGGATACTACAGAGAGCATATGCACTTTAGCCCTGATCAGCAGTGGTAAAGTGCCCAGAGTCATAAAACCAACAAAAACAGGTCAGAGAAAATACAGGAGGAAGGCAAAAAGTTCAGGGATGACCCTGCAAAAAGGGCTAAGTCCAACAGGAACCATTAATATATAAAAGCCAGGTGTGTAACCGCAGCTTCTCCACGTTGTGTGAAATTGGGCAAATGCCATTATCTGTCTGTGTCTCTGCAACAATGTGGCGTAAGCATATGAAGTTTTTAAAATGTGCTGAATGCTGCTATACTCCCCTGTATATATAACTGTGCATTGATCTTCAGTAAAAACAAAGTAAGGGGCCTGGCAGAGCGGGGCTGAGAAGGGCTTCCAGGTTCGCGTTTACACACAGTACGGCACAATGGGGAAGCCATTTGTCTAAAATACGACTGTACCTTTAATACAAACAAGAGCTGAGGAGCGGGGACTGCACTAAACTGGGCAGGTTGTGAAAAATTAAGCAACGCAGCGCACCGCCCCTTGAAGCGGACTTGACGAAGACTGGCGACGCATTGCTTTAGCGGCCCGAGGCAGTAAGGAAGGTGGTAAGGAGCGGGGTGGACAGAAGGGCCAGCAGCAGAGGTGTGCACTGGTGCTAGCAATGGCGAGAGAGATACCGCGCTCCCACAGCAGCCGCTCCGGCAGGTCAATGTTTATACTAGTTCACTCAGGAAAGCGAGTCACATGACAATAGCAATTACACCAAAGCTGCAGCAGCTGAGCCTCGGATGCTCTCGTGCTGTAATGCGCCTCCCACTCACCGGCTCTGTTCACGGTGGTGCTCCACGAGTAACAAGGTAACGCTGCTCTCTGGATGCAGTAAACCGTTTATTACACTATGTGCTGCCGTGGCTAATGTTCCTGAGTGGTATATTGCAAATTTCATTTTGTGAAATATTACAGATGAATCTCACATGAAAGCATTGAAGTGACATGAATAACAAGTATCAGAGTGGAAAGGATGTGGTGCAGCAGTCAGACTCGAGAGCTGGGGATCCCGGTTCGAGTCTCAGCTGCGCATTATTCGGTGATTCTGGGCAAATCACTTAATTTCTCTGGGTGTTAAGTTACTGCTGTATAAATCTGCTGCAAGACCAGAAAGAAGCCAAACTATGAAAAATAATAGTTCCACCAAAGCTGAAGTTAACAGTATTTCGGCTACGTGAAACTGATAACAGAAGCAGACATGAAACAAGCATTGGTAAGTGCAGAAAATATGCTACAGCCAAAAGAAATGGTGGAAACGTTAGTGGCAAGAACAGGGACCAATGAAGACCCAGGAAAGAGAGAGGGCAGGAGTTTATATTACAAACAATAGATTTCACAAGCACAACCCAAGTACTGTGCAGGCGAAACCTAAAAAATTAATATGGCAGATTGCAGGAGCAACATCGTAAAGTTCTCTCACACACAGGAACAGATTAACCAGAATTTCGTTTTGAATATATTCAAAGTGAACTTAACCCATTTAACAACAATATACGGCTCTGGAGACGTTATATTGATGATGTACTGGTGATATGGAAGGGCACACCAGCAGAAGCCACAAACTCTGCTACCTGGTTGAATGCCCTTGATCCACAGCTGCGATTCAGGATGTCAGTGGGGGGGAAATGAGCTCCCTTTTCTAGACCTTTTGATACAAGCAGAGAATGGGAAGCTGACTACTGAGGTGTATTACAAACCTACGGACCGTAACAATCTGTTACGTTTTGACAGCTTCCACCCTCGTAGCCTGCGAGAAAACCTACCGGTAGGCCAGTTTCTCCGGCTACGACGTAACTGCATGGACAAAGAAGAATATAGAACACATGCTAGCAAATTGTGTAAAAAAACTCCTTGAAGAATTACCCGAAAAGAATAATAAAAGCAGCTGACAAAAGAGCCCTGAACAATAACAGAGATCGGCTCCTGGAAACTTGGAAAAGACAAGACAACGATCGTCTTATCTGTGTCTCAACTTATAGCACACTATCAAACGCCTTCCAGAAAGTAATAAAGAGGAATTGGAGGATGCTGTTAACAGGGGGTCTTAAGATTGAGAAGCCCATGTTTTCATTCAGAAAAGGGACAAGTATAAAAGATCTTCTGGTACACACACGGCCCAAACAAATCCCAGAAAAAAGCACACTGCCCACACTATGGAACCTCCCTCCACCGTCTGGACATTCGCCATGTGGCAAGTGCAGTGTATGTCCCCTGACTAAGAAAGTAAAGGAGTTAAACATTGGCATTAGGACACCGTGGATGTTGAAAAATCTCACAAATTGCAACTCAAAAAATGCAGTTTACATAATCAAATGTCCATGTGATTTTTTTTATGTGGGTTTGACAATGATACAAATCCGTACCAGAATAACCGAGCACCGCAGTACTATCCGGTGCAAAAGAGAAGCCACCAGGTTAACACGACACTACATAGAAAAAGGCCACAATGACGGAGAGATGGAATGGTATGTTTTAGAAAAACTTATACAAACACGCCCGATATGCGTGAGCCCCTATTTCTATTTGAACAAAGATGGGTCTACAGACTACGTACAGATTTACATGGTTTGAACGACGAGATTTCCTGGGGCAGTTTAAAATCATGAAACTAAGTTCATTTGCCAGACATAAGTGGTTACTTTCCGGAATTACCTGAAAAATATCATTTACTCACATTGAATTAACAGACAGGTAACACAAAAAAACAGTGTCTTGGTAGTGATTGAAAAGCAATAACCCAGTTTTTCTTAACATGACGCTGACTAGTAATTTGCACAGCACGAAGTAAGAGATAATATGATTGGTCTATATCTTGGATCCATCAGAAAATAACCAATACAGACCATTCCCGATAGACGCAAATTGCTTCACTGTTTGAATACACAAGTAAACATAAGCCCTATAGGAGGTTTACAACCCCCATGAGCACTCGGGACTGGGAATGACTTCCGGGTCCCGGTATCATTTCCTCTCCCTTTCATCGCAGGAGAGACAATGCACGTACTCCCAAGAGTTTAAAACCCCGCCGCACATGCAGCTAGCTGTACCATCAGCGCGGAGTGGGCATTGGAGTAGGTAACATGGATGGGCACTCCTTTTGATGATGTAAGTAGGGTTGAGAAACAAGGCGGGCAGATTTCTCCTATGTCAAATGCTTAACCCTCAAGAGGAATGGTCAGACAACTTTGGGGCCTATCTAAATAATTTAGAATAATTATATTTACATTCTGACTAAACAATATTCCGGTTTACTAATACATATACTGATACCGTTTTGTCATGACTGGAGGACTTGAGCAACTTCCTCGACATGTGTCACTGGTATTTCAATCAACGGGGTGCACTTAACTACTGAATTTATTGCTATATGTTTAATAGTTAAAAAAATATAGATATTTTGCTACTTTCACGAGATGATCTAGAGAAATCAAACTCAGTTACAAGGTAGAACAGGCAAAGGGGACCCATACTTGTATACTAATGGTCTCCTATGAGTTAATCAGCCGAGCACTATCTTGCAAGCAATCTCCTCAAGAACGAGCTGAAGACTAATGATGACATAGATAATGTTTGGATAGCTGTTGAATAATGTTTGTAATCTATCAACCTGAAAGAATTTTTTAACACCTGTCTGCGAGGTTGGCTAGACAAGTCGGAAGCAGGACAAAAATTACAAACATAGAATATACCTAAAACGCGATGACAATCACCTCCATTGCGTTTTTAATTGATACTTGTCTTTATATTGTGGCTTTCTCTTTGTTAGTGTGTGACTACAAAGGACCCCACATCCTCTGTGACCATGATGCTGGTATCCCCTAAAATCTAGGGTTAGGGACACACTCAAAAAATGTCATGTAATGTCCACAATGCTACAAACTAAGAAAATAGTTCAACACAATAGCCACAGCACTATAGTTCACATAGAACTCTCCATATTTTGAAGAGGGTTATCAATGAGCACTTGTATGAGCACAACCTTAGGCATCTCTAGTAATTTCATGACCTGATTTTTTCCTAGTGCACCATCAGGTCACCTTGGTAATCCTTGTATCCTGTTTTTGTTTCTCTTTTATATTTCTCTAATGTAGGATTCAAGTTCCCACGAACTTACTAACAGGTAGGATAGTTTGGCTGGGCCTAAATTAGGAAGCTTCCCTGACCAACCTAATTAGTCTGAACAGTAGATTGTTTAGAAATACTTCACCAATAGGGATCCACACGCCCTGACGAATGCCCCAGAACTTTCAGGCTATTGACGATGGGCAGAAACATGTTGGCAGGTAGTGGATGGGTGTGAGTCATTGTACTCCGTTACCCACCCAATTTTGACTTTTTAACCATACCTAGTGTTCCACTGAATAAAGGTATTTCCCCAAGGCACACTAAGGTATTTTTAAGTATTCATCTGGATCCCCTGTCCTGTGGTGTTGTCCAGTAAGATTTATGTAAGAACTGCCTCCTACGTAGTCAGTCTTCGAGGAGGTCTAGTCTGCCTTGGTGGTACTGTCCTACCAGGGTGGGGAGAGGATTCCTATGATGAAGCATGACACTAAAAAGTGTGTGAGGTTTCCTCTTCCACTAAGGATGACTTTCCACAGACCGTAATCTAAGGTTAAAGTTTTGCTCAGCCTAAATACGTGTCAGAGCCAATAATCTTGGAGCACTAATTACACGGCGCATCAAAATTTTGATAATAATTGCCACCGTACACTTATGTTGTGTTAGAGAGTTGCAAAGTCATCCTGTGCCCTGGGCACCCCCCAACTTTTTGCTGATTGATACTGGTGGTAACTGACTCTGACTGACCCTGGCCTCTGCCTAACCAGGCCCAGGGCCAGTGCAATGCTGAAAGAGACACATTAGAATACAGTTAAAACACCTACATACACTAGGGTACACAATGGTATGGTGGGGTACCCCTGTGATTGGCATGACCTACCCCATAAGCCCCTACTATATAATAGGGCAGGGGGATTGAAACTACCTAGAAGTCCCTAGTACCCTAGGGCATGGCAGTTTAGAGGCCAGCAACTCTTTTTGCACTTGAATGTGTGCACTGCTGAAGCCTGAGATCAGTTTAAAAGCAGCCCTGGGTGCCAGGACTGCTTTTAAAAAGTAAATTGTGCCCAAACTCGACTTTTGGGTTTGGGGCACTTAAAAATGGATAACCTACAATGGTTTGGCATATTAGGGACCCCCAGGGTCTCCCCTAGGTATCCCAGGGGTGGGGGGGTCAGATATTTATAAGGTACACCCTTATAAAATGAGTTTTTATATGCCTGGGTTAAGTGAAATTTCACATTTCACTCCCACATTGTGGTAAAGTGCTGCCCAAATTCGACTTTGATGCTAGGAGCACTGTGAAGTGAGGATCTGCAATATTTTTACAGATTCAGAACCCCTAAAGTCTCTCCTAGTTGTCCTATGGGGTGGGGGTCCTGTAGATATAAGCAAAGTACTTATAAAATATGTTTTTGTAAGTCCTGGTGCTGGAAAAATGGCCCAAGTAATTTTTCCCATTGCAAATCCCCTGTTACATAGGTTAACATGGTAGGAAGTTATTGATTAATAACTCTTGATAGGAGAGGGCTAGAGATGCCATTCAAAGATTTCCCCGAATGGTATTAATAAATCCAACAATATGATATTGTTGAATTTCTCCTAAAGTGTACCTACAAGAAGTTATAAGACTTTCTTGTTTGTAAGTCCAGATTCAGCCTTCCAGTGGTCTGCCCTGATTGGTCAGAGTTAAGTGGATTAGCCAGCCTGCCTGGAGAGGTGATAAAGAGCCCCTGGGGTTATGCAGCTGGGCTGGGAGGGCAGTGTGCTGGTCCACAGGAATGCCAGGCCAGGGGGGAGGGGTTGTAAACCATGGGCTTCAAAGAGAAAAGCGGAACCCAGTGACATTTACAACTCTGAACTTTCTACCTCAGGCAGATGGGGGGATTAAGGAAGGTATGAGCAGATGCAGGGGGGAGAGTCTAAGTAAATTAGCCATCCTAGGGGTGTGTTTAGCCAGCTCTTGCCTCCTTGCTGGAAAATCTGCCATTAGGGATTTGGAAGAATTGATGCACTCTGGGACAAAATAATGCCACACTCTACAGGAAGTGGTCATATGTTTGAGGAGTTACCCTGCTCCCATTGGTCAGGAGTGACCTCCTGTCTGACCCAGAGAACATGGAATAAGTATCTGAGAGGGGCAGAGCCCTCCAGATCTGCTGCTTGAAACTTACTGAAGCAAGACATTGCCAAGCTGAGAAGTTTTGCTGTGCAAAGATTTCTAAGGCCTGACCTCTGAAAACTTCACCATCTGAAACTACAGCCCTGTGGATTACTTTGCTGAAAAAGAACTAAAGAGTGGACTCCCTGAAAGCTACAGGTTAAAAGAGCTCATCTGGAACATCACCAACTAAATCTGCACCTTGGAGAACTACCAGTGGATTTGTAAGGGTGACGTCCCAGTGGATTGTGGGAACTGAAGTCCTCAACTTTCAAGGACCATCTTGGAGCTTCCAGACCCTTGGAGTGAGTTTGAGACACTTTGGGACCCTTTGAGGAACTTCAGGAAGAAGTTCAAGAAGTTTGGAGAACTTTGGAGGAACTTTGAAAAAAAGCTCCATAGAGGGACCGACTCAACCTGGTCAGCCAAGCAGCCTGCCTTCAACCGCGAGTCGGCCAAGCCATCCAGGTTCGTCCCGCTAAAAGCTCTGTCGGTCCGACTTCCAGAGTTTGACCGGGAGTAGAAGAAATCTGAGGCCGGCGAACCCTCACCGGATCCGGCTATATGAAGAGCATCGAGAGACCCCACGAGAAAAAGCTCCAGAAAAGTTTCTAAGTCCGCTCGTAGAAAAGGTGACCGGGAGCAACCGTGAGAGCCAAGCCGCCTGTCTTCCATCGCGTGTCGTCCTGGGCTCCTGGGTTGCCTCGCTGAAGCGCTAAAGAAAAAGTTTCTAAGTCCGCTCCAGGGAAGTTGACCGGGAGCTCGTCGAAAGGCAATCCGGCGAACCCTCACCGGATCCGGACTGGCTGGGAGCTTTGAGGGACCTCGGGGAGAAAAGCTCCAGAAAAGTTTCTAAGTATGAAGGTAGAAACTGAGACCGAGACCTGCCGCAAGCTGTAGCTGCCCAGGGCTCCATCGCGGTCGGCCTGAAACTTTGACTTTGACCCGGTCTATCGCGAGCAGGTATCCCAATATGGTGCTATAAACTTCTAAGTGCTATATTTTATTAAATCTTTGAAAATTCATAGCTCCGGTTCCCTATATTGGATTTTTGTCGTTTTGGTGTCATTTGGAAGATAAAAATATTTCCTATTTTTATAAATTGGTGTTGGATTTTTATTATGTGTTGTGTCTTAATTATTTACTGAATTGGTGTTTTTTAAATGCTTTACATACCTGTCTTTGAAGTTAAGCCTGTCTGACCGCAGCCACGTTACCAAGGGTTGAGCATAGGAATAATTTTCTAAGACCTATGCTGAGTCCTATCATGTGTTAGTGGCCTTATTGCCAGGGGCAAATGTAGGTCTGCCACTGGCAATAATCCATTTTCCAACAGAGAGTATACTCAGCCTCCACATTATTATGTTGTGTTAGAGAGTATACTCAGCCTCCACATTATTAACATTTCTGAACAGCTTTTATTGACTGCTTTGCCTGTGGTATTGCTAAGCGATGTTTGCATACTTGAGGGAGCGTGGGGTCGCCCAACGAAGTGAAGCCTGCATTAATGGTACACCACAGACCCATGCCCTGCATAGTGCCTTTTGACCCGGTTTTTTATTAGAGCCATCAACAGCTGGATGCAACATTTCAATGTGCCGAATGTCAGCCACTTCTGTAAGCCTGGCTTATTTAGCTTGTCCCATTTCCTCTTGTGGTTGGGCATGTGTCTTGGATTTAGATACCTTCAGTCGTAGCTCAGTTAATCGTTAAAGCTCTTTTTTTAGCCCCTGCGCGCACAGTTTACTGCCGCTGTGACGTGGCACATAAAGTGGATGCCATGTCTGTGACTCCCCCTTTATTACATATCAGTCACCCCTAAGGTAGGCTCTAGTTAGCCCTATGGGCAGGGTGCGCTGTAGGTAAAAGGTAGGAAATGTGCCTTAACTATGTGGCATGTCCTGGTAGTGACAAACAGCCATTTTTGTTTCTCACTACTGTGAGGTTGCCCGCTCATAGGAATGCATTGGGGATTCCCTGACATGTGTTTCAGTGGTAATTCCTGGTATGAGAGGAGTAGCGTGATCAAGTTTGGTATGTTTGGAATAGTGGTAATGAATGCTGCGTAATGGTGTTCGCAGATTTATTATCACTATTTTAGGAATGCCACTTTTAGAAGTAGGCATTTCTGTGTGCAATGTGTCTTTGTGCCTGCCTGTTGTGTATTGCATGTCTGGCTCTGGAGTGAGAGGGGCTGGGTGAGTCAGCGATAGGCTGAATAGGCCCATCTGCATTTGGAGTAGTGGGAGGAGTAGCATCTGACCCTGAATAGGACTTGCCAGTGCTTAATTTGTAAAAGTATAAGTGCCAGGGCTCTCGTCGGGAGGCCACTGCAGCTTGCACCTCACATAACCCATGCCAGCACTGCCAATGACAGTACGTACACAGCTACTAACCTTCACACTCCTACAAGTGTGACAAGTCAGACTATTCCAGGCCCCCAAAGCCAGAAGAATGGCTTGGGAGGCATGTATTAGTCATTGTTAATGTAAATTGAACAAATAAACCGCTGTTGTTGTGTTCATACCGAAATTAACAGGACAGCGCCACCATGTGGCAGACTGTCATAGCCCCGGTGCTGACAATAAGGTGCCGGTGCGGAGCACCGGAAAGCACCAGCTCAAATTAAGCACTGGACTGTGTTTGCCTTCCACAATGCTGGCTCCGCGCCGCTGTGGTGTGTCTGGGGCCAGAGCCTACATTAACAAAGGCGGTTGTTGTGCACTGTAAATGAAATGTTTAAGTGCCCCCCAGAACTGGTTTGGACCGGGCACAAATCCCTGTGCCAGGGGGAGAACAAAGCCGTGCACTGGTATAAGTATTGGGCCTGTGACCCCATGAAAGTGTGCTGGGTGCTTACTTGGGACTTGTGGCCGGCAGGCTGCCGGATGGCCAGGAGGAACCGCCGCTGGGGACTGACCTGCTGCCCTGCCTGGCAGCTGAAGGGTCTGCATTTTCTGTCCAGGAGACCCAGTGTGCTGGCCTGCCTGTGCCAGCTCTGCCTTTGCCCCTTTCTTGGAGGAAAAGCGCTGCCTGCTCCCTGCTGGCATCTGGAAGGGGGAGACAGGCTGAGCGCTGCCGTTTCTTTACATTGCCCTGTAGCCTTGAGCTTGCGGCGCTACAGGATTCTTGTGCCCCGAGTGCTTGGACCCCTGGGGTGGGCTTGTGCCTCAGTGAGCAGCGGGCGAAGCGCTCCCACTGCACTACGCCCTTCGCTGCTGTGTCTGCCCACCAGGAGGGCGCGGGGGCATTGGTGACTCTCCTATTATGCCTCTAAGGTGACCGTGGCGAGAGCGGTCGTAACGCAAACCGGAAGTCAGGCGAAGTCAGCCTGACCTGGGGTGGAGCTTCCCCCAGGGAGAGGAAGCCAGGCAAAGAGAAGCAGATGCCGACGGCCAGGCGGGGCTCTCACCGGGGCCCAGGCGGCAGTTGCCTGGTTGTGGGCGAGGTGTCCGGTGCGCATCCCGCGTGGCTGCAGAGACACCGGTGTGTCCACTTTGAGGGAGTGGATCTACCAAGAAGGAGAGACGCTGACGAAGACTTCACTCCACGGAGCTGAGGCCGGAAGTCACAGAGACCGGGCTGCTCGGCCCCGCAGGCAGGGGGGACCCAAGGATCCCAATTCCCTCGGGCCGCGGGTGAGTTGCGGAAGAACCAGCAAGTGGGTGGAACCCGGGAGAGGCCTCTGCTTCAGTTGCGGCTGGGTTACTCTGCAGCAGCTGCCCCGCTGTGTGATTATGGCCAGCTGCACTCCAAGAGGGCCGGCTTACTCAGAGATTGAGCGCTGGGGACCGGGAGAGGTCTACAGCGGGGTTTGTTTTAGTCTCCCGCTGCCCTGCTCGATCACGTGAGGATTCCGCTCCCTTACCTAAAGGGGGCATTTGACCACCCCACAAGGTTAGCAGGTCGGGGTGGCAACCCTCGACGGAGGTCCCGTCCCTGCCATAACCAGGCGGCCCATAAAGTAAAGCGCTGAAGCGCTGTGGCTGCAGAGTTGGGGTTAGGGGTGAAAGTACTTCGGTGCCCTACGCCCGGGCTGGATAATTCAGGTGCCTGTGAGCCATGGAAGTGGCCTTATGCCCATGTGTTGTGCCCTGAGGGATCTAGGCTGTGGATAAGGTGTTTACGTACTGTGTGCACCTTATAAATGATGTTTGCTACTTGCCCTGCTGTTGGTGTTTATGCCATACTGCACTGAGTTCTTGCCTAGTGTGTGCCCTCTGAAAGTGGGTACGTTGGTGCACTGTTGCTGATGCTAATGCATAATAGGTTTACGCTATGTGCCCTATTGCCAGTGGTTACTGGTTGTTTTCACTAACTATGATATGATGGTTATGACAGTGGCCCTATAGGCCCTGTAAGTGTATATAATCCCTGTAAAGTAATACCTAGTACCAGGTGGCACAGTGTACATATGTGATTACATTCTAATGTGTTTTATGAGTAATACAAAGGCTATTTTTGATATAACCTTGTGTGGAGATTCTTTTGTGGTGTGCCTAGTGTGTCGCTGCTGTGTGTGTTGCGCAAACGCCTTACACATTGCCTCTGGGATAAGCCTGACTGCTCTGCCAAGCTACCAAGGGGGTGAGCAGGGGTTATCTTCAGTGTGTAACTCCCTTGCCCTGACTAGAGTGGTGGTTTCTGCCTGGCTTAGGCGGTTGCCCTAGCCAATCAGAAATCCCATTTCTAACAGGTGGGTTATCCGGAGGCTGTCTGTTTTAGCTCGTCTTTTTCTTGTCAACATATCCGTACTTGCAATCTCTAGCGCTTGATTTGAAGGGCACAAATCGCCCATGGAAACCAGTTCTTGTATCGGATGCACAGGTTCACTAGTGCTCACAGCATCAGATCTGCTTGTAATACCCGTTGCCTCCAAAAGCAGTCAAGGCTTTCTGAGTTGGCCAGCTGACTTATCTCTGGGCTCATGGGTTTATGCATGCAAAACACAATAGCATCCATCCTCCTTTCCCCCTGCCACAGTTCCTGCTTTGTAACTGATTAATCACGACAGGGGAAGTAGCAGAACAGTAATTTTTTAGCAAGGCCTTCAGTCTTTAAAATGTCTTTAATCAGCGTTACAACATAACATATAGCCGCTTCCTCACCTCTTCTCCTGGCAGTGATAAAAAAGCTTAGAAACTGTTGCACGTTCATTCTTGCAGAGGGGAGCGGAATTAAGTTTAGCCTCTTGTGAGAGAGACCCTCTGTGTTTCAAAAGCATCTTTTTACTTGTGAGACGTTATCGGGCAAAGGCGTCTTTTCCAGCAGCTTCCCAGTAACTTCCTCCAGCGCCCTCCACTCCCCCCAGTCAAGACTGTTGCAGGCGCCATGGCAATCAAGCGTGTGTCGTAGCCATGGCAAGCCTAAGATTATCTTCACCACAACTCAGTGCTAGGCTAACACGCACCTTCTTAACTTTGGAAGAAACTCAACGGTGCCTGCATGATCGGACTGTGTTTAACAATCCACCCTCCTTAAGGGGATGTGCGTGAGTGGACGCTTGCGGAGGAGGCCCATATGATGCCCAGTAGGAGGGATGAGAAATTAGAAGAAGATCTTGGGACATGGAGGGAACTCAGTAGAGATTTCCTAACTCTTGAGGCAACTGTGAGTGATCAACATGCATCGGATGCGAGCGACAGTGTGACTGACAATGAGGGGAGTAGATGCCCTTGATGTGACTATTCCTAAGCTCCTAGATATATGGCAACTGGTACTTGAATATGTCAAAATATATTGTTTCTTTACTCGTATCTTGTATTCGGATCCTATCAGACCGCACGCTTGTAACTGTATACCCACTGTGACTTTATTGAAGAAAAAAAAGAGTTAAAAAAAAAAAAATCCACCCTCCGTCATATACAGCAGCATCCAGTCTGAGCAGGCTCGTCTACTGGAGCCTCTGGATGCCCAAACAGGTGTTGAAGCATAGCACATCCTCTCACAGAGCATCCTTGCCACCATCTTGCTCAGGCGGCCCCCACACTGTCTAAGTTATGTTTTCTGTGATGCATGTGTTGTGATGATATCCCTCAATATGTGTACCTATTAATCTGTTTGCTAACTTATTTCTTCACATTTGTTTTGTTTTTTTATTTGTAGCTGGCAGAAGACGTTTGTCTCAAAATGAATCCTTCACCTTTCAGCAGTAGAAATGATGCAAACTCCCACCAAGACTTGCTGCCGGATTTCCCAAAGGGCCCATTGAGTGTATACAGAGAAAAGGCGTCCTTCAACTGGAGAGAGTTGGCATTGTTTCTTGATGGTGAAGATATCATTCAATTCAGGGTATGAACACCTAGAATAAGTATGGAAGTAGTGGATATGTTCTTCATTCATTGTGTTTGTGTTTTAATGGTCCTTCACCTTTCCCTGTTATTCTATGTTATCTGCTCTTAAATTAGCGCATTAGGCTGGTGAAATTTGTACAGGCAAGAAGTGTGGTATTATGGCTTCTGTTGTACTCCTGATTTAGGTGCACAAACACCTGCTTGCTCCCGAATTGGGATTTCCACAGGTCTACAAATGAGCTCATATGTGTTCTTGGATATAAGGACCTATAAGTCCAGCTGAGATAACCTATGGCTCAAATTAGATACCTACAACTGCGTTTGTTTCGGAGATACAACTGGAACCAATAAGATTTTTCAGCATGGTAGTTCATAAAATGTCCAAGTGCTCATACAACAGTGACTAGATCCATTCAGAACCTTTTGCAACTGGTCATCTGGAATTTCTACCAAAGGGATATGCCAATCTGGTTTTTGAATCCTTGACTCTGAAGTCATACTTTATGTTTTTTAGGGTTAATCATGCAGACAATATCCAGAGAATATTTTGTTCTCTTCTGTTCACTGTAAGGCCAGAGTAACTGCGATAAGATAGCAAGTTTGAGTCAAGTTGTACAACACTCACATAAGCCTGTTGTGCCTCTAAACATAAAAAACCTCACAGTTACATTTAAAAGAAGGTAAGAACTTACCACCACTTATTTAGTGGCAAGAGATTCCCCATGGAGTGTACACAGTGGTTTACAAATATCCTTCAATAAATATATACTTTTTTAAAGACTCAATGAAAGAAAGATGACTTTTTTGCAGCAGATCACCTGTGCAATGAGGAAAATGTAAGGAGGTGGAGTGGGAGAGCCAGAAAGATACAACCATTGGCAAAGCCAGTAGGTCAGGTTTGCATGTTTAGTAATGAGGCAGACAATTTGCTTTGCTAATACTTGTTAGCGGCAACTTATTCCCATCCTGCCAGCAGCCTGGCAGTAGAATGAAAGGAGCATCCTGGCACACTGAAAGTCAGCAACCCTCCACTGGTGTAGGCAGCCTGATCCTCATGATGCACTCCTGAATTCTTGCAAGACTGCATCTTTTGTTGTTGATTCTGCAAGACTTTGTCAATCTTGAGGTCAGGTTGTCTCGATCTGAAAAGGGACAGGCCAATGGGGCAGCTCTCCTAGGATCAGGTTCATACGTGAGCGCTGACAAAACCATCTAAAAAAACACTGCTATGGTATGCATTAAAAAAACAGTTGGCGTATGTTAAAAAAAGCACTTGTGAGATACATTATTGATGTCACAAAAAGTGTGATGTTAGAGTGGACCTTTGAGTTGTAAAATAGTTCCTCAATCATTCCAACGGAAGCGCTTGCAAAGGAAGGATAGAGCCAGACAGCCGATATCATAAGAGTGAGACTAAAATATGCCTCTGTGCGGAGCCAACGGGATCGGCAATGTGTCAAGCCAATGGTTGAGAGCAGGCAAGCCTCTGGTTTGACTGGGGCTGACCCAAGCTCAATCAATAAGTCTGGCATTGGCTTCAGTTCACCAGACATAAAAAGGTAAAAGGAAAGGATAAAGAGATCAATGACTGGAGATTTAAGGGGAGGGAATAAAAATCGAAAATTAAACAGGCATGGAGCGGGTGCTAAATAGTAGTGGGTGGGAAGTGAGACCAGAGAGAACAGCAATAAGGTTGAAACCAGAAGGAGTAAAACTACGGGTTTGGGGGTCTCTGCTGGCAAACTACAAAAGCCCAGAAGGAGGTGATAAGGAAGAGGCGGAGCAGAATGTGGAAGAGGAAAATGGATAGGTGATGAATTTTACAGGGAAGGGGAATCCCTGCACGCATTGATGGAGAGTATGGAGGCGCAGTTCAGAGGAGGGCTGATGGGATTGTCATCATCAAAATGGAACTTTGGTTTGGAATGGTCTTGTGAAAAACCAGCCATGAGAAATTCATTTAATCAGGAAAAGAATTTGAGAAGGCAGAGTGAGAATTATGGTAATAAGCTAATGCTCAAGCATTTGGTGGCTTTGAGGTGCATTCTGAGCAAGGTATATTGATTATAGTCTAGGCCATAGAAATTCATTGTGTTTGTTAGGCATTAGAGTTTTAAAAATGCCTGCATACAAATATGATGTTGTATCCATTTCCATTGTATGTCAGGACCTATTTGCAAACCTATTGGCTTTGCCAGTGCTTGTTGTGATATGTTATATAGGGCGGACCTAGCTCAAATAAGTGGAGGGGAGCTGAATCATAAGGTATTTATATAGCGCTTCCTACCCTTGATGAGGCGCTGAAGTGGCAAACACAGAATAATTATTAGGACATTATTCAACAGCACACTGCTGGTTTTAAAATATTTACAGTTCAAGGTACAGGAAGATAAAGTGATTTTCTTAAAACAATTTTCTGGGCAAGGGATGGAGCAGGGTTTAAGAGCCAGGTATTTGGACCCAGTCACTTGAATGGCTTACAGTTACAACATTTAATCAAAACCTCCAAAAGCATGCCTTGTCCACCCTTACATAGTTCCATAGTGCCACAAAGTGGAGGGCATTGTTAAAGCGATGGTGTGCAGGGGGTCACTTGGGGAATCAAGACTGCAACGATAAATGTGTTGTGATGCAAAGAGATGACCGTGGAGTTAGGCTCTTGAGTCAGGAGTTCTGGCCTTGAAATACTAATAACATCCTGTCTGATGTTGAACAGGCCGCAATAGCCTGCTGAAGCGCAGGGAAGCCATCTGTAATTAGTTAGGGCTACAACAGCACTGAGTGAGTGACACAGTGCACAAGTACCTCGGCTGATTACTTGTTTGCTGTGTGCTTTGCCGGAATCGCTGCATCTCTCTTCCCTTCAGTTAAAAATCAACTGCAAAATGGTTAATGTTTCTACGCTGCCTGTTTTCATACAAAGCGATACCAGAATAAAGAAATAGGATTCCGGTAAGGGGTGCTGAGGACTTTGTAATCAACTACGAGAAAAAACACATTACACATAACATGGCGGACATACTGGGGTGGGGAAATAAAAGCAGGGACGATGGCAAGCAACAAAAGAAAACACGCTTGCCACGTCATGGCAGTTTTTAGGTTTCGCCTGCACAGCGATGCGCTGTGCTTGTGAAATCTCTTGTATTTAATACATCTTAAAAGGGGGGCTCTTATCAGTTCCAAATGTCAAATTACTGTGTTCATTCGCTTTTGTGTGGAACCTTTTTTTGTACCATTTACGATACTTTGACTAAAGCTGTTCACACTATTTAAACCCCATTCACTGTCAAGATAACATCTCTTCTACAAATAAAGCTGTTCACACTGTTTAAGCCCCCTTCACTGTCAAGATAAGTTCTCTTCCGAAAGGCAGACAGCTTCTAACAGTATGCTTGAATGCTCGCTTTTTATTACTTAGTTGTGTAAAGAAAATGCTTTAGCCTTAGAACGTTTGTGGCATTTCCTATTTATGCCTCAGTACTTTTCTTTGCACTTTGTAGGCATTATCGGATTGATTTTTTCAATTTAATCTATATGGTCATTATTTTCAAATTCCAAATGTTGTAATAAACATTGGAAGTTAAAAATAAAATTAATATACAAGAGCTATGCTACATTTTACTACTAAACAGACAGCCACAAGTGCAGTTACCTTGCAGACGGCAAGGTTATGATCTGAATGGTGCAGCAGGTGCAGTGGCACCGAGCCTAAAAGTTGTAAGAACTCCTCTAAACACACAATATTGCTATATTTGACTACTAAACAGGCAGTCACAATTGCAGTTTCCGTGCAGTTAAAAGGGACTTGATTTGAATTGTGCAGCAGGTGCAGTGGCACCTGGGCCAGAAGCTCTAGGGCAGAGGTCTTCAATCTGTGGGGCGCGACCCCCAGGGGGGGCCGTGGACTCCTGGGAAGGGGGTTGCACATTCCCCAGCTTCACTTGTGCCTGCAATACAAAATGTTTGCTTTCCTTTAGGAAAAAGACAGCCGTCCTGGGACGGCTACTTTAGATCGTTATCAGCTTATCAGCTGAAGTTTCATCAGTTGAGTGTATTGTGCTGTGAAAAGCTTTTGTGCCAGGGTGCCTGCTTGACTGAATGAAATACAAATGTGGGCTATTAGTTAATCTGCAAATGCAAAGGGTGCGTGGGAGCTGGTTCTGGGTTTTAATTGAGTGAATCACTCCAAGCTTTGTGATGACAACTCTTTGTACTACCACACACAAAAAACCAAATCTTTAACAACTGGGCTGTGAAGTGTTTGCTTTTAATTGTAACTGCATTTACACAGCCTTAGTACCCCTAAGGAGGTGTTGAAGGGACAGTTGTGTAAAAATAAAATATTGCATTACATACGCACTGGTATTACTAAAATATACATTTTGGAAGCACCATTTTATCGTAAAACTATTTGCACATTTTGCAGTATTCTATCTTACACTGTGTGTAATGCAAGTTTAAAATAATGACTTACATATTCACAGTGCTTTCTGTCACAGGCTGTGACCTTGTAGCACTAAAAGTACACGTCACTATTCTACACTGCACCAATCAAGATTTAATTCTGTGGCTCTCTGGTTACACACAGATCTCAGCAGTGCATTAACTAATAGAGGTTTTATAATGTACTACAGTGCATTTCCAACTGAGTAACAACTTTTTAAAATTTATTTTTCATTTACGCTTCCCATTATTTTATATGTAGATCCCTGATGGTGAAAGACCTAAAAAACGTACATAATATTTTGGGACTTGTTTATGAGAGGCTTGCATCACTTTTTTTGAAGCCCCGGCGGCGCAGGCATCTCAACTATACCTATGAAGCGGTGCAAAGCCACCTGCATGGCCTCATAGATGTAAGACATACCAGCGCAAGTCTCTTCGTTGCCTTACTCTGCGTGAAGGAGGGGTTCCATGGGCTTTGTGTGGGGTTCCCACGCAACACCCATGGATTTTGATGCTGCCCCATATTTACAAAATCACGTAAACCTGGGGTAGCTCCAAAAAACGTTTTCATTTCTCCTAGTTTTTTCCTCTTTCCATGTGTGCTACATTCTGCAGCTCACATAGAAAGAAGAAAACGCCTCTTAGGTTTGTTTGTGTGAAGGAATGTGCCCCTTCCTGTACAAAAACAATCCTGCCTAGGTTGGTGCTAGGCAGCAATTTGTGCGCCAACACAAGGGAAAAGAACAGCAATGCACCGTATTTTATAGATACGGTGCATTCCTGCCCTTTCACATTGGCATAGGGCAGCGCAGCAAGAAGACTTGCAGCGCTGCCCTATGCCAATTCCTCATAAATGAGGCCCTTTGTTTTTAGCTACACTTTTGACTTCACCCCCACGCTCACTGACCTTTGGTTTACTAAACACTGTTTAATATTTCCCCACCGTAAAAAGTATTTGTTGTGGTAATTGGGGGCGTTTATAGTTGTCGATAGTCGTCGATGAGGAGGAATACCAGGTTCTACAAATTTTTGTCAGAAGGGGGTCCTTATACCTAAAAAATGTTGACAAGGGGGTCTCGGCATCAAACAGTTTGAAGACCTCTGCTCTAGGGACACCACTAAACACCTAAAATTGCTATATTTTACTACTAAACAGGCAGTCACTAGTGCAGTTGTCTCTTCAAGCACTAGGGTGTTAATTTGAATGGTGCAGCAGGGGCACCTGGGCCAAAAGTTGTCATAACTCCACTAAACATCAAATATTGCTATATTTTACTACAAAACAGGCAGTCACAAGTGCAGTTATCTTGCAGTTAAAAGGGACTTGATTTGAATGGTGCAGCAGGTGTGGTGGCACTGGGGCCAAAAGCTCTAGGGACACCATTAAACCCAGATTATTGCTACATTTTGCTACTAATGAAGACAGTCACAAGGTCATTCACCTAGCAGGCAATAGGTCATGATTTGAATGGTGCAGCAGATGCAGTAGCACCAGGACCAAAAGCTACAGGCACCCCACTAAACACCTAATATTGCTATGTTTTACTATTAAACAGGCAGTCAAAAGTGCAGTTACCTTGCAAACAGGGTCATGATTTGAATGGTGCAGCAGGTGTTGTGGCACTGGGCCCAAAAGTTGTCAGAACTCCTCTAAACACCTAATATTGCTATATTTTACTACTATACAAGGCAGACACAATTGCAGTTACCTTGCAGTTAAAAGGGACTTAATTTGAATGGTGCAGCAGGTGCAGTATCACAGGGCCAAAAGCTCTAGGACCCCACTAAACATTGCTATATTTAACTACTAAATCAGCAGTCACAAGTGCAGTTACCTGCAGGCACTAGGGTCATGATTTCAATGGTACAGCCGGTGCATTGACACCGGGGCCCAAAGCTCTAGTAACCCCTCTAAACACCAAATATTGCAATATTGTACTACTAAACAGGCAGTCACAAGTGCAGTTACCTTACAGGCAATAAGGTCATGATTTGAATGGTGTAGCAGTGGCACCGGGGCCAAAAGTTGTCGTAGCTTCTCTAAACACCAAATATTGCTATATTTTACTACTAAATAGGCAGTCACCAATGCAGTTATCTTACAGGCACAAGAGGCATGATTTGAATGGTGCAGCAGGTGCAGTGGCACCGGGCGCAAAAGTTGTCAGAACTCCTCTAAACACAAAATATTGCTACTGCATCAATTAATTCTATTATTTCCCTCTTTCATTTCATTTTTCAAAATGTTACTATTACTTACCCACACTATGCCACTAGTAACCGCACAATATATTGCCTTTTTGTACATTAACAAGTCATAACACTTTAATAGACTTTCTATAAGTTATATTGTACAACTACCCGGCAAGCTACAACCTACAACAAAAACAGCTTCTTATTGTTCACAAAGGCAAAACCTAATGCATTTACCAATGCTTGTTTTTTTCTTGTGACTGGGGGCGGTGCAAGAAAGAAGGATGCAGCAGAGGGTGGCAAGGAATGGGAGGGGCAGAGCCAAGCAAGGATGAAGAGGTAAGGGATGGGTGGGGAAGGGGCAAGCAACAAGGTTATAGGAGAGATGGGGGAAACAACAACAAAGCAGTAGGGGGTGGGAGGGATGGGGGCAAACAAGCAGGGCCCTCAGCAACACTCCACAATGGCTCTTAATGCTCTGGGGAAACTTAAACACCCCCAACAGCTGGTGTCTGGAGGGGAGGTCTCCCGTCTATGTTTGGGGGGGACGCAATGATCCTCCTGACTGCTGATGAGCCCAGGATGGTAATGTAATCGTATGTTTAGTGTTTAGCTAATTAAAACATAACAATTCTCGGATAAAACATGAAATACAATTACAATATAAAAGATTTCATAGTTTTAAAACAAAATTTCATATTTTGAACAGCGCCCATTTGACCATGCGGTCAGTGGAGTTCATATGCATCAAAATGTTCTTGATTTTGCATCATAGAGTCCTAGAATGTTGGACAAACGTCAGGCAAACTTCATTCTTAATATAAGATGATTTCATGATTTTTGTTAATATTTATTTTGATTACTCAAAGAGCCCTTTTTAATCCATCAAGCTCCACGTAATCAAGTAGATCGTGGTTACAGAATACACGTCAAGCCACTGACAATGGCTAGGGGCTTTGGAATGCACGCTCCTGGCGTGACTTAATGTGAGTGAGTTATTTGATGTGCAAAATGAATAATTAGCTTCACCGACTTCACTTTTAACTTTACTTTAGCCTTAAAGCCTGCCGTAGCGGGCTATACCGGCCATTGAAGGCCCGCTCCAGCGCGCGAGGGCCTTTAACAAGAGAGCAGGACTTCAGTGGCCGGTATTGCCCAGCTACGAAGGGCTATAAGGCTATTAGAACATTCTGCCACTAGAGGACAGAATATTCTAACAAATAAAACAAAGGCCTCTCGGAGTTCGAGGGGTTGAAATCCCCCCGGGCTCCGAGAGGCCTCTGTAAAACAACATTGGAATGTTGCTTTGCGGGCCTTTACCGGCCCGTAGAAGCACGGAGCTCTCCATTGTATTCAATGGAGTGCTCCACATTCCAATGTTCTAATTTGTGTTAAAAATAAGAAACATGACAACAAGTTATTTTTGGAGATTGAATACGTTGAGTGATCATTTGTTCCACTGACAAAAACGTGACTCCACTTACTATAATGACCTGTCCTGTATATAATTTCTATAAAGAAAAATAAAATAAATAAATACTCCTATTGGGCTTCGGATTTCAAAGCCTGATCATGACGTCTGAGAAATTTTATTAGCTTGCACTTCATTTGGGGGTCTGACGGTTCTAGCCCTTGCGTTATAGCAGCTCTATAGGTCCTTATTCCTCTGTTGATGAGGGCTTTACTTAATAAAGTGGCTCGTGCTGTATGCACTTTCGGGCATATACAAATTAGATGGATGAGGTCTTCTCTTTTTTACTACCACAAAGTCAGCATGCTATAGGCCCTTTATATTTCCGGCTTGGGTGGTCTGCTGTGGACGGTAGCTTTCTGAAGCGGAGTGCCATCAATTGGTTTTTTTTTTTAGATGTACTGCAAATGTGAGATTTAGGTAAGCAGCTGGTATAGGGGCTTTATAATTATTCATCACCATCCAGGCGTGAGATCTATGGCTAAAGATGTTTATGCCAAGTAGCAAGGAATGAAATTTAGCAGCTTCGTTTATAGCTTGTATAAATGTTGGAAAGGGGAGATTTTTATTCCACAGCTCAGCAGTGCATGTAGTTGTTAGCGCTTAAAAATATTGGTTGTACAGTGATTTTTTTTATCATTTTCAAGTTCTGTCCATAATGCTTTATTAAGTACGGAGCACGCAGAATTTTGTTTCAGTCTGTACCAAACCTTTATTGTGGCATACATTCTCCCTATTGATGCGTTCGTGAGCCCAAATTCAAGTCGCACCTGCGCCGACGATGCTGTCTGTGGTAGTTGAAAAACCTTTTCATAGGTGGTCGCTAGCAGCTTATTCAATTGGGCGGACTCTTTGCCATGTAGCGCAATTCTAGCGTATGATATAGTTGGTAGCATTTTTGCCGCTATTACGGAGAGCAATGGTTTGTAGGATGAGCCCTCCAATCCTTTTGCCAGGGTCCTAAAAGCAAAGGTTAATGCACTGGATCTCTGTGCCATATACATTTTCTGCTCTTGATGGTTTAGTCTGTTGTCGATGTAAAACCCCAGGTACCTTGTAGCAGGTTACTTCCTCCAGAGATTTACCATCTACCCAGATGGAGGCTAGGGCGATTGCTGATGAGCCCAGGATGGAGTGGAGCTTTACAGTAAGGCGACTTATCTCGATTCCATCTTGGCCACGCACCCCCCATATTACACATTCTTTATAGCAAATCAGAGATCAACCTATAAAATCACAGAATCTGGATACTACAAGTTGTGCATATAAAGTACATATGTTACAAAAACAATTGAATTTAAAATTAAGTGCATAGTGGTGTACCATCATAGGACAGTAGGGATCTGTGGGCCTCAAGCTGGTAGTACAAGATGTTTAAGACTTCTAATAAGTCAGAATCCCAATTAGGATACTTTGCTCAATGTAGACTACTAAGGTGTAAAAGTAAACATGGGAAAAATAAGGATAAAACTATCCTATCTTAAAAAAAAAAAACAACAGGGGCACACAAAAATATATATGTAAAGTGTCTTGAATAAACAAAAAAGAAAAAATAACAATATAATAAAGACATATCAATAAAACATCATGATTCAGTTATATTTCATCTGCTTTATTCTTGGGACGGAAAGTATTTGGAAAGGGTTGGTTAATCGAAATTCCTAAGGGGAATTCTAAGTCTCTGGTAAGGAAAATCTAGAGTTTATGATCAAGCCGCAAACTGATATCTACTTATCGTAAACACTATAATCCTAGAGGAATCAGAAATAAAAATCCCAGCTGCAGTCAAAAATCTATCCAGGTGCAAATTTCAGCACAAAGAGCGAATCCATTTGTGTCTAGGGCCAGTGTTATATGGACAGAATAACAAAAAATGTTCAATATCCTCAGATTTATACCCACAATTTGCACTCTGTCGCAAGAAAGAGACCCTGAGGACCATTTGTTTGTGAAGGCCCTTATTGGTAGAATTCCAAAACAAAATTTAATGTAGAGGCTTTTTGTAAATGAAGGGAAATCTAATGAAGGAAGGCCTCGAATTGGGAGATGGTTTATAAGACAGAACTTGGGTAGATAGGGATCCCAGGAGCTCTGTGAAAATGCTTTGGCTATGTCCAAACTGGGGTGGCGAAGTGAGCTAAAGAACGATGATGGATTCAACCCAGATCTGTGACTGGGGGTGAGTGTCTGAAAAGTTTCAGCACTCCGTCCATCATCTCCTTGTGTTTGCGATGAACAATTCCTGCGCCGTTTTCCTTTTACATTTTTTTCCACGAAGTGAAGCAACTCCTTCTTTTTAGTCCAGATGATTTAATCAGGGCAAGCTGCTTCATAGCAGAATCAGGCCACTTATTGACTTGCTCTACGTCTGTTTCTAAGGAGCTTGTTAATGGGTCACGTGTTTGTTAAAGTATTCACTAAATTTTGTTCTGTTATCTTACCCCATTGTCGGAATTTTCTCTTAACGTCTTGTTCCTTTGCATCTATTTTTTCCTCTCTACTTAACTAAAATGAGTAAGAGAGTGATCAGACCAAATAACAGTGTCCGATTGTCCTAAAAACATTGATTGTTGATTGGTAAAAATCAAATCCAGAGCATGGCCTGCTGAGGGAGTGGGGTGAATAACCCATTAATTAAGATTAAACGAGCATTTGCTATGCAATAGGTCTCACATTATTTTTACAGTTAGAGCTATTGGCTTTGTAATGTAAATGTTTTTAACTTATGTGTTTTTGAGTGAAGTGGATGTATGTGATGCCAATTGTGTGGAAAATTATACACACAAATTAAACTTGATAAGCTAAATATCAGGCCAAGAGATATTTTCTAAAGGGGCCTAATTTATAAAAGGGGGTTAAGGAATTAAATTTTAAAAATTTGTTTCAGAATGCATAATCCTCCTGTTCTGATGTGTCTTGAATGCCAACTGTTGCCCAAAGTGTCCTTTAAAGATACCATGAATAGTTTTTCACACTAACTGGATATGTACTTTGTTTTAAATGTAAAAAGGGCAAAATATTCACTAAATGAAACACAATCATGAAATTATACAATATGATAAAACTGATGACAGTGTATATTGCTAACAATTGGGTGCATGACAAACGAATACAATGCCAGTGACCCAATGACAACTTGTGAGGGAGGAAAAGACGACAGACAGGATTGGCTCAGTCTTTCATCTTTCCAAGATTGATCACCAACACATCACCAGCCCCACAAGTCTAATCTACTAAGATTGAGGATAGGGAAGACCAACAGGGCTGACTCAGTCTTTCATCCGTCCAATGTCAATTGGAATTGTCAATTAATCAATGCATGCATTATAATTACTGAACACAGAAGGGGTTGCGGTCGGTAAGGTGTAAGAATAAAAACGTTCATTTTAGAAGAAAGGAAGGAGAGGGGTTTTAACAAAGTGCCTAAAAGAAATAAAGCAAGTACACTAGCAAATCATTTTCAATAGGCGATTAAGCAGGAGAACCATGAAAAAAGATGTTTGCACAAGAAGGTCAGGGGTGTATGGAGTAAGTATCCACCCAGTAAAGTACTGGAGACACAAACAAATCCAAAGAAGCCTGAAGCAATAATTCGTAAGAAGGAAGTAGTTCACAAAAGGCTAAGGCAAAGATAGCCATGTTTTTTCTTTTCTGTCATATTTAGGACATGATTTTCAAAGTAAATCATAAATCTGCACACATTTGTCGACGAATTTGCTGTAGGTGCAGATTTACAATTTTTAGGACACCACAAATTTCTCAAAAATACGTGGACACATGTGAGAGTTGCAGGCTTTCAGGCGTACTTCTAGCACTTCCTGTTTGAGAGAGTGAGAAGCTATTTCTGTACTCTGCTAAAAAAAACTCCATCCGGAGGTACTATAGTGCATTAGTATAATAATGAGATGTGTGCCCATAAATTGAGCCATTTGCGAGTGTAAATATGGTGTACATGTTTAAAAAGCTCTGCGAGTCTGGCATAGACCCTCGGTCTAGGTCCACTCTCTCCCCGCAGCTCCGCTGTGCCGTCTCTTGCCTCCAGACCCCGACCTCCTCCTTGGGAGGTTCGAGGCTGCTGCCCGCTCCTGCGCCTGCTGCCCGCTCCAACTGGGACCAGACTGCCTGCAACCACCTTAACCTTTCTCAGCCATTTTTTTCTTAATTTTTCCCTGTTGTGCCCATCTGTGTCTTGCTCTAATTCCACCACTGTTTTTATTTTCTCGAGCCTGCCTGTTCCTTTCGCCGCTGCTGCCCCTGCGGCCCCTCCTCCCGGGAATTCCCCCCCGGAATTCCCCTCCGGAATTCCCACCTCCCAGCCTCTCCTCCCTCCCCTACTTAATGGCGGCCGCTGCGCGGTCACGCCGCCGGCGCACCAAAGGCAAGCCCGTCTGCGCCCGTCCGCGACCCGACCGCGGCCAGTGCCAGGAACCCTGGACCTCCCACTACCCATCGCTACGACACCACCACCCTCCTCGCACTCAACCCTGGAAGACTTAGAGAATGCCAACAGGCCTTGCCGAACACGACCCACGGCCAGTTCTCCTGCCTCCGCTGCCGCCAGACCCTCACCGCCACCCCGGCCTCCAACACCGCCGACGCCAGCACCGGGGACACCCTAAAATGCATTCTCCTCAACGTACGCTCCGTACACAAACATGCCATGGAAATCTGGAACCTGCTCGACTCTCTCGCCCGACATCGCCTTCTTCACAGAGACCTGGACCAGCGCATCCTCCGCCCCCGACATCAGCACCGCCATCCCAGACAGATACAAGATCCAGAGGAAAGACCGCCCCAACCACCCAGGAGGGTGCCTCGCCATCGCCCACAAGAGCACCCTCCGCCTCACCACCTCCAGCGAAACCTTCCCCTCCGCCGAACACCTGCACTTCCAGATCCAGACCACCCCCAAAGCCACACTCCGAGGAACCCTCATCTACAGACCCCCCCGGCCCCCGAACACCCTTCGCCACCGACTTCATCGCACCCCACGCCATCGCCTCAGCAAACTACATACTCATTGGAGACCTGAACTTCCACCTCAACAACCCCAGCGACCCCAACTCCACTATCCTTCGTGACAACCTCGCCAGCATCAGACTTAAACAACTCGTCAACACACCGACCCACAGAGCAGGACACACCCTCGACCCCATCTTCGCGGCAGGAAACAGCGTCCAATTCAGCCACACAACGCAGCCGCCATGGACCGACCACCACTGCGTATACTTCGCCATCAACAAACTCAAGGCACCCAAACCACCCCCCCTCAGCGCCTTGAGACCCTCACGGGTGAGTAGCGCGCTTACAATTCCCTGATTGATTGGAAAATAGGCAGAGTTGCAGATTCCGCTGTTAGATTTTATGTTGTTGTGCGACTCTGAAATGCTCCTAGAGAATGCAGAATTACATTTCTAAATCCCCCTGGTGGCAGAAGGGCGCTGCTAATGTTTAGGGGTGGGCAAAGTTGGCGTAGCGCCACTACGCGGAGTTCCACGGAGTTATGGAAAAAAATGTGTGGAACAGAAGCCCACGTCCTGCGGCCAGCTGAGGGTCCGTGTGCCCGGGACGGGGGTCCCTCGTGCCCGGGCAGGCTCCCAGATCTCCCCGGCCTGGCTGGGTTGAGAAGCAGGGCCTCGGGCCTGGGTTTCGGGCAGAGCCTGGGGTGTGGGAGCCCCCGTCCTGTGGCCTGCCAAGGGTCCGTCTGACCGGGACAAGGGTCCCTGGTGCAGAGCCCCCGAGCCCTCCAAAGGGCAAGCTGGAGCCCTCCAGTGAAGGCTCGGGGCGGGCAGATGGGCGTCCTTAGGTCCCGGCCATCTGATTGCGCCTTTTCCCCTCGGCCATCTGGACGCGCGCAACGCTTTCCAGTGGGGCGACCAGATGGCCGGGCCGGCCTGGAAGTCCCGATGAGGGCTCGTCCGCCTCCCCAATCCCAGCCAGGGCTCTAGGAGGTCGGGCGCCTCCGCGCCCTGGGTCCCCTCCGTCACTCGGTGCGCACGGGTTACCAGAAAGAGGGGTAGCTTTCCTCCGGATTACTAGGGGCAGGGTATGCCGGAACACCCCTCCCGGGCTGGCGGTTCTCAGCCGGGGACCAGATGGGCTATGCCCGGACAACACCTCCCCACCGTCCGGGGCTCCGTCCTCCGGCCCGCGGCGTGGCAAAGTGCCGGGGACGGGCTCCATCGGTCCTGGGCAGTCCTCCCCCGGGCGTCCGGGCCCGAGAGCTCCTGCGGGCCTCCCCGTGCCTGAGGCCCAGCCGGGGTCTCTGAGCCCCCGGGAAGCAGAGCCCCCGAGCCCTCCAAAGGGCAGGCGGGAGCCCTACCACGATGGCTCGGGACGGGCAGATGGGTGTCCTTCGGTCCCGACCATCTGATCGCGCCTTTTCCCCTCGGCCATCTGGTCACACACAATGCTTTCCAATGGGGCGACCAGATGGCCGGGCCAGCCTGGAAGTCCCGATGAGGGCTTGTCCGCCTCCCCAATCCCAGCCAGGGCGCGAAGAGGTCGGGCGCCTCCGCGCGCTGGGTCCCCTCCGTCACTCGGTGCGCACGGGTTACCAGAAAGAGGGGTAGCTTTCCTCCAGATTACTAGGGGCAGGGTATGCCGGTACAGCCCTCCCGGGCTGGTGGTTCTCAGCCGGGGACCAGATGGGCTAGGCCCGGACAACACCTCCCCACCGTTCGGGGCTCCCTCCTCCGGCCCGCGGCGTGGCAATGTGCCCGGGACGGGCTCCATCGGTCCTGGGCAGTCCTCCCCTGGGCGTCTGGGCCCGAGAGCTCCTGCGGGCCTCCCCGTGCCTGAGGCCCAGCCGGGGTCTCCGAGCCCCCGGGAAGCATAGCCCCCGAGCCCTCCAGAGGGCAGGCGGGAGCCCTCCTGCGAAGGCTCGGGGCGGGCAGATGGGCGTCCTTCGGGCCCGGCCATCTGGTCGTGCCTTTCCCCTCGGCCATCTGGTCGCGCGCAATGCTTTCCAATGAGGCGACCAGATGGCCGGGATGCCCTGGAAGTCCCGATGAGGGCTCATTTGCCTCCCCGATCCCAGCCAGGGCTCCAGGAGGTCGGGCGCGTCCGCACCTAGGGTCCCCTAAGTCTCGCAGTGCGCACGGGTTACCAGAAAGAGGGGTAGCTTTCCTCCGGATTACTAGGGGCAGGGTATGTCGGAACCCCTCTCGGCCTAGCGGTCCTCAGCCGGCAGCTGGAAGGGCCAGGACACCCCCCCCCCCCCACCCCAGGCTCCGTCCTCGGGGCTGCCGCATAGCAGGGTGCCCGGGACAGGGTCCAGCGGGCCCGGGGAGGCTTCCTCTGGGCCCAGGAGCCCCGGGTCGGGTGCTCCAGCCCCCGTCCCCTGGCCTGCCGCTCTGCCAAAGGCCCGAGGCGGGGTTCCGTCGTGCCCGGGGAGCCTCCCCCTACTTGGCTGGGTTCAGGGGCTCCCAGGGGCCCCAGGAAGGGCAGCCTCTCCACCACGGGCTCCGTCCTCGGGGCTGCCGCATGGCAGGGTGCCTGGGATGGGGTCCCGCGGGCCCGGGGAGGCTTCCCCTGCGCCTCTGGGCCCAGGAGCCCCGGCTGGGTCCAGGGGCCCCGCCGGGCCCTGGGTCAGGTGCTCCAGCCCTGGGCCCCGTCCCCCAGCCTGCCGCTCTGCCCAAGGCCCGAGACGGGGTTCCGTGGTGCCCGGGGAACCTCCCCCTGCTTGGCTGGGTTCAGGGGCTCCCAGGGGCCCCGGGGAGGGCGTGCTCTCCCAACCCGGCTCTGTCCTTGGGCCTGCCGCGTGGCAGGGTGCCCGGGACGGGGCCCCGTGGGCCCGGGGAGGCTTCCCCTGCGCCTCTGTGCCCGGGAGCCCCAGCTGGGTCCAGGGGCCCCGCCGGGTCCCGGGTCGGGTGCTCCAGCCCCCGGCCTGCCGCTCTGCCAAAGGCCCGAGACGGGGTTCCGTCGTGCCTGGGGAGCCTCCCCCTGCTTGGCTGGGTTCAGGGGCTCCCAGGGGCCCCGGGGAGGGCATCCTCCCCACCCCGGGCTCCGTCCTCGGGCCTGCCGCATGGCAGGGTGCCGGGACGGGGTCCTGCGGGCTCGGGGAGGCTTCCCTTGCGCCTCTGGGCCCGGGAGCCCCGGCTGGGTCCAGGGGCCCCGCCAGGCCCCGGGGAGGGCGC